>CM061030.1:32447500-33647500 GCA_030763125.1 Hippophae gyantsensis
GATCAATCATTGTTCCATGATTTTCCACTACTTGTGCCTTGTGATGCTACCACAGTCCAAGAAGCGGTTGGACAATATATGGCTTGGTCGTCGAGTCAGTTGTGATAAATTTTGACATGATACTATTTTTTTACTTAAGATAACATTTTTTTACTACTATTATATTATTATTCTTTTATTGTTAGTAACATATATAATACCTCTTCTATAGTCTATAATACCAAAATTAGTAAGTACGACACATTTAAGAGATACAAAGCAAGTATCTCGTGGTAAATCTATGTCTAATGGGCAATCATCGCGCACTAAGTCATTCAAGAAGAAGCCATGGAAAAAGTATAGTTATGAATATGCTATAAACTTTAGCTGAAATCTTAGCTCTTTGATGACTATTATTGCGAGCAAGACTAGCATAAATGGTGGATGGATTGTGCCACTTCCTAGAGAAATTTCTAGCGTAAACATTGGCCAAATATATATATCGATCGAGTGCATATTGCAGTTATTTGAATATCAAATGATTGATTTAAGTATAATTCAAGTGTGGACAAGGTGAGTCCTCAATCAGTAAATAACTTTTATTTATGTAGAACATATATAATTATATTTATATTATCTAATTATTTATATATATTTCTTTTATATAAGGTATATTAATATTGACTTCAAGCTAATCACTCATCATATTAAACAATGTTTTATGATTCTTCATTTGTCAATCAATATCAAGAGAATGATGTTAGCATTAGAACTAAACAATTATGTGATAGGAAATTAACACTTAACAAAAATCAGAAGTTGATAATCCCTTAGCCACTAAAGTTTGAACAAGGCCAAGATCATTGAATGTTGATAATCCTTGATCTATATGGCAATTATGTTTGGTACTGTGACTTAACTTCCATAAAATTGAGTAAAGATACAAAAGTAGTTGTTGAAATGTAAGAGTTATAGCTAGCTATTTTTCTTCTATTTTTCTTTGTAATATTTAATAAAAAACTAATTGTTTTAAATTTTGATAGGGCATAGAAGATGTGGAATAGGAGTAGGGGCATTGCCTGTAAAAAATCTCATAAGCTTATATGGGACAAAGTTATGATATGTACAAACGAATATTAATAATTTAATTAATTTTATTATTAAATAATAAATATGTTCGAATATGGAAAACTATGTACACTTGTTTTTTGTAGGTTCCACAATAAAATGATGTAGTCATGTATGATTACTTTGTCATGAAGTTTGTGAGCAAAATCATCACAAATATCAACATTTCAATTAAAGATGTAGTAATCTCTTTTACTAATATACCTTTTTAATACATATAAGTTATTTTTTTTTGTGAATTTATTATATTACATTCTTATTTGGAATTTAAATACATGTAGTTCTTTGGTTGGAACAAGTGAGACTATGATATGCAATTTTTTGATGATTTACGAGAGGAATGGGAAGAACACATGGTTCAAATTATAACATCACAAGAAGAATCAAGAGAAGAACATGATGATCTTGAATAGCATATGACAACATCATGGTAATTTTTATAATGCTTTAATTTCTCTATTCTTGTGTCTCTGAAGTTTGGGCAGCTTGTTTGATGGATGTTTATCTGCTCATGTATTTAGGGGAATAAATTGTTATATGGACTTGTTTTTTTTTCAAACTCTATCTCATCTCTCTTGCCTATTTCCTGATCACTATGAATAGCATATGACAACATCACGGTAGTCACTGCCAAGCCAAGTACAGAAAAACCACAAAGAATCACCATATCTTCAAGAGTAATTGTTGCTTCACCCCAAGGAAATACAAAAGTATTAGTTTATGGGAAACCAACCCAAGTAACAAATCGGAGTTACACTTGACTTCATATTTAGAGCTCATTATAGCATTAAAAATACCAGTTTGATTCCAGATAGCTCCATATTTTATAGACAAAAGATTAATACAATGCTAATATGATTTCGAAGGTACGTGGTTATTATAATATCACTTCGATGTTGATGTGGTAATCTCTTTTACTAATATACTATTTTAACATATAAAAGTTATTTTTTGTGAACTCATGATATTATATTTTTATTTTGAATTTATTACATGTAGTTATTTGGTTAGAACAAGTCGGGCTATGATATGTAAATTTTTTATTATTTATGAGAATAATTGGTAGAACACATGGTTCAAATTATAACATTACAAGAAGAATCAGGAGAAGAATCTAATTATCACTACTACAAAATGTAGCATTTAAGTCGATATGTAAAGTCAGTTTTTGGAGAAAACTGACTTATAATCAATTTAAAGTCGATTCAGTGAAAAACTAACGCTACATGATACGTAGAATCGATGCTACACGTAGGATGTAGTGTTGGTTCTACGTGTCAACCCACGCTACACGCGTGGATAGTATCGGTTGATACGTAGAACCGACACTATATAATTAATTTTTTTTATTTTAAACATGCAGTTTAAAGTATACAATTGTTTTTGTCAATTATTATTTTATTTGAATTGTTTAAAATTGAAATTGGATATATATATATATATATATATATATATATATATACTTTTTTCTTCTTTTTTCAATCAATTAGTTTTTAAAATTATAGAATTTTGTATATTTGTTTGTATACATATTTAATTTTATGTACATGTTTTTCATACGTAGTTATTGAATTTGGATAATATGAAAAACAAAATATAGAAAAGTTTTCAAAAAAATATAAAAGGTCTATAGTTAATTAAAATCTTAAAAAATAATTGACCAAAAAAATAAAAAAAAATTATATTGTTTAATTTCAATTTTAAAAACTATTAAAATAAAAAAAATACACGTAGATACGTACTTAATTTTATGTACATATTTTTCATACATAGTTATAGAATTTGGATAACATGAAAAACACAATACATAAAAGTTTTTAAAAAAATATAAAAGGTCTATGGTTAATTAAAATCTTAAAAAATAATTGACCAAA
Source organism: Hippophae gyantsensis (assembly GCA_030763125.1). NCBI lineage: Eukaryota > Viridiplantae > Streptophyta > Magnoliopsida > Rosales > Elaeagnaceae > Hippophae > Hippophae gyantsensis. The sequence continues at coordinate 32,450,482 of CM061030.1, forward strand.
AAAATTAAAAAATATATATTTTTTAATTTCAATTTTAAAAACTGTTAAAATAAAAAATACACGTGGATAGCATTGGTTCTACGTGTCAACCGACGCTATCCACGTGTATTTTTCCATTTCTCTTCTTTCTTCTCCATCAGAACATCACTTTTAATTTGTAGCATCCAAAAAAATTCAAAACCTAGCCTATCTCCTCCACTCTTTCGCATTTTTCGGTCACCTCCGACCACTATTTCCAACGTCGTTTATTTGGTTTTCTTCCTCTCCAAATTATCTTCCAAATCCCCTATTTTTTGAGCAAAATACTTAAATTTTTTATATGCATTTTCTCACTTACAAAACAACTTTTTTTTCTTCATTTACTCTTATAAGTATTTCTATTAATCATACGCACTTATTATTCACTTTGCGTTATTTTTTGTATAAATTTTTTATTTATATATGTTTTGTATTATGCATGTTATTATTTGTTTGGATGATTTTCTTTGGAAATAATATTGGGTTGTTGTGGGTTTGAGGGACTAGAATATTTACCGTATATGGATAAATTTATTTACATATAAATAATTATATTTTATTAAGTAAAAATAATACAATTTTAAAATGATTAAAATGATAATTTTTTGTATTATGTATGTTTTGGTATATATTTTAATAATTAGGGAATTCATATACAATAATACCTTAAATATATTGATTGGATACATATTTAATATGCTTAACGCCATTAATAGAAAATAGACAAATCTTGAATGTCAGAGTGTAGAATTGAGTAGGACTACATTTTTGGAATTGAAAGTTTCATGGAATTTACTTGTAGCAATAGTAATAATGAAATTAGGATGATTCAATGTCCATGTGTTAAATGTAAAAATGAGTGATTTTAGGAAATTGACGAGGTTAAGTATCACCTTATCCGTAGTGGTATTCTTTTGAGCTATAAATGTTGGTATTATCATGAAGAAAATATTGATAATACTCATAGAGAAGAGATAAATAAGAATGTGAGTGAATTATATACATCTTATTATAATGTACAGACAGAAAATATGTTTCATGGTGTTGAAGATGAACTCCATGAGGATGATCCTGAAACCTTTAAAAAACTTCTAGAAGATGCCAAAAAACCGTTGTATCTAGAGTGTAAAAAATACAATAAAATGTCGGGATTGGTTCATTTGCACAATATGAAGGCAAAAAATGGTTTTTTTGACAAGGGATTCATAGAATTACTAAATGTACTAATAGATATGTTTCCTGAGGATATTGAATTGTCATCTTCAATGTATGAAATGAAGTAATATCTTAGTCAATTTGGAATGAAATGTCATAAGATTCATGCTTGTCCAAATGATTGCATTATTTATAGAAAAGAATATAAGACACTAGATGATTGGTCGATGTGTAAAGAATCAAGATGGAAGCATGCTACAAATGAGACAACACCTAATAAAGGCATTCCCGCAAAGGTTCTTTGGTACTTTCCTTCGATTCCTTGCTTTCAAAGGTTGTTCAAAAGTAAACAGACATCAAAGATGTTGACTTGGCATTTAGATAATCGATTTGATGATGGATTGCTACATCATCTTTGTGATTCTCCAAATTGAAAAGTTGCAGATAATTCATCCCCTCAATTAGTACCTGATCTACACAATTTTTGTCTTGCCATTGTTGTTGATGGAATTAATCCACATAGTTCCCTTAATAGTAGATATAGTTGTTGGCCAGTAATTATGGTAACATACAACCTTCCTCCCTAGTTGTGTATGAAAAGAAAATTCATGATGTTAACATTATTGATCTCAGGACCGAAACAACCCGGTGTTGATATTGATGTATATTTGTAGCCTCTGATAGATGATTTAAAGACGTTGTGAAATGATGGTGTAAATATTTACGATACATATAAAGAAGAAAACTTTAACTTGAAGGGGGTCTTTTTATGGACAATTAATGATTTTCCTACCTATAGGAACTTATCAGGGCATGCAACAAAAGGTTACAAGGGATGCCCTATATGTAGTGATGGCACTTCTACAACTTATCTTGCTCATAAACGAGAGATGTCTTATAGAAGACACAAAAATTTTTTTTCCATCTAGGCACAAGTTTAGATACCAGAATAAATTGTTTGATGGTGAAGAAGCTCATGATCTTACACCAAAACCTTTGTGAGGTATTGAAATATTTAGGCAACTGAATGGTATGACATTCAAACGATATGGAAAGATGAAAAAAAATACTCACTTAGGTAAGGAAACGAAAGAGGTCAACTAATAAAATGGGTGAAAAGGAAAATTTTAGTGAATCAATAGATCATGGTTTTTGGAATAAAAAATCAATATTTTGGGAATTACCTTATTGGAAAGACCTACACATTCGTCACATCTTAGATGTCATACACATTGAGAAAAATGTATGTGAGAGCTTGAGTGGTACATTACTTAATATACCTGGAAAAATGAAGGATAGAATTAAAACAAGACTAGATTTAAAGAAACTATGTATGTGACCTGAATTGGCACCAAGGGTGGAAAATGATAAGAATTGAGCATACTTTCCATGAGCATTATATACAATGTCAACAAAAGAGAAGGATGTGTTTTATGAGTTTTTGGCATGTGTGAAAGTTCCTGATGGTTACTCATCCAACTTAAGAAATTTTGTGTCTATTATCGATAAAAAAAACTTTATGAATTGAAATCACATGAATGTCATATCTTAATGCAATAGTTATTACCGGTTGCTATTAGATCAATTCTTCCAAAACCTGTTTGATTATCAATAATTCATCTTTGTTCATTCTTCAATACAATATGCAAGAAATCTATATCTACTGGCAAGTTAAACTCTTTATAGAAAGATGTTGTAGAGACTTTGTGTCTAATTGAAAAATATTTTCCTCCTTTTTTCGATATAATGATTCACTTGTGTGTTCATTTAGTTCTAGAGGTTCAATTATGTGGTCCTACTTACTTAAGGTGGATGTATCCTTTTGAGAGATATATGCAAGTCCTTAAAGGATATGTAAATAATAGAAATTGACCTGAAGGATACATAGTAGAACGATACATTAATGAAGAGGCTATTGGGTTTTGTTCTATATATTTTAGTGGTTGCACTGAAATTGGGAATCCTTCGCACAAGTTGTTCTTAGAACGTCACATGATCCAAGTAGGTAACCCTATGCTTGGTGAAATTAAGAAATTGTTTATTGATCGCACTCAATGGGAAAAATTACATCGAATCATTTTGGTAAATAATAATGAGGCACAACCATACATAGAGTAAGTGATGTTTAACCTTTCCATTTATGCAAAAAATATTTTTTATGTAACTATTCATGATGATCTACTTGATATATCTTTAATACCATTATAGGATGCATTTAAACTTACTGAAGATTGATCGTCGTTATAAAAAAAGGAGGAGAAAAATGGTTGTATGATAAACATAAGCGAGAACGTATTAATTGGTTTCGCAACCATGTAAGTGTCACATACAAGAATTCATTAATACTTCTACGCAATGTTTTAAAACTTTGCTTTAAACACATTTAATGTTTTTGTATACATAGATTCGAGTTGAACTCAACAAACCCAATCATAAAATAATATAAAGTTTAGAATGCCTTGCACATGGTTGAAAATTTGATGTCAAATCATTTTCTAGTTTCACAATTAATGGATTGAGGTTTACGACTCAAGCTAGGTAGAAAACTTGAGTAAATCATAATAGTGGTGTGAAGATGGTTGCACAAACTATGCAATTTTCATTTCAAAATATGGTAATCCTATACTTTCTAATATAACATATTATGGTATAATTCAAGAGATTTGGGAACTGGATTATGAGGTCTTCCATGAAATAGTTTTCTTGTGTGATTGGGTCGTAGATGTTATCAATGTTGGATATAAAATAGATGATTTTGGATTTACCCTTGTAAATTTATCCAAGATAAGTTACATTGATGATCCTTTCACGTTAGCACTTTATGTAAAACAAGTATTTTATATGAGCAATCAAATTGACACAAGATGGTCTGTAGGGTTAATGCCTCCATAAAAAGAGTTTTACCATTGTGATGCTTTAAAAGATGATGATCCTATGCTTGATACATTATCCAATATTAGTCATTTCTCAAACAAATTGCCTAATGTATGTGATGATCTAGTTAATGACGATGATTCTTCATCATGGACTCGAAGTGTTTGTGAAGGAATATATGTATATGATCAATAACCTAATTAAACATAATGTATGTTCTATATTGTTCTAATAACTCTTGGATTTATATATATATATATATATATATATATATATATATATATATATATATATATATATATATATATATATATATATATATGTTCTAAAATTGTCAATTAATTTATATTTCTTCATTGTTTGCATATATTTCATGGATCCTAGGGTAATAGAGCTTGTAGATCCAAATGATCCATTGGGGCATTTGAAAAGAAGGGTTTGGGAAAATATACCTTATGCTCCACTTAACCCAAATGATAAAGTACAAATTCTATTTGATGCTACTAGTAATCCAATATGGGAAAATGGCCAATAATTGAAATCCTCTATTAGTACAATTGTGAAGTCAAGTATACCAATCAATATAAATGATTGGACTCAGGTTGAAAAAGCTGAAAAGTTCAAAATATGGAAAACAATTTGTGTAAGTCTCTTATATTTTATAACTAATTACATATATTATATCTTTTTTATATTATATCTAATATTTTGTAGTGTGTTTTTATAGAATCGTTATAAAGGCGATGACACTTGAAAGAACAAGTGTTATAAGATTGCAAATAAGGTGTGGAAGGAATACAAAACTTTCAAATTGGCAAGAAATTATGTGTTTCCATATTTGGAACCACTTAATGAAGTAGAGCTCTACAAAATCCTTGAAGGATACCCCTGAATTATACCTCAAGTTTTGAAAGACTTCGTGGATTATAGACATACGGATGAATTTCAAATTATTAGAGAAGAGCGTTAGAATATACAAATGCATAATATTTTTCCTAACCGTATTGGGAGGTTTTCATATCCTGAAGTTAGATATAGAATGGTATTATTAATTTGTGTTAATTTATAAATATTTTTATATTTAGTTTCCTCAAATTTAAGTTGATGTCATGGTTAATAAATTTATTTAATTTATGTAGGAAGCTGAATTGGGTAGACCAGTTACCCAATCTAAATTGTACATAGAAACAAAGACTCCCAAAATGAAGAAGTCAAGACCAATGACTAAGCGAGGAGAAGAAAAACTAAATAAGCTGGTTAGTAATTTAACTTGACACAAAGTCCATATGATTTTTAATAATTGATGTAATAATGTATGATATGTTTGTTTGCTTTATTATTTGTATAGAGTTGTTCAAGAACAAATATCCAAGGGTGAAATAATTGAAGAGCTAAGGAGAGATGCTATATATCATGTATTCGGATGTGAGCATCTTGGTCGTGTTAGGGGAGGTAGCCAATATGATGGTTATATGGAGTATTTTAACATTCCAAAATAAAATCCTCAGATGGTCAGTAAAGAGAAATACACTAAAATTAAAGAAGAACTCAACTCTTTTAAGGCCTCAATGTTAAGTGAGATTGCCACTTTAAAAGAATATCAATCACAACAAATGTCAGGCATGACATCATACTACAATCAAGGCATGCCATATTGGCCAGGCATGCAACCATCCATGCCACCATCCATGCCAGGCATGCCACCCGTGCAATCTCATGGCGCTCAACCTATATCTAGTATGGGATATAGTCATCCTATTGGTCCTCCCTTTATGCCAAAAATGCATATGCAATCAGGTAGTGGTTCATTTTCTCCAATTCAATCTATGCATTCTTACCATCAACCGCATCACGATGAACGTTTTGATGATAATATACTTCCAATAGCTACCCCATATGGGAGTACTCCTCCATTTGATGAATCATATGTGGTAAGATTTTCATTTATGGTGTAGATAATCTATTATTTTTATTTTTATTATATGTTTTATTTATTATAAATAACACTTAAATTTTTATAGAATATGAAATGTTTGTCGAAACATCCTTCATCAACGGACTTTGTTGCTATTGGAACGGTACAATAATTGAGCGATGATCGAATGATTCATAATCAATATTTTCCAAATAATTGGCAAATAGTAATTAATCAATCATTGATCCATGATTGTCCACTACATGTGCCTTTTGATGCTACCATAGTCCAAGAGGCAGTTGGACAGTATATGGCTTACCCATCGATTCAAGTTGTGATAAATTTTGATGTGGTACTATTTTTTTACTTAAAAGATAACATTTTTTTACTACTATTATTTTATTATTCTTTTATTGTTACTAACATACATAATACTTCTTCTTTAGTCTATTATACCATAACTAGTAAATGTGGCACATTTAAGAGATACGAAGCAAGTATCTCGTGGTAAATCTATGCCTAGTGGCCAATCATCGCGCACTAATTCATTCAAGAAGAAGTCTTGGAAAAAGTATAGTTATGATTATGCTTTAAACTTCAATAGAAATCTTGGCGCTTTAATGACTATTGTTGAGAGGACATCTAACATAAATGACGGATGGACTGTGCCACTTCTTATAGAAATTTCTGGTGTAGACATCGACCAAACATATATATCGATCGAGTGCATATTGCAACTATTTGAATATCAAATGATCGATTTAAGTATAATTTAAGTGTGGACAAGGTGAGTCATCAATCAGTAAATTTCTTTCATTATTGTAGAACACATATAATTATATTTATATTATCTAATTATTTATATATATTTCTTTTATACAGGGTATGTTATTATCGATTTCAACATAATCACTCATCACATTTAGCAATGTTCTATTATTCTTCATATGTCACTCAATATCAAGAGAATGATGTTAGCATTAGAGCTAAACAATTATATGATAGGGCATTAACGCTTAACAGAAATCAAAAGTTGATAATCCTTTTACCACTAAGGTTTGAACAAGGCCAAGATCATTGGATTTTAGTAATCCTTGATCTGTTCAATAATCATGCTTGATACTGTGACTTAGCTTCCATAGAACTAAGTAAAGATACAAAAGCAGTTGTTGAAATGTAAGAGTTATAGCTAGCTATTTTTCTTCTATTGTTTTTTGTAATATTTAATAAAAAACTAACTATTTTAAACTTTGATAGGGCATGGAAGCTGTGGAACAAGTTTAGGGGCATTGCCCTTAAAAAATCTCATAAGCTTATATGACATAAAGTTATGGTATGTACAAGCGAATATTAATAATTTTACTATTGAATAATAAAGATGTTGGAATATGGAAAATCATGTACACTTATTTTTTGTAGGTTTGACAACAAAATGATGGAGTCATATGTGATTATTATGTCATGAAGTTTATGAGCGAAATCATCACAAATATCAAAATTCCAATTGAAGATGTGGTAATATCTTTTACCAATATACATTTTTAACATATATGAGTTATTTTTTGTGAATTCATGAAATTACATTCTTATTTTGATTTTAAATACATGTAGTTCTTTGGTTGGAACAAGAAAGACTATGACCCGCAAATTTTTGATGATTTATGAGAGGAATGGGCAGAACACATGATTCAAATTATATCATCACAAGAAGAATAAGGAGAAGATTTTGATGATCTTGAATAACATATGACAACATAATGGTAATTTTTATAATGCTTTACTTTCTCTATTCCTGTGTCTGAAGTCCTTTATTTGATGGATGTTTATGTGCTCATGTATTTAGGGGAATGTATTGTTTTATGGACCTATTTTTTGCTCAAACTTCATCTCATCTCTCTTGCCTACTTTTCTTACGACAACATCATGGTAGTCACTAGCCAGCCAAGTATAAGAAAACCACCAAGAATCATCATTCCAGTGTAATATCATGAATTCATAAAAAATAACTTATATATCTTAAAATATTATTATAAGAGATTACCACATTGACACCCGAGTGATATAATAATAACTTTATCCCTTTGAAATCATATTAGCACTTTATTAATCTTTTTATCTATAAATGTGAAGCTATATGAAATCAAGCTGGTATTTTTAATGTTATAATGAGCTCTAAATATGAAGTCAAGTGTAACTCTGATTTGTTACTTGGCTTGGTTGAGTTTTGGTGCCCATAAACGTATGGAACAATTGTGTAAAACATTTATGGGCACCAAAACTCAACCAAGCCAAGTAACAAATCAGAGTTACACTTGACTTCATATTTAGAGCTCATTATAGCATTAAAAATACCAGCTTCATTCCAGTTAACTTCATATTTATAAACAAAAGATTAATAAAGTGCTAATATGATTTTGAAGGGATAAGGTTATTATTATATCACTCGGGCGTCGATATGGTAATCTCTTTACTAATCTTTTAACATATATAAGTTATTTTTTGTGAATTCATGATATTACATTCTTATTTTGAATTTAATAACGTATATTTCTTTGGTTAGAACAAGTGGGGCTATGATATGCATATTTTTGATGATTTATAAGAAGAGTATACATAACACTTTGTTCAAATTATAACATCAAGAGAAGAATATGATGATCTTGAATAACATAAGACAACACCATAGTAATATTTATTATGCTTTAATTTCTCCATTCACATTTCTTTGAAGTTTAGACTGCTTGTTTGATGGATGTTTATGTGCTTATGTATTTAGAAGAATGAATTGTTATATAGACCTGTTTTTTGCCCCAACTCCATCTCATCTCTCTTGCCTAGTTCCTTGGTCACTATGAAAAGGACATTGTTGGTGATTCTAAGCAAACCAAACTTTCTCTCCTTGAAATAAAGTGAGAATATCACAAAATTCGTGACAAAAGAAGTAACATCATTGTATTTGTAATTTAAGTTAAATATATATATGTGCGTGTATTGTATGTAAATTATTTTTTTATAATAAATTTAATTCTCAAGTAATTAATTAATATTTAATTTTTTAATTATTTGTACTATTTAAACTCTTTTATATAGATTTTGATCTTTTTGCTATTATGTAATCAAATATAAGTTCAGAGGATAATAGAAAATGAATAAAATGTGTTAAAAAATAATTTAAAATTGATTAACCTAACCGACTTTAATAGTCTCTTTTGTCGCTGTGGATGAAGAAGATAGGCTTATTGTAGAAGAGGCAAAAGCCAAATATGAAATTTTACAGCTAAAGCTAAGAAACCAAGATGAAGGAATGAGAAGAAAAGAAAGGACGTTAAGGTTTAAAAATAGAAATTACAAACGGGAGGATATGTAAAACGTTTGGTTTTTCAAACTCATAAAGGAACATTATACTCAAAGCCAAACATGCAAGCACATCGTCACACATGTATGAATGTTTTCCTCTATACCATTGCCTTCGTAAATGCAATACTTGATCTCTATAAAAAACATCATTGTTTATCAACTCTTGCATGCAATTAATGAGGATAAAGCCAATGTTTGATCATAAAAACTGTGGCTAGCTAACGGGGGATTGGGATAGCGTAAACTTCATAAACCCAATTTAGGATATAAGCAAAGTTCTACGAATGTTAAAGTTAAATGATTGAAAAGCTAGAGCACTTAAAAGGTAGATTCAGTGAGATGCTTCAAGCTTCTGCCGAAGGGATACAGATGAAAATTAACTTTTGAAACCAAAAGGGGAAAATGGTAGGGAAAACTTTTTTGTTGTAAATTAGCACTTGCGGAAGCGAAGATCGGGTCCAATTTTTTTTTTGCACAAATTAATAATAATGGGTAACAGCAAAATAATAAGCAGTAATAAAATTAATGACACATAATGATTTAAGTGGTTCAACTTTTTAATGTGAAAAGTCTACTCCACTCACGACGACACACCGAGGAAAATCCACTAATAATCAAATGGAGATACAAACACCAATTTCCAAAGAGCTTCACAAATTATACCAAAATCCAAAATCAACCCACAAAATATCCCTTCTAATTTACTGGTAATATATAACAAGATAAATTAACAAACTTGCTATTAAATCAAAATATTACCGTACAAATGAGATGGAATATAATTGACAACAATGAGGACATGAAACTGTGGAAGGAAAAATAACTTCTTCTTCTTCCAATTTCTACAGCTACTATATCTCCCTGCAGTTTTTCTTTTCTTTTATTCTCTCTGCTCTCTATTTTAATTTCTTTCGGCTGCTGTAGTTTACTAACGTAGCAAGGGAATGATATATATATATATATTAGAAAAATGGGATAAAGTTTAATAAATGGGTTTGGGCTTAATTTGTTTTTGGGTTTGGGCCAAACTAATAACAAATCTCTACCTTGGCTCAAAACAGAAAACAAATTCTTCAAATGAAATTCCTTGGATTACCAAATAACCGTCGTCCAAAGCCCCGAAGGGTGATCATTTTTTGAAAATACCAATCAAGTCCAAGCAATGCTTGAACTTATTAAATGGAACTGGTTTGGTTAACATATTAGCTGGATTCTCTATAGTGACTATCTTATTGACAACAATAGCACCCTGAGAGACAATGTCACGAACGAAGTGATATCTGACATCAATGTGTTTGGTTCTTTCATGATACATAGTATTCTTAGTCAAGTGTATCGCACTCTGACTATCACAAAATACAACATAAGTATCCTACTGTAAACCCAAATCACAAACCAAACCTCTAAGCCAAATGGCTTCTTTCACTGCTTCTGCTGCTGCCATATATTCTACCTCTATCGTAGACAAAGCAACTATAGATTGCAGAGTAGCCTTTCAACTAATGGCACAATGAGAAAGAGTGAAGACATAACCTGTCATAGATATTCTTCTATCCAGATCACCAGCATAATCGGAGTCTACATAACTAATAACATTGCAACCAGTATTAGAACTCCCATCATATACCAAACCAAAATTAGATGTACCTCTCAAATACTGAAGTATCCATTTCACTGCTTGCCAATGACCCTTACCAGGATTACCCATATATCTACTGACAACACTAACTGTATGTGAAATGTCTGGACGAGTACAAACCATAGCATACATCAAACTGCCAACGACACTAACATATGGAACCTGAGACATGTACCGCTCTTCTTCTTCTGACTGTGGTGACAAATCCAAAGAAAGCCTGAAATGCGCAGCTAACGGCGTACTCACAGGTTTAGAATCTTTCATGCCAAAGCGTTCAAGAAGTTTTTCAATATAACTTTTCTGAGTCAAATAAAGTTTGCCCGTTTGTCTATCCCTGTAAATTTCCATGCCCAAAATTTTCTTCGCTGCACCCAAATCTTTCATCTCAAACTCACCATTAAGTTGAGACTTTAATTTCTGAATCTTAGACTTATTCTTAGAAGCAATAAACATGTCATCAACATAAAGCAACAAATAAATGGATGAACCATCATGAAATCTTTTATGATAAACACAACTATCATAATCACTCCTAGAGTAACCATGATCAATCATAAAAGAATCAAACGGCTTATACCACTACCTAGGAGATTGCTTCAGCCCATATAAAGACTTTTTCAATAAACAAACATGATCTTCCTTACCTGGAACAACAAATCCCTCTGGTTGATGCATATATATTTATTCCTCAAGCTCACCATGTAAGAAGGCTGTCTTGACATCAAGTTGTTCTAATTCCATGTCAAACAATGCAACCATAGCAAGTAACACACGAATAGAGCTATGTTTCACAACAGGAGAAAATACTTCATTGAAGTCAATACCTTTCTTCTGACAATAGCCCTTTGCAACAACACGTGCCTTGAACCTAGCTGCTTCAACCTCAGGTATACCTTCCTTTTTCTTAAAGACCCATTTGTTTCCAATAATCTTCTAGTCCTTAGGCGGTTTCACCAATTCCCAAGTATGATTCTTATGAAGTGATTCCATCTCTTCATTCATAACAACCAACCACTGAATAGAATCATCACCAGTGACAGCTTCATGATAACTAGAAGGTTCATGCACCTCAATAGACTCTACCACAGATAATGCAAAAGAAACTAAGTCTACATCTACGTACCTCTGAGGGCGTCGAATCTCTCTTATTCCTTTACCCTTAGCGATAATGTATGGTTGCTCATGTTGCTCTTCTGCTACATCATGAGTAGAATCATCTATCTCATCTATAGATAGTTGATCTGAAGTGCCCTCTTGCACTTGACTAGGAGCTCCACTCTAAAGCTCCACCTGCTTACTAACACCGTGGTCTTTATTTGAAACAATAGACTCTTTTTTCTTTTCCAACATGGAAAACTCATCAAACTTAACATCTTTGCTAATCAAAAATTTAGGTGACTTGGGTTCAACACACCATAATCTATAACCCTTCACCCCAGAAGGATACCCCAAAAATATGCATTTCAATGCCCTGGGCTCAAGTTTACCATCATTAACATGAGCATAAGCAGGACAACCAAAAACTTTTAAATCAGAATAATTAGCAGGAGTACCTAAGAATACCTCAAATGGAGTATTCAACTCAATTGCAGTTGATGGAGATCGATTCACCAAATAGCAGGCATGGTTACAAGCTTCAGCCCAAAAGGATTTATCCAAGTCAGCTTGAAAGAGCATACAACGAGCTCTTTCTAAGAGGGTCCTATTCATACATTCTGCTACTCCATTTTGCTGTGGTGTATGACGCACAGTGCGGTGTCTCACTATGCCATTTCTTTCACATAACTCATTAAACTGATTGTCACAAAATTCCAAACCATTATCAGTTCTCAAATGCTTGATTTTCTTGCCTGTTTGATTTTCTATACAAGCCTTGAATTTTACAAATTTTAAGAACACATCATTCTTGTTCTTCAAAAAATACACCCAAACATGATGGGAGAAGTCATCAATAAAAGTCAATATATATCGGGCACCACCCTTAGACACAACACGAGAAGGACCCCAAAGATCTGAATGAATATAATCAACAGTACCTTTCGTTTTATGGATGGTTGTACTGAACTTGACCCTACGATGCTTTCCATAAATACAATGCTCACAGAAATCAAGCTTCCCAGTTTTCTGACCACAAAGAAAATCCCGTTTGCTCAAAATAGACATCCCTACCTCACTCATATGCCCAAGCCGCATATGCCATAATCGAGTAATGTCTGAATCTTGATCTGACGAGGATGAAACTGATACACTGCCAATAACAGTGCTACCCTAAAGCATATAAAGGCCACACGACGATTTCTCTTTAATAACAACGAGAGCACCCTTACTAACTTTTAAAACTCCACCTTCAGCTACATACTTGTAGCCTTGTGAATCAAGAGTACCCAAAGATATCAAATTCTTTTTCAAATCTGGAACATGGCGAACATCTTTTAAAGTCCTAACAATACCATCATGCATCTTAATTCGGACAATACCAATACCAATAACCTTGCAGGACATATTGTTTCCCATCAAGACAACACCCCTATCAATAGACTGATAAGAAGCAAACCAATCTCTACTGGGGCACATATGGTAAGTGCAACCCGAATCAAGAATCCAAACATTTCCAGGAGAACCAATAGATACTGATAGAACATTTTCACCATCGAAACCAGAACTATCTGCAACACCAGCAACATCATTAGTACCAGAAGATGTTGTGGTAGCTTTTCCTTTACCTTTGAGTTTAGGAAAATTTACTTTCCAATGCCCTTCTTGACGGCAATAATTGCATTTATCTTTTCTTTTTCTAGATTTGGATCTAGACTTGCCTCTGTTATTTCTTGTGCCTTTTTCTTGATTTCTACCTTTAACAAATAAACCACTGCTATTATCAATGTTGCTTGTAGACACCTTTTTCTTCAACTCTCTAGAATTCAAAGCTGCTTTGACATCTTCCAAAGAAATAGTGTTTCGCCCATATAGCATGGTATCAACAAAATGTTCAAATGAATGAGGTAAAGAACATAATAGAACTAAGGCATGATCATCATCATCAATCTTAATACCACCATTTTTTAGATCACGAATAATTTTAGTAAATTCATCAAGATGATCGTGCAAAGGTATACCTTCTCACATTCTGAATGTATACAAACGCTGCTTCAAATATAACCGACTCGTCAAAGACTTGGTCATATACAAATTCTCCAATTAAAGCCATAACCCAGTAGGAGATTCCTCATCACCAACCTCGCGTAATACCTCGTCAGACAAGGATAACTGAATTGAACTAAGAGCATTTTCCATTAATGCATCTTTTTCTTCATTAGTTAATTTTTCTGGCAATTTATCCTTGCCTTCAAGTGTCTTAACGAGCCCTTATTTAACTAATACGGCTCGCATCTTCATATGCCAAAGACTAAAATCATTTATACCATTGAATTTCTCAATTTCATATTTTGCCGCCATGTCAGAAAACCCAATATTAAATAAACAAAAGCATAACCCAGAAAATATGAAACCAATCAGATAACGAGAAGCTCAAAATAAATCCAAAGGAGAAAACTTGATCAATTCCAATAAATAGCAGAATAACCCAATGCTCTGATACCAATTTGTTGTAAATTAGCACTTTTGGAAGCGAAGATCGGGTCCAATTTTTTTTTTTTGCACAAATTAATAATAATGGGTAACAGCAAAATAATAAGCAGTAATAAAATTAATGGCACACAATGATTTAAGTGGTTCAACTTTTCAATGTGAAAAGTCTACTCCACTGACGACGGCACGTCGAGAAAAATCCACTAATAATCAAATGGAGATACAAACACTAATTTCCAAAGAGCTTTACAAATTATACCAAAATCCAAAATCAACCCACAAAATATCCCTTCTAATTTACTGGTAATATATAACAAGATAAATTGACAAATTTGCTATTAAATCAAAATATTACTGACACCGTGGTCTTTATTTGAAACAATAGACTCTTTTTTCTTTTCCAACATGGAAAACTCATCAAACTTAACATCTCTGCTAATCAAAAATTTAGGTGACTTGGGTTCAACACACCATAATCTATAACCCTTCACCCCAAAAAGATACCCCAAAAATATGCATTTCAATGCCCTGGGCTCAAGTTTACCATCATTAACATGAGCATAAGTAGGACAACCAAAAACTTTTAAATCAGAATAATTAGCAGGAGTACCTGAGAATACCTCAAATGGAGTCTTCAACTCAATTGCAGTTGATGGAGACCGATTCACCAAATAGCAGGCATGGTTACAAGCTTTAGCCCAAAAGGATTTATCCAAGTCAGCTTGAAAGAGCATACAATGAGCTCTTTCTAAGAGGGTCCTATTCATATATTCTGCTACTCCATTTTGCTGTGGTGTATGACGCACAGTGCGGTGTCTCACTATGCCATTTCTTTCACATAACTCATTAAACTGATTGTCACAAAATTCCAAACCATTATCAGTTCTCAAATGCTTGATTTTCTTGCCTGTTTGATTTTCTATACAAGCCTTGAATTTTACAAATTTTAAGAACACATCATTCTTGTTCTTCAAAAAATACACCCAAACATGATGGGAGAAGTCATCAATAAAAGTCAATATATATCGGGCACCACCCTTAGACACAACACGAGAAGGACCCCAAAGATCTGAATGAATATAATCAACAGTACCTTTCGTTTTATGGATGGTTGTACTGAACTTGACCCTACGATGCTTTCCATAAATACAATGCTCACAGAAATCAAGCTTCCCAGTTTTCTGACCACAAAGAAAATCCCGTTTGCTCAAAATAGACATCCCTACCTCACTCATATGCCCAAGCCGCATATGCCATAATCGAGTAATGTCTGAATCTTGATCTGACGAGGATGAAACTGATACACTGCCAATAACAGTGCTACCCTAAAGCATATAAAGACCACGTGACGATTTCTCTTTAATAACAATGAGAGCACCCTTACTAACTTTTAAAACTCCACCTTCAGCTACATACTTGTAGCCTTGTGAATCAAGAGTACCCAAAGATATCAAATTCTTTTTCAAATCTGGAACATGACGAACATCTTTTAAAGTCCTAACAATACCATCATGCATCTTAATTCGGACAATACTAATACCAATAACCTTGCAGGACATATTGTTTCCCATCAAGACAACACCCCTATCAATAGACTGATAAGAAGCAAACCAATCTCTACTGGGGCACATATGGTAAGTGCAACCCGAATCAAGAATCCAAACATTTCCAAGAGAACCAATAGATACTGATAGAACATTTTCACCATCGGAACCAGAACTATCTGCAACACCAGCAACATCATTAGTACCAAAAGATGTTGTGGTAGCTTTTCCTTTACCTTTGAGTTTAGGAAAATTTACTTTCCAATGCCCTTCTTGACGGTAATAGTTGCATTTATCTTTTCTTTTTCTAGATTTGGATCTAGACTTGCCTCTGTTATTTCTTGTGCCTTTTTCTTGATTTCTACCTTTGACAAATAAACCACTGCTATTATCAATGTTGCTTGTAGACACCTTTTTCTTCAACTCTCTAGAATTCAAAGCTGCTTTGACATCTTCCAAAGAAATAGTGTCTCGCCCATATAGCATGGTATCAACAAAATGTTCAAATGAATGAGGTAAAGAACATAATAGAACTAAGGCATGATCATCATCATCAATCTTAATACCACCATTTTTTAGATCACGAATAATTTTAGTAAATTCATCAAGATGATCGTGCAAAGGTATACCTTCTCACATTCTGAATGTATACAAACGCTGCTTCAAATATAACCGACTCGTCAAAGACTTGGTCATATACAAATTCTCCAATTAAAGCCATAACCCAGTAGGAGATTCCTCATCACCAACCTCGCGTAATACCTCGTCAGACAAGGATAACTGAATTGAACTAAGAGCATTTTCCATTAATGCATCTTTTTCTTCATTAGTTAATTTTTCTGGCAATTTATCCTTGCCTTCAAGTGTCTTAACGAGCCCTTATTTAACTAATACGACTCGCATCTTCATACGCCAAAGACTAAAATCATTTATACCATTGAATTTCTCAATTTCATATTTTGCCGCCATGTTAGAAAACCCAATATTAAATAAACAAAAGCATAACCCAGAAAATATGAAACCAATCAGATAACGAGAAGCTCAAAATAAATCCAAAGGAGAAAACTTGATCAATTCCAATAAATAGCAGAATAACCCAATGCTCTGATACCAATTTGTTGTAAATTAGCACTTGCGGAAGCGAAGATCGGGTCCAATTTTTTTTTTTTTTGCACAAATTAATAATAATGGGTAACAGCAAAATAATAAGCAGTAATAAAATTAATGGCACACAATGATTTAAGTGGTTCAACTTTTTAATGTGAAAAGTCTACTCCACTGACAACGGCACGTCGAGAAAAATCCACTAATAATCAAATGGAGATACAAACACTAATTTCCAAAGAGCTTCACAAATTATACCAAAATCCAAAATCAACCCACAAAATATCCCTTCTAATTTACTGGTAATATATAACAAGATAAATTAACAAATTTACTATTAAATCAAAATATTACTGTACAAATGAGATGGAATATAATTGACAACAGAGAAGACATGAAACTGTGGAAGGAAAAATAGCTTCTTCTTCTTCCAATTTCTACGACTGCTATATCTCCTTGCAGTTTTTCTTTTCTTTTATTCTCTCTGCTTTCTATTTTAATTTCTTTCGGCTGCTACAGTTTACTAACGCAATAAGAGAATGATATATATATTAAAAAAATAGGATAGAGTTTAATAAATAAATTTGGGTTTAATTTGTTTTTAGGTTTGGGCCAAACTAATCACACTTTCTCTCTCATAAAACTTATTCATATATTAGTTTTTCTTTCAGACGAGTGCACAGATGATTTTTTTTACTTATGTGGTTCATTCGTTATTGGGTCAACAGTGACATAGAGGACACTTAACCAAAATAAGTTAAAAAAGAGAAATAAAATATTAAAAAATCAGAACCAGTTGAGTTATAGTCTATAAGGTTAAGAAATTATCTCATTAATATATAATTTGATGCTAATAAAATATAGGGTTAGTTTTAATAGAAATGACTTAGATTAGATTAGATTAGATTAGATTATTGGTGTTGTTTAATATTTTAGATTTAAAATGTTGTCATTTATTTTTTATTTTTATAAAAAAGACCCATTAAAGATATTTTATATTATTTTGATGATTTTTTATTTAAAATATTATTATTTTTTATCAAATAATTAAAATGTCATTAAAATATGAATTTTTAACGATGTTAAAAATGAAATTTAATATGAAATAATAATAATATTCAAACAAAAAGTTAGTTAAATATATATTTTAATTTTTAATAAAACATTAAAAATTAATAAAATATTAAAATAAAACGTGGAGCAATTAACAAATATTAAAATGATTATTTTATGAATTTTTTCATATTAATTATGATTTTATTATTTTTAAATGCACATATTTTAATCACGTTTAATTATTTGATAAGAAAGATAATAATATTTTAATAAAATAATATAATTTGTTTTTAATTGATCCCTTTTACAAAATTAAAGAATTAATTAACAATGTTTTTAATTTAAGTAACTAAATGACATAAATAATCTAATATAAAAAATTTCTATGTTATTTTTCTCTAAAATATAATATTAACGTAATAATTTATTTAAAAAAAATTAAAAATTCAATATTTAATTAATTGAAAATAATATTATTAAAGGAAAACTTTATATAATTGTATCCCCGTTACATCTTATTAGAAAATAAACTATAAAATTCACAAATATTTATAAATCTCACGTGATTACGTGCGATTGTTGCTAGTTGGCTGGCTGAGCATTCGTAGGTAAGGCCTCCAATTTTCAAAAAATTTAATGTTTTTACTTTTTGTAATTTATTTTTTAAAATTTTAAATTTAATACCAAAAAATAGTATTTAAAGAATTTCTTAATAATAAATTATTAAATTATACATTTTCTCAAATTAAATAACTCTAATGTATACTTTAAAACTTGAAAGAAAAAAGAGACGTTATCCCAAAAATAGATCCCAAAAAATTGGATTTTTAAATCCTAAAATATTACATCATAAATTTTAAAAACGCCTACCAAAGTTTAGAAAACATAAAAAAAGCCACTAAAAATGACAAACCATCAATTAACTTGAATCAAACTAGTTGAAGATTTTTCTCAAACATCTTCCAAGCATCACAACATCTCCACTATTCTTACTCATAGATGGCAATTTAGACTTCATAAACTATCAGCAATAAAAAAAATTCATAAAAATAAAAACACATTACAAGTTAGATATATCCAAATATAGAGGATTTTAAGATTATTATTTCCAAATAGAGAAGTTTCTTGTGAGTGAGTCCTCTATGTAGAGAAATTTTTTCATATATAGTTAATATTAATCCTTTATTTTAATAATATATATATATATGAAAACTTATACTAAAAGTAACATATAAGATATAGGTAAGATTTTATCCTTTACATAATAGCTCACCACCAAATATGTGTTGTAGAGAGAATGTGTTTCATTTATATTATTATTATTATTATTATTATTATTATTATTATTATTATTATTATTTCATTTCACCTCTTATGTACCTAGTAATGATCACGTGCAACAATAATTATAATTTTTTATAATGTAATATACATGTGGAAAAAAATTAAAATTTTAGTATTAGTTTTTCATTTAATTTATAATGTATAACATTATATTGTTGATTATCTTTATATTAAAAAGAAATTATTTTCTAAATTAATTAAATATAAAAAATATTATAATTAATTTAAATTAAAACACATTTATAAAGAAAATTTGATCGCATTTGCATAGGTATGTATATATATTCTCTTTCAGTTTAGCTCATCACTTATAATCCATGCATCTTTTCTTTCTTTTTTTTCCTAAACAAATCTACATTTATTAGCTAATAGTATATAGTTAGGATACCATATTTTTGATACTAAAATAATTCACTATAAATAAAGATAACATATATGATTTAAGTTAAAAAGAAATTATTTTTATGGTTTATTAGCTAATAATAATTTGAAGTTAGGTATCATATTGTAGTTGATTGTCTTATTATTTATAACTTAATATTAAGATAATTGATTATATGGTTATAAATAAATGAGATTAACATAGTCATAATTTTAAGATATATATAAAGATTAAATTTGATTATTATTTTTTTATTAAGAAAAAAAAGATTAATCTTAGATCTTAATAAATAACACTAATTTATTTGTAAACACGACTTAAATTTAAAAAAATAGGAAATTGTTAAGTCAAGTTTGGAGTAAGAGCTTTGAAAAACTGGAAAAGCTTAGCCTTTTTTATTATTTTTCTCAATCTTTTTTATTTTGTTTTTGATCTATGGAGTGAAAGTTCTCATCTTATAAAATTTTTCTCTCCCTCCAATTAAGTTTATTTATTATTTATTTATTTTATAAGTTTAATAAAATCATTATAATTTTTGTAATATTTCTAAATAATTTTAATTTAGATAGATTTATTTCTCACATATATTTATTATAATGCAATTTTTGACATATTTTTAATTAATTTTTAACATGTATATCATTCTAAATTAAAATTTATTAGCTTTTTTATTGAAGTTATTATTATCTTAAAAATTTAAATATAGACTCAATTAAATTGATTAAAAGCATAAAATCACTCTTAACAACATTCCAAGTAAACAATTAAAATATTCATTAATTTTTATTTATTTACTTTTTATAACTAATTTTTTGATATATTACAATTTCAAAGAATTAATATAATTTTTTTATATATTACAATTTCAAAGAATTAATCTAGATATAAATTTATTTATTACTAACATCTATATATTGATAAAATACAAATAAAATTATATTTAAAATACATAAATTTATATATATATTTATATCTATATTAATTATATTATGTATGTATTAATATCATCTAAAAAAACAACAAAAACAACACCTTTAGGAATATTTGTTCTATCTATCTTAAATATTTTTACTATTAAAAAAATTTGATAAATTATTTTATCTTAAATGTCATTTAATTAAATATAATTTAAATTAAATTATAATTATTTAAATATATTTAATATTGAACGATTTTTAATTAAATTTTATTATTATAAATTTTAGAGGTTAATTTTTATATTTTTTTTAATTATAAACACAATACAATAAAAAAAATTTGAGTTAAAAATATCAATTTCAAAATTTATAATAATAAAATAAGATATTAATAATATCTAAGGATATCTAATTTGATGATATTTAATATTTAATAGATTTAAATAATTTTATTTTAATTTAAAAAATATTTAATTAAATAATATTTAAAATAAAATAATATATCATATATTTTTAATAATTAAATTATACTGAATATAAAATATATTATATTTATGATAATAAGTTTTAGATTATATATTTCTTAAAAAGAACGCAAAATATTGAGACCACGGCGAAATCTGTCACCGAAAGACACGGCTGCCATTCTATTTCCTAAGAAGGGTATGTACGTCAATGCAGGAAATGTTGCACATGTATAAAAGTCTTCAAACCATTTACTCCGTTTTTTCTACCTCTTCTCAGTCCTCTCTTACATTTTCTCACGGCTAGGGTTTTAGCGTATCGCTCAAGGTTCGTTCGATCTCCCTCTTTTCCTCTTTCTGTCGATTTTGATATGAATTTCTATAGATCGTTCATGTATGATTATTTCTCTTTCATATCTATCTAGCAGTTTTGATTCAATGTTTCAACCGGATTGTTTTCGATTGTTTTCTATTGGTATATGTCTAGTATATCTTATTCAAGCATTTCATCCTTATTGGATTCGATTCGATTTTAGTTCCAATCTGGTGTATTATATCGGTTTGGTTACTCTAGTAGATGTCTTTACAAAAATTGTTTCGTTAATTCATGTTTTTTATGTGTGGATATGTCTTAAGTGTATTAGTAACGATTGAGTGGCAGAATATTTAATTGTTTTGCTTTTGAGCTTTTGGTGTTGGAAAAATTGCACCTGGGTCATTGGATATATTGATCACTATACTTTAAACTGATCTGATTTAAATATTTTATCTGTAGACACTTAAATCATTTTAAGTTAATTTCGATGGTTCCTTTTGATCTAGTTTAATTTTTTCCACAAAAAAATTATACAAAATAGTCTGAAATGACTAAAATATCCAAATTTGCTTACTAAAAGTGACCAAAGTGTCATGCTATCCTTTGATGTTTATATATTATAGATTTCAATCATCTCATGGGTAGTTTGAGTATTCAGTGATTTTATGTGCACTTGATCATTTTTGTGTGTTCAATTACAAATTTTATCGAACAATTTATCTATTTTGTCAAAGCTGTTATTAAGTCCTACGGTTGTGATCTTTGTCCGTTCTTTTTGGGTTAAATTCCATTCATGTTTAATTTGCATGAGTATGTTGATTTTGTTTTATTAGTCAATTGTGCTCATCTCAGCTTGATATTCATTTGTTCAAGACTTTTTTGCCCAATTTCATTTTTTCATTTTTTTAGTTTGTAGTTTATGTTGTAACTGTGTTTTATCTCAATTTATTTGAGATTCTTACTTATTCTTCTATTCCCTTACTATCATGGAATTAGATTATATTGCAGAATGTGTGGTTGATGTAATTTTCATTTATATTTGAATTTTGTTCTTCTGCTCTTTTGGATTATTTTATTATTTTTTTCTTGCTAATAATTTGTTTTGTTGGTTTATGATGGTAAATGTGTACCAACCATATTTCTGTTAAGTTATTTTAGGAAATTGATATTTCCAGAGCAGAAATCATTAATGCCAGAGCAATTAAGTATTTTACCTCATAATTCAATGCTCTAGGATTTCTAAAAATAGAAATATTGTTGTGGCATTAGCATTTTTTGCTCTGACAATAGGGCTACCTTTATTTTATCCTTCTAATTTTCATTTAGTCTTCTTGTACTCTTTCTCTCTGTTTTATCACAGAATACCATGGGTAAGGAAAAGTTTCACATCAACATCGTTGTTATTGGCCATGTCGATTCTGGGAAGTCAACCACTACTGGCCACTTGATCTACAAGCTTGGAGGTATTGACAAGCGTGTTATTGAGAGGTTTGAAAAGGAAGCTGCTGAAATGAACAAAAGGTCATTCAAGTATGCTTGGGTGCTTGACAAGCTTAAGGCTGAGCGTGAACGTGGTATTACCATTGACATTGCTTTGTGGAAATTTGAGACCACAAAATACTACTGCACTGTCATTGATGCTCCTGGTCATCGTGATTTCATCAAGAACATGATTACTGGTACTTCTCAGGCTGATTGTGCTGTCCTCATTATTGACTCCACCACTGGAGGTTTCGAGGCGGGTATTTCTAAAGATGGACAAACTCGTGAGCATGCACTTCTTGCCTTCACTCTTGGTGTAAGGCAAATGATTTGCTGTTGTAACAAGGTGCTTTATATTTTTTATGATGCATTATATTGTGGTTTTTTAATGATTTTTTGTCTTGTTAGTGCAATGCTTGAAAGCATGATTGCTCATATCGTCTTATTGGCTTTTTTGACAGATGGATGCCACCACTCCTAAGTACTCTAAAGCAAGGTATGATGAAATTGTTAAGGAAGTTTCTTCCTACCTGAAAAAGGTTGGTTACAACCCAGATAAAATTCCTTTTGTTCCCATCTCTGGGTTCGAAGGTGACAACATGATTGAGAGGTCCAGCAACCTCGACTGGTACAAGGGTCCAACCCTGCTTGATGCTCTTGACCAGATCCAAGAGCCTAAGAGGCCCACGGACAAGCCCCTCCGTCTCCCACTTCAGGATGTCTACAAAATTGGAGGTATTGGAACTGTTCCTGTTGGACGTGTGGAGACTGGTGTCCTCAAGCCTGGTATGGTTGTTACTTTTGGTCCATCTGGATTGACTACTGAAGTTAAGTCTGTGGAAATGCACCATGAGGCTCTTCAGGAGGCTCTCCCCGGTGACAATGTTGGCTTCAACGTGAAGAATGTTGCAGTGAAGGATCTCAAGCGTGGGTTTGTTGCCTCAAACTCCAAGGATGATCCTGCCAAGGAAGCAGCCAATTTCACCTCGCAAGTTATCATCATGAATCACCCTGGTCAGATTGGAAACGGTTATGCTCCTGTCCTTGATTGCCACACCTCCCACATTGCTGTCAAGTTCTCTGAGCTTTTGACCAAGATCGACAGGCGATCTGGCAAGGAGATTGAGAAGGAGCCCAAGTTCTTGAAAAATGGTGACGCTGGGATGGTAAAGATGATTCCTACCAAGCCCATGGTGGTGGAAACCTTTTCTGATTACCCTCCACTTGGACGTTTTGCTGTTAGGGACATGCGTCAGACCGTTGCTGTTGGAGTCATTAAGAATGTTGAGAAGAAGGATCCAAGTGGAGCCAAGGTCACTAAGTCTGCTGCCAAGAAAAAGTGAACTATGAGTGTTTTTGAAGTATCAGCAGCTGTAGTAGTATGGCATTATAATTACAATAAGGACTCTTTTGTCTCTAGTATTTCCCTTTTAGATGTTTATCTAATGGATTTTTGTTTAAACTCACAACCATCGTCTCTAAGCAGTTCACAGAACTGGGTGCTTGATCGGCGGTGGTGTGTTTTTGTTTTTTGCATTCGGTGTTGTCTTTAATGTGTGGAGTCCAGGAGTCATTGAAGTTTTATCAAAACATCTATGGAGATTTAGGTATGTTAAATACCTGCTGGATTGTGCTGTCGTTACGTATTTTATATTTCAATGTTTTGATATTTCCTTTTTAGTATTTGTTCCCTCTCGGGCTCTGATTGTGATTTTTATTCATTTTGCTGAGCTAAAGCTTAAAAGCTATGGCTGGAGATGGCCGAATTTTCACTGGAAAATGGAGTACTTTAAAACTTTTAAGAGGTCATTAGTATATTTCTTAACAATCATTTTGTTTTTTTATTGAGTATTTGTTTTTTAAAAGAAAATTGCATTAATTTTGAATTTTATTAATAAGAGTATTATGTCATCATACTTAAGGACAATGAATAGTTTCTCAAACTTTAAATGGTTTTTCAACCCTGAAATGGGAAAAAATGCGGATCCACAATATATGATAATACAATGGAAAAAAATACAATGGATTTTAAAACATTCAAAATATGATAATAACTGTAAAGTATTCATTAATGTATAAGAGTAGTATATCAAGTTTAACAAATTAAAAGTTTATTCTGCCAAATACTATAGAGTATCATGTAATTCTGATATCATAATTTTATATTGCATCTCCTTCCGCTATAAAATGTAATGGGGTAAGTGATGCATCTCTGTCTTCGACACCAAATGTGATGTCATGATGTAAAGTTTAACACATCAGGTGAATAGATTAAGTTTTTAGGGATAAGTGTCTTGTTTTGTTTCTTTTCTTTCTTTTTACTAGGCGTTTGAGTAAAAATATTATTTATTTATCTGATTTAAGAAAGATTGTTATTAGTTATTTTACTTATAAAAAATATCATTATTAATCATTTTTAATTTACTTATAAAAAGAGAATAATATAATAATTTTTAGTAACATTATTAAATATTATATTGATAAATTTTTTGAAAGAAATAATGGTGAGGGTATTATTGAACAGTAAAATGATGAAAATATTTTTGATAATTTTTTCATAAAAAATTAAATGTTTTTTTTATATATATTTTTAAAATAAAAATTATTAAATAATATATATTTTTATTTTAAGAGACTAAATAAAATATTTTTTATAAATAAAACTATAAAATTTACATCCTATTCAAATTTTTATTAACACATTAATTATCCAAAATCTAATCAATATGAGACTTTGTGATAAGCACCCAATACATCAAATTTCTAAATCTCACGATTCCACAATGTAGTCTTCCTTTCTTTTATATTGGTTTGTTCTACAATCTTTAATTTTATCTGTATCTTTTTAATTTTATCGGGTGTCTCTAAAGGGATCATCTTAACAATCCTTAACGTGATGAGAAATGAGGAATGAGGAAAGAGCAATTATGAATATCCCCTAATGGTTTCATATAATGTTTGATATAATAAAAACAATTGCTTTACAAACCAGACAAAATGAAAGAATTTTTTTTGAATGAAATTCATGAAAATCTTACTTGGCTGTATGAGCCTATGAAATTATAGTATTAGTGTTTTTAAGCAAATTAAAAATATTTGAATGAAATTCATAAAATCTTACTTGGCTGTACGAGCCTATGAGGTTCTAGTATTAGTGTTTTTAAGCAAATTGAAAAAAAAAGTCGTCCTGGTACCAAGCTAAGTCCCAAGCAAGGAATAAAGAGAGAAAGAAAGAAAAGAAAATAAAATAAAAGAAAAGGGAGAGCAACTTTTGAAGATTATATCGCAATTATAGAGGTTCTATGGTTACCAAGTTATAATACAATTAGAAAATGATTTGTGCTTTAGGTGATACTACTCTCCATCACATTAATATGAATCTCACCCATATAATTTTTATTTTAATTAATAAAAAAATAAGACTTCTATATTTTAAAAAAAAAGTTATAATATAATTGAAATAGAGGCCTAAAATCAAATAACTAACTAATATTAAGATAAATCATTTTTTGACCTCAAAAGATGCTTAAAAGTGTAACAAACCCTTGTATATTTGGATTTTTTTATTGAAAGATCAACTAAAAGCGGGTACCCAGTATTGACTCAGTTAATTAAGTTGACGTTTGGTTCACGAAATAGAATTGAAATGAAAATGTGAACGAGAATGGAAAGAAAACAATATTGTTTAGTTTGATCATTGAAATCAAAGTAAAAATCAGTAATACAGTGTTTAGTTTACAACTGAAATAGAATGAAAAATAATGTATATTACCTTATACTCTTATATTTAGTAATATTTAAATAATATCATTTAATTGTTATTTTTTATCAGATAAAATACATTATTGAAATCATTATTTTTCTAAATAATTATTACTTAAAAATAAAATATATTATTAAAATTATTTTTTTTTTAAATAGGGTTTAGGGTTTTGAGATTTAGGTTTAGGATTTATGATGTAGAGTTTAGAGTATAGGGTATAGGTTATAGGGTATAAGGTATAATGTTTACGGTTTAAGGTCATATTCGTGAGTTAAGATTTAGGGTTAAAATTATTATTTTTCTAAATAAGATTTTGGGGTTTAGGGTATAAGGTATAGAGCTTAGGATTATATTTATGAGTTAAGGTTTATGGTTAAAATTATTATTTTTCTAAATAAGGTTTTAGGTTTTAGGGTATAGGGTTTAGGATTTAGGGCCTATAGTTTAAGGTTATATTTGGATTAGGGTAAAATTGGAACAAAAAATTAAGATAGGAATGGAATCATGATTCCTAAGGGGAAGAGAATTTTTTTATTCCTTCTCTTTTAGGAATTGATTTCATTCTATTTCCACTTTTTAGCACAATCAAACATAAAATGGGAATGAATCAATTCCAATTCCATTTCATTCCAGTGAACCAAACACCACTTAAGTGCATGTGCATCAAAGGTGAAAGTAACTTTTTTTAAAGTTACGGATCTAAATAACTAAAGGTGATGAATAGATAATCAATGAAATTACGATAAATTGAAATTTTCACCGATGACCATTCATGCAATTACGTATAAATAAAATAATATGAAATATAAAGACTAAGACACGAGATTTTTAGGTGGAAACAACCTAGATCACACCAATGACCTAAGAGAAAAACCATCGATCTACTGAACCACCTTACTATCCACTATAAAAAACAAGGTCTAATTACAAGGTCAGATCTTATACTATCCACCATGATAAAACCCTCAAGTAAACTACTTACAAGTCATTGCTTTCATCATAGTCTCTACAAGAAATGTGTTCGGATTCACACTAACATTCCAATGACATAAGTAACACAAAAAATTGAACTCGTTCAACCAGTACCTGAAATGTTAGTACTATAACATAAGTACAAATGTGTTTCATAAAGTAGATTCAATAGCAAAGAACCCTAACTAGATAATTTAATAAGTATTTTAGATAAATCAAAATCAACTAGCAACCCTAGAACAATTAGTTTAAAGCACAATATCACAAATATTATAGGCTTATTAATTCATCAAGTACAACCACAAATGTTTGATAAATTAACTCAATGAAAAAGCCTACTTGAATACTTTTTACAAAACAAAAGAGAGATAATAAGATGAAGAGAATAATATTGTTTTCAGTTAAATAAATTTGTGTGCTAAGGTTTATATATATAGTATATTTTGAAGGACTAGATCAAAGTAAAATTACTATATCATATATACATTCAATTGAAAGAGTTTTTTTTAAATGACAATATAGTGAAAAGTTAATTCAATTCGAGCTAGAAATAGATTTTAAAATCAAAACCCTAGCTGCTTGATCAATCTAACATATTCTCGATTAATCCAATCAATTCTAGATCAATCTAGTCAATACAAAAATTAATCCAAAACTTTTTAAATTGAGTATATCGATCGATCTAGTTATGTTTTGATCAATTGAGTAGCCTAATCTCAAAATATTACAACGTATCTAATATAAAATCTATCATGCATTAGAACAGAGATATACTTGAATTATGATCGCTCCAGCTTGATAGCTTTTTTGGCTTAAAAATATTCTTTGAAGAACACACCTAAAAACTAAAATTACATTTGTGTGATGTTCACGACTATCGTCAACACTCATATAAACTTTACAATCTCTCCCTTTGATATATTCGTATGAAAAATACTCTCTCTCACTACTTAATGCTCACAAGAAAGATATATTTTTACATAGTAGTACTATCATATGATCCAAAGAAATCATCTTTGCTTGAATATTGAAAGCTCATATTTATATTGAAAAACAAAAACAAAAACATAAACATCCAAACAACTTGTCCTTTAAGATTCATTGTTCATTAATCTAGTATATACGACAATATCAAAAATGAAAAATATTTATGAGTGTGAGTAATCATAAGATAGAATTTAAAAGACATCATTCCCCTATGTATAATATTTTAAAAAATATTTAAAGTTGATTCTCCCCCTAAATTTTTAATATTCTATTTTTTTTATCTCCTTATTTGTTATATGAATAAACAATATAATATTGAAACTTAAATCCAATATAAGGAAGAAGAAGAAGTATGGTTTGAATAAACTCTCTCTAAGTTCTATGACTCTCTAAAGTAAAATAAAAAGAACAAAATTTTATAAAATCTACTAAATATATATTTTTTGTTAATAGGAGTGGTAGATAAACACGACTGCAACATTGCACACAAGAACGAAAATTAATTTGTGTGATTATTCTTTAACAACATAAACATATGTAAACAAAACACATAAATATACTAACACATATAATGATTTAATGACAACCACCTAAAGTGAGATAAATATTGAACTATAAAAGTATGTCAATTAGTCCATTTGTAATTAGTTATGAAAGATTTAAAGAAAAGAGCATCACCAATCATGAAAAAAATTCAATTGAATTCATACTTGTACATAATATAAAATTTTGTATTTCATCTTGATATTTATCATATTATTTTTTATTGTTATTTTATTTTGTACGAGAGAATTATTTATTTTTCTTTTTGTATATCCATTTGTGACTTTCTTTTTATGCATTTAATTATTTTTTATTCTTTATACCTATTTTCTTTATCATATTATTTTTATTTTGCAAATGAAATATGCATGAGCTAATATACTTATCAGGATGACTTTCACATTAATTGTGCGGTAGCTTTCACACATCATAGTAGATAGCCTTCTTAAAACTAGGTGTCTCTCTATAACAGTATTTTATATAGTAAAAGACAGAGTTCAACCATAATTTTTACAATCAATGTTATCTCATGTCCTAAAATCTCACATAATTAATTATAAACTTATAACATAATGTACTTATGTATCCAGTGAGTGAGTGAGTCGATTCATATTGACATCGATCACTAGTTGTAAGAAATATGTAAATATACAAGTCACAATATCCATTTGCACAATACATAATAAAAAGGTAAATATGAATGGAGTATTTAATGATTATGTCAATGTTAAAGCATGCCTACTTTCTTTCTTTTTATTTTGTTATTTTTATCTTTTCTTGAAACTAAAAAAATATTAATAAAAATAAACAAACAAATCAAAGATTTTCACAATATCCATTTGCATAATACATAATCAAAAAAATAAAATATGAATGAAGTATGTAATGATTATGTCAATGTTAAAGCTGTCTATTTTCTTCTTTTTTTATTTTTTTTAAACTAAAAAAATTAATAAAAATAAACAAACTAAAGATGCTCACTTAGAGTTAATTAAACAATCAAATAAAAATATCTAAGTGAACAATAAATGACAGTCAGGTTATCAAAAAGAGACAATCTTTCTTAAATAATTTTTTTTTTTGAATTTTAGTTTCTTTATATCTTTGGGTTGGAAATAAACTACGTTAGTTGTCATTAGTATATTCTTAGACTTACCTTTAGATTTCTCATTAGATACAATGTACATGATAGGATGATAGTAATTAGTCTTAGAATTACAAGTGTTGAATTTTAAATACCTTTCTGAACCAGCAACTTTATGCTTTCTAGTATAACTTTTGGACATGTCATTATAATTTACATTTATCTTAAAATATGATGCAACATGCATAGATGGGTGATGGTTATGAGTTCTACTATATGAAGCATAAAAAGTATTATCAAATTTAGGATTATTTATCAAAAATCTACGTTTAGGCCTAATACGACCTTTCCTACCACAATAATGATAGACAGACACAAACTTAACAGATTTTTCAATCACAAATGTAATTATTCTTTGTATATAATGAGGAACAATAGAGGTTGGGTTAGAAGGCATTGTAGATGTGGTTTTTGATGTTAAAGTTGTATGTGTAGCCTATGAAGAAGAAGGTTTTGAGGATTTTACAAACTCAGTTATTTTTGAAGATGATAACGTAGAATCTTCATCTACATAGCCTAGTCCTCTCTTATCTCCAACGATTTTTCCATAATCTAGGATTTTGTTTAGCCTTTTACATTTTCCTTATATTGTTCAAGTTCCTAAATCAGATTTATTTTTCTTGTTTTAAGCCTACAAGACTTAAATTCAGATCAGTAATACACTTAGATAAATCATCAAGTTTTTCTTTTTCCAGTACCAAAGAACTTATTTTATAGGATTTTAATTTATCATTTAGTCAAGTTATTTCTATAAGCAATCTATCCTTTTTCTATTTTGCACCTTACATAATCTATGAATATTTCTTCAATATTAATGACATTAAATTTATTAAGTAAAAATTTAGCATCATTTTTCTCATCATTAAAATCAATGTTAGACTTATTGGAGTGTCCATTAGCAATTGCAGTAAATACATGGTAGTTGATGCCACAATGTTTTTATTCAACTAGATTGTCATTATCACTTTCAGAGTTAGTAAGTGTAGCGTTAAAAGCTCTTCTTGTTTACACAGTTAGCTGTGAAGTAACCAAAACCCATATCTTTAAAACATTAAAGTTTAGTGGGTTTAAATTTCTCACCATCAGAACTCACAGATTTAAATTCTCTCAGATTCTGATCTTTTTGATAACTTGATTGTTTTATCTTTTGAGGATTATTTTTATTAAGAATTTTGTTTAATCTTTTGGTTAAGAGTACTAGTTCTTCATCATTATTGTCATTGTCTTTAATCATAGTAGTTTTGAAAGCGATATCTTTATTCTTTAAAGGTTTTCAAAAGCTCATCTCAAAGGTTTGAAGTGAGCCAATGAGTTTCTCTATTTTGATGGTATCCACATCCTTGTTTTTATCAATGGTAATGACCTTAGCATAGAAGTGATCTGGTAATTGGTAGAGAATATTTCAAACTATCCTAAAATCATTAATTTTCTCTTCAAGATTGAAAGATTCATTAGTAATATCACATAATTTAATATAAAATTCAGAAAAGGTCTCATCTTCTTTCATCTAAGATTTTCAAATTAACTACCAAGCATGCAAATTTTAGTTCATTTAACTTGTGTGGTGCCCTCATGCACAACCTATAAAATATCTCAAGCATGCTTAGTAATATTATCGTTAGAAATATGACAAAACTTATTAGCAAACACAACATTAAAAATAGCATTAATACCATTTTGATTCCAATTGTTA
This sequence comes from Hippophae gyantsensis, assembly GCA_030763125.1. Lineage (NCBI taxonomy): Eukaryota > Viridiplantae > Streptophyta > Magnoliopsida > Rosales > Elaeagnaceae > Hippophae > Hippophae gyantsensis. Next base: position 32,482,739 of record CM061030.1, read on the forward strand.
ACAGTTTTATCTTGATTGGTTCATTTGTTCCTAAGCTTAGGAGTGACTACATTATATTCGATATTCGTAAGTGGTTTTCAACCATAAAGTATAGAGTTCCAAATACTCTCATTTATAGATGGTAAAAAGGCTCTCATATGAGTCTTCCAATATGGTAATTAGGCCCATCAAAGTAAGGTGTACGAGTTGTATACGAACTCTATCTTAAATGATCCATAATAAGGTCTTCGACACACAAAGTGTATCTAGTGACCTACTCTGATACCAAATAAAAGTTACATTTTTTTAGTTATGGACTTCATTAACAGGTAGGGGTGAATAGATAATCAGCAAAATTATGACAAATTAAAATTTTCACAGACGGCCAAGCATGTAATCACGTGTAAATAAAATAATATGAAATTATAAAAATTGAGACACAAGATTTTTAGGTAAACACCCTAAGCCATACTAATAAATTAAGAAAAAAATCACCGATTTATAGGACCACTTAACTATCCACAATGAAAAATAAGGTCTAATTACAAGACCAAGTCTTATACTATCCACCAAGATAAAGCCCTCAAGTAATCTACTTACAAGTCATTGCTTTTATTATAGCCTCTACAAGAAAGATATTTGGATCCAAACCAATGTTTCGATAACTTGAGTCATACAAACAATCAAATCTGTTCAACAAGTATATAAAATATTAGCATGATAACATAAGTGTAAATATGTGTCCTATAGTAGATTCATTAACGAATAACCCTAACTAGATGATTTAATAAATATATCAGATAAATAAAAATCAACTAACAGCCTTAGAACATTCAGTTTAAAGCACAATATCATAAATATTGTAGGCTTATTAATTCATGAAAAATAACTATAAATATTTGATAAATTAACTCAATAAAAAAACCTACTTGAAGAGTTTCTTGCAAAACAAAAGAAAGAGAATAAAGTGAAGAGAATAATACGCTTTTATGGTTAAATAAAATTGTGTGCTTAAGTTTGTATATATAGTATATTTTGAAGCACTAGGTCAAAGTAAAATCAATATGTTGTCCATCAAATCAATTAAAAGAATTTTAAGGAAAAAAATAATATAGTAAAAAGTTAATTTAATTTGAGCTAAAAATAAGTTTCAAAATCAAAACATTGGTCTCTTGATCGATCGATTCAGTCAATTTTCGATTGATCAAGTTAATAAAAAAATAAATTTTGGGACTTTTTAAATTGAACAGATCGATCCTCGATCGATCTACATAGCTAAATCGATCTAGTCATGTCTTTAAATCAAGTTAATTAATCTCAAAATATTCATACGTATCTAATATGAAATCTAATATATATAAGAGTAGAAATATATTTGAATTGTGATAGTTGAAAATATTATTATTATTATTAAAAATTGAAGTAACAATTAAAAAGTTAATTTTTTTATTATATTTTTTCAATTCCATTATACAAGAAGTCTGTGTTATTTTTAATATATATAAAGAACCCAAACGTTATTTTCCTATTAAATTAAAACATTTACTTCTGATTCTTATATATTCAATATGCAAACTATAGTATCCTTATCCTTGAAGGTAAGCTGCTGGTTTTTGAGTTTTTGATTAATTGTTTGTTGAGTTTCCATGGTCATAAACGCGTTGCCCAAAATTTTATGCATTTGTTCTTTTAAAAATAGTTTTTCTTATTGATCAACTTGATTTCTGTTGACTAAATCCATTTGCTTTGAACTTTGAATTCTGAAAATCACAGTACATAACACCATTAAGTAATCAATTGTTTATTCATACAATAATTAATAATACCCACACAATTAGAACCCAAAAAAAAAAAAAAAAAACTCTTCTAAAGTTCGACTTAGTCATCGTCTTGCTATAAGTATAACCATTCTCTCTTATATTTAATCAATAATTCATTATGTATATAATAGTTTGATTTATATATAATTATTTTTTTATCAAAAAAATATTTTTTATTATAACTTATTTCATACATTAATTTATATAACACAATTTATTTAATTATATATTTTTAATGATATTATAATTAATTTATTATATCATATCTTTAAATTTATATTCAATTAATAATTAACCTATCAATTTATATTCAATTAATATTGTTATTTTTAATTGATAGGTGACTACCGTTGCGAAAGCCTTAATCTAAGCTTAGCTCAGCTAAGAGTAAGAAATAAGAAGCATCCTCTTTATATATTAAATTAAAATTTTAACCTTCTTTGTATATATATAAATGCCTTTACTTCACATGACTCTGTCTCAACTCCATTAATCACCTTTGTTTTCAAAAGTTTCTCACTCATATCTCTTTCTCTACTAAATTACTTCCATATTTCAATCATGGAAAACAACACGATCAACAATTTACAAAACGAGGAGGGATATTCAGAAGAGACCCTTTCTTTATGTGACCTTTCAATTGATAAAGATGAAGAAACAGAGCTCTACGCCTGCCCAGAAAATCCAATCCAAGATCAAGACTTTTTCGAATTCTTAGTTAACCCAGAAGATCCCGAAACTAATCCATCAAATGAAACCGTATTATTCTGTGGAAAAACTATGTCTCCGAGGACAGCTCAAGAGTTTCAAAGACACCCAAATAATGGTCTTTACATTCGAAGAGAATCTTTCAAGAGATGTCATAGTTTTAAATCTGAGTCTTCTTCTATTAAACAACCATTGGTTATTACAACAACTGATCATTCGAATTCGTTCAGGCTTTGTGGTCCTGTTCCTTCACCGGCCACCGGGAAAGGCAAGTACAAGAGCAGTGGTTCTCGGAAACATAAGGTTTTGATTGGTTTATCAAAGGTGCAGCCGAAGATGGAGCTTAGTGATATAAAGAAGAGGCAAAGTCGGAGAACTCCGTCACCGATGTTCTTGGTTTCTGATGGAGCAGAACAGGCTATCGCCGGTGATGACAAGGTGGTTGCGGAAAGAAGTCATTGGGGTTTACTTGGAACTTTTCGGTGTAGGTCCCACTTTGTTAGTGCTTTGTCTAAGGCCTCGTTTAGTTGCATGCATCATCACGTTTGAAAATTGAGGTTATAATGAGCGGCTGGGTTGGTTGGACTTGACTTAGTCATCATCGCATGCGTAAATAGAAAAAAAAAAAAATTGGTTTTGGTTTTGATATTTTCTTTTGTTTTATGGGGTCAATGTAACAAAAATAAAAAAGAATCTAAATATTAAAAATGTGATTGTTTGTTTAGTATTTAATTTTTTTTTTATAATTTTAACATACTTTAATTTCAATTCATATATTAATTCTTATGTATCAATGATAAAAGTCATAAATAGTTATTATATTTTTGTTAAAGCAAAAAATATCTATAGTTGGAGTTTTGAAAACAAGAAAAATGCTACCAATATTTTTAATTATATTTTTATTTTAATTACATTATTTTTTTAAATAATATGATTAAATTTTATTTCATTTTATACATTAATCTTTCACTAAAACATAAAAACTTTATATCATCAAAATAAAATTTATATATTATTTAAATAATATTATAAAAAAAATAAAAAATATATAGTTGAAAATATTGTTAAGAATCTTGTTACAAACATAAATTTTACATTAAAAGAATGTTATTTTCACACAAAGCGTACATATAAATATATTGTTTTGAAAAGTATAATATTGCATGTCATTCAAGAACTTCCGTGAAAAGTTGCATAAATGATTATCCTTAACCACACACTATATAATTAAAAGAATAAGGAGTTAATTTCTTCAATTATTTTTAAAGTATACAACTTGCAAGCTAAACGTATCAAACTTTGGGGGTAAAAAATAGTTTCATGTTTGTGTTTTCATATTGGAATGGTTAATTAACTATTAAAATAATAATTTTCCTATTTTATTTTATGCAAGAAACTTTTCATTTTTTTCTATATTTTTTATTTTTAAACATTTTAGTAATAAACATATGCATTTCACATGGTTTATTAAAATTTTAAAAGTACTTACAATTAAATTTAATGTTAACTAAAAGTATAATATTTTTATTATATAAAAGATTTTACGATTGAATCAAAATAAGAAATAACTATCAAGATAATTTTATTTATCTTAAATACTCAAATTTTATTAATAAGAATGTTAAATAAATTATAAAATAACTTCAAAAATTTATAAAATGTGATTTATATTTTTAATATGATATAATATATATATATATATATATATATATATATATATAAATAGATAGATATTCAATTTTTTAAATATTAAGATTTTGATTTTTTTAATAGATAAAAGCAAAAATATGAAGAGAAATTACTTCAAATAACATAAAAAATTGTATAACAAAAGAAAAATAACATAATTTTTTTAAATTAAGATAAGTCGACTATATATATTAATAATAAATAATTTATTTTGGTTGGTAGGAGATAAGGGTGTATGTAATTCGGTTATATCTAGTTTTTAATATAAAAAATTAAATTAAATCGAATCATTCATATTACTTTAATTAAATCAGATCAGATTATTTAGTTAATAAAAATATTATAACCGAATGGTCTAATCCAATTTGATTAACAATTTTTAACGATTTAATTAACACTTGTTTTTCTCAACACCTCTATCATTCGAAGTTGCTACACCTGCGACTTTCTTCGGCGCCTCAAACAATTCCACCAAATCTCTCTCAATATTTCAATCCTAAGTTTTCCCTTTTACAATAAAATCAGCTCTAATTTAACCATCGATCCTACATTGACACAATAAAATATATTAAATGAATATTATCCATTAAATTACACAAAAAAAATATAATTTTTCCATAAAATCAAAATTTGACGAAACAGTTTAGTTAAGACGAGAATAAAATAAATTAGCGGGTCTAATAAACTTGAAAAAAATCCAAAAGTAGAAGAGAAATACTTACAGATATCTATTTTCCAAAAACGCGATGGACCAACTTTATAAACCCTCATTTCTTATACAAATTTGTTTCAGTCTTCCAACAAGTATAGTGATGTGGTAGCAAATTTGGACACCCCTAATAGAACAAATTAGATTAAATAATATATTTTTTAAAATAATTTGTTAATATATTATTAAAAACGGTCTGTTTCGATCAGATCGATTTAAAAATTAGTATAATTGAACTAAATCATGTGATTTATAAAATTATTTGATATGGTTTGATTCGATCCAATTTTTCGATTTAATTTAATTTGATTTTTAGACACTGCTACTAAGAGCATTATCTTTTCACATATTAGCTAAAAATACGTGAGTTTCATATGCAATATTAATATTTAATAAAATATTTAAAATAATTTGTTTTAAATTTTTAAAAATATTGTTGTTAAATAATTAGAAACTTTCAAATTTTTAACAATATTTGTAAATTTTAAAAAATAAATAATTTTAAATATTTGTGTAATTTTATTATAAATTTATTACAACTAAATTTGATATATAAAATTTAATCAAATTAATTAAATTTATGTTTTTATAATAATTAATTGTTCATTAAAACATATTCGATGAGTTTTAAATGAATTTTTAATATAAAATAATATGAAATATATTTCTTATTTTTTATTATTTACTCAAGGGTTTTACTCCCCTTATTAACCTATGGGATATTATGATATTATGTCCATTAAATATTAAAAATTGTATTCATAGACAAATTAAAGGTATAATAATTGTGATTTTATTTTTATGATTGTTATTTATTTCTTTAGTTTAAAATAATGAAAAATTGACAAATTATGAAATAATAATATATGTATGTTCTGTGCTTTTTTATAGCAACATACATGCCTATGATAAGGATTCTAGGTGTTTACTTCGATAGGAAAGTTTTAATAAACTATGAGCATAAAATGAAAATAAGAGACAAATAAACAAAATTAAATAGATCATACTATTCTCAATAATATTAAAACATACAAGATTATAATGCTGTGATAAATATTATGCTTTCAATGAGAATTGAAAAAATAGAAATAAGTAGAAGCTGCTAAAGATATTGAAAGATAGTTGAAGTAGTAAACCTTCTTATATTTTCATGAATTGACAATATTAATTACCTTATAACATACGTTTTTATATGGAGAAAATAGAGTTGTTGGCAAAACTTAAAATTTAATTATTCTTTGTAATAAGACACATTTAAGAGTAAGTTAGCTTTGCTTTCAATCAATTTTTCATAACTTTAGAGACACTAAAATCAATTAGTGATTAATATATGGGTTGAATTCTTACTCTGTCTACTCCCTTTTGATATGTAGTTTTTGCTTCATACGAATCATATATTTATGTAGTTTTTGCTTAATATGGGTTGAATTCTTACTCTGTTAATATTTAATTAATTACAATCATTATTAGTATTTACAAAAATTTAGTTAGAAAATAAATGATACATTTATTAGGGAATATAAATAATTCTTATATATAAGTTACATAACGAAGAAAAATATGATTTGTTCATCATTTAATCAATTTAATAGTACATTTAACTTAGAAAAGTAAGATTTTTGAAAGTTTTAATGTATAATCATAACTAACCACTGTTATAATATTAATACAATCATGATTTTATGATTTTTAATCTTGATCGTAAATATATGATCACGATTATAAAAATCGATACCCAAGTGAAAAAGATCATAAACTCTCTTATATTTAGTCATAATATTTTTAACCGTTAGCATGCAAATGCCATTTAGTCACAATCTTGTGAAAGACAAGACCATGAACTATTATACGTTTATAGATATGATTATAATGTTAAATTGTGAACTTATCTTTATATTTGATTTCGGTTACACAAAAATAGTGATCTCTTATCTTCATATTTGGTATTGATTACACAAAAATTGTGACATTTTATCTTCATATTTAATTTCTGTTATATTAAAATTGTGATATTTTATCTTCATATTTGGTATTATTTATACTAAAATAATGACATTTTATTTTTATGTGGTCTCAATTTATACTAAAATCGTCACTATATATATTTTAATTCATCATATTATACTAATTTTTCTACATTTAATAAATTTAAATACATGATTTTTAAACATAATTGACAATATATTTATCAATTATATTACTAAAAATCAATATTATATTAAAATTAAGAGTAATTATAATTGAGAGTTTATGTACCAAAACATAATAAATTCTACTAACTAATTAAATTATTTTAAAATATTAAATATATGATTAAAGTTTATCAATAATAATAGACGTCAAATTGTATTGATCTAAATTAATACAACAAAAAAATAATTAAGAGTAAATAGATAGTCTAGCTACCTAGCTATTGATGTAAGAATTGACTTCTATGATTAAGCTACGATATAAGTAAATTTTAAATTATTATTAACCACTTATTTTAATAAAGAAAAAATTAAAATTAAAATTCAAACTTAAAAATAAAATATAAAAAATAATTTCAATTATTACCAAGTCAATTATAGAAACAAGTGGATTTATAATAATTATTTTTATACATAATACCAATAAGTCATCAAGTCATTTTTCTTAAAACAGTACATATTATAATAAAATATTAATTATAAACTTAATATTTTGATAAAATATTAAAGAATATATATAATTTAATTAAAAATATATAACAAAAATATGATGTGTACCTATTTTTAATCAATATAGGTATTAGAAGTTTTAAAAGATTGAAATTATAAAAGTAAATAAATCATGCATATATAAGTTATTTTTTTAGATTATATTAATAAACTTTTGTTATTTGTTTGATGACCGATTAACATAATATATACTTATATATTAAAGAAAGAAAAATAAATGAAATTTATTTGCGAAAGTAAATTAAAATTTAATAAAAAATATAATTTATTGATTTATAATGTTTTTAATGATACGAGAGAACTTTTTTTTCATTTTAAATCTAAATAATATATGGTAGTTTTTAATAGTTAATATATAATTAAAATCTAATAATATTTATATTAATTTATACTATGATATATATGATAAATACTTTTTATCACACAAATTTTTCATAGAAGTTTCAATAATCTACTTAACTTTTATAATATGGAATAATCTTCATTCCTCCGTTATAGGGAACAAGGCTTGGACGAGTCTACGTATTCTTGACGGTAAGGATGGCACTGTTTCATCCCATTTGTGTCCCGCTCAATCTGTACAGAGACGAGAAAAATAAATACATTGATAAGAAACAAAATGCACTCTCCTTATGTCTTTGTCCTAAAAGGCGTAACTATCATGAATCCTAAGATAATGAAAACTAAAATACAAATAACTTAATTTATGTGACAATTATAGATTTTACCTTGAAGAGTTAGCTGTCTAAGTGAGATCTCACCGAGAGATATAAAACAAACTGTATCATTATTCTCGTATTTTATTTAATATTTTTTAATGAGTTTATAATATATTTTATTTAAATACCATATTATCTCATTTTATCTCACTTAGATCGTAATCATAATATATTTAAGATTAAATATATATTATATCATTTTTCTTATTATATTTACATTATAAATTATCATTTTATTATATTTTATTATATTTTTATATTATTATTTGTTTCATTTAAATTCATTAGAAATAAATAAAAAATTTAAATTATTAATGTTTCATTATCATCTCATATCATTAAAATTAATTAAAACAAGATGAGATGAATTTTTAAAAATTAATAAATTTTCGCATAAATTTTATTAACATATCATTCTAATTTACATCTATAATTCCACCCATCCCTTCCATGCCAATAAACCATCTATATCTGTAGCAATTATGTCCGTTACAAGTAATTTTTGTAGACCTCAAAAAATAAATAATGTTCAAAAATAGAGTTTCATTGGGCTTTCTTTAGTTCAATATCCTGCAAGAACAAAAGGTTAGGGGTATCAATAATCAAATACAACTATACGAGGACACCATATAGAAAATCCAAGTTCATTTTCATCAATTGAACAGAGCATTATAGGATTTGGCCACCGCCACTGTGTATAAACTCTAAAGAATCTACACCCTAGCATACTAGGAATTGCATTGGATAAAATTGGCATATTCGGGCAACCAAAAGAGCTCTCGATTAACTCCGTCAAGGAAACCAATAACCTATATGCAACATAACTAAGGAAATGAAACCTAAGTTATAGAAATGTAGTGCCGGTGATATCGAGGAATCATTTCCTACATAATCTAGAATAGTTATTATGTGATTTGTTGTATCAATATAAGATATTATTTAAATATATATCAGTTAATTAGGAAACTAATTGTATAAATAAGTGTAATTATTTATCAATCATATCAAAGAAAATACATATTTTTTTCACATTTCAAGAATTCAATGTGGTATCATAACATATGCTCTTGAGAACCTAAAAAAAAGAACAAAACGTAACTTACAATGAATGGAGAAAAAATATAGAAGGTTGAGGTTCAACAACAGAATTCCTTCAAGGCCTCGACATCATGGGAAAACACCAATTACCCTATCTTTTTCCATTATTCAGACCAACCAAGACCCGTCTTAATTGCAAAACCTCTCAAGGAATATAACTACACGATATGGGAGTAATCAATGATTATAGTGCTCACCATAAAAAAAAGAAGGTTTTATTGATGGAACCTTAATCAAGCCAACCCCTAACGATTCTGAGCAGCTATAGTGGGAATAATTCAACACCCTTGTGAAAACTTGGTTACTATGAGCTATGTCGAAGGAGATTGCAAGCAGTGTAATCCATTGTAAGGATGCACAAGGTATATGGTTCAAACTGAAAGAAATATTTTCTCAAATCAATACAGTTGCCCTCTTTCAAATCGAAAACGCCATACATGGTTGCGAACAGGGCACAACAAAAATCATATCATTCTTTACAAAGCTTAAAGGCTTATGGGATGAGAAAGATGCACTATGTGCTTTCTTTCCTTGTAGTTGCGAGGTTGCTTCTAAGGCCAAAGACTACATTGAGGCGTAGAAAACCATGAAGTTTTTGATAAGGCTGAATGAAGGCTATGCGCAGACCAAGAGTAACATTATCAGTATGGACCATTTACTAGCTCTTAACAAGGCTTATGCTTATGGTTTTTCAACAAAAGAAACAAATAGAGGTATCCACCGGGAAAAACACATATGTCTCAAAGGCTTCAGTATTTGCTGTGAGGAAGTCCTCTCGTGAAATCCAATTCACATGAGAAGATACCAAGTGGTGCGAAAAATGAAAAATAGACAATCACAACACCAAAAGCTACAGGGCACACCTCAAGTGTACGTATTGTGGCATCAAAGTCCATACATACGATTACTACCGCAAGAAAAATAAAGCATTGGCAGGAGAAGAAGGTAGCTTGAAAGCAAACCTTGTAGGAATGACTAATGAATGCAATGGAGATTTTACTGGCTTTCTTTATCACAAAATGAATGTAAGAAAATGATGGGATTTTTGAGAAAGATTAAGGCATCAGCTGACAAGACCAATGACAGCCACCAACTACTAGAGATGTTAAATACAACGTAGCCATCCTCTGCCAATCTTGTTGGTAATGTTCTTAATTTTGAAGAGATATCAAGTAAAGAATTTGCTCTCACACAAGACAATAAAGATATGATTTGGATATTAGATAGTGGAGCTAGTGACCATATAGTATGTGATCCTGTCCATCTTATATCATCTCAACCTGTTCATAATTGTACAGTAAAACTACTTGATGATACCATGTTATAAGTCTCTCATATTAGGACTGTAGTTTTTTCATCACATTTTATGTTGCATAATGTCCTCTAAGTCTGATTATTCTACTTGAACATCATATCTATTAGCAAGATTGCATTGGATTCCTTTTATGTCACTGTATTCATCAAACAAGTTTGTTACATACATGACCTTCAATTGGGAAGGATGATTAGGATGGGAGATGAAAATGAGGGACTCTACTACCTCAATATGCCCAAGAAGGAAGGTGCAATGTGGAGTAGACTAAAACTCAAGACTTGTGGCATTAGCAACTCTGCCATCCCTCTAGCAAGGTTATTGATTTGCTCTTTTTTATGAAAATAAAACTTATGATATTGGTTATTGTTCTATTTGTCCTCTAGTTAAGCAAAATAGACAATCTTTTTCTTTAAGTTTTTTGACCAGTACTTATTGTTTTGATTTAATTCATGTAGACATATGGGTGGCTATCATGTTCCATCTCTTTTTGGAGCTCAGTATTTCTTAACAATTGTTAATGATTATTCCACGAGTACTTGGGTTTTCCTCATGCATCATAAGTCTAAAGCAAGAAATTTACACATTCATTTTATTACTTTAGTCGACACACAGTTTGGGAAAAGAGTCTAGATTGTTAGGAGTGATAAAGGCCCCGATTTTAAGTGTGTCAAATTCTATTCTTCTAAGGGTATTTTACACCAAACAAGTTGCATTAATATGCCTCAATTGAAGGATGTGTGTTTTAAAAGTTATTCTTTTTTATAAAGATTTATGCATTGTTCATGATTTTGAATATTGTGTATTCTTGTTCCTTGAGATTAACATGTTATATTTTGGAAGTGTTCAAGAAGATGCACTTGGTCTTGAATCATAGAACTCTTAAAATGAGAAACATGTAATCCTAAATATGTTCACAATTGTGGTAAATAAGGAGGAACATTAATTACCATGAAAGATTGTCATGTCAATTAAAAGTACATTATAGTTCTATAAATGTTGATAAGGGATTATCATTTAATGACATGAGTATATAAAATGTGTATTTTATATATTGAACATGACCTAACTAGATGGAACATTATATGGATTGTGTTTTGTGTCATTAATGTTTCCATTGTGTCTTTAGAATCTTAGATATGAGATGTGTAGGTTTTTTACATGAGAAGTATATAATGTGATTGCTATTTAAATACTATTTTATGATAGGAATGAAATAGTAGTTCGTTGTGTACAACCTATGCGGGAGAAATCTATATGTTAATATTATCATTGTCCCTCAATTTTGAGTTATGATATTATTGGGCCCCTTGGTAAAATGGAATTATATCGCATGCAATATAACTGATGTAGTTATAATTATAATTCACTTGAGAGACCAAGAAAAAAAATATAATACAAAAGTGACACGATCCTATTTTGCATATTATTCATAATGATGCGTATTTTCGCAAGTGTACGAATCATTCAAGTAATAAAGTGTACAAAAATACGGATATCAATCCCACAAGGAATGGCGTTACTAAGTACCGAAATTGACTAATCCTAATTTTATTTGAAAACCAATTGTTGAAATTGTTTAAGAAGCAAATTAACTTAAAAATAAACGCAAATAACACAATTAAATGTTGTTCACAAATGATTAAAAATGCTAAGGCATTTGATTTCGCTAAATCAATTCAATCCGATTTCAAGTCATGTTATATGAGAATCAAAGCTAAAAGTGATGGTTGAAAAACCCAAATTTACCTAATACTCTCTCTCGAGTTATATTAGAATTACTTATCTATGAAAACCAACTATATTTCTATGAAGATTTAATCACAAACAAGCACATTACGATTTATGGAATTTCTAGAATAACCACATACATCATGCATTAGTTCTCACACTCGCATTCAACATACGGTATTTATCACAAGAAGCATTCATTACACATCTCCTCTCGGTCTCAATATAATGCAACAAATCATCTAAATCTTGGCCATAAATTTAAAAGCATTAAGCATGGAAATAAATACTCAACTTGAAAACAATGAACTCATATAACAATAACAAAAGAAATCAGATTTTCTTGATTCAACTACATCATAGCCTTAGCAAAAACGAATTAGTTCATAATGGAAATAAGAACAAACATTATATCAATTGAATCCATGAACAAATCTGAATAAAATGCAAAAAAATGAAGGCTAAGGAGAAGAGATGAAAAACTCTTGAAGATGAACACTTGGTAGCAACAATGGTGATAATCCTTCAAGCTTCTCCAAACTTTCTCTCCAAAATTTCCTTCTCTCCTCCAAAGATGTATCAGATCTCCTCCTCTCTGCCGTGGTCTCTTTCTCCATCTTATGGTATATATAGATCCAGGGTTTTGGGGGCAATTTTAGAACAAAACAACATAAAAAATGTGTTTTCGGACGAAACTTGCCGGCGGTGACATTATTCTCGCCGTGGTGAGATTTCTAGAAAAATTTAAATTTTTGGTTCCTCTGATTCTCGCCGGCGACGAGATGAATTTGGTTGGCAACTAAAGGTTTCTTGCCGATGGTGAAATAATATCACCGGCGGCGAGATTTGCATCTACCAAAATCCGTGCTCTCGGGAAGATTTTTGCCATGCTCTCTGTAAGATTTTCACCGGTGGCGAGAATTATCTCACTGACGGCAGGATTTCCAAATTTTGAATCTTTTTTTTCTTTTTATTTTCACTCAATCCTGATCATTGAAATTTGTCCCAAACTTCTCCAAAATCATGATTTTACCTGAAATTGCACTTAAAACACAAAAATACTCGTGAAATGACATTTGTGGATTAAATAATCAAATAAACACAATTTTCACACAAATATCAACATTTAAATCATAACAAAAATGCAATAATTTGACTCTTATCAACAATCCCCAACCAGCTTCTTGCTAGTCTCTAGCAAGAAAAGCGATCTATGAATAAATTCAAAGGAGACATTAAAAGAAAAATTCAAAGAAAATTTATTCTATTTACAAAATTACATTAAGCGTATGCAATAAGCCTTTAAACCCCTAGGCGGCCCTAGTAGGACGAGTTATAGTCTCGTGAAGGCTTCGAGTGATGATACCCACAAATACCTTACCTATAACTATCCTAACTCAAAATAATAAAATCACACAACAATTAATTTGCACAAATGTCTCAAAAATTGTAAATAACACACAACACATAGAATAATTAAATGTCACCTAAGCTTTAAGAAATCTCAAATGCCAATTTCACTTTTGTTATTGACTCTTAAACATCCATCAAACCACAAACCAATAGCCATAATGCCTGGATAATATTATGCACAACATCCACAAACAAAAAGGTGAAATCTCAAACTCCATAGGCTCACTTTTCAAACCTCTCTCCAATAATGAAGGAAAATACACCACTTCGGATCAATTGGACTTTATGAGGCTTGTAATGTTAGGCTTAGATATTTGGTTAAGAAAGAACGGGAAGTGTCAAAATACAAATAGGAGCACTTATTAGATTAAACACAACCAATTAAGTAAAAGAGTAACACCATTTAACCCAAATTGTTTCTTCCGATCATAACCCATTTTTCCAAAGATAAACAAAATTCTTACTCAATCTTTCACCTAAGTACATCCATCACTAACACTCTTTTATTTACTAGAATGTGAAAGCCTTTTTTTTATTATTCCATCCTTACTCCAATTGCTCTTGAAAAGTTTGTGTTCAAAATTAAGTGCTCTTAACAAATAAGGTAGGAATTATATATATATATTGGCTCAATAAAAGGTAGGTTATAGAAGGCAAAAAGAAAGAAAAGTAAGGCTAACAATATATTTAAATAGGCTCAAATAGGTAACTAGTGATATAAGGATAACAAGGTAGGCTTAAAATGGCACAATCGATCCAAAAATGGCCTACATCATATCCTAAACAGTGCAATTCCAAATTATTTAGCCTCAAGAGGTTTTCAAATGAGTTCTAGAGTTTGTTGAGATCACAAAAATGTCCATGAAAAATTCGCACATAAGACTTCTCTAAACATTTAGACTAATCAACCAAATCATATCACATACCAAAAGAGTCACCAACTAGGTAAAATCAACATTTGAAATTATCTTTAAGCCGAAGCAAAAATTAATGTCTTCTAAAAGCTACTTGTTATCACAATCACACTATTATCATCAACGTGCAAATTAAAACAAGTAAAAATGCAAATGAGAGAAAAAATAAGACAATAATCAAAATGCAGAAAAATAAATGGAAAATCAAAATTAAACACAAATAAACACACAAACAAAACTACTAAAAATGAAGCGAAGAAAAGATTTACCGTTTACCGAACCCCTAACCAAAACCTTACACTATCCTCAATGTAGGAAAGAAAAACTGCAAATGGCTATCGTCATCACAAAGAGAAAAAGAGCTGCCGCGGCAAAAATCCAATTTAAATCGATTCTCGCCGGCAGCGAACGTAATTTTTTTTTTACCTGCATGACAAATAAAATTAAGCAAATTTAATTAAAAATAAAATTATCATAAAATGAAGTGCAGAATTTAAAATCTAACTATTAATTAACCAAAACGTAAAATTTAAGCTAAAATTTAAAATTGCTAAAATTGCTAAAATAAAATGAGATAAAAGATGAGAAAACAAATCTGATGGGTTGCCTCCCATTAAGCGCTTTAAGTTATAGTCATTAGCTAGACTTTCTGTCATTTTTTACTGCGGTTATTGTAACTCTAAAGAATCTTTCTGCTTGTTGAATTCTTCGTCAAAATATGGCTTCAAACGTTGTCCATTCACCTTGAAAGTTCCCTTTGTTTCATGACTGATCTCAACTGCTCCATAAGGAAACATCTTGGTTACTAGAAAAGGTCCTGACCAACGAGATTTTAGCTTTCCCGGAAAAAGTCTGAGACGGAAATTATAAAGCAGCACTTTCTGTCCCACCTCAAAGTTTTGCCTCAAAATGTGCTTATCATGCCAAACCTTCATCTTGTCCTTGTATATTCGGGAATTCTCATAAGCATCATTCCTCATTTCATCCATCTCATTCAATTGCAACATCCTCTTTTCACCTACTACCTTAAGATCAAAATTCAGAATTTTAATTGCTCGATGTTCCAATTCAATTGGAAGGTGACAAGCTTTTCCATACACTAATCGTTATGGAGACATGCCGATAGGTGTCTTGAAAGCTGTCCTATAGGCCCAAAGTGCATCATCTAGTTTCCTTGACCAATCCTTGCGTGAGTTATTTACGGTCTATTCAAGGATCCTCTTCAACTCTCGGTTTGACACTTCAACTTGTCCACTAGTTTGAGGATGGTAAGGTATTGCTATCCGGTGTGTTACTCCATATTTTTGCAACAAAGCCTCAAATTGGTTATTGCAAAAATGCTTACCTTCATCACTTATAATTGCTCTAGGTGTGCCAAATCTGGAAAATATGTTCTTCATGAGAAAATTAATCACAACCTTAGCATCATTGGTAGGCAAGGCAACTGCTTCCACCCATTTAGAGACATAATCTACACCAATAAGAATGTATTTATTAGAATGAGATGAAGGAAAAGGCCCTATAAAATCAATACCCCAAACATCAAATAAATCAATTATCAAAATATTATTTAAGGGCATTTCATGTCTCTGTGAAATATTTCCGCTCCTTTGGCAATCATCACACATTGAAACAAACTTGAAAGCATCTTTAAACAATGAAGGCCAATAGAATCCGGATTGCAAAATTTTTGCTGCAGTTTTTGTTCCACCAAAATGTCCTCCAACTTCCTTCGAATGGCAATGACGAAGAATGCTTTCCATTTCCCCCTCCGGCACACATCTTCTAATAATTTGATCTACACAATGTTTATACAAGTAAGGTTCATCCCAAAAATATTGTTTCAAATCAGAAAATAATTTCCTTCTTTGTTGATAAGACATGTCAGGAGGTAAAATTTTCTTGACCAAATAATTTGCATAATCAGCAAACCATGGAGCCGTTCGGATAGCAAGAAATTGCTCATCAGGAAATGTTTCATTAATTTCTCCTTCAACCTCATGGTAATCTTCCTCCAACCTGGACAAATGGTCAGCAACCAAATTTTCGGTCCCCTTTTTGTCCCGGATTTCTAAGTCAAATTCTTGCAAGAGAAGAATCCATCTTAGTAATCGTGGTTTTGCATCTTTTTTGGCTAGAAAATACTTAAGAGCAGAATGATAAATATAAACAATGATTTTAGACCCAATTAAATAAGATCTAAACTTATCAAATGCAAACACTACTGCCAAAAGCTCTTTCTCAGTTGTTGCATAATTAAGTTGTGCATCTGTCAATGTCCTGCTTGCATAATAAATCACATGCAGCAACATATTCTTCCTTTGGCCCAAAATAGCACCTATAGCATAGTCACTGGCATTACACATTACCTCAAATGGAATACTCCAATCCGGTGCACAAATTATAGGGGCCAAAGTGAGCTTCTCCTTCAAAAGGTTAAAAGCCTGCAAACAATCAGAAAAAAAAAATCAAACTGTGCATTTTTAACTAACAAACTGCAAATAGGTTTTGTTATTTTTGAAAAATCTTTAATAAATCTTCTATAAAACCCAGCATATCCCAAGAAACTTCTAACACCCTTTACAGTTATTAGAGGTGGTAATTTTTCGATCACTTCCACCTTTGCCCGGTCCACTTCTATTCCCTTTGCTGAAATCCGATGGCCAAGAACAATTCCTTCTTGAACCATGAAGTGACATTTCTCCCAATTTAGCACTAAACTTGTGTCTTTACAACTCTGTAAGAGTAAAGAGAGATTATGCAAGCAATTATCAAAAGAATGGCCAAAAATAGAAAAATCATCCATAAAAACCTCAATAAACTTTTTGACCATATCAGAGAAAATCGCTATCATGCATCTTTGGAAAGTTGTAGGTGCATTACATAACCCGAATGGCATCCTTCTGTATGCAAAAGTACCATAAGGGCATGTAAATGTTGTCTTATCTTGATCCTCTGGTGCAATTGCAATTTGGTTATACCCCGAATATCCATCAAGGAAACAATAATAAGCATGTCCAACCAATCTTTCCAACATCTGATCAATAAATGGCAAAGGAAAATGATGTTTTCGGGTGGCATCATTCAAATTTCGATAATCAATACACACTCTCCACCCAGTCACTGTCCTTGTTGGAATAAGCTCATTGTTTTCATTTTTCTACAACTGTGATTCCTCCTTTCTTTGGTACACAATGAATTGGGCTTACCCAAGCACTATCTGAAATCAGATAAATTACCCCGGCATCCAAAAGCTTAATCACCTCATCCTTGACCACTTTTTGCATTGTTGGGTTTAAACGCCTTTATGGCTGAATTGTGGGCTTGTAATCCTCATTCATCAAGATTTCATGCATACAAACAGAGTTGCTAATCCCTTTGTTGTCCTCCATTGTCCATCCAATTGCCGCTTTGTGAGTCTGAAGAACTCCTAATAGCTTGTTTTCCTCTTCATCATTCAAATAATTGTTAATAATAATAGGAAAGGATTCAGAGTCTTCAAGATAGGCATACCTTAGATGGGATGGCAGTGGCTTTAGCTCAATCTTGTTGGCTTCCTTCTTTACCACTGAGGTTGGAGTTTCATTTGTTCCCAACTCCTTGAATGTTTCATCACTGAAAAAATATTCATCAAGTGCTACCAGTAATTCGGAATATTGTCTCACTCCCTCATCTTCCTCCTCAATTGTTATAGATTTCACAAGGCAAGCTTCTAGTGGTAGCAATGGAGTTCTCTCCTCAAAATTTTCCGAGATTATCCTGTCAAGAGTGTTAATTTGAAAACAAGAATGTAGCTCACTTGGAATTTCATTGTTCAAAAACATCAAAAGTCACTTGTTCATCTTGCACCCGTAGAATGAGCTTTCCTTGCTGAACATCAATCAATGTTCTTCCAGTTGCAAGGAACGGTCTCCCCAATATCAACAGTACCTCTCTATCTTCCTCCATGTCAAGCACCACAAAATCTGTAGGGAAAATAAATTTGTCAACTTTAATTAAAACATCCTCAATTACCCCTCGAGGATATTTCACTGATCGATCCGCTAATTGTAGAGAGATTGAAGTGGGTTTCACTTCTCCCAGGCCTAGTTTCCTGAAAACAGAAAGTGGCATCAAATTAATGCTTGCTCCTAAATCACATAGGACTTTATCAAAATTGCAACTTCATATAGTACAAGGTATCGTAAAACTCTCTGGGTCTTTCAATTTTTGTGGTAGTTTTCTTTGAAGAACTGCACTGCACTCCTCATTTAGCATGACAGTTTCATAATCTCCCAGCTTCCTCTTCTTTGATAGAATTTCCTTCATGAATTTTGCATACTTGGGCATTTGTTCCAACATCTCTGCAAAAGGAATGTTAATATGCAATTTCTTAAAAATATCCAAAAATTTATCAAATTGATTATCAAGCTTTTTCTTATTCAATCTTTGAGGATATGGGATAGGAGGCTCATATTTCGCATTTGGGGAAGGTTGAACATCTTGGGATGTTGATGGCTTTTCTTTAGATTCTTCCATCTTTTTCTCTAATTTCCTCTGCCATTCAAATTCTTTACCACTTCTCAATGTGATAGCCTTTGCATGCTCTTTGGGATTTATTATGTCACTAGGCAAGGCAACGATCCTTGAGACCTTTCTACAATTTGCTTTGAAAGCTGCCCCAGTTCGTTTTGGATGTCCCTGTTGATTGCCTCTTGATTTTTGAAATTTGTTCTTGACTCCTCAATTAACTTTCCTAAAATTCCTTCCAAATCTATTTGTTTCTTCTCTTGGGGTTGGTAGGAAGATGATGACGGTTTGAATCCCCCTTGGTTATTTCCCCATGAAAAATTTGGATGATTTCTCCAACCTAGATTGTAGGTGTTTGAATATGGGTTATGTTGAGGTTTTTGGAAATTTGAAACATAATTTGCTTGCTCAGCATTTGGTGAAGCAAATGGATTTCCAACTTGGCACTCGATACTAGCATGATTTCCACCATATAAATCACATTGTGCAGTTGGTTTGGATTCGAACGTGGATGACAAAGAATCCATCTTTCTTGAAAGAGCAACAACTTGAGCCAACAAAGCATTCACTGAATCAATTTCATGCACTGATGCTGGTCTTTTTACAGTTACCCACTCTAAATGCCACTGATTGTTTTTTTCTGCCATAATCTCTAACAACTCATAAGCATCCTCCGGTGTTTTTCCCATTAAAGAACCTCCAGCTACAACATCAATCATTGCCCAATAGTTTGAAACCAACCCATTATAAAATATAGAGACTTACAGCCAAATTGGTATACCATGATGTGGGTACTTCCTCAACATTTCTTTGAATCTTTCCCAAGCTTTATACAATGATTCTTGGTCATACTGTGTAAAAGATGTGATTTCATTCCTCAATTTTGCCGTCTTAGCAAGAGGAAAGAACTTGGACAAGAATTTCTAAACCAACTCATTCTATGTTGTAATTGATCCTGGTGGTAATGAGTTTAGCCACTCCTTGGATTTATCCCGAAGTGAAAAAGGAAAAACCCTCAATCTTACAGCATCTTTAGACACATCATTTATCTTGTAAAGATCACACACCTCCAGAAAGTAAGCAATATGTGCATTTGGATCATCCTTTGACATTCCCCCAAACTGATTTGATTGAACCATTTGGATAAAGGATGGTTTTATCTCAAAGTTATTGGCTTGAACAGTTGGCCACCTTATACCCGAAGTAGTTCCAACAACATTTGGCGTAGCATAATCCCTCAAAGCTCTACGATTTTGACCTCCCTCAACAAATGGTGGATCCATGGCTGATTGTCTATTAAGAGCTGAGGTTGAACGCCTTCTCTCTCGGTTTAGATGCCTATATGTTCTATCAATCTCCGGATCAAATGGAAGAAGGTTAAGGCTTCTTGTACGTCTCATACAAAAATCCTACAACCAGAAAATCAACTAGCACAAAAACAACACAAAGTTACCCTTTTTTATGATAAATAAAATAAAAGATCAAAATAAACAAACTGAAAAATTGCAAGAAATGACTAAAATAAATAATGCAAACGAGCAGCAACAACTCTAAATGAACAAAAAATTAACACAACTCAACAAGCTCAATTTAAAACAAAATTAAAAATGAAACAATGATAAAGAAAATTAACTTCAAATTAAAACTAAGATTAGGTAGTATCAATATTAATAAAATCAAACCATTTCCAAACAACGGTGCCAAAAACTTGATGCGTATTTTCGCAAGTGTACGAATTGTTCAAGTAATAAAGTGTACAAAAATATGGATATCAAACCCACAAGAAATGGCATTACTAAGTACCGAAATTGACTAAACCTAATTTTATTTGAAAACCCAATTGTTGAAATTGTTTAAGAAGCAAATTAACTTAAAAATAAACGCAAATAACACAATTGAATGTTGTTCACAAATGATTAAAAATGCTAAGGCATTTGATTTCGCTAAATCAATTCAATCCGATTTTAAGTCATGTTATATGAGAATCAAAGTTAAAAGTGATGGTTAAAAAACCCAAATTTACCTAATACTCTCTCTCGAGTTATATTAGAATTACTTATCTATGAAAACCAACTATATTTCTATGAAGATTTAATCACAAACAAGCACATTACGATTTATGGAATTTCTAGAATAACCACATACATCATGCATTAGTTCTCACACTCACATTCAACATACGGTATTTATCACAAGAAGCATTCATTACACATCTCCTCTCGGTCTCAATATAATGCAACAAATCATCTAAATCTTGGCCATAAATTTAAAAGCATTAAGCATGGAAATAAATACTCAACTTGAAAACAATGAACTCATATAACAATAACAAAAGAAATCAGATTTTCTTGATTCAACTACATCATAGCCTTAGCAAAAACGAATTAGTTCATAATGGAAATAAGAACAAACATTATCTCAATTGAATCCATGAATAACAAATCTAAATAAAATGCAGAAAATGAAGGCTAAGGAGAAGAGATGAAAAACTCTTGAAGATGAACACTTGGTAGCAACAATGGTGATAATCCTTCAAGCTTCTCCAAACTTTCTCTCCAAAATTGCCTTCTCTCCTCCAAAGATGTCTTAGATCTCCTCCTCTCTGCCATGGCCTCTTTCTCCATCTTATGGTATATATAGATCTAGGGTTTGGGGGGAATTTTTAGAACAAAACAACATAAAAAATGTGTTTTCGGACGAAACTTGCCGACGGCGACATTATTCTCGCCGTGGTGAGATTTCTGGAAAAATTAAAATTTTGGTTCCTCTGATTCTCGCCGGTGGCGAGATGAATTTGGTTGGAAACTAAAGGTTTCTCACCGGTGGCGAAATAATATCGCCGGCGGCGAGATTTGCATCTACCAAAATCCGTGCTCTCGGGAAGATTTTTGCCATGCTCTCTGTAAGATTTTCGCCAGCGGCGAGAATTATCTCATCGGCGGCGAGATTTCCAAATTTTGAAACTTTGTTTTCTTTTTATTTTCACTCAATCCCGATCATTGAAATTTGTCCCAAACTTCTCCAAAATCATGATTTTACCTGAGATTGCACTTAACACACGAAATACCCGTGAAATGACATTTGTGGATTAAATAATCAAATAAACACAATTTTCACACAAATATCAACATTTAAATCATAACAAAAATGCAATAATTTGACTCTTATCACATAATATCATATGACAAAGATAGACACAAGATTAGTGGATCGAGTAAATAATTACTGTGTCATTTGAAAAACCATAATGTAATGATAGAACCTCTTATAGTCTATAATATAAAGTTTTATATTATTGCCATGATGATATAGATCCTCTATACGATCACACCAATTGAAGAAAAACAACAAATATTTTACATTTCATAATGATGTATAATACATGAGATGAAATGCTAAAATAAAATGTCATAATATGACATGCTTAGACCGTAAATAAATTTGTGAAGTTATGCAAATATTATTTGGTATAATGGTTGAATGCATTATAAGAATAATAGAGACATTGTATAATAGAATAATATGAATAATATTATTTGTTCATAAATTAATTTATTAAACCAAACACAAGTTGAGATTAAAGAAAGCATGAGATGGCTAAACAAGGCTAGTAGCATTTATGTAATTGATTCAAACCTTACACAAAGAGTTGCCCTAACCCTAGCCTATTTAAGGAGGCATAATTGAGGAAAATGTGATAAAAATATGCTGCCTCTAACCCTAGCCGAAATCCTCCATTTTCAACAGCCACATTTTTCATTCTCCTAAGCCAAAACTTGGAAAGGCTTGCTTAAGGCCAAAACCTAGGTGGTTCAACCCTAGGTCAAAAGTCTCTTCTAATCTCTTCTTGCTAGGTGGTTGGATCTAAGCCTTGAAATCTACATCTATATATCTAAGTGGTGTGGTAGTTTGTTGTTTAGGTTCAAGATGAACCAAGAGGTGCTCCCGAAGGTGGTTTCCAAGAAATCTAGAATGGAAATCAACTTTCCTCTACTCAAGAGATTTGAGAATCTCTTTAGGTAAATGTAATCTTCTTCATCTCTAGAAATAAGGTAGATGAGATTTTTTTATTTTATTTAGTGCATATTAGGTTTTTTTGAAATGCTTAAGATAAAATTTTGCTTGCAATTGTCATACAAATGAGGTCCTTTGTGTATTGAGCCAAGCAGTGATAGGAAAATTTTAAATTCTCACCATTTAGGCATACACATGGAATCCAAAAAGTGGTATGAAAGTGATGGATTGATTTTGTGAGAATTATACTATTTAATTTATGTTTGATTAAGTGCTTAAATGTTTGGTTAACTATCTCTCAAGTTCATGGTTCATAAATATGTCATTTTGGGTCCTTATGGCATTTGGTCATTTTAGTAATTTTTAAATCACGATATTTGTGGATCTAAAAATTCCTACATCAGTTTATGATATGTAGATGAAGATTCTAAAATAAAACAAGGAGTTTAGGCCGTTTTATTAAGGTAAATCAAAAATGGAAAAACAAGTACAACACTAGAAATTGTTGTGTCTAGTTTTCTGTTTTGGTGAGATTCAAAATAGCATAATTTGAGTTTGGATGAATGGATTTTTGTGAGCCACCTATCATTGGAAAGATAATGAAGCCTAGTTTTTTAAAAACTATATTTTTCAATATAATAATATTATGTATTGTGTGTGAAAATTAAAATTACAGAAGTACTACGATTAGGTTTCCAATACTGGAACTAGCAATTCAAATGTAATTTTCTCACAAACTGTTGAATATTTTTGTGATTTCTTTATATATCCATAAAGGTGTTAAAGTCTAGTTTATCATAAATATATTGCTTGAAATTTTATTCAGAATACACACTCTTGAGTAGAGGGAACAATGACTGGTGCGTAACAAACCAAAACTGGACAACAAGCCAATTTTTGGTCTCACCACAATAAAAATTATTTTTTACAAAAGGGATTGTTTTTGTAAAATCTATTGTAAAAGGAGCTCATCCAAATATTTTAAAAGTAATAAGTAGTTACGATTAGTTTTACTTATGTGAATTCTAATTTTAATTAGGTATAATGGCAATTAAGAAATAATTTTATGTTTTCTAAAAGTTTCATATAAGTTTCGAAAATTGGAAATGGGTATATGAATATTAGAAATAGAAATCATTTTTGGGATTTAAAATGATTTATATGGATTGAGAAATTGAGAGATATAAGCTTAACTAAATAAGATTAAATAGTGCAGCAAGATTGCATATGTGTACTAATTTTGCTATGTAGAAGGTTTGTGGGTTAGTATGGCTCAAGATTATCAATGTATTGTGTATTGTAATGAATGATGTGCATGAATGTTTATAATACGACCTAAAGTGCCACTGAAAACTAATTAGAATGATTAAATTATGGCAAAAATGTTAGGTTGCCATTCATGTATTAATTCATAGCTTGCATGCCACATAGGATTTAGGATTGGTTGATTCTAAATGTAATTTTCATTTTATTTTAGTATAGTTCTAAAGATAGAATGAAAATTGAGTGGGTGCTTGTAGCATAGAATTATATCTTTCATAAAGGTGATTGATAGGGGCAGAACCGACGTCGCCGATCCTGCCCGTTACTTTGGTTTTATCTATTTATAAAACTCTCGCAAGTGCACGAATCATTTCGTAGAAAATGATAAGTATACTCCCAAGGTCGATCTAAGGAAGGAATGTATGTGGTTTTTAATTTATTATTCAAACTTTTAAAAACGAAATTAAATCCTAAACATCCTGTCACGATATTTTGGGTTTTGTGTTTTTAATCTAATTACATAAAAATAAACATAGATTCAATAAACATTTATGCAAATTTTATCTATTAAAACAGTGGAGTATTTATGGATATAATAATTAAGTTAATTATGCTTGCTCATATTATTTAGGTTATTAAAAATATGAATTGATATTTATTGATTCTCTCTTTTTTGTATGAATACCACCTTTGGTGGGGTTAGATATTCTTTGTTAACTAAACAAATCAATTAACACCTATGGGTGGGGTTGATAACTAATTTGGTTAATTAAATTAATTTCTTTTTCTAAGAGATTGAAAATGAACCATTTAAATGCCACCTTTGGTGGGGTTAGACAGTTTAAACTTTATTCAAGGTGTCCAAATTAAACCTAAGAATTTAGTTATCCGAGTACTAACTTTCAAGTTTTAAAACCACTACTGAAAACATGTTGTCAATACATTTTCAGATAATAATTCTTATAAAAACTTTTGAAATAGAGCTTCACTCTAACTACCGGGCGATTGTACCAACAAATAAAAGAGCACTACTCTAAATTAGACTGGATAACTAAACCTTAAAATCTAATTTTCATATTTAAGTTTGTAATGAAAAATAATATATTTCTCTCTAACATTCTTAATATAAAATCTTGAATAAAAATAAAATCAATTCATTTTAGAGATTTTTACCTATTTAATATTTCGTAAGCATAACAACGTTATTATTACATCATGTTTATAAACAGCCAGCAAAGTTAAATTTAATCACAGACAAATTAAATATAACATGTAAGAATAAAGCATAAAAAATAACTGTAAAGAAAATAAAATCCTTACAGAACTTCGATGCTATTCCCGTTGCTGGAAAACCTCCAAGCGGAATTTGCACTCCCATTTATTGAATCGAAAAGCTAATAAATTATAAAAACATAACTAGTTCTTCCCAAAAAGGGAAGAACTCTAAAACTAAGAGAAATTAACTAAAAACTAAGAAAAACCTAAAAATCTAAGAAAAGAGATAAAGAAAGAAGAGAGAAGTGTGTTTTGAAGGTGTTTTTAAAAGTGAAGAGAAGGGGGGTATTTATAGGTGAAGATGGAGAGAAAAAGTGGGAAAACAAATGTAAAAAAAATGTAAAAACGCGGATTAGTGATTGCTGACGTCATTTGATGACGCGGCGTAACAGCGTTACCTTGTCTTGTAGCGGATGAACAGTTCCCACGGATGAACAGTCCCCGTGGATGAACAGTGGGGCACGGATGAACAGTGGGCGCGGATGAATAGTGGGTCACGGATGAACAGTTCCGCGGATGAACAGTGCGGCCCAGTCTTTGGCCAAGCGCGGCGGCGCGATTTTCTCCTTTCTGACATTTTTGTCCTTTTTGACCCATTTTGTCCAATTTTTCCATATTTGTTGACCTTTCCCCATTTATTTATTAATATATTTGTGATGTATTGCTTCCAGTATTCCTCTTTGAGTTTTTAAGTTGCGTTTTTAAGCCAAAATACCTGAAAAACAATAAAAATACCCGTGATTCCGAAAAAGACAAATTTATATAAATATATGATAAAACATATAAATATATATATTTTTAATCAATTAATGTACATAAAATCATGGTTATTTTAGTGCTTTTTGAGCACTCATCAGTGATTAATGGAGCTACAAGAATGCAAGCGGTAGCCATACAACCCACAAAGCTTAAGAATATATGAGATAATTTTAATGGTTAGGATAAGGTATTATTGCATGAATGCATGACCTACAAAAATTGCCAAAATAATCAAAGTCATCATATATTTGCTATGTCTATGAAAACTTTAAGAGTATCTTTCCTTCTCATTTTATCCATTTTAATCTAGTAACTAGGAATAAGCATGAGTGTGATCTGAATTACTAGAAATTGTGAAACTTGCATGATTTTGTTGTTAAGCCATAAGTGAGTGGGAGTTGTGTGTGGCACATCTTCTTACTCATTATGTGGGAATGAATTTTTCATACTTGTTGACCAATAAAATGAGTTTTCTTATACAAATCACCAAGATCTAGGCTTGGGTTTTGGGAAAGAGAGTTTTATTAAAAAATTTGATTATTCTTTCTTAATGAAAATGACAAGAGTCATAAAGTTAAGTTTTACTTAAAGGTTATGATTGGTAAATGATACCTACGTGAACAAATATTTTAGATGAGTTTATTTATTTGAAAAGGGTCTTGTGTGACTAGCAAAATGAACAAACTTTAATTTTTGTTAGTATAAATTTTAAATATATGAACACTAACATATCCTTAAATGAATTTTGTAATTATGTCTACACTTCCTAATTTTCTGCATTCTATGGTCAAAAAACACCCCCTTGCTAATGATGAGTCAAACTATTCCGATTGGATCCTCAAATTGAACATCGTGTTGTGCTTAGAAGATCTCTCACACATTCTGGATGGTAGTTTCCCATAAGAGAAAGAGAAAGGCAAGCCAACTGATGTAGAAAAGGAGGAAGAAAATAAATGGAAAGATCAGCAGCAAGTTGTGCAGACACCGATCTTTGCCAATATTAGCGATCAGTTGCAAAGAAAGTTTCTTGATACTCCAACCATGGAAATTATGGCACAACTGGAGTAGATGTTCACTGATAATGCTCGCAAAGAGCACTATAAGACCACCAATGCACTCACAAGGTACAAGATGATGGAGGGTGAATTTGTCTTAATGCATTTTCTCAAAGTACAGGGTTATCTGGAGAAATTGAAGAAATTAACTTCTTTAATACCCGAGGACATTGCTGAGGATATCATTCTTGGGTTTCTTACATATTCCTACAAGGATTTTATCATCCATTATCACATGCATGAAAAGAAGATGACATTGAATGAGCTACACAATGCACTCAAGACTACTGAGGTTGATATCGGAAAGATAAAGGAGAAATCTGTCCTTACCATCGGGCCAAATAGCAAGAAGATTGCCAAGAATAAAAACAAGGCAAAGAGCAAGACAAGTAAGGCGTATTACTCGCTCAAGGGCAAGAGTGTAAGGGCTCATACGAGCACCTCCAAGGGAAGCAAGAAAGGAAATGCTCATAACTCTGACACGGAGTGCCTCTATTGTCACGAGAAGGGACATTTCAAAATGAATTTCCCCAAGTATAAGCATGACTTGGATGAAGGCAAGGTTAAATGCAAGCACCCTAAAGGTATACTTGTTATTGAACTAAATTTAAATTTAGCCATAACTATTCAAGATTGGGTAATGGATACCATATCATGTGCTTACTTAGTCTCTAATATATAGGCACTAAGGGATAAGAGACCTCTCTCAAAATGAGAAGTTGTGTTGAAGTTGGAAATGGTGCAAGTGTCCCTACGATTGCTATTGGCACCATTAATCTTCACTTATCTGGTGTTTTATGTTTAAGTTTAAAGGATGTTTATCATGTTCCTTATGAATTTCAAAACATTATTTTTGTATCATGATTTTGAATATTATGTATTCTTGTTCCTTGATATTAACATGTTATATTTTGGAAGTGTTTAAGAATATGAACTTGGTCTTGAATAATAGAACTCTTAAAATGAGAAACATGTAATCCTAAATATGTTCACAATTGTGGTAAATAAGGAGGAACATTAATTACCGTGAAAGATTGTGATGTTGATTAAACGTACATTGTAGTTCTATAAATATTGATAAGGGATTATCATTTAATGACATGAGTATATAAAATATGTATTTTATATATTGAATATGACCTAACTAGATGGAACATTATATGAATTGTGTTTTGTGTCATTAATGTTTCCATTGTGTCTTTAGAATCTTAGATATGAGATGTGTAGGTTTTTTACATGAGAAATATATAATGTGATTGCTATTTAAATAATATTTTATGATAGGAATGAAATAGTAGTTCCTTATGTACAACCTTTGCGGGAGAAATCTATATGTTAATATTATAATTGTCCCTCGATTTTGAGTTATGATATTACTGGGCCCCTTGGTAAAGTAGAATTATATCGCATGCAATATAACTGATGTAGTTATAATTATAATTCACTTGAGAAACCAAGAAAATCAATATAATACAAAAGTGACACGATTCTATTTTTCATATTATTCATAATATCATGTGACAAGGATAGACACAAAATTAGTGAATTGAGTAAATAATTACTATGTAATTTGGAAAACTATAATGTAATGATAGAACTTATTATAGTCAATAATATAAATTTTTATATTATTACCAAGATGATACAGATCCTCTATAAGATCACACCAATTGAAGAGAAACAACAAGTATTTTACACTTCATAATGATGTATAATACATGAGATGAAATGCTAAAATAAAATGTCCTAATATGACATGCTTAGACCATAAATAAATTTGTGAAGTTATGCAAATATTATTTGGTATAATATTTTAATGCATTATAAGAATAATAGAGATATTGTATAATAGAATAATATGAATAATATTATTTTTCATAAATTAATTTATTAAACTAAACGCAAGTTGAGATTAAAGAGAGAATGAGATGGCTAAACAAGGCTAGTGGCATTTGTGTAATTGATTCAAACCTTACACAAAGAGTTTCGCTAACCCTAGCCTATTTAAGGAGGCATAATTAAGGAAAATGTGATAAAAATGTGTTGCCTTTAACCCTAGCCGAAATCCTCCATTTTCAGCAGCCACATTTTTCCTTCTCCTAGGCCAAAACTTGGAAAGGCTTGCTTAAGGCCAAAATCTAGGTGGTTCAACCCTAGGTCAAAAGTCTCTTCTCTTATCTCTTCTTGCTAGGTGGCTGGATCTAAGCCTTAAAATCTACATCCATCTATCTAAGAGGTATGGTAGTTTGTTGTTTAGGTTCAAGGTGAACCAAGAGGTGCTCTCGAAAGAAAGGTGGTTTCCAAGAAATCTAGAAGGGAAATCAACTTCCCTCTACTCAAGATATTTGACAATCTCTTAGGTAAAGGTAATCTTCTTCATCTCTAGCAATAAGATAGATGAGATTTGTTTATTTTATTTAGTACACATTAGGTGTTTATTGAAATGCTTAAGAGAAAATCTTGCTTGTAATTGTCATACAAATGAGGTCCTTTGTGTATTGAGCCAAGTAGTGATAGGAAAATTTTAAATTCTCACCATATAGACATACACATGAAATGCCAACATCAACAAAATGGCATTGTTGAGCATAAATTCAGACACTTGTTAAACGTTGGTTGTTCACTTATTTTTTAGTCACACTTGCCTACACCTTTTTAGGGGGATGTCATATTAACGGTTGCTTACCTAATCAATATGACACCATCACCACTCTTACAAGGGAAAACACCCTTTAGGATATTGTTTCACAAACCACCAACCTATTCCCAGCTTTGTGTCTTTAGTTGTAGGTGTTTTGTTTCCACTATCCACTGTGACTTAGTAAATTTGACCCTTATTCTATTGAATGTATCTTTATAGGTTATCCCTATGGTCAAAAGGGTTATAAGGTTTATAACTTAAAACACAAGAAAACACTAGTGTCTCAAGATGTGATTTTTTTAACTGTATTTCCTTATCTGGATAGTCCACATCTTTGACTTCTGATAACTCTCAACCATAAAGTCACTTATTTCCTTCTTCATTTACTTTGTCCCGAATAGACCACCACCTCTCACCAAATATTTTCGAATATGAGTCTAATTCAACTCATAACTCTCCAAATCTTCCAATATCACAATTTGATTCCAATATTAACTCACCACATTTTCCAGGATCATAATCACATTCCAATCCTAACACACTACCACCTTAATTGTATCACCTGAAACTGAAACTCACTTTCCAATCATCTTAGACTCATCCATTTCCCCAATAGTAGCTCCCTCACCATGATGCTCCACAAGAACCACCAGAATGTCGACTATATTGCAAGATTTTCATATTGAGGCAGTCATTCCTTCTTTCCCTACAATGTCATCCTTCACGAGTGAAGTTCAACCTTCAAGTACTCCTCATTCCATTGCTAATTTCTTATCTTATGATAGACTTTCTCCCACACACAAAGATTTTACTGTCAATCTTAGCCTAAAAAAGGTACCACAATCTTTTTCTCAGGCCACCCTTGAACCAAAGTGGAGGGCAGCCATAAATAAAGAAATTCAGGCCCTATAAGAAAATAAAACATAGAGTTTGGTACATCTTCCTCCTTACAAGAAACCAATTGAATGTAAGTGGGTCTTTAAGATCAAACATAATTTTAATGGAACCATGGAACGTTACAAGGCTAGTTTAGTTGCCAAAGGTTGTAATCAAATTTTTGGAATTAATTATGGAGAAACCTTTGCTCTAATAGCCAAGCTCACCATAGTTCGTATTCTTCTCAATTTAGTAGCTTTGTAGGATTGGCACCTTCACCAATTGAATGTCAACCATGCCTTTCTCAATGGTGACTTATGTGAGGAGGTTTTCATAAAGCTACCTCCTAGTTTCAAATGAAAGGGGGAGCATAGAGTTTTTCAACTTCACAAATCATTGTATGGATGGAAGCAAGCATTTTGAAACTTTCTACTACTCTTAAAGATGGTGGTTTTACTCAATCCTTGTCAAACTATTCACTTTTTGTCCAAAATTACCAAGGAAGATTTATAGCCTTGTTAGTATGTGTTGATGATTTTATAGTGACCAAAAATGATTTGGAGGACATCTTGAAAACAAAAAAATTTCTTACAAGTTCAACCTCAAAAACATAGGGCAGTTAAAATATTTTCTTGGCATTGAGGTAGCATGGTCTAAACAAAGAATTGTTTTGAGTTAGCATAAGTATGCACTTGAAGTTCAAGAGGATGCTGGTTTTTTAGGAGCTAGACCATCACAGTTTCCCATTGATCAAAACTTGGTGTTATGGTAAGATAAGGGAATATTGTTGAAATATGTGTCTCAATATTGAAGATTGGTTGGAAGACTTATTTATCTTATGATCACCAGACCAGACCTTGTGTATGTAGTGCATATTTTGAGTCAATTCATGAACAAGCCTCGCCAACCTCACTTGGATATAGCTCACAAGGTGTTAAGATATTTGAAACAGACTCTAGGTCAAGGGATACTACTACCTTCCACTAGACAATTAGAAATAAAAGCTTAATTGTAAGGACACTCGAATTTCTACCACCGAGTATTGTATTTTCTTAGGCAATGCACCCATTTCATAGAAGCCTAAGAAGCAAATAATTGAATCTTGTTCCAGTGCAAAGGCAGAGTACAGGTCTATAGCAACAACATGTTGCAAAATTACATGGATTAGAAATCTATAAAAGGACTTGAATGTTAACTACACACGTATAGTCAGGTTATTTTGTAATAATCAGGCCATAATTTATATAGCATCAAATCTTGTCTTCCATAAGCGAACAAAACACATTGAAATCGATTGTCATGTTGTCTAGGAAAGGTGAAAAGAAGATTGGTTCAGACCGTTCATGTCAAAACATAAGAGCAATTAGTTGACTTGTTCACCATGCCGCTAAATACTAAACAGTTCACTATCCTCTTGAGCAAGATAGTTGTAATCAACATACACTCTATTTTGAGGAGGAGTATTGAAAAATCAAATCCTAAATGATCTAGAATAGTTATTATTATGTAATTTTTTGTATCAATATAAGATATTATTTAGATATATATTGATATGATTTGCTACAAAGATGAGATATTATTTAAATATATATCAATTCACTACTACAAAAATGGGATTTAAAGTCGGTTCACGGGTTGAACCGATTTTACGTGTAAATTTGGTTCACGCGTTGAATTGACTTTAAAGTTTTTTTTACATATTTTACTCATTTTCTACTCAGATCACTTAAGAACCTGTATTCAATGACATATAAATTTATATAACAATTTTGTGATTATTAAGGTTTTTTTTAAATAACTACACTACTTCAAATCACAGATATTTTAATGAGCATCATATTGTTGAATCATGTCTTTTCCATTTCATAATACTTATACAAAACCTACATAATAAAAATAATAGCATACATATAATAAAATTTATACGCATAATATACAAAAAATAACGCAAAGTGAATAATAAGTGCGTAGGATTAATATAAATACTTACAAGAGATGAAGTGACAAAATGAAGAAAAAAATACTGTTTTGTAAGTGAGAAAATAGGTATAAAAAATTTGAGTATTTCGCTTAAAAAAATAGGGGATCTGGAAGATAATCTAGAGAAGAAGAAAATCCACTAAACGGTGTTGAAATTGGTGGTCGTAAATGGTCGAAAAATGAGAAAGAGTGGAGGAGGTGAAGCTCGGTTTTGGGTTTTGGGTTTTTGGGGTGTTGTTTACAGCACTGCAAATTAAAAATTGTGTTTGATGGGGGAAGAAATAAGAGAAAAAGAAAAATTCATGTGTATAGCATCGGTTGACGTGTTGAATCGACGTTACGTCTACGTATAGCGTCAGTTCACTACGTCAACCGACACTACACATGTGGATAGCATCGATTGACACGGAGAACCGATGCTATACGTGGACGTAGCGTCGGTCCTTCGTGTCAACCGATGCTACGTCCACGTGTAGCATCGGTTCTCCGTGTCAATTGATTCTATACGTAGCATCGGTTCTTCATCGAATCGACTTTAAATTCATTATAAGTCAATTTTTTTCCGAAAATTGACTTTACATATCGATTTTAAAGCCCGTTTTTGTAGTAGTGATTAGTTAAGGAACTAGTTGTATAAATAAGTGTAATCATTCATCAATCATATCAATGAAAATACATACTTTTTTCATATTTCAAGAATTCAATTTTTTACTACCTACGTTTGAATAAACACCACGTCTCTTAGGCCAAAATTTTAAGCATCTGAGTGTTGTTCGGAAATGCTGTAATGATATG
Organism: Hippophae gyantsensis; assembly: GCA_030763125.1. Lineage (NCBI taxonomy): Eukaryota > Viridiplantae > Streptophyta > Magnoliopsida > Rosales > Elaeagnaceae > Hippophae > Hippophae gyantsensis. Next base: position 32,516,697 of record CM061030.1, read on the forward strand.
TAAAACTAGACGTCAGTTCAACGAAAGAATGAAAAGAACAAGTCAATATATAAGTGACAGAATAAACCAAAGATAAACTTAAGTATGCCAACGTCAATATAGTTTAAAAATTTGATCGGAAAGAAGAAGAAAAGAAGAGAAAAAGAAAGAGAAAAGGAAAAGGAAAAGGAAAAGGAAAAGGAAAACAAAGAAAAGAAAAATAGCTGGGAAGGTAAAAAGGAAAGAAAAAAATAAATTTTTTTCATGTATTTTTTATATAGAGTTAGATTTGTATAATAGATTTAAGATATTTTAAAATTTGTGGAATAATAAAATGTAATATAAATTTATTATTATTTAATCGTTGTATCTTAAAAGATAAGTTTTCATTATTCTTAAACATTTATAGTGAACGAAAAAATTATATAAGAACACTATACGATAAATAGATTTCGATTATTATTTTTTTTTATTTAAATTTTCTATTTATAATTTAAATATATTTTTAATTTTAATAAAATTATTTTACTTGTATTGTTTATTAGAGGATTTTTATTAAGGATAAATTTAGAATATATATAACATACTCAACTCTTAAAACATAATTTTGATTCAAACATAATTTTGATTCATTCTTAACAAGTTATTAATTTTTTAGTTCTGAACACCCAGTTGAATCATATGATTTCTTTTTAGACTGATCTTGAAAATATATTCGTCATTTTTTATAAATGATTCACGTACTTGCGAGTATTTTATAAATTTTATAAAATTTGTAAAAAATCAAGTTTTTGTGCATAAATTCTTCCTGTTTTTTACATAAGTCCAATTTTTGAGATATGATATCTCTAGTTGATTATTTTATAAAAAAAAAATTATCTTAATTTTTATGTTAAGATTGTTTATGTTTCTTGTAATTGTAAAAATTGTTAGTAGGATTAATTCTAAATCTTCATAACTACCGTATTGTTCCAATGTTCGTTTAACAAATGCAAATACAACTTGTTTGGTCATTTTATTGTTGGAGGAACTAATCCCACCAGTGGCATTTGAACCCCTACAAGTCTATTTAACACAAGTTCACCATTAGATTCCAAAATCTACTACACAAAAGACTTCAACGTTGATCAGGAATCAGAACACCGATCGACAAACTTGTAAAGCAATAACAATGATTGTTTGTAAATTTTTTAGAATATATTATTGTTAGCGTTTTCACAGCAAATTATCAGGGTATATATAATCTAATGAGCCCTATGTATGTAAACATTTCCCAATATTCATTTTTATCAAAATTAGTTATTCATTTAAAAAATTGTTCATATTAAAACCAAATTCAGACCTATTTATAAATATTTAAAAAATAACATAAATAATATAGAATGTGTAAGCTTGAAATTTACACCCATAACTTTGCAAGTTCAATGTGGTTAGAAGAACAAATCTTCAACTGCCCATAAAGGATGAGGCTTATTTGAATTGGCGGTGGCTGGACAAAACTCAATGGTACGTAGAAGCATACCAGCAACGATCAGAAGGTTTTTAGCTTCCAAATGCCGGCCATAAACAGCTGTTCTCTGAAAACGGCCATTATAGGCTATGGGTGAAGTAGGGATCGATTATTGAGGATGGGTATTTGCTTAGCGCACAAATTGTTACAAGCTTTTCGTTGGTAACAGTAGGGGTGAGCGAAGGTTGGTTTAATTGGTTTTTTATGCATTTTATACAACGATTTTTAAAATTTTAAAAACTTAACCGACAAAAATTCAACTTTCCAAATTCAACGAGTTTGACTTATCTAATTTAAACATTATTATATAAATATATAATTATAATTGTTTTTAAAATTAATCATTAAAAATTTATTATAAAATAATCATAAATAAATTAAAATGCAAATAACATCTTAACGAATATCAAATATAACTATAAATATAAATAAACTTTCATATTGATAATCATAAATATGTAGTCACATATAACCTAAGAAAAATTATTAATTTTAAAATTTTGTATAAATTTGATAAACATAATAAAGATAACTCTTTTGTTACAAAATGTTATTTAAAAATTTATAATAAACGTATTTTTTATTTTATGCTTTAAAAATATTATAAATATAAAAATTGATTTATAAATATCAATAAAATATAGGTAAAATAGTTTTTATTTCTTATTATTGATTCTATTTAAAAGTGAACATTTGAGTATATGAGTGAGTGATTACTTATTAAATTTAAATTTTATTATTTTAAATAAATAAATTATAATCATAATATAAATTATATAATTGTTGAAAAAACAAGAAATAACTCTACACAAAAGAGTTCTCTAGTTTGTATTATTTTCTTCATGTTTTCATTACAATTGTATAGCTATTTATAAGGAAATTTTACTCCTTCAATTATTCTTTAAATTAAGCATTCCTTGATTTACTCCTTCAATTATTCTTTAAATTAAGCATTCCTTGATTTACTCCTTGAATTAAGGATTCCTTGTTTTACTCCTTGAATTAAGGATTCCTTGTTTTACTCCTTGAATTAAGGATTCCTTGTTTTATTCCTTGAATTAAGGTCCTTGTTTTATTTCTTGAATTAAGGTCCTTGTTTTATTTCTTGAATTAAGGTCCTTGTTTTATTCCTTGAATTAAGGACTAATATCCAATACTCAGTGGATCCGAAGGTTTATGGATCCAAGCTTGAACAAAAGTCGTTGAAATGCCCGATGAAAGCCAAGGGCTTGGTAAAGATGTCAGCCGGTTAAGATGAAGCTTCTTGCATGTAATGTCGAATTACCTGTGATTGAACTTGTTCCGCGAGCGTGTGACAATCAACTTAATGTGTTTCGTCCTCTCGTGAAACAAGCGGGTTTGATGCTATATGCATACTGCTGCGATTGTCGCAAAACAAGGACATAGGAAGAGTTGTAGGAACATTTTAAATCACACGTAAGACCTTTAAGCCGTATCAAACTCACACGCATGAACCATTGCGATACTCGGCTTCGGCACTTGATCTGTAATGACGATTTGCTTCTTACTCTTCCATGTGACCAAGTTTCCACCGACAAATGTATGCTTGATGGTGGACTTGCGATCAATTTGCATTCCCTGATCAAGCATCATAATACCCGTGATTTATGTGTTGTCATTCTTCATGATAATACCCGACCAGTGATCCTTTTAAGTGGCGTAAGATCCTTTTAACAATGGTCAAATGCTCAAGTGTTGGGGAGTGCATGGAATTAGCTCCGCAATACTTACAGAATATGTGATGTCGGGTGCGGTGATTGTTAGGTAGATCAACTTACCAACCGTCAGCCAGTAATAACTTATATCCATAGGTGGCGTGCCCTTAGCTAGGTTTGAGCCAAGCAGGGTAATGAGGCGGTTTAAGCATCGGCTCATGTTAGCTTCCTTAGCAAATCTAGGACATATTTCCTTTGGTTAAGAAAAAGAGTCCTTTGTGCAGGGTTGCCATTTCTATACCAAGAAAAGTACTTGATATCCCAGGTCTTTAATTGCAAACCTTTGGTTCGAGGAATTTGTTTTGGGTTGAAAATCTCGTCGGCATTATCACATTATCGATCATCTACATAAATCAGCCATGACCAATTTGCCCATAGCTCACCGTGCAAACAAATAGTGAGGAATCGGCATTGCTTTTGAAACCAACACTAGTGAGAAGCCCAAGCAGCTTGGCGTACCAAGCTCATTGAGGAATTGTTTCAAACCATAAATGGATTTGTGCAATTTGCACATAAATCAGTTCATTGCTTTGAGGATGCCCGGTGGTAATTTCATATAGACTTCTTCTTTGAGATCACCGTACAAGAATGCATTCTTCACATCCATTTGATACATTGGACCACCCTTGTTTCTGACCATGACGGTATGTCTCTTACTGTGTTCATTTTTGCAACAGTGCAAATGTTTCTTTTAATCCACCTCGAATGTTTGAGTGAATCCCGAGCCACCAATCTTGCTTTATACCTACTCAATTGATCCATCGACTTGAATTTTAGCTTATAGATCCATTTGTAACCCACAACTTTCTTGCCTTTTGGAAGTTTGGTGATGCTCGTGTGTTGTGTTGATCTAGGGCTTTAAGTTCTTCTTCATGGCTTCCTTCCACACCTTCGTATGGTGCCTCATGAAAGTTTTGAGGCTCAACGTAACCCGATATAGTGTTGAGGAATGCGGCATGGGTTGGTGTCACTCTCTTATATGACACATAATTTGAGATGGGATGTGTGGGTTTGTAGGTGACAAAGTCTTGAAGTCTTGTGGGAGGTTGCCTAACACTTGGATTACGTCGTGGAGCGAAGGAGTTATCTCACACTCGTTCACATCTTGTACCATATTGTGAGGATCATCTTGATTATCACCATCTTAAATGCAGTGTGTTAAGACGAGACCGCCATTGTTACTTTCGGTGAGAGATGCATAAATGTTGACATGGCTGGGATCTTGTTGTTGTGGAGCCTGAAGTTCAATTCTTGGTAATGGAAACACATCCAAGATGCCATTCCTTGACTTGTGATTTCATGTGATTTGCTAAAAAAGGGTTAGTTTCATAAACCGAACATCTTTAGACCTGATTAATCTCCTAAGTTGGGGATCATAACACTTATATCCCTTTTGTGTAGATGAATAACCAAGAAAAATACATTTACATTCCCAGGATCCAATTTATCTCGATGATGAGATTGAATATGTACAAAAGCAGATGCATTAAGACTTAAGGTGTGAAAGGTTAATTTTCCTTCCTTTGTGACCTCTGGGAGACTTGAAATCCAAGACTACATTTGGGTAATCTATTGATGATGTAAGCACGTAACCCCTTTGGGACCGTAATCTCTTTGGTACATTCATTTGTAGCATTAATGCTCTAGTTTTTTCAAGTAAGTCCCTAGGTTTTGCGTTCGGCTACACCATTTGTTGAGGTGTGCCAACACAACTTGTTTGATGCATAATGCCATGAATGCTCAAATATTGTTTCATGATACGGACATGTATTCGGTGCTACTGTCGGACCTTAAGGTTTGAATTTTAGAAAGTGATTTTTAACAAGATTATGAAAGTCCTTAAATACTTCCCATAACTTCATTCTTAGACTTTAAAAGATATAACCATGTGACTCGAGAGAAATCATCAACAAAAATCACAAAATACTTATAACTATCAAAAGATTCATTAATTGGTCCCCATACATCTCGAATGAACTAGTTCAAAACACTTACTAGCCCTAGACAAGGAAGAATTAAAAAGGCAATCTAAGTGGCCTTAGACAAGTGGCAAGTTTCCGCATGCAATTTCATCATTTCCTAAGTTTGGAAAGAAAGTTGACAAAATTGGTAGAGAAGGTGAGCTAAACGTTGATGCCACAATTGATTATCTTGGATAGATTAAACTTGGCTTGAAACCCTCGGGATTGTTCTTGGATATGTAATAGAGACCATCTAAGTAAAACCCTTCACCAATCGTCTTTTTGGTGACACAATCTGTGAAAAATGACATTGTGAGGAGAAAAAAATGGCTAAGCAATTCAAGGTATTTGTGATTTTTCCTGACGTATTTAGTTGGAAAGGAAAGGAAGGTACATATAAAGCTACACTGATTTCATCGACATTAATTTTATTTTTTCCTTTCCTAAAACCTTTACATTCTCACCATTTGCAATTGAAACTTGAGAAAGATTTGCTAATTTTTCAAACTTATGAGAGTTTGACACATGGTTTGTCATATGATCTGTGGCACTAATCTACAACCCAAAAATCATGCAACATATTTATTTTAAGAAGCGATTTTAAAGTGCTTTTATAATTACCGTGCATGTCTCTGCTTGTGGTATGAGTTTTGTATCTGCCAAGAAGCTTGCAAACTTGCCTAGCAATCTTGTCGAAGTTTCCTTCTTCTATGTTATCCATGATCAATTAAAGCTCCTCCGTCTTGCTTTGAAGATATAACATAAACTCATTCATGAGTTCAATTTGGATTCATGAAGTTCTTGAATGGATCGGACCATTAGAGGTGAGGCAAAAGCATGATTTGCACGGTGTCGATGCGATTCACTTTACGTAAACCCTTATCCTTTATAAAATCGGGTTTTAATTACGGATGTAGAATCCAACATGTGTCTAACATGGCCCGTATGGTTACAATGTTGACAACGGGTTTGGATGCTTCCACTTTGTACTTCCTCTCGTTGGTTAGATAGGCTCTTGCCTCGGGTGAACTAAGCCATTGTACCCTTTGTTCATGACTTTCCTCCTTATTTCTTCACGTTGAATTATGCTTATTACATTGGTGAAGGAAGGAAGTTCAAGATTCAAGTAGTATATGACATCGTATATCTTCATATGTTGAATCCAATTTGGACAAAGTTGAAATATCTTATCTTCTTCCGCTCTCTTTCGTAGTAGAGCTACATCGGTTGTATGAGGACGATATATTTCCAACTCATTCCATATGCTTTTCATGCCTTCTAAGAGTTGTACAAAAGGCTTGCCATCTTGTTGCGGTCCGAGATCATCTTTCTTTAATTGAAAAACTCGTGGACATTGTTTTTGAGCCCCATACATTTCCTTAACCATCTCCCATGGATTGGTATCACAGTTAGTAATGGCGAATATTTCGGCTAATTTACGTTCCATGGAATTTAGGAGCCATGACATAACCGGTGATCCTTACTAAGCCGGATTCATAGGTTGGTGAGGAAACATCGTGCCGATGCTTCCATTTATGAACCCCAACTGACCTTGGACCTGTCCGCAGAGACCGAGACAACTTGCTCTTGACCAAGGCAAGTAATTAAACTCATTCAACAAGTGAGCTTAATCTTTGATTTGAGTTGACATCCACCTCATGCATATTCATGAAAGAAAACAACGATGAACTTTAAACCCCGATCCTAAGTGCTTGTCTTGACCATTTCAAAGATTGAAGATGCTAAGATAATAATAAAGTAGAAGCAAGTTAATTTTCACGCTTTGATACCATGTTGAAAAAAACAAGAAATAACTCTACCTGAGGATTCTAGTTTGTATTATTTTCTTCTATGTTTTCATTCTGATTGTATAAATTTATTTATAAGGAAATTTTACTCCTTCAATTATTCTTTGAATTAAGGATTCCTTGATTTACTCCTTGAATTAAGGATTCATTGTTTTACTCCTTAAATTAAGGATTCCTTGTTTTACTCCTTAAATTAAGGATTCCTTGTTTTACTCCTTGAATTAAGGATTCCTTGTTTTATTCTTTGAATTAAGGTCCTTATTTTATTCCTTGAATTAAGGACTAATATCCAATAATAATACTTAAAGAAATTGTTGAAAATATATTTAAAAAATATTATATATTAATATTATAAATTTGATTCCATGTTCTTTATAACTTTAGAACTCTAATCGAATCAATAATATCAATTTTGATATATTTTAAACTTATTTGAACCAATTAACTTTTAAAAAAAATTATATTTGATATTAGATTCTGATTAGTTGGTCGATTATTTTAAAAAATTGCCCACCCATAACTGTTATTGTTTGTGCTTTGGGGTTTTCTTAACTGTTTTCACTAAGAATGAGTATCAACGAATGGAGAATTAGGGAGTATCGCCGGACGGAGGGTTGGGTGGTACTGAAAAGCTTGGACAACATATTGGTTGTGTCATGGAGAGAAACGGATGGCCGGAAATGACTTGGAGTTGTTGGAACTGGCTGGGAATGAAACTGGAACTTGGAGTTGGAAGCACTGGACAAGAAAGAGCTAGAAGAAGGGGGTGGGGGAACGACACTGGAAATCAAAATGGCTCGGGTGAGGAAGAAGCTAGATTTATACTTTTTCTATTTTTTTTTATAATGCACTATTTTGATTTAATTTGCTGTTATTTTTTTTAATAATTACACACTTAAAATATTTATAAAAAAAAGTAAAAATAGAAAACATAATTTTTAATCTCAAATCACAAAAGAATTAAATTATATAGAAACATTACATCTTGATTATATAATAACCTGATTAAAAATTTATTTATTATTAAATAATATTTTTAATTTAATTATAATTATCATTAAAAATTGATAGCATATGTCATCATAAATTTTAACTAAACGTGATTAAAACACTACAATCTTAATTTTTAAAAAGATCGTGATTAAGTTTACAAGGTCAAATGTTATCATTATTATTATATTAATAAAATAATTACATTTTTATAATTAATTATTTTTAAAAATAATATAAAAGATAATTAATTACATTAATTAAAATTTTAGATAATAAAAAGTAGCTAAAAGTTATAAAATATTTAATGATTTAATAATCAGTTATATTTTTATAAATAATTAGTATTTTAAAGAATGTTAAAAGTTAAATATTTAAAAAAATTAATTAGTAATTTGAATATTGTCAAAAAGTTAATTAATTGCATATTTATAAATAATAAGAATTTTAAATAATTTTAAAAGATATGATATATTAAATACATAAATAATTTGATTAAGTTATAAAAAGAAATATATTAATATTTATGATAATTTTCATCTCAATGAAATATTATTTATAATGTTAAAATGATCATTAATATTTATATTATAATATTTTAAATAAATTATAAATGTCAATTAATTATACAAATACATAGTATATTTATGAGTGAAAATGTTGATTAAATAATAAAAATTAATTTTTTTAAAATTTAAATTTTTTCTAACTAAATAATTATGATAATTAATTAATGAATGATAAATTAACTTTTAATATCCAACGTCTTTTTTCTTTCTTTGATTGTTTCTTAAACCATTCCAATAAATGATAATTGGTTTTTAAGTAACTAGTTTTATTATTTAATTAAATTGGAGAAAATATCAAATTGCAACTAACGATTTTCAAATATTTAATATATAATAACCAATTATATTTTTATTATTAATTAATATTTTAAAAATATCAAAAATTAAATAATTAAATTTTTAATTAATATTTTAAATATGATTAAAAATTAACTAATTATATATTTACAAATAATAAGAAATGTTAGATAATATAAAAATGTATGATATATTAACTATATAAATAACAGAAAATATATTAATGTTTATGGTAGAATTTATCAATAAAAATATAAAATTAATTTTTTAAATAACTGTGAAATTATTATTAATTAATTATATAAATATATAATATATAATTTATTTTTATTAATAAAATGGTTATTAAATAATAAAAATTAAAATTTTTTAAAAAAATATTTTTATTTTTTAACTAAGTAATTATAATGATGATTAATTAATAAATAATAAATTAAATTTTAACATTAAATATTCTTTCCCTTAAATGATTGTATTTTAAACCATTTCAATAATTTCAATATAACAATATTGAAAAAATTATTATTTTCATTTTTAAATTATAATTAAATCTTCAACTAAAATATAACAAGTATTTAATGAAAGGATTAAAAATATCTTATATAAAAATATAGTAGCATTATGTTAATGTTATTTTTAAATTACAAACTCATGCTTATAGATAAAACCAAATGACCTCTTAACTCGGCAGAAAAATAATATTATCATAATAATTTTTATTATTATTATAATAAAATTATATAAAATTATATAAAATATATAATTTATTTTTAATATTAATTATATATTAATGTTATTAAATTTTTTATCAATGAATTATTTTTATAAAATAAAATATACTATATCAACATAAAAAAATTCCTTAATAAAAGGAATGACATAAATAACCTTTATGGCGACTAAGGAAGTTGAATATCTTTCCCATTCAGAAAAGAATTGCAAGTCAGACTCAAAAATCAAAGCAAACAGGCGTGTGGTGACCACGACATCGTTTTTGTACTCTCTGGACAAAGAAATAATACTTCTTCTCCCCCTTTCGATTTCACCAAATCACTTTCATATCTCCATCTCTGCAGACCCTTTTTGGTCTGCGTTTATTGCTCGAGTGAAATCGTCGTTCGAGGTACGATGTCTTTTCTTCTTCTTCTTTTTTCCCCTCTTTTTTTTTTTGGATTAAGGTCGCTCTAATTGCAGATTGGGTTATCGATTCATATTTTTGAGTTATTTTTCTCGCTTTCTTTTATTCGTTCTCTTTGGTGGGTTTTAGTTCTATTTCATTTAGGTTTCGTTTGGTTTTTAAAATAGAAACCAAACAAAATAACAAAGTAAGGAGAATATTTGTAATAATGAAATTAAACGTAAAATAAACTGTGTTATTATTACAGTATTTAATTTAATTATATATTATATTAATACTTATATGTTTAATAAAATTTAAATAATATTATTTAATTTTTTTTAAGATAATATTAATTTTTTAAATAATTATTACTTAAAAATATTATTTAATTTAAAAAAATTAAAAATAATAAAAAATATTTTTGATAATTTTTTCTTTCATATTATTTACTAAATAACCTCAGGTATTAATATATGCTTATCATTAAAATTGAAAAAATATTTATGGTTCTGTGTTTTGAGGTTTTGTGTTTAAAGTTTAGGGTTTTGAATTTTTAGGTTTTGGATTTTAGGGTTAGAAGATTTTAGGTTTTAAGGTTAGTGTTTAAGATTTTAGGGTAGAATTGGAATAAATGTTTTTATATAATGGATATGTGAATAGAATAATAATTCTATTAAGGATGGTGGAATAATAATTCTCTCTCTTTTAGGAATTGTTTTAATTCTATTTCTAATCTATAAAAGAATCAAACAAACCAAACATAATAATGTGTGAAAATAATTTCATTCTTAATCCCATTGCTACCAACAAAACATCACCTTATGGATTGTGATAAACAACAAGGCACCTTAGTTTCTTTTATTTTTTCCTTCCAAATTTATTTTACTTATGATATGCAAATTGGCTGTTTTAGTTTTTGGTTGCGCTCTCTTTTTTTTATCTGTTAAGTGTAATTGAGATCGTTGCTTTGTCAGAGTTGAGATTTTCTGTGTTGAAATTTTAGGAACCATCTTGGAAGCTTTTTCGTTAAGAATATTTATAACCGACTTAATAGCATTTTAGAATTGTATTAATTAGTCTCATTGATATCATGTCAATGTTGCATATTTTGTAATATTTTTATTGCGGATTTAGGATTTAACTAAGGAGATACTCATATAAACAGTAAAAAATAGTAGTACTTGTTACTAATTGAAAAACATGTTATATGTGTCTCGTTCAAATATAAATATGTTTAAATTATTGATTTTGTAATGAATTCTTAAGTGTTAAAAGCCTAAAATTTAAAATTTAGAAGGGATATAGTTATATTTTTTACATGTAATTTATTTATATTTTCATAAATATTACACCTAAAGTTTTCTTCGTTGAGAGGTGAGAGAGGGTCTATACCCCTCCTTGCCACTACATGCACCCATCAGTCACCATTGCCTGTGAAGCATTCATTGAGTAACAATCTCTTCATAATTGCCTAATTCCCAAAACTTTTAGGAGAGTTGTATCATTGCTGTTTTGTATTCCAATTCTTTGGGTGTTTCTTACATTTGAATCCTTGAACTTTTAATGATGTATCTTGATTTCAACATGGTTTCCATAAAAACATGCTGTTACATTAATCCTTTAGGATTCGTACATAAGTTTTGTTTCATGATGCCTTGTTCCAATTATTTTAGATTGGGCTTTAGTTAACATGTTCAGATGTTGATTTATATAATTAAAAGCTTGCATTTTATCTGTACATGACCATTTTTATTTACAGCTTTTCTTTTTCCACCCATGCAGGTAAACTTTGATCCATAAAGGAATGGATACCTTTTTCAAAGACCTAAACGAGGAGTCGATGCCTTCTCATCTAGACTTACTTCGATGTCCATTTCTAAGAAACATCAATGAACCTACTAATTTTTCCTTCTCATCATCCATGCCTTTTGCAATGCCGGTAAGTTGTGCCTTTCTTCTCTTAAATTTATAAGTAATATTGTCTATATTGTAGCATTTTTTATTTCAGCTATCTTATTCCATCTCATCCTATGCAGGCAAACTTTTGTAATTAGCATTTAGGTCTTCTTGCTTATTCTGTATCAAGCGAATTGCCACCCTATATAGAATATCAATCATGAAATAATGCTTAGAGTTAGTTATTTAGGGTATGGATCTTGAAGTTTTTTTAACCAGTTCAACCTCTTTGATTTTTTTTTTTTTGCTAAGGATAAACTCTTTGATTTGAATTCAAAAATATGCTTCAGAGCCCAAAAAAAATCAGAAACATACTGTTATTTAGGTCGACAGTTTTTGTGGCTGTGCTATGCACTATCAGAACACTAAACCAATTTCAAATTAAATGACTTTTTAATATTTATATAATGCCTAGGTGCGGGGAGCCAAAGGTCCGATTTTTGAAGATGGTCCTAATTTTGAAATGGCATTTAGGGTCTTCCATGGTCATGATGGGGTAGTTCCTCTTTCTGCAAGATCATATGCTCTTTCTGACAAAGTTGATCATAAGCCAGCAACAGCTCAATTTAATCCATTAGCAGCAAAGGCAGCAACTATAAGTCTCTCGTCTTTTGGATTTGGAGGGCCATTTGACTTTGATTCTTTCTCAGAGAAGTGGAAGAACCAGAAAAAGAAATCCAAATCATCCAAGAAAGAGTCTCCAAAGGTATGTAATTGTGTTGCCTCTGATCGTAATATTTTGTAGTGTAGTGTTTGTGATTATGAGTAAGAGGCCTTGTTTACGTTCCCTTGATGCAATAACCAATTGACCCATTTTACCTCTTTCAGGGTGGAGATTCAGGACACGAGGCAATGAGTGACCATTGGCTGCAAAATGGGAAATGTCCAATTGCCAAGTCATACCAGGCAGTAAGTAAGGTCCTTCCACTTGTGGCAAAGGCTTTTCAGCCTCCTCCAGGCATAAAATACAAGTGCCCATCAGCAATAGTAGCAGCTCGAGCAGCTCTGGCGAGGACTGCCTTTGCCAAGAACCTCCGACCACAACCTTTGCCTGCAAAAATACTTGTGATTGGATTGATGGGCATGGCAGCCAATGTTCCCTTAGGGATATGGAGAGAGCATACTAAGAAATTCTCAGTGTCTTGGTTTGCAGCTGTCCATGCAGCTGTACCATTCATAGCCATGCTGAGGAAGTCTGTTTTGATGCCTAAGACAGCAATGGCATTTACAATTGCTGCATCAATATTGGGACAGGTTATTGGTTCCAGGGCAGAAAGATATCGGCTGAAGGCAGTTACTGCAAGGAAATTAGCTCCTGAAACTTCTGTTGGATGTTCAAACCAGTTACCTGTGGTTAAATCAAATGCCTGTCATTGTGGTGACATTGTAGACCGGAATTCTGCCATCCTAACAGTGACGGGGCCACCTTTATCCACAGATGTATTCTGTTGATTGTATTGTTTGTCTGATTGTTCCAACAAGTATTGTCCTCCTTTCCATTCATCGTCTTCGTCTTGTTCATTGTCTTTGGGGTGAAGAATTTACGACAATAAAAGATGTAAAATGAGAATGTTTTGAGTTTCTATTTGTGGATGAAAGTCTATCAACCCACTATTTGTATTCTTGCCAATGTTTTTTTGTTATCCTTGGTGCAACTGTTCAAGTCTGTCTGAACTTGATTATGTACCTAATACCTTTGTTGAAGTCTATAGTAGAACCATCAATAAATGAAACGAACTTCTGGCCTCTACCTCTTCAAATTTGTTATAGCTGCTGGTAAACTAAATGTTCCAATTAAAAAGCCAACATGTTAGAAATGTATAATGAGAAATTATATATTTTTCCAAGATTATCTGATTAAGTGGTAATTTAAATCTAATTTAAATCAATGAAATTTAATATTAATGTAATTTTATTTACAAAACACTAATATTTAATGGAGAAAAAATAATATCATTGATAAGAAGGTACTCTCCACAAATAATAAATAACATATTTTTTATAATTGTTCCCCTTAATTATTTTATTGGTCCAAGCTCCAACCTCATCAATTTAAGGGTTTTTTTTTCCTTTTCCTTTTCTTTTTATTTTCATCAACCTACCTCTATAATTGCATTAACTCTAGTTGCACCAGATGGGTATGAATTTATTTGTATTTACTCATATTTACATTTTGGCTTTTTATTTATTTATATGCTTCCCATCTAATAAATTTGATGGGTTTGCCATCTTATTGGTATCTTAACTTAAATTTAGATATATATTTTTATCTTTATTTTTCAGGTGGTATCTTAGTGATACACACATTTAATAAATTATATCAATTTATTACAATTTGTTATTTTACTAAGAATTTTTCACATATATGAATTCACATATATGCATTTAATGAAAGATGATATTATTTTACTATTTTTTTTCATTTACACGATAACTTCTTTGTCTATTACTTTGAGTCTTTAAATATATATTTTAATGTTTTTTTAATCATTTTACACTCTTTTTAGTCTATATATATCACCTAAAAACTCAAAAAGTACACTTATAGTTGCATATTATTTATTATTGTTAATCCAAAATATGGAGGTTTTATTTTAATGAATATAATATATAATTTTTAAATTTTGTATAAATAAAAAAAATAAAACAACATACAGTATGCAATTTATATAAAAAAAGAGAGATTAAATTAGTATAAAAATAATTTATATTAACAACTCAATATATAATCATATATATCAAATATGTAGTCTCACAATGATATTATAAAGATCGTTGAACCAATAATTTGTTTGGAACTTAAATGAAATTTGAACTTTTATCATTTTTAGAATAAACAAAAATGATTAAGAGGAAAAAAATCATAAGGAAAAATATGTGGGAAAACAAAATATAAGGTAAGGTATTGATCTTCTATTGGGGAAAACAAAGTATAAGGTAAGGTATTGATCTTCTATATGATAGAGAAAGAAAAGAGATTTAAGAGTGTAAGATAAGTAAAAAGAATTAAAATATATATTTAAAGACTTAAAAATTATAAAAGAAAAAGTTATTAATATTATAGTGAATGAAATTGTAAAAAATATCACAAATATTTTTTATTAGATACATGTGTATAAAATTTTTAATAAAATAAAAATATATTAAATTAATATTTTTTTATTAAATATAAGTATTATTAAGATATCACCTAAAACATATATGTAAAAGATAGTATCTAAAATGAAATTATAATATCACTCAAATAATGAATCTAATTTGATGTATTTGTGACATTTTCTCGGTGGGCAACCAAAGCATGTTTTTTTATTCAGTACATTAGAGTTATTTAATTAGTTTTATTTTTAATTTTTTAAAAAATATATGTTAATTTTTTATAATATTAAAAAAAAATATATTTATTTATATTATTTTTTTTAGGGATTAAAAATAAAATTTCTTAAGGATTCTTAGCTTATTTCTACTCAAAGGAGCTCAGATTTTGCGTGGAAGCAGGGTACAACACCTAATGATTATATCTAAAGTGTGGTTTTTTTTTTCTCTCCCTTTTTCCTTCATGATTATCAAATTATTAGTCACCTTTATCTTTTTCTGTTCCATATGGGATGGGTTATTTTCAATTTTTTTTCTAACTTTATATATATTAAATATAAATTTTAAAATTTACAAAAATATCTTTTATGCTTAATTTATTTATTTATTTTATATTAATTAAATTATTTTTTAAAATATTTTTATCACTTTTTGGATTTTATATTAAATATAATATGAAATTAGTGATAATAACTCCACCCTTTATATATAAGACATATTTATTATCAAAATAAAGTTTTTATTTTTAAAAATATCTAATTATTTAATTATAAATATAAATTTTAAATTATTTTAATTATTTTTAAATATTAGATTCATATATATATATATATATATATATATAAAGAAATGGCATGTAATTCATGCGCTAAGGATATTGTAAATTTCTGTATGAAATTGAAGAATCTATAATTCGGAGAGGACAGAAATAATTAGAGAGAGACAATGGAGTCAACTGATATTTCTAGGGATAATATTGATAAGCTTTGAAATAATATTATAAAAAATTTAAAAATTTAAAAATATCACAAATATCATTAAAAAAAATTAAATTTAACAAAAGTAAATAATAATTTTATACACAAAAAGTGACAAAAAAAATAAAAAAATAAAATAAATAAAAACACAATATTTTTGAATATTTCTCACAAAAAAAATAATTAGTAAAACAAATTAAAGAAATACCAAAAAATAAAATTAAATCTTAAATAATGAGATAGATTCAAAGATTTATCATTTTTAAGAATAAGAAAAATATTTCAAGATAGATGGTTTATTATGGGATAAGTAATATAAAAATGAACATTAAAATTATGTATACAAAAGGAAACTATAACATAATATTAATTGACAAAAAAATAATTAAGGATAAATTATCAAAAATTTCTCAAAATGATAAAATAAAAATTAGAAATTCATTTAGGAAGAATTCAAATATTAATAAAAGCATATTTTAGATAAAGAATAGATACATCAATAAAATTAACACTCTTAAAAAATAGAATAATAAATAAGAAATATGTTTTATTAGAAATGATTCATAAAAACCTAAAATATCATAAATTAAAATTCACGGTATGTTTGTCATTAAAATTAAAAAAAATCAAGTATTAAGTTCACCCTATAAATTTGAAAATAAAGAGATTAAATAAAAGAAAAAAATCATTCTTTTTTAACACACCACATAATAAGATATTGATTAACAAGCAATCATAATAATTTCATATATGGATAAAATAAATACAAAAAAAATAGATAAAACTTTTCAAGAAATTAGATATATATTAAAACCAAAAATATTAACACTTTGAAATACTTAATAATCTATAAGAACCTCTGATATCAGAAAGAAAAAGTAACATGACATGAATTGAATTTACAAATGATCAAACAAAAATAAGTAAACGGGAATGGGAATAAGAAGAAAAAATTAAAAAAATCAAAAATCTTATCAATGAAGTAATAGGTTAATGCAAAAAATTGATAAATAATTTAGAAAGTGAGGCTTAACTAAAGATCATACACAAAACAACGAAAGACAGGGATAGACTCATATTCATTAAAATAAGTTAAGATCGTACACAACTTTAAATTATGTTTGTTAAAAATAATATTTATTTGTTTAAAACTTAAAACCAAAAAATTAATTAATATTTATTTTTAAAAGTTCTTAAATCAAAAAATTAATCAAAGTTTAAAATTATTTAGTATCAGAGCCATATGAAAGAAAAATACATTATTAGATGAAAAATTAACATTGTTAACTATCAAAAAATATTAATGATATTAAATTAAAAGTTGAGAATATTATAAGTAATTTTATAAAAATCAAATAAGTACACGAAGATATACTAAAAATAAGAATATCAGTGATATTTTCCTAATATTTCTACTAAGATAGTACTAGTCTTATATAGGATTGTATAATATGATAAATACTAAATAATATCTTAATTCCAATTTAATGATAAATATGAAATATAAAAGCATACGATAACATCTCTCAATCTAAATAAAACTCATTTGAATTAATAATTATCTTTATTTTAAATTCCTTGTTAATTATGGCCCAAAATAATATTAGGGCCATTTGTATATATTAAACCCTTTCTACAACTTATATATATATATTGTTTCCTGCGAGAGCATGATTTAGCAGCCGCTAGAGCTATTTCTTCTCCGATGCCAAGAAGATATATGAAAACAGAGAGCTGAGAATAGAAGAAAAAAACTGAGCAGTCGAATAGGAAGCTGAAAATAGAGAAAAACAAAAACATTGTTTGTCTGCTGCCTCTTCCAGCATTGATTATCATTGCCTATTCCAGCGTCGATCTCCAGTTGCCTTTTTTTCTTACAGCTAGTTTCTCGTTCAGTTCTTCTAGCTTTTGGTTCCGGCCAGCCCTTTCATCATCGTTCGAAACCAGCCACTTTCAATTGTTGAAAGACATCAGCCGACAGAAAAGAATAGCAGCAAGCTATCATTTTTGTTCGTTGGTAGAATTTATGATAATATTTAATTTAATAATAAATTTGTTAATTTATCTTGCTATATATTAATAATAAATTACGATGATTTATTTTGTAAGTATATTTGAATTTTGTTATAATTTGTGAAGTTCTCTGAACATTGGTATTTGTAACTCCATTTGATTATTAGTAGATTTTCTTGGTGTGTCGTCATCAGTGGAGTAGACTCTTCATATTAAAAAGTTGAACCACTTAAATCATTATGTGACATTTATTTTCTTACTGTTTATTATTTTGCTGTTATCCATTATTTTATATTTTTGTAATCAAAATTGGACTCGATTTTCACTTCCACAAATGCTAATTTATAATAAATTGGTATCAAAGCATTGAGTTATTCTACTATTTATTGGAACCGATCAAGTTTGTTTTTTGAATTTATTTTGAATTTCTGGTTATCTTATTGGTTTCATATTTTCTGGGTTGTGCTTCTGTTTATTTAATATTAGGTTTTCTGTCATGCTAGAAAAATACGAAATTGAAAAATTCAATGATAGAAATGATTTCAGTCTTTGACGTATCAAGATGCAGGCTATATTGGTTAAATAAGAGGTCATTAAGACACTTGAAGGCAAGGATAAATTGCCAGAAAAATTAACTGATGAAGAAAAATATGTAATGATGGAAAATGCTCTCAGTTTTATTCAGTTATCCTTGTTTAATAAGGTATTACACGAGCTTGGTGATGAGGAATCTTCTATTGGATTATGACTTAAATTGTAGAATTTGTATATGAAAAGTCTTTGATAAGTCGGTTATATTTGAAGTAGTGTTTGTATACATTTAGAATGTTAGAAGGTACACCTTTACACGATCACCTTGATGAATTTACTAAAATTATTCGTGATCTAAAAAATTGTGGTGTTAAGATTGATGATGAGGATTAGGCCTTAGTTCTATTATATTCTTTACCTCATTCATTTGAACATTTTGTTGATAACATGCTATATGGGCAAGACACTATTTCTTTGGAAGATGTCAAAGCAGCTTTGAAGCAATACATGTCTTAGGTTCCATATGCTAGTGTCGTTGGTAGTTTGATGTACGCTATGGTTTGTACTCGTCTAGACATTTCGCATGTAGTTAGTATTGTTAGCAGATATATGGGTAATCCTGGCAAGGGTCATTGGCAAATAATGAAATGGATACTTCGGTATTTGAGAGGCACATCTAATTTTGGTTTGGTATATGATGGAAGTTCTAATACTAGTTATAGTGTTATTGGTTATGTGGACTCCTATTATCTTGGTGATTTGGATAGAAGAAGATCTCTGGTAGGTTATGTCTTCACTCTTTCTCATTGTGCCATTAGTTGGAAGAATACTTTACAATCTATAGTTGTTTTGTCTACAATAGAGGCAGAATATATGGTTGTAACACAAGTAGTGAAAGAAGCCATTTGGCTAAGAGGTTTGGTTTGTGATTTGGGTTTATAGCAGGATACTTCTGTTGTATTTTGTGATAGTCAGAGTGTGTTACACTTGACCAAGAATACTATGTATCATGAAAGAACCAAACACATTGATGTCAGATATCATTTTGTTTATGACATTGTCTCTTAAGGTGCTATTGTTGTAAATAAATAGTCACTACAGAGAATCCAACTGATATGTTAACCAAACCAGTTTCATTTAATAAGTTTAAGCATTATTTGGACTTGATTGGTATTTGTAGAAGATGATCACCCTTCAGGGCTTTAGACGATGGTTATTTGATAATCCGAGGAATTTCATATTTGAAAAACTTGTTTCTGTTTTGAGCCAAGGTGGAGATTTGTTAATTGTGGCCCAAAACAATATTAGGCCCATTTGTATATATTAAACCATTTCTATAGCTTATATATATATATATATATATATATATATATATATATATATATATATATATATATATATATATATATATATATATATTGTTTCATACGAGAGCAAGATGTAGTAGCCGATAGAGCTATTTCTTCTTTGGTGCCAAGAAGATATATGAAAACTGAGAACCGAGAACAGAAGAAAAAAAAACTAAGTAGCCGAATAGGAAGCTAAAAATAGAGAAAAACAAAAACATTGTTTGTCGACCGCCTCTTCCAACATTGATTATCAGTTACCTATTCCAGCACCGATCTCTAGCTGCCTTTTTTTTCTTCCAGCTCGTTTCCCGTTCAGTTCTTCTAGCTCTTGGTTCCAGCCAGCCCTTCCATCATCGTTCGAAACCAGCCACTTTCAGCTACTGAAAGACATCAGTCGACAGAGAACATCAAGCTACCATTGTTATCGTTGGTAGAATTTATGGTAATATTTGATTTAATAACAAGTTTTTTAATTTATCTTGTTATATATTAATAGTAAATTACAGGGAGTTATTTTGTGGGTACATTTAGATTTTGGTATAATTTGTGAAACTCTCTTAATATTGGTATTTGTAACTCCATTTAATTATTAGTAGATTTTTTTCGATGTGACGTCGTGAGTAGAGTAGATTTTTCACATTAAAAAGTTGAACCATTTAAATCATTGTGTGTCATTTATTTTCTTACTACTTATTATTTTATTGATACTCATTATTATATATTTGTGTAACCAAAATTAAACCCGATTTTTGCTTCTATAAGTACTAAATTTATAACCTTCGTAATTCCATTCATTATCTTTACTTTTTTGAATTTTCAAGTATATTACTAGTTGTTACAAACTGGAGCAAATACTAACTACAATGCATCATACGTGCAAAAAATTATATGCCACTTTGAGTTCTGTCATGCCTCTTTGCCATTTAAACATTTCAATAACCTTTTTCTCTTCAATTGCTGCTAGCGCGCTTTTTTCATTCAACCCTATGCTTCGCGTTTATGGCAGCCGCAATGTAATTGAGAGAGAGAGACAGAGAGAGAATCAAAGATAGAAATGGACAAACTTTTATCCTTTGAAATGATACTTTGTATGTAGTGGATTTCTCTGTTCCTGGAGACTGACTGATCAAACCGTAAGCTTTCCTGGGTTATTTTTCACCCCTGCATATTTTATGTTCATCTTGAATCTTTTATTGCAGATAATTGAAGTCACTGCACCTCTCCCTCTTATGCTTCGAATTGAGCACGATCCGCACAAAAATGGCTTAACTTACATATAGTTGACTTCTATCTGGTATGGCTCCTAAGTCAATAGGAGGATTGTATTAATTGTGCTTTCTAACTTGGTCTCAACTTGTCATAATGGAAACCAAGGCATTTTATTTCAACTTTTGTACTTAAATCTTTTTTTTTTCTTTTTTAAGATCAAACAATACATGTAACTTAAAAAGAAAGAAAAATAATTCATATCGTTATAACGCTAGGTGAAGCACTTGAATATCCTTTGTTACATAAAGAGCCATGAAAGCCTTAACTTTCCCTCTCTGTTTTGCTCCAAAGTCCATTTAACGTTATATATATATAATGTGCAAGTTCCTTTTTTCTATTATAATAAAGAAAATAATATATATTGAGATTTGAAATTGAATCTAATACGATAAAAATAGAAAATCATACAATCCCAATTATAAATTAAAAGATTAACAAGATATATTAATAATCTTGTATATAAAATGAATAAATCATTTAAAATAATAAAAATAATATTTTAAGAATAATCTAAGATCTCTTATACTTAAATATTATTTATTTTTATATATTTTATTTACGAGTTGTCATTCTCTTCTTCAAAATATCTCCAAAATAGATGAATGAATATGGACCAATGTTTCCATCAATTCTCTTCAAGCTATCGAATCCGTCCATAAAATAACTTGAAAGGTTAATAAAATTAACATAAGTATTATGCGTGTTTTAGATAAACTAATGCAACAAACAATCATATCATATGTTATACTCAAATAAGCAAATACACACAATAAACATAATGAAACCCTAAAACAATAATAATTTTAAGCATAGTTTTGAAATCAAGGATCCAAAAAATAATAAACAAACTTAAATCTAAATTAACATGATCATGTAAATATGTTAGGTAAGATAATGAAATTAAGTCTAAATAAAGAGAAACAAAATAATAGAGAAAATAACCCTAAAGATCTTGTGTTCTTAAAAATTTACTCCATAATTATGTATAGAATTAAAAGAGATGAATGACATATTTATAGAAAACTTAAAATGTAAAAAGTC
Source organism: Hippophae gyantsensis (assembly GCA_030763125.1). Classification (NCBI taxonomy): domain Eukaryota; kingdom Viridiplantae; phylum Streptophyta; class Magnoliopsida; order Rosales; family Elaeagnaceae; genus Hippophae; species Hippophae gyantsensis. Next base: position 32,538,896 of record CM061030.1, read on the forward strand.
ACTCATCTAATGTGACACAATTTTACGAATAATTGGTTGTTGATTGGGATAAAAAAAACAAATCAAAAAAGACAGTATATTCTTTCTCAATAGCAAGATTGATCTCTCTATTACACCAATGAAACGAAAGATCAATTTGTCTCAAATAGAAGGACATTTCCTCTCTCTAGAACTCCTTTTAAAAATTACTTAGTATAAACACTATCAATTAAGAATATAAATCAAATTAATCCTTTCAAAAAAGGAATCGATTAAAGATCTAAATCAAATCAATCCTTCTAAAAAGGAATCGATACATATGTTAAGGAAGATTGATATCTAATGTAATACTAATTAACTATGTATACAATATATGTAATCTTAATACTAGTAGTGAGAAGAATCTTAAGAATCAGGATATTAAAATATGAATGTTATGTCTAAATTACCACTTTCACAATTTCAGTTAGATGGCTAAAGGTTTAAAAGGTGGAACAACGAACAAAACTTCCCAATCTGCAACGATTGTTTCTGCATTTTCATCAAATACAAAAAAAAAAAAGCAGCTGGAATATTTTAACGAACTATATTTTACCAAAAAGGCTTGAAAATATATATATATATAATCTATTGACCTAACCTTTCCTTGAACAATACAAAAACTATAATACAGGCTGCAGCAACGAAATAAAATTGCCGCCGAGGGCATCGGTCAGGAGGCCCTCAGATCACATCTACTACTACCACTACTACTACCTTCCTATATACCCCTTCCCTCTCCACTACTCATCTTCTTTGATGGTACTTCTATCCTGGTTCCCAAACTGATCGTTTCTCACATAGTGCAACTTGATTGCTGTCACAGGATCTGATACTGTGCATGAACCCCCAACAATAATCCCTGCCCTCCCTACAGCATTCATTCCCAAAATTTCACTTCCGTGAAGCTGTAAGCCAGGAAGAGTTTCACGCGGGGAATGTCTTTGCATTTCTGAAAGTGCATCCTGCTGCTGCTCCACATTTGCTGTAAATGGAGTTAACTTGGAACCATCTCGGCTCATATACACCTCGTAATCAATCACTCCACTGCTGCCACTAACTTCACGAGCTGGACCATTCACATGTCGGTCATTACACTTGACAGTTCCTTGCAAAGGCTGCTGTTCTATTTTGGCAGAGGACGCAGAATAATTACTTAGTGATGATGGATATTTGACCAACAAAATGTTAGAATCAGGCAAAGATGAATATGCAGTTTGTATTCTATTTGTATCCCAATAATTATGATTTGTCGTTGGAACATTTTCAAAACCCAGAGAATTATTTTGGTCAAACTTCAAGAGGCTAGAATTCCTATCGGAATCATGAAGAGTGAACTTCAGGTTGGAAGTTTTGTTACTTGATTTGTGTCCTCGTGATCCATTATCCATGTTCTCATGGATCCTGGAAATTTCCTTTGGCAGTGATGAGGGATGGCTAAGTATCTGGCCAAACAATTTGACATTACCATTCCTGTTTGGTTTCTCTGAATCAGACAAACTCTGCAAATGTGATTTTGGAGGATCAATTGTTTGTTCCATCTTTTGAGACACAAGTGAATGTTGAGGCTTAGAGCAGTTACATTTATGAAGATAGCAGTTTTGCGCAATAAATTGATTGTTGACCATCCTCCTAGACTTTGGAAACCTTTGAAGATCAGATAGATTTCTGCAGCTGGTATCCTCATCTCTCTCTTTCTTAATTGGTATCTGCAATGGATAGCCCCTGAGAACCTGGGAAGATTCTTGTAATGGAGGACACACGAGGGGATCATCATTCTCGTATCTATGATCAGAGTTGTAACACTTGTCTCTCTGCTCCTGAAAGTCCAGTGTTGATGACATTTTGTCTTCAGCAGGCCCTTTCTCACAAGGAATAACAGCAAAAGTCTCTTGGGATAACAACGGAACACAATGCTTACCCATGGAATTATTCAACTCAAAAGACACTTGATGCTGGTGCTCAGGTTTAGGACTGAAACTTGAACAAGAGCTTTTGCCAGCAGTCATGTAGGAAGAACTCCCAGCTGAACTGGAATCATGAGCCATGAGTTCAAAGCTATTTTGGTCATTTTTATAAGCATTCTGTCCATCTCGCCCCAATTTATTTCCAAATGCATCAGCAGATACCTCATCCACCTGTTTCATCCCAACACAAGGTTCAGGATTAACTACTATGGGTTCATTTCCTTCAAAGACTGGCACTGATTCTACAACAGAATTTTCAGCTGCATTATCTTGATCAGCATCTGAATTAAAGAGGACACTTTCACTTTTCTGGACAGGCAATGACTTGGGCTGTTTATCTACATTCATGATGTTGCTGCTGTCGCCATCAGAAACTAGCTTAGCTCGATTCTCTACAAGGCATGCATCTGAAGCAAGAGAATCCAGGGCTCCTACATCTTTATGATCTATTTGCTCCTCTCCATTTATTTCATCCGACCTGCTGAGAGCAGTAGTTTGCAGGTGCATAGATCCTGTTGTATCAGATTCTGTGCAATTAATCGTTGTGACAGATAATGGCAAGTCCTCATCCATTTTCAAACCTGACTTACTGCTACGCATAGCTGAGGCTGTCTCCAAAAGACAACCATCTTCAAAACTACTTCCACCTCTATTAGCATCATCAGACACAGATGTCCTTCCTTTTACTGTTCCAAGCCTCAATGAATCAAGCCCAAGGCATTTCCGTGCTTTGCTAAAGAATACCTTGCATTGATCCCGGGATCTTGTTCTGACACATCGTGAGATCATTACAAAATCCCGGCCATAAGAGGACAATGCTTGCATAAAAGTAGATTTCTCCTTATCTGTCCAATCAGTAGGATCCATCTCCCCACAACTCTCATCAGAACATATCTCATCGTCAACATTCGTCGTTACTTCAGGTGCCATAGGTAGTTTTGTTACAGGATCAACTTTCTGACCCTTCCATCCCTCCTCAGGATCAACAGAACTAGTGATACAAGAACTCATTCCCTCAGATGACCGGGAACTAGAAATACCTGCCAAAACATCAGCAGCAACTGTTTCTTTTTCATTCCCAAGAATATCTGAGCTACATGGCCTCCCTGCATTCGCATCATCATCCCATGATGTTTTAGATTCACTGCACCCTCCCAATAATAACCTTCTCGAATATGTCTGACAACTTCTTATCCTGCTATCTGCACAAGCTGCCATAATTGAAGCCGTACCGAGAGAAGCCACATTCATCTCCCTAGTCCATCTTTTCCCTGATGTAATTAAGTAGGTATTATTAGAGGTCTTTCCTTGATCCAACTTCTTTATTTTCTTGAAGGAATCAGACTTGTGGTTTTTATAGTAGAATTCAACACAGTCAGCAGTTGTCTTGTGATCAAGAAAAGAAGCGATTTTCATGAAGTCCTTCCCAATTATGGCAAGCTTATCCATAAAAATGTCTTTTTCCTCCTGTGTCCAAAGATTGATCATATCCTTTTCTTTCTCAAGCGCACAAGGATCTTCAACTAATCCATTGTTTGAAATAAATCTTGATATGGTCTTCTCCTTGTCATCCAGAATCAGAATTGGCATCTTCAAGATGTTCCTGTAAACCTTGACTTCAGAGTCCAGCAGCAACTTTTTTGTACATTTAATGATTTCTGCAGTGAGGATGAGACTTGGATTTCAATAAAGTTTTTGATCGAATTTGTCTGTCCTATAGCAATAAAGAAAAAAAAGTACCAAAAGCACTAGAAGTCTGGAATATATTAGAAATCAAAAGGACCAAACTGCATAAAATATTTGAGAATGGTCACTAAAAGCCACCAAAAGTTTTGATTGACATTGTCTGTCCTATATCAATAGAGAAAGAAAATATCAACAGCAAAGTCAAGGATATATTATATTTCACTAGATTAAATAATCACAAAACTAAGAAATGGGTAAAATAGACTTCTGTTTGAAGTAAAGATATAAAATTGTATAAAAAAGGCTCATATTGAGAAGAAAAGTGGGAATAGTTAAGAGTGTCGGTGTCGATAACTACTAATGTCAACCTTTATTTACTTGGTGTTGTCCATATCTGCATCTCTACCCCTCAACCGCAGCTTACTATCCCAATTTTCAGAAAGCCTTCAGTGTGATTTTGCATTGATTTATCATCAATACTCCACCACTTGTCTTTTCTATGTGGTTTTGTTGTTGTTTAACCTATGTGACCCCCATCTTTTGACTTTTGTTGCTTTCTGTGTCATGTCTGTGTTACCTTACACTCTTAAAGACTTTCTACTACATGTTCGCAACAAAGTGGAATAATCCATTATTTTCAATTATTTATGGTTACTTCAATGATTAATTTTATACTCCATGCAAGACTATTGCAAGCAGCCGTGAGATTTAACTTCACATATAGTGGATTGATGTTACTAGTTTATATTTTATTGTCTTTTGTAACTATTCAAATTGAAGTTATGCATGTTCAACTTGAGGGAGAAAATAAAAATATTAGATATTTAATATTATTGAATATTAGATATTTAATATTATTGAATATTAGATATTAGATGATTATGATTAAGTTTCCTCATTAGTTTGAGTCTTATTTACAGTACTATTACGATTAAGATTTTAGTATTATTACCTCTTATAACACATGTAATCTCTCAATATTATTATGAATATAGAATATAACTTTATCGATCTTTCTTATTCTCCTCTCCACCTACTTAGATTATCTAAACTGCTTCTATTGGAATCATTTGACATTACTGATTGACATGTTACAATGAAAAGATAAAATCTTGGTTATTGACAAAGAAAAGTCATAAAACAAACTATTAAGCAATAGCACATATTTTTTTTTTAAAGGCAAAGGAAAACTAATAATGATAACATGCTTTTAAATAGATTTGCAAAGTTGCATCATTAAAACATTTTTATTTTCAACCTGTTGTAAGCCTGATTGTTGAAACTTACCACGTTTCAACTAAAGCTAGAGATGTAAAATGAGAGATATTGAATAGTCCATCCCATCTTTTCCCATTTACCTTGGCCCAAATGGGAAGGCAAGAAAAAGATAGCCCGACCCATTTAGGTCTCATCCCACCCTAGTTCACAGCTCGTTAAGATTTTTTTCCCCTGTTTTAATTTTTTTTTTGTTACAACTAATATAGCGTGAAAGATTTCACTTTTATGCCTCATTCATGATTAGACTATCCTAACATTAAGTGGGATGAGATGGGCTTAACACAATCATTTGCCTGGTTTTACCGTGTATTGTTATGATAACCTACCCTCACCATGGGTATCAGTATGAAATCTGGTCGTTGTACAAGTTCACTATTTATACCAGTTGTAGTTACTACTTACAAGGGAATACGTAGCAAAGTACCTAAATTCCACCTTCGAGAACAAGTAATGGTAAAGAGTATTGCATCAATACATTAGATATCAATGATACCATTGTTATTTGTTTCAAAAAAAGAAAAAAATACCATTATTTTAAGTACTTTTCAAGTAATACAGAACTGCAAGGAAACAGATAAAAGAAAGATCTTACCAGATGAAGAAAAAAGAGTGCGAGTGGAAAACCTATGTTTCTGATATCCAATCTGCAAAGTCCGTAGTCTCAGATCAAAAATCTTTTGAGATTTTGCACGGTATTTCTTTGAAGAAAGCAACTGCATGTCTTCCTTCCACAGTTGTTGAAAAGCTTTGAACTTTAAGGTCATTACTCTCTCTTTAAACTTCAAAAAGCGTTTCCGCATTGCAAACCTCTCTTTAACCAATGAAACATTTTTCCCAGAAGAGGCATTGCTAACTCCAGAGATATGACACTTACATTGATGTTGTGGTAATAGCTTAGCAAATGTTTCGTATGCTTCGTTTGCTGATTCCTTATTGGATTCAAGTATCTTTTCAACTATATTTTCTTCCCCATCTTTACATAAACCAACAAAAGGAGTAGCACATGCTACACCATATCTTTGAGAACTACCATCACAATAAATACACAGATCAGTGTTTTCACCTTGAGAAACAGACACTGAGCATTTGTCTTCTCTGTTGGTTAGCTGAACTGGATCTAAATCCCATGTTCCATGGTTCAAAGGTTCAGAAGAGGAATCTGTCTTTACTGGAGACTGTGGCTCGATAAGCTTTGATGTCACCATTCCAGGACTATCAATATCCTTATGCTTAGCATTAGAACAGATATATTCCCAGTCTCCATTACATAGAGGAACTCTCTCCGATATTATTTCACCAGAAGTATCAATATGTAACAGAGAAGGCCGAGGCATAGAATTGGTGACAAAATCCCAATCGTTAGAGAGTTTTTTTCTGTTTTCTGCACGCAAAGAACTGAAGGTGGCTGGAAAGTGACTGCTTTGAACAGCATCCGAGTTCAGTGATTTTAGTTCTTTCTCAAGATAATCTATTTCAGATTCGGTCACTTCCAATGCCTTTGAAAAATCACCCTTCCATTTAAGCAACTTATTCATTGTAGTAGACCTTACATAACAAGGCTCCACTGAACTTTGGTCATCAGACTCTAGCAATTCCATGAGTGATGAGTCGATGTTAGCTATTAAATTTGAATCTAACGTCATTAAGTTAAAAGATGAGCACTCGAGATGATTATGAGACAAAGGACCAAGCGAACCACATAAATTACCAATACCATTTTCCGTATTTACTGCCTTTCCACGTGATTTCTCCTTGACGCCTGTATGGTAAGGTACAAATATAAAATCAGAATTTTTTTTAGAAAGACAAAAAGAAAGACACACACATGTAATTATTTAATACATGACAATATCATATAAATTAAAAGGTTCATGGTAGTGTACTTACAAAATCACAGAGGTAAGGCACAAAAGGAAAGGCTACACTTATAATGATCTGATCCAATTGTCAAAAACAAAAAAATACAAAATGAAGCAAGTAATTATTAATACATGGCAGTATCATATAAATTAAAAGGTTTGCAATAGTGTGATAGGGAAATCACAGAGGTAAGTCACAAAATGAAAGACTACATGTAAATAAATGAAATATAGTCAGATAAGTCTCTGAAACAAAGTTCAGTCCTCAAGCACAATATCCAAGGTGATATACTGAAAACAAACTGTTCTCAGTTTCTAGTAGATGAATAATTAGTTTTCAACATAATGGAAAGGGCATGAATATGGTAATAAAACCAGACTACCCCATGATCAATCTATCGCATTTAGTAAATTACCTAATATTATGTTTCATATCGGAATTTGGTGGAGATGGAATTGACATGCAACATAAACCCCCAAAAAAAATTGATAATCATAAAAACCTAGAAAAATATATGTTTCAACAATTATTATCATTTAAAAAAAATCTTAGTGTTTTCTTCCTCCGTCTCTAGTCTATGCAGTACCTTCTACACAACTCCATAACATTTACTAATCAACAGGTTAAAAACAAAAGAAATTTTCAAAATTCTTATTATGGAAACAAAATATAGCATATGATAAGTAAATATCATAATTCTTATTGCTCCAAGAACCCTGACATCTCAAATGATATTAGAAAGACTTTAAAGAGTTCATATGAAATCCATGCTAAAGAACCAATTCATATCATACGCAGCATCTACCATCCTAATTTATCACTGAAGACGGAACTTAAGACCATACCTGGTGACGAGCTGGAGGTAATAGATGGAGTTGCAGGAGATGCACAATCTGTAAGACCCATAAGTCTTGGGCTTTCGTCAACCAAGTTTGAATGAAGAGAATGGACAAATTCAGCATTGCTAGCAACAAATACAGACCCATCATTGGTTAAGCCAAAGTTGGGGACATCAACTTTCTTTTTTTCATACATTGCCAATCCCTCACCCCATCCAAGACGGGGCTTCTTTCTAGAGATGGTATCTTCTGAAGGTGTGGCAGATGTCACACAGGCAGCAGCATATCCTGAAGGAGACTGGACAGAAGCTGCTTTGTTAATCTGTGACTCAACCTTAACTTCACTTGAATCCATAGCCCCAATACTCTTGGACCTATTAGAATGGCTGAAACCTGAACCAGGTGAACACAAGCTTCCAGACCGGCTCCACTTGAGAGGCTTCCAATCTTTGAAGCCCAAAGAGCTATCCCTCACAGATTTCTGGCCTGTTCCAAACCCAATGCAGCCACCCAACTTATCATGCTGCTCGTTGAACTGATGCTGCACCCATGTGTTACCGACAACAGAATTCAAAAGAGATGAGCATAATGCACGATCTTCATGTGATCTCTGTTCATCATTCATGTCATGAGACCTTGCCTGTGTGTTTGGAGACCCATTAATGTTCTCGGAAGAAGGGCCTTTCCAATCTCTCTGGCTATAAGACCCCCTAGTTTCCCTGCTGTGCCTACCATATTTTCCTTCAGCACGAGAGATAGAGCGGAAACTCTCATCTTTGAGCATCTTTTCACTGGAACGCAATGACAAGTATCCATGTCCAAACCCCTCAGGGAACAGGTGCCAACCACCCTGCTTACCATGACCTTCAGAAAACATTAAAAGAAAAAGGGAAATGCCAAAAAAAAAAATCAAACACAAGCAAAGTATATATTCTGACAAAACAAAACATGCCGGAAAAGAATCGAGGATAACAAATATTTACAGAGCCCTTTAGGATCGCCTCCAAACGGATGAAAGCGTTAAAAAGTTTTTTTTTCTTTTTTCCTTTTGAAACTCTGGTATAAAAAATAGACGAAAATTTATGAAACCGAAAAAAACTAATGACATCACAAAACAGCACAAGCTTAAGCAAACACGAACATTAGTTTTTTTTTTTTTTTTTTTTTGGGGGGGGGGGGGGGGGGGTGGCGCAGATCTTTCTATGGATTTTAAAGACAAAACGGAATATAGAAGATATTAAAAAAGGAGCAACAAAACAGCCAAAAACCAAATTTTGAAACCCATATATATTTAAGAACCAAGGGGAGAAAGAAAAAAAGCAATACAAAGTCGAAGAGCATTTCAAACAATACACACCTGTAGGTCTACGAAAATCCGTGGAACCCCGTCGATTGAGCTCACGAGATCCGTGCTGGAACGAGTCCCTCCATCGGTTCAGAGACCCAAGGGACTCCGACCTCTCGTGCTTCCTCTTCCTGAAGAAGTCCTTGCGATCCCAAGGCAGTGATTCAGGCGGCATGAAAACCAACAAAATCGCATGGGCAGCCACGGCCACCTCCTCAGAACCCTAATCTACGAGCCTTCCAGCAATCTAACACCGCTGCTCAGATCTCCCTAACCCCTCTATGCAGTCCAAAAACAAATCATCCACCTGACGTCGGCGAAATCTGGGACTTGGTAATCCACAAACTGAACAAAACAACGCCCCAAAACACCAATACATGAATACCCAAGCACCGCAAATAACCTAGGGCTTCTGAAGAAGCTAAAACAGAAATACAAGTCACCGGGGACCGTTCAAAACCGAAAACCGGCCACTGCGAATTAGAATCGTACAGGGTGTTAGATTCCTGTGGTTCTAACCTTCTAGGGTTTTCCCTTCCTTATCTCCTTCGTTGATATGGCGCTCTCTCTCTCTCTCTGTGTGTGAGCGCTAGAAAATAAAAAATTTCTTTTCTGCATCTCTCGTTGTTTGAAAAGGGCGGGTTAGAAAACGCCAATCCGGGGGAGAGAGAGTAAGACCTGAGACGTGAGCCGATAAGATACAAATAAAAAAAGCCTTGAGAGATAAATAAGAAAATATATATATATATATTGGTATTCGGATCTCAACCCTTCTCCTAAACCATATTTGAATTTGACTTCTAGTCCGCAAAATTAAAGGAAAAAATATATTGTTATTTATTCTTTAAGGAAAATAAGAAGAATAACAACAAAATTATATCTCGCACGTCTTATTTGTTACCTGTACTGTTTATATGAATATATATATAATTATATGGATAAATTTATTTATTTTAAAAAAATTATTTAAATTAATATATAATTTATTAGATAATATATTTATTTTTATTATATATTTATGTTCAAATTAAACTATATTTAATATGATAGTATTTAATTTTAAATAAATTCAAATTATTATTGTTCGGTATTTAATTGGATAGCGTTTAATATAAAATAATATATTATATTTTTTAATATTAAAAATACATAAAGTAAATATAAATAGTTTTATTTTTGTAGATAAAAATCTCCATATACTATTTTTATTATTTTTTAATATTTTATCTTATTATTTTAATCAAACATTTCTATTCATTACAAATTTACCATAATTATAATTAATATGTTAATTTTTTAATAAATATAATTATATAAAATTTAAATGTATTTATTAATAACACAATGTTACATTAATTATGATGACACCATAATTTACAATAAATTAAGTTTTTCTTTTAATAATTAAAATTTAAATATAATCTAGATAAAAGTATTTTAAAATTTTTCAATAAACTCATCATAAATTAATTACTTATAAATTTTTATTTTTTTATTTTTATAATATATTTTATATTTATTTGATATAATAATAAATGAATAAAATTAATCATAGAAATTTGTACCAATTATAAATTCATTATTTTAATTTTAAAAATAATTATATTATTTACATATTTATAATTAAAATTTATGTTATAAATCTTTTATATATTTAAATAGATTATATATCATTTATTTTTTTAAAATTTAAAATAAATATAAATAATAAGATATGTAATTATTTCAAGATTTAAAATTATTTTTAAGTATAATTCCATTTTTATTTATAGAATAGATAGATTTTCCTTTCCGGTCTCACGCGAGAAAAGTAATAGGCATTGATTCTATAATATATATCAAAAGTTATTAGAAACGTCTTCCTAACTCTACTGATTTTGTGTGTCCAAAAACAATGCCTCTACATTTCTTCAGTTATGTTGTGGAAACGTGAGGAGTACTATTGCCGAAAACACAAAAGCAAGGCCAAGCATGAGTGAGTTCAGTCAAATTGTCAAACTTAAGAAACAACAACTTAACAAGCGTAAGTCGAGACACGTGATATGCACGTGAAGGGTTCTTAACTATTCCGTTTTGGTTTGCTCGCTTGGGTTCGTCGTGCATGTAAATCAAACACGTGCTCTCATCTCTCGGACTCTCTCGGTTTCAAGTTATATGATTTATGATCCGCTCGTAAGGAAAGGAAAATAAACGTCGGGAGTAGCGCGTGAGCATCTATAGAAATAACCAATAAATATCGGCGAGAATTTCTGCGTCTGTCCGCATCAACCGAGTGGAACACGTCATCTATTTAAATAAGTAGAGGACGAATTGGTAGAGGGAAAAATCAAGATGGAATTTGAAAATTAGATTGTGTTCGATTTTGTATTAATTTTAATTTAATTCGATTTATAAAATTTAAAAATTATATAAGTAATTTGATAACGGTATATTATATAGTTATTTTATCAATTATAATTATTATATTTTTTGATATTTTTAATTAATTAAATTAATATTTAATTTTTAAGAAATATATTTTAAAAAAAATTAAAAAAGATGAATCGAAAAAAAAACTTAATTACAAATAATAAAGTCTGAAAATATAATTTAAATTAAAGAGTGTTTAATTGCAATTAACAAAAGTCTAAAATATAATTTGAATTAAAATAAGGCTTAATTATAATTAACGAAAATTTAAAAATTAATTTAAATTAGAAATGGTTTAATTGTAATTAACAAAAATTTAAAAATTAATTTAAATTAAATTGGAAGGCTAAAAATAATTAAATGAAATTTGTTTTTCTGCATAGGAAAAAAGACCACACGTCCCTATTATCTACGCGCGCCACGCACCATCAGATCAGAAATCAACGGTGAAGATCAAGCGCGTGAGATGCACATGTGGCACAGGTGAGTGGACACAATTCCCAAGTGGCACGCTGCTCGACGTTGAGTGAGGCCCATCTGCTGCGTAGGCTGTCATGTAGGGTAGGACCCACGTGTCTACCAAAATAAATGATCTCGTGCGATGCAGTCTAGAGAAACATCATGTGTCCTGTCATTACAACGAATCAGATAATACCACTTGTCACAAATATTCTTTCAACAAATCAGGAGTTGACATGTGGCATGTGATGGTTAAAACAAAAACACTGAAATGACGCACGTTTCCAGCAGCTTCTGTATCACCACGTGTCTTGAAAGTAATTATCTTGTGCGACGCAGTCCTCGTGCGCCTGTTCCTCACAGTGTATGAAAGGCTGAGACGTGTCTCTTTATTTCTTGTAGCCAATCAAATGCTGACATGTGGCATGCATGAATTGAAATGAAAACGCAGAACGATGCACGCTTGTCCCCTATGCAGATTTGAATATTATTTTCGATGCAATATTTTTTTTCTGCGTGTCTAAAAAAATGTATTTTATGTAATTATTTTTTTAAAGTGTTAGAGCTATAAATAGGAGATTATTACGAAAAATTAAGGAAGTTGGAAAGTTAGACTGTGGTACACAGAGAAGACATTTTTGACTTATGTTGTGTTTCTGCGTGTACCAAAAATTTAGAGAGTAGAAACAGATTTTAATTTTCTTTGTGTTGTTATTGAGCTAATATTCTTTAAATGTCTTAATATATTTTCGCTTTGTAATTTTAATTTTTGTTATGAACTAATTTAATTTTTCTAGGGTTGCATTGTAGCTAAATTTATGAAGCTTGTATTTAATTATTTTTGAATGATTTATGACATTTTTAATTTGTTTATTCTATTTGTGCTTAATGCTTTTGACTGATTAGAAGATTAATCAATTGATTTGTGAAACATAAATAAACTTGAGAAAAGAATTTTTGTGACACTTAAATAAACTTGAAAAAGGTATTTTCGTGTAATTGCTCGTGAATAGAATAATATATATATATATGAAGGATATGAATATACCTTTGTTATACGTGTGGCCATTTGAGAACTTTGAACGTAATGAATCTTGATGAATTTAATTCTCATAGGAATATAGTGAATTATTTTAACAAGATGTGTCTATATGGAGCTCGAAAGAGATGTATGGATAAAATTAGGAGTTCTTAGTTGACAAATTAAATTTAAAAAAAATATAAATCAAGAGAAAATAATATGATTTGAGTGGATTAATTTGGTGAAAACTACAATCCTAGAATTTTCTTCTATTTTGTTATAAAACTCTTAGTTAGTTAAACATCTTCCAACTTTTCATTTGTTTGGATAAAATTGGAGTGAAATAATTTTAGTACTTAACAAATTGTAGTAACAAATCTCCGTGAGAACGATAATTTTACTTATCAATTTTATTACTTGTGACTGTGTATACTTGCACGATTTTATGTTCTCCTAATAGAGACAACATAATTACAAAAATAAAGCAAAATTCTTTATCAAACTTTTAATTTTTTTATGAAAATTAAGGCTTTTTATCAATAATATCAATGTTTGATATTATTCAAGTAATATGTATACGTATACGACTCTAGTAGTTAAGATACTCTGTCCATAATAAGGATAACTATTATATAATCGCTAGTATATAGCGACATGATGAATCTGAAGATCGAGACCTGACCTAAGTAAACATCTTGGTACATTGTCATAACAATTCAGGTCACATCTTATTGTAAGGACTCAAGCAACATGTATATAACGACATGTTTATGTAATACTTATATAGACTTGGCTTATTAGGGGCTAAATTGCATATATTTTAGTCGCTTGAGAACTCTAACCTATGTACTTTTGACACATGTTTAGTATGTGCTATTTATATCACTTTAATGGGGAGAATACATGATATGTTCATTTATTAATATTTTTTACTTCTTATTAAAAATTACTAGAATCTCTAACACACTAAATTCTCTCCAAACAGTTAACATTGTCTATGAAAACTTAAATTTTTCTAGTCTATAGTTAACATTTAAGATTTTACATCTTATCCCTATGAGAATTAACGTGTTATAGGGACATTTACTCTGCACAAAATGGACACTCTACCATCACATATCGAGCATGCTAATAGTCTCACTTTATTAATTCATAGCAACAGAGTATCATCTTAGTCACGTAAACAATATGGCATGTCTTCATCCATACTCCATTTATTACAAAGCAAATGGAGATATGGATGTACACAAGCACATCAACTAACACTTTGAATTGGAGGAAAAGCTTCTGAGTACTCTGTATGTTTCAATAAATTCCTAAAGGCTTTAGCTTCTTGATCGGGGCAGAACCGACATCGCCGATCCTGCCCGTTACTTTGGTTTTATCTATTTATAAAACTCTCGCAAGTGCACGAATCATTTCGTAGAAAATGATAAGTATACTCCCAAGGTCGATCTAAGGAAGGAATGTATGTGGTTTTAATTTATTATTCAAACTTTTAAAAACGAAATTAAATCCTAAACATCCTGTCACGATATTTTGGGTTTTTGTGTTTTTAATCTATTAACATAAAAATAAACATAGATTCAATAAACATTTATGCAAATTTTATCTGTTAAAACAGTGGAGTATTTATTGATATAATAATTAAGTTAATTATGCTTGCTCATATTATTTAGGTTGTTAAAGATATGAATTGATATTTATTGATTCTCTCTTTTTTGTATGAATACCACCTTTGGTGGGGTTAGATATTCTTTGTTAACTAAACAAATCAATTAACACCTATGGGTGGGGTTGATAACTAATTTGGTTAATTAAATTAATTTCTTTTTCTAAGAGATTGAAAATGAACCATTTAAATGCCACCTTTGGTGGGTTAGACGATTTAAACTTTATTCAAGGTGTCCAAATTAAACCTAAGAATTTAGTTATCCGAGTACTAACTTTCAAGTTTTAAAACCACTACTTGAAAACATGTTGTCAATACATTTTCAGATAATAATTCTTATAAAAACTTTTGAAATAGAGCTTCACTCTAACTACCTAAGCGATTGTACCATCAAATAAAAGAGCACTACTCTAAATCGATCGATAACTAAACCTTAAAATCTAATTTTCGGGTTTAAGTTTGTAATGAAAAATAATATATTTCTCTCTAACATTCTTAATATAAAATCTTGAATAAAAATAAAATCAATTCATTTTAGAGATTTTTACCTATTTAATATTTCGCAAGCATAACAACGTTATTATTACATCATGTTTATAAACAACAAAGTTAAATTTAATCATACAAATTAAATATAACATGTAAGAATAAAGCATAAAAAATAAGCGTAGAAGAAAATAAAATCCTTACGTAACTTCGATGCTATTCCGTTCTTTGGAAAACCTCCAATGAATTTGCACTCCCATTTATTGAATCAAAAGCTAATATATTACAAAAACATAACTAGTTCTTCCCAAAAGGAAGAACTCTAAAACTAAGAGAAATTAACTAAAAACTAAGAAAAACTAAAAAAACCTAAAAATCTAAGAAAAGAGAGAAAGAAAGAAGAGAGAAGTGTGTTTTGAAGGTGTTTTGAAGGTGAAGGGAAGGGGGGTATTTATAGGTGAAGATGGAGAGAAAAAATGAGTAAAAAAATGTTAAAAAATATTTAAAATGTAAAAACGCGTATTGGAATTCTTGATGTCATTAATGACGCCAAGATGACGTCAGGCGGGCCGCACGTGAAAAATGGGGCGAAAAGGCGTTGGCGCCGGAGGAGGGCTGGGCACAAGGCGCGCGGGTTGTGCCCGCGCAGGAACAGGTTCGCGCGATGGCGCGCGCGGACGGGCAAAGGCCGCGCGAAGGCGTGGCGCTGGGGCGGCCGCATGCTGCCGGGCAATGGCGCGATTTCTTTTGACATTTTTGACCTTTTCGACCCATTTTGTCCAATTTTTCCATGTTTGTTGACCTTTTCCCACTTATTTATTAATATATTTGTGATGTATTGCTTCATGTATTCCTTTTTGAGTCTTTAAATTGCGTTTTTAAGCCAAAATACCGAAAAACAATAAAAATACCCGTGATTCCGAAAAAGACAAATTTATATAAATATATGATATAACATATAAATATATGTATTTTTAATTAATTAATGTACATAAAATTATGGTTATTTTATTGCTTTTTGGTCACTCATCACAACCTCAACCTACTTCTTGCTAGTCCCTTAGCAAGAGAAGCGATAAAAACTAAAAATTAAACTATCCTAAATCACTTTCGTGGATTGAAACGGTTGCATTTAGCCTATGCAACAAGCCGTTAAACCCCTAGGTTGCCCCTAGTGGACGAGTTTGAGTCTCGTGAGGGTTTCGAGAATGATACCCACAAACATTGAACTAAATAAAAAGAAACTATAAAAACAATCACAACACAATCAAAAATTAATTTAAAAGAAAACAACATATCACAAAAATATCTCATACTTTTTAATCTCCTTTAAGATCATAATTAAAATCTCAAGCATAAGTTATTTTAATCTCTTTAAACAATCATGATTTTATTATAATAATTAGTCGAAAATCATTTTCATATTTCATATCAAAAATGTATCAATTTAATTTTACCCAATTTCAAAGTGTCATGAATCGTAATTCGACTCTATTCCTCACAAGTCAATACTCTCAAAGATCAATCCTATTGGTTCAAACACTCATACTAATTTATATGCGAAAGAGTTGATGTATAGAAATGAACTAATATGTTCGCATATGTATAAAGAAGAAAGGCTCAAAGTGTTATTTTGACGTTGATCTCATGGAAGGAATCAAATGTATAAATTATAAAGATATCATATTTAAAAATTATTTTCATGCATAAATCAAACTCATTAAGAAAAAATTTCAAGATATATGCCTTTTACAAATGAAGAAAGTGCAATGACTTTTTAGGGAATTACTTCCTATATCTTTCTTTTGTAATTAGCCTTTACTCACAATTTTGTAGGCAATGTGGGTCATAGTATGTAGATTATACTATATATTCTTTCTCTCTCTATTTTTTTCTGAAGATACTTTTCAATATATATCATTTTTTTAGAGAAGTCAACCCATGTATAGATTGTACATTTTTTTAGCATTTTGGTGAGTGGTTAATTTTGTAGCTTTTTTGTTTGATCTTGGTTTAGGTAACCCCAGATATGTCTCTTTTTTTTAACTACGCACGAATGAGATAAAAGCATATACTATCAATTTCTACTCAAATCATTTAATCTAAGCAAAAATAATAATAAAAAATATACGACACTCTATTAAGATGAGAAAAAATTCATACATTCAATATTAATGCCTATAGAGATCATCTAAGAATTTGAAGAAATAAGAAATGTGTTTGGAGTAGAAAAAATATATATTTCACTGAATAAAGGAAATTAGGCTCAAATTATATCTCACAAAGGTAGTCTCCACTAAAACAAATTCATAAATACCGATTTTGGGTTTAATATAATTTCTACATCTTATCAAGAAATACTAGTTATGACAAAAATTAACTAATTATCAAAAATAATTACATAATATTTCATGATATGTTTTCAAAAATTAATCTAACAGTACAAAAGACTTAACTATTTACTTAAATTTGATTTAAAGAAATGATAAATTTTTGGGAGAACTTTTTTTTTTTAATTCCAAAATTACTAAATCACACAAAACAAAAATAAAACCAAACACAAAAAATGAAGATGTGAACATAAAAAAGAAAAAAATTAATAATATTTTTTTTTTTTAATTTTTAAATTGTTAAATCTTTTTTTTTTCTTTTCTAATTAAGCATGGTAACTTTTCATCACCCCCAACCTAGAACTTACATTGTCCTCAATGTAACAACTGTAAATTAAAGATAAAGAGAAAAAAAAGAAAGATTACCTATTTCTTGAGAATGTGTAAGTAGTAATGGAGAAATGCAGGTGCATTCATCATATTCATCATTAAAGTGTATACGCATGCATTGTGAACTTCTAACAACTCAAAAATATTTTTAGTTTTAACAATTTAAAAATTATTCACATATATTAAAACAAATAACAAAAATTACCTAAAATGATGGGTTGCCTCCCATCCAGTAGCTTAGTTTAACGCCTTAACAAGACGTAACTTGGGATTGCCTTTTAAGTAAACTCAATGTCCCTCATCATTGAGTCAATCAAACCTACAAGTAAGACAAGATTGTCTACCTATACTTTTTCAGTCATGTCCTATGGATTTTTAAATTTTTCTGTACTTAAAACTAGGAACATGCTTGTGAGTTTTAGATAATCCATGTCTAGGTACAAATCAAATAATTAAAGGCATCAAAACACAATTGTACCTAGATCAAACAAAACAACTAACTCCTTAGATTGTAATTAAAGCTTTAAAATTTTGGAGATAGTTTCAGAAATTTTTTTTTTTTTTTTTAAGTTAAAATAACATAATCAAGATAACCAAGTGCTCCCAGGAAAGAATGGTGGGGCAAAGGCTCCTTAAAAACCATCCTCCTGTACAGAAGCAACGTTCCCAGAAAGACTAGTGGCACAAAGGCTTCCAGGAACTAGTCTCCTGCATTTAACTCCCTTAGATCTTTACTTTTCATGGTATTAAATTTAATTAAGTTAAGTTAGGTTAAAAATTTAAGTTAATTAAGTTAATGAAAATGTAAATTAATTATGTTAATGAAAATCTATGTTAATTAAGTTAAGTGAAAAAAAACTAAGTTAATTAAGTTAAGTAAAAATCTAAGTTAATTAAGTTAAGTAAAATCTAAATTAATAAAGTTAAGTTAATTAAGTTAATTTAAGTAAAAATCTAAGTTAATTAAGTTAATGAAAATTTAAGTTAATTAAGTTAATGAAAATCTAAGTTAATTAAAAAACTAAGTTAATTAAGTTAGTAAAAACCTAAGTTAATTAAGTTAAATGAAAATTAAGAGAGAAAAAAAGCAAGAAGAGAAAAAATAAAGGTAAAATAAATAAAATAAAATAAAATTAAAAAAAGGGAAAATAAAATAAAATAAAATTGAAAAAGGTAAAAAAATAAAATTAAGATTCAAAAAACTTAAAATTAAATGAAAATGAAAAATTAAGTTTTTTATTTTTTTTTATTTTTTTTATTTTTTTTATTTTTTTTATTTTTTTTATTTTTTTATTTTTTTATTTTTTATTTTTTATTTTTTTATTTTTTTATTTTTTTTTTTATTTTATTTTTATTTTATTTTTATTTTTTTTATTTTTTTATTTTTTATTTTTTTATTATTTTTATTATTTTTATTATTTTTTTATTTTTTGATTTTTTTTTTATTCTTATTTATTTATTAATTTAATTTAAAATTTATTTACTTTTTTTTACTTCAAATTTCAAAATGCAAAATTATTTTATTATTCATGGTATATTTTTTTTTTATTTATTACAAAATTGAAATTTGAAATTTTTTTTTACTTTTCAAAAACAAAAAAATTTTTTTTTTTTACTTTTCACAAACAACAAAATTTTTTATTTTTTTTAATTTTTTAATAAAAAATCACAATTATTTACAACACAAAAAGTTTTTAAAATTTTGATAAATAATTTAAAAACGCTATTCCTTCACCAAGAATCCGCCAAAAACTTGATACCATCCACTGCAACGCCAAAAACTTGATCTAGGCGTAACCGACATCGCTGATCCTCGCCTCACTTTGGTTTTATCTATTTATAAAACTCTCGCAAGTGCACGAATCATTTCGTAGAAAATGATAAGTATACTCAAGGTCGATCTAAGGAAGGAATGTATGTGGTTTTTAATTTATTATTCAAACTTTTAAAAGCGAAATTAAATCCTAAACATCCTGTCACGATATTTTGGGTTTTTGTGTTTTTAATCTATTAACATAAAAATAAACATAGATTCAATAAACATTTATGCAAATTTTATCTGTTAAAACAAATGGAGTATTTATTGATATAATAATTAAGTTAATTATGCTTGCCATATTATTTAGGTTGTTAAAGATATGAATTGATATTTATTGATTCTCTCTTTTTTGTATGAATACCACCTTTGGTGGGTTAGATATTCTTTGTTAACTAAACAAATCAATTAACACCTATGGGTGGGGTTGATAACTAATTTGGTTAATTAAATTAATTTCTTTTTCTAAGAGATTGAAAATGAACCATTTAAATGCCACCTTTGGTGAGGTTAGACTTAAACTTTATTCAAGGTGTCCAAATTAAACCTAAGAATTTAGTTATCCGAGTACTAACTTTCAAGTTTTAAAACCACTACCGAAAACATGTTGTCAATACATTTTGAGATAATAATTCTTATAAAAACTTTTGAAATAGAGCTTCACTCTAACTACCTACGATTGTACCATCAAATAAAAGAGCACTACTCTAAATCGACCGATAACTAAACCTTAAAATCTAATTTTCGTGTTTAAGTTTGTAATGAAAAATAATATATTTCTCTCTAACATTCTTAATATAAAATCTTGAATAAAAATAAAATCAATTCATTTTAGAGATTTTTACCTATTTAATATTTCGCAAGCATAACAACGTTATTCTTACATCATGTTTATAAACAACAAGAAAGTTAAATTTAATCACGGACAAATTAAATATAACATGTAAGAATAAAGCATAAAAAATAAGCGTAAAGAAAATAAAATCCTTACAGAACTTCGATGCTATTCCGTTCTTTGGAAAACCTCCAAGCGAATTTGCACTCCCATTTATTGAATCAAAAGCTAATATATTACAAAAACATAACTAGTTCTTCCCAAAAGGGAAGAACTCTAAAACTAAGAGAAATTAACTAAAAACTAAGAAAAACTAAAAACCTAAAAATCTAAGAAAAGAGAGAAAGAAAGAAGAGAGAAGTGTGTTTTGAAGGTGTTTTGAAGGTGAAGGGAAGGGTATTTATAGGTGAAGATGGAGAGAAAAAATGAGTAAAAAATGTTAAAAAATATTTAAAAATGTAAAAACGCGTATTGAATTCATGTGATGTCATTAATGACGTCAAGATGACGTCATTGGCTACGACGTGAAAAATGGGGCTAAAAGGCGCTGGGGAGGGTCTGATACGCTACAAGGCGCGGTCGTTGCCGCAGCTCGTGAACGTTCGCGCGATGGGCGCGCGGATGGACGCAGTTGAACATGGCGCACGACGGGCGCTGGCGGCCGGTATACAATGGGCGCGATTTCCGTCTTTTTGACATTTTTGACCTTTTCGACCCATTTTGTCCAATTTTTCCATGTTTGTTGACCTTTTCCCACTTATTTATTAATATATTTGTGATGTATTGCTTCATGTATTCCTTTTTGAGTCTTTAAATTGCGTTTTTAAGCCAAAATACCTGAAAAACAATAAAAATACCCGTGATTCCGAAAAAGACAAATTTATATAAATATATGATAAAACATATAAATATATGTATTTTTAATCAATTAATGTACATAAAATCATGGTTATTTTAGTGCTTTTTGGGCACTCATCACTTCTATGTCATCACATATGTTTGCATTCCATATGTCACCGTCGACATTGTACTATATCTTCGTTTCTAATAAGTCCAAGGAACCTAAATACCCATCACATCACTTCAAATAAACCTATTGGGAAATGCAATTAGGCTTAAATGGACATATTTATGAACTGGTTGGACTCAAACAAAAATAAACAACTCATTGGAATGAAAAACAAGAATGAATTACGAGCTAGAGTAGCTGTTAGCACATACAAGGTGAAAAATGAGCCTACCTCAATTGGGCCTAAGAAAAACCAAAGAGAAACAACAAAGATGATCAAGAAATATAAGAGCATTAAGTGGATTGAAAAATAATAAGCAGCGAGCTGGAGTAATAGATGCTTGTGCAGACTACAAGGGCAGATTTGGTGTTGTGAGGACTAGGTGACTTGTAGGTCACTATGGTAAGACCACGATGAGCTATGGTTGATGTAGATCAAGCGCAAATTGATGACAAAGTGCAGATCCAAACCACCCATTCATGAGCTAAGATTAACGAAGATATCTTCAAGAAACCAAGAAACAATCTCTTCCTAAAACCCTCATGAACTCTAAGTCAGATGGTGGGTTTGTTTTCAATCTGAAACTAAATCTAAACCATCAACCCATGAGCTAAGTTAACGACCTAGAGAAATGGAGAAATGAGCTATATTGGACTTGGTACAAACTAGAGAATAGATTAGAGAGGGAGAGTTATAGATCAATTGTAAACACCATCATGAACGGATTAAGAGAAACAGACATAAGCTGTCACAAATTGAGCCTACCTCAACTGATCCTAACAAAAACTAGATAAATAGCTCATGGGCTGACTAGGAAATGTATAGAGCTAAAAATGTCGTGAATTGGAAATGGCGCTAAAATGAGGGCCTGAACCTCGAACACAGATGATGCAACAAGATTTTTCGTTGTGAGGCTAGGAAATCTGAGGGCCACTATGGTAAGACCATAAGACGAATTGTGGCTAGCGTAGATCGAATAAACCACGAGTTAGACCTTATGTGAGTTGATGAATAGAGCATAGTTTCCCTCTCTTTTGTACGCTAGATGGCTTTCATGCCCTTGGGTCTCACCATCAACAACCACCCCCAAAACAAGATCAAGATGTAATTAAATAGTTGAAGAACATACATAGCCAAAAACTTTGATATGGGTTATAATAAGATCTATATCGATGCTCAAATAATCTTAGATAGAGCTCAGACCTTTGATTACTTGTTGAATTCATAAGTGATATAGCAACTCGCCAAAGATTATTTCTATGATGAAACATGCTCGCTTGACATCAAATTAGTACCCAACTCATCGAAATTTAATGCTTAAGAAAGGGATTGGAAAATAGTGATATACGGGTTAGATTCCTCATTGTTTAGTTTTTCAAAGAGGTGCTAAAAATTGAGTTTTTCGGTTGTTCTTGATAAGGTTTCAATATAGTGATGATCGATGTAGAGAAACAGATTAGGCCTAGCTTAACATAAGTGAGCTATCATGGATTGGGCTTAGATTAACCAAAGTGAAAAGGCCAGCTGTGCTAGCCACCATTTGTGATCATCTCATTATAGACCCACTCAGACTTATCTAGTGAAGAATGAACTGCGTTGATGAATAATGGACTATAATGGGTCGATTTCTATACATGAAGAACAAACTATGTTCAAATGGAAAGAATTGTATCCTCTGGTGACTCGGCTTATGCTTCTTGAATCAAACTCAACATTTATGGACTTTCCAAAGCCAATAAATGTAGGAACATTCTTAAGAAGGTGAACATTCATTACTACAAAATGTGGCATTTAATTTGATATGTAAAGTCAATTTTTTTTCCAAAAATTGACTTATAATGAATTTAAAGTCAGTTCGGTGTAGAACCGACGTTATAAACTATGTGAATAGTGTCGGTTGACACGTAGAACTGACGCTATACACGTGGATATTTCCTTTTCTCTTCTTTCTTCCCCAGACATAAATTATTCCAAGCGTTGCATAACTCTCAAAAATCCAAAATCTCATCCACTTCTCCTCTACTCTTTCTCATTTTTCGACCACCTACGACTACTAATTCCAACACCGATTAGTAGATTTTCTTCCTCTCTAACTTATTTTTTATATCTCCTATTTTTTTGAGCAAAATACTCAAAACATTTATACTCATTTCTCACTTACAAAACACCATTTTTTCTTCATTTCCTTCATTTTCTCACTTCATTTACTATTGTAAGTATTTCTATTGATCCTATGCACTTATTATTCATATTTTTTTTGTATATTATGTGTTATTATTTATGTGTATCAATTTTTGTATTATATATGTAGGTTTTGTATTATAACATCAGGGGAAGAATATGATGATCTTGAATAACATAGGACAACATCATGATAATTTTTCTACTATTAATTAATATTTAAATTTTCAATTATTTGTATTATTTAAACTATTTGTTAAACAGATTTTGGTTTTTTTTTTGTTATTATGTAGTGATCGAATATATATTTTAATTTGAGTATAATAAAAAATGAGTAAATTTTGTAAAAAAAACAAATTAAAAATTTAAAGTCTGTTCAATGCGTGAACTGACTTTACATTTTTAAGTCATCATATCTAAAGTCGGTTAATAACCGACTTTAAAAATCATTTTTGTAGTGGTAATTGTAACTAGTCTAAAAGCCCCGACTATAAGTCACCCAAGCACTACTGTAGTCTCTAGTTGCAGGGTCCATTTTGGGACTACAACAACCACAGGTCTAATTGACTTTAAAATTCATTTTTGCAGTAGTAATTGTAACTAGTTTAAAAGCCCTAACTACAAGTCACCTAAGCACTACTACAGTCTTTGGTTGTAGGATCCATTTTGGGACTACAATAGCCACAGGTCTATCATCCTTTGGTAATATTCAAATTGATTTCTATCACTATCTATCATGATTGGAACTGTCCTTCTATAAAGTGAACAAATTGAGTTGATGGATTGGAGCTATCACACAAAGAAAAATGGGCTAAACTTGGTTCAACCTAAAAGGGAATTGTTTAGTATTAAATATGTAACAGACATACGACCTAAGATGTGTAGGTATCTTACTATGGTGTAGCGAGGTAATATAACTAACCCAACGATGACTTGGGCCCAAGGAGTGGTAAAACACATAACCCAATTGACATAATACCTCTTTGTCCAAACGTGAGGTCCTAGACGTCAGGATCTGATGAAATTATGAACCCTCTTAAGTCAACGTGATCATGGTCCTTCCTCTCTATGAGCAACCTGAAAGTTGCTTAGGAACATAGAGCGACCTTTCTTATATACATGTAGCAAACATCTAAATATAAATAGGTGTTAATTGATTTGTTTAGTTAACAAAGAATATCTAACCCCACCAAAGGTGATATTCATATAAAAAAGAAAGAATCAATAAATATCAATTTATAACTTTAATAACCTAAATAATATGAGTAAACATAATTAACTTAGTTATTATATTCATAAATACTCCACTATTATAAAAGATAATATTTGCATAAATATTTATTGAATCGGTATCTATGTTTATTTTTATGTTATTAGATTAAAAACACAAAACCCTAAAATATCGTGAGAGAATGTTTATGATTTAATTTCGTTTTTAAAAGTTTGAATAATAAATTAAAAATTACATATATTCTTTCCTTAGATCGACCTTGGGAGTATACTTATCATTTTCTACGAAATGATTCGTGCAGTTGCGAGAGTTTTATAAATATAAAACCAAAGTAATGGTTGGATTGGCAATGCCAGTGTAGTGCGACACAATTAAAGTCTAACTTCTCGGGCTACACAACTGGAATTTCATTAGAGACAAGATATTTTGACTAGTTATTGTCATTATGGGCTACATGTTATTGGTGCCAAACATCGATCGAATCTTTAAGGTCAATCTTTTTATAATCCATCTCTACAAAAATAAACAAACTTGTCCTAAACTAGTGAGGAGCTCACTGACATAAGATGTGTTATTGGAGAGTTTCAATATTAACGCGTGACCAATAAGGACTTATATATATGCCTTCCAATTGCAAGGCCATTCACCTCATTGTTCGTAAGGATTACTCAATTGTTCCTCTACGATAATGGAGTGGCATAGTAGCATTCGCCTAATGACCTGAGAGTCAAGACCTAATGGCCAAAACATGAGAGCAAGACTTGAAGGCTAAGACCTGAAAGTCAATACCTGATGGCTAAGACCTGAGAGTCAAGACTTGAAGGTCAAGACTTGAGAATTAAGACCTTATGACTATAACCTGATGGCCAAAACTTGAGAGTTAAGACATGAGGGCATAAAACTGGCCAAAGTAAACAACCTGGGTCACTTATGTATACAAGACCTCAGGCAGTACTTATATAGCGACCTAATCGGGTAATACTTATATGAAAACCTCATTAGGTAGCACTTATATGACGACCTAATCATGTAGTACTTACATAGTGACATGATCAAGCAACACTTATATGGCAACCTGATCAGGTAGTATTTATATGAAGACCTGATCAAGCAATACTTACATGGCGACCTGATCAAGCAGTACTTATATAGCGACTTGATCAGGTAGTACTTATATAGAGACCTCATCAGGCAACACTTATATAACGACCTGATTAGGTAGTACTTATATGGAGATCTGATCAAGCAGTACTTACATGGCGAACTGATTAGGTAGCACTTAAATGGAGACCTGGTTTTAGAGTTAATAATAAGACCTAAGGAGAGATTGAAGGGTTTACTCTTTAAAATTTGGATTAATAACGGGAATATACTCTTAATGACTTGGTAACCTCACAATTAGAGGAGTTTATATCAAGCATGAAGAGGTCGTAATCTGTTAAAGAGCCCACTGAATCAAACTTGTTATTCATAACAATCTAACTATACAAGGATCAGGCAACGAAGTATTATTCCCTTGACTTCTCAAAATCAAGGGAATATGGGAGCTAATGTTTAGTATTATTCAGGTAATAGGTATGCAACCCTAGTGACCAATATATCTCGCCCATGATAAAAGTAGCTCCTATATAGCTACTAGTATATAATGACTTGATGAATCTGAGGATCAAGACCTAACCTAAGTAAATGGCATGGTACACTGTCCTAACGACATGTGTCACATCTTATTGTAGGGACTCAAGCAGCATGTATATAATGACTATGACGAATTGATTTGTTATGGGCTGAATTGTATATATTTTAGTCGCTTGAGAGCTCTAACCTATGTACCTTTGACACATGTTTAGTAAGTAATATTTATACCTCTTTAATTGAAAAAATACATGATTTGTTCATTTATCAACATTTTTCACTTCTCACTAAAACCATTAGAATCCCTGACACATAAAATTATTTTCAAATAATCAATAAAATAATTAAAATTATAATATTATAAAGGTTTTAAATGCATCTTTACAAACATATAATGAAACATTTTTCATATGGACACCACAATTACATGGCATCAATTATATATTAAATAATTAAATTAATATAAAATTATATATATATATTATGTAATTAAATATAATAAGTTTAAAATATAAATAACTTAATTTAGTAGTTAATAAAATAATTAATATTTTATTTTTATAATTAAAATATTAATTTTTTTTTATAAATTTTGTTTAACAAAACTTATTAAATTTCAATATAAATTTATATAAATATATACATTTTTTAAATAGAGTCGGTGAATAAGGGAGGTGAGTAGGGTGATCTCTACTAAGGATGTTTACGGTACGGTTTGGTTTGGTTTGGTCTAATTTTGAGTAAAAAAATTTAACTAAATTGTTTGGTTATTAAAAATGTTGTAATCGAATGATTTGATTCGATTTGGTTAATGATTTCAATAGTTTGGTACGGTTAATAATATATAAATATGATATAATCTAATAGAATATAGTCAAATGTCTTGCTCATCCAAGAGTGAAATCGATTCACGAGCGAGATGCAGATAGGGACAACTCATTTTGTTATATATATAATACCTCGATTAAATTAAGTTTTTAATATATTATTAAAATTGATCCGGTCCAGTCCGACTGGTTTAAAAATTAATATATCCAGACTGAATCGTTTAAAAAACGGTTTTAGTTAATACAAACCGAATCAGAACGTTTGATTTATAAAATTGTTCAGATCGGTCTAATCTAGTCTGATTTTTCAATTAATTCGATTTGATCCAATGTTTTGACATTCCTAATCCTCACCTTCTCTAGCTATTATGGAATTACTCCTTATTGATGCTAAAATATCAAAGTTTTCTTACAAATTCATACACCTAAGTGACAAATGAAAAAGAAGCCATAATTTCAATCAAGATTTAATTATTTTATTGGTTGAGCCACAAGAACAAAATAAAAAAGGAAATGATGAGATTTTTTAATTGTGTAAAATTAGAAGAAAGAAATAAAAAATAAGAAGAAGAAGAAGATGTAACGAGATTTAAGGGAGAGATTGAATGAACAAGGAAAGAATGAGAAAGAAGAAGAATGTGTGGGAGAAGGAAATTGGATTTATTGATTTGGAGCTTTTTAATATTAAAAATCTGTTATTTTATTTTTCTTTTCATTAATTTTTTTAACATTGTTATTAAATTAATTTTTATTTTTTAATTAAAATTCTTAAATCTTTTAAAAAATAACACCAAAATTACGTTTTTATCATTTAAAATGACTGCTATTTTAATTCTGTTAAATTATATGGATATATGAGATATTTTTAATATGTTAGGGTATATGTAAAGAAAAGTAAACCTTAATGAAAATTTTTCAAAAAATTATATTTTTTATTTATCGATTTTTTGATAATATTATTTAAGATTGTGATGTCATTGTCAAATATCGAAAGTTTGATACCAACCATTACACTTAATACGCGAAAAGGATACTTATAGTTTTAATTAAAAAAAATATTTTTTATCTTTCACTTAGGTGGCGTTTGGTTCGTGGAATGGAATCGGAATGAGAATGGAATGGAATGGAAACAATTCTGTTTGGTTTAACCACTGGAATCAAGCTCAGAATCAGGATTACAGTGTTTGGTTTGATACTGGAATGGAATAAAAAAAGCTGTAAATGACCTGAATACCCCTACATGTTGTAAAGTTCAAATAATGTAATTTAATTACTAGTTTTTCGTCAGAAAAATTAAATAACAATTTTAATTTTTAATTTTTTAAGTAAAAAATATATATTTCTTTTTTTATATCATAAAAAATTAATTATATATTAACTTTTATAAAGATGAATGATGTTATTAAGATTGTTTTTAATAGCATTCAATATATTGAAACTGTATGTGGGATTGTTTTTGTACAGTGATGCTATTCATTTTTACAAAACAATAAATTATCAATATAAACAGAATTACAAACGTATGTTGATCATAATACTTTCGTATCATCTGTTCAATGAAGCACAAATGTTCATATTTCAACAGTGTTCAAAATACAAGTGTTTGAAACACTATATTAAAATATTGATATTAGCCTAACTAATATAAAGTTAGATACCAAAACAAGGCTAATATAACAATTACAAACGAATATTCATTTAGTAATAACACATATCCATAACTTAATATAATGCACCTTCACCTCTAAGAAGGCTCCTAATCCAACCATCTTTGTTGCCATCAGGTACTCCAAAAAATACATTCATTCTTGCGGGTTTGTCAACAAGAAGAATTGTAGCAACATCAAGCTCATCGTTGCTAAGTGATGTGGTTCTTTGTAATTCATTGTACAACCTCTTTTGTTCTTCTTTTGTGATGGATCGACTCAAAAGGCTGCCGACATTCTTCATCTCTTCTGCAAGTATCGAAGCTACCCTCTCAATAGAATTTCCATATTCATTAACTCCAATTGTTCTCTTTCTTTTTTTAGATGAAACATTTGAGTTTTACTGGTCGGTGGCATCTACATGTTGATGTAATGGATTAGTTTCATTTACTGTCTCTTGATCCCGTTCATTATCAAGTTCTAAAACAACATCATCTGGAGTCTCTGCATCTTTTCCTATGGCTCTGTCTTTACCAAATACAATAGTCAAGTCCGCATAATAAGGAAATGACCTATGTCTCCAATGAGCAGCTTCTTTGTGACTCTAAAAAATATTAAAATATGTCAAATTGAAAATATTAATAATCAAATGGATTAATAATCAAATTGAAAATATTACCTGTACATATGCATCCCAAACAGGTGCCTCACCAGCTACATGTTTATTCACTGGATCCCACCCAAATCCACTACTATTATGACCAGTTAGCATGTCATGTATAGTAGTAAATTGAGTCTTCAATGTTTTCAATCAAGACTCAATATGTGGTTTAGCTTTCATATTGCAATCTGGTAGTTTTTGAAGTAGTGATTTCTCAATAGCATTTAAGTAGCCAGGTTTGAAACCACCATCAACTCTATATGAACCCTGATTGTGTAACTCTACAAGACACTCAATTAATTTTTCATCTAATGTTGTTGTCCAAAATCTTTTATTCTGTCCAGGGCCTCGATTTCTTGAGGTAAAACTTTGTGAAGATGACATCCTAAAATTAAAAAGTAAGTACAAAAAAATACTTACTAACTATTTAACAAAATAGAAATAGAAAACATATTAAAGTTGACGAGCCTAGCAACCAATGATAATAATTTTAAAATTAAAAGAATACGACCAATAGCATAATGTTTTACAAGATTACAAATAATTTCAATCAAACAATCTCTTCATTACAACCACAATCAAGCATAAATAAGAAAACATGACTTCCATTAACCTAAACACTCACTATCATCTATCCCTCTCTCCTTTCCCTCCATTCATTGTACATGTTTGATGCCATATTGTCTCTAAATACACTCCCATTCATGTGTAGAGTCTACAATTCTTATTGTATCTTCCTCATCAACATCCTCATCTCTATCTTCAAGATTTTCCCAATTTTCCTCAAATAGATCATATGACATTTCCTTTCTTATATAGTTGTGTAGCAAGCAACAAACAATAATTATTTGATTTTGAGTTTTAATGGGATAGAATGATGGACTTCTTAGAATAGCCCATCGATTTTTTAACACACCAAAACATCTCTCGATCACATTCCTAGCCTGTGAGTGCTTCATGTTAAAAAATTCACGTGGATTGCGAGGTTGTGAACCATCTCTCCATTCACTCAAATGATAGCGTTGACCACGATATGGAGCAAGGAATCCATTGGAATTTGCATATCCAGCATTCACAAGATAATAATGCCCTATATATTAAATATATTTTACAGTTCAATTTCATATTCATAGAATTTAAAAAAATTGATCAATTCACATATTACTTACCAAGTTGGACTTTAAATCCATTTTGTCTACGCATAGCTTCACGTAAAACTCTACTATCAACTGTTGAACCCTCCCAACCGGGTAAAACATAAATAAATTGCATATCAGGAGAGAAAACCCCCAAAACATTTGTGGTAACCTCACCCTTTCGGTTTCGATACCTAGACTTATCACCTACAGGAACTCTTACTCTAATATGAGTACCATCAAGTGCTCCTAAGCAACCCTAGTACCAATAAGTCAAGTAAAATCATTTAATTATTAGAAATATTACATGGTAATAAGAAAAAAAGAGAAAGAAATTAAACATTATATTTACCTTGAAATATTTCCACCTATCGTCATCACAATCGTCAAGAATAGGCTCAGGTTTTGTTAATAACTCCTTATGCAACCGTATGATAGCATGCAAGACATTATTGAAATACTTACTAACTGTCTCTCCAGATCTTCTAAATCGATCAGTTATAACTCTATTTTTCACATGGTGTGCAATCACATGAAGAAACATGGCTACCTGCTCATCTACTAACAAATGTTTTGATTGTTTTAGCCCCCTCTAGTTTCAAGCATTGCACACAAATTGGTAAAAGCACTCATACTCATCCTAATTTGATTAATACAAGTAATGTCACTCTCATAGCACAATCTATGCACAATTTTCCTATTTGAAAAAAAATCAAGCTCATACAATTGTCTCCTTAAAGATATTGTCTTGTTTTTATCCACCACTAACTCAAAAAAGAATTTTACAATATACATTATATGCATCAAGTACACAACAATAACATCCACCTCTTCCACATTCAAGCTATGATAATCCATTTTACCTTAAACTACAAACAAAAACAATACTTAATTAGGAACAACAATTTACTCATAAAATTGATAAAATATACCTATTATATTAAACTGCCAAAATTAAATATTGTAGAAGATACTGATTATATCACTAACAATAGATAGTTTTTGAATAGACAATACCTCTACAAGATTAAGTATTAATAGACAATACCTATGCAAGTATTAATAAACAGTTTATGAAAGATTAAGTAATGCATTCTCTTCGATAATACCTCTGCAAGTATTAATAGGCAGTTTTTGAATTCATTAGCATAACAATTAGTTTATGCAGCTCCAATCGATAGTTTAAACCAAAGTTAGAGTTACCTTATACACTGAAACTATCAAAATTAATCCTAACAACAATTTATGCCATTAAGTCAGAAAACTCTAGCAAATAACCAATATTGATATTGTTCGAAACAATATCAGTATCGTCTTTATGGGACGTAAAATGAATGTTTATATCGAAGCTGTGTTTGAGTTCATGAAACCAATAAATCGATTCAAAGCAAACAACAAAGAATATCACATACCAGAATACCAAAACAGATAATAAAAATATGAATCGATTCAAAATATAAATAAATTTCAACAAAATAGAGAAAAATTCCTCAAACGAACAATGTATCAGCGATTAGAACAAAGAACAAAATTAGGGATCGATTCAAAATAGAAATAAATATTTATACAAAACAGAGAACAATCTCAAAGGAAAAACCCACAATATCATGAAACAAATAATGTATTCAGAAGCGAGATGCAAAAAACAAAAAAGAGAACAACTTGTGAAGAAATTAGGGTTGCGACTCAGATGAGCGAGAAGACACAGATGAGGATGAGAACTCACCTCGAATGTCAGGGAAACCACCAGCTGTGGAGGACTAGGCGAGGCGATGGCTGAGTTCTGAGCTGGAGAAGAAATCGCGATGGTTGAGTGCAGAGCTGGAGAAGAAATCGCGACGCCCGTGGGTGAGAAAAATGTGAGGCAGATTCAATTTGCTTCTTCGTTTATAAAGGAATTCTTCGTTTATAAAGGAAGGGTAGTTTTGGAATTATAATTTTAGGTGAGGGGTAAAATTGGAACGATAATTTTATATCAGGAATGGAATCATCATTCCTAAAGGGGGGAGAAGGAATTGTGATTCCGTCTCTTTTAGTAATCCGATTCCATTCCGCCCTCCATTCCGTTCAACCAAACACACAAAATGGAAGGAATCAATTCTGATACCATTTCATTCCCTCCAACCAAACATGTGGTTAAGGTTTAAAATGTTGATATTGATTAAAACATAAATATTTAAATTTTATAAAAATATTAATAATATTTTCATTTTTGGCATAAATCTTAAAAAATTTTATAAAAATAATGTAGTATCAAATTATGAAAAATTTATTAAAGCTTGAAAATATCAAAACAATATTCAATTATTTTTTTAAATAAATTTTTATTTAGTACATAAAATTATAAATATATAATATTTATTTTTATCAATAAATAATAAATTTATAGAATAATTAGTTAAAATTTTAAAATAATTATTTAAACTAACAATTAGAAAATATAAAATGTTTTTATTATAATTTAATGTATGCATCAATCCTATAATATAATTAATCATTGTTAGTATATGATCCCTCGTTCACTTTCACTTATCATATTTTAATAACTTGATGTATAGAATAATGTTATTTTTATAAATTAAATAGATTAATTGTTAATTTTTAAATTATTATATTTTATTGATACTTTAGTTATTTATTACTATCCAAGTTTTTATGGATAATTTTTTTTTGTGAAAAAATTAAATTAAATCGAATTGAACTTTTTTAGTATAAGATTAATAGATGTTTAAAGAAAATGTTTTAAAAATTTGTAAAAAGGTAAAAATAAATTGATTATAACTAAATAATTATTAAAATATGATTAAAATATATTTAATTTATTAGAATAAAGGAGAATTACTTTTTCTTAGATATTATTAGAGACTAAAAAACTTTAAAAATTGGTGCAGTTGGAAATTCTTGGCATTTTAAAGCAACGAGGTCTAGGTCTAGTGTACCATGACACACGAAAACAAATATATTGATTTAGAATTTGTAACTATTTATTTTATAAAATTTTAATATTTTTATTATTTCAAGAAATACGCAAAAAATACGAAAATGACATGATGCAACTTTCACTCTGTCTAGTGGACTAGTGGAGCCGTAAAGAGAATCAAAACAAATCACTGAACTAGAGCCTCATGGGATGACAAGAGAACAAAGTCATATATTCTATTCTCACCCCAAAGATGGCCAGGGTCCACGAACTTAAAGCAATTCTTTGCTTGATTACTACAAGTTTTAGAAAATATTATTAATTATAAAATATATGATGCATCTCGTTTTAACGAAAATATATACAAATTATTAAATATTAAAATGTTAAAATTTAAAATTCAAGTAAGACATAATATATTTTGTACATATAATTTATTTATAATTTTATAAAATATTATATCTAAAATTTATTTATTAAAAATTAAAGTGAATTATGTCTCACTCCTTGATTGTGTATAGATACGCTTAAAGAAATATACATAGATGATTTGTTCAAAACTTTGATTGTGATATCAATATATATGAATATTTTCCTCCAAGTAAGTTAGTACTCTTTTAAGTATTTGCTTTTTAAGAGTTACTAACACTCTACTGGTTATTTTAGTCAAACACTAATAACAAGCCAAAAAAAAAATCATTTTTTCTTCCTCTAAAAAAGCAAAGTTCCTTAGTGACAAATAAGGGTCATATTCTTAATTTACTTTATATATATATAAGAATTTTTTATTCATCTAGTTGTAATAGTTTATATGAAGGGAAAGTGACAAATATTAAACTTTTATGTATTCTCTATGCTTTGGTCGGTAGGATATGGCATTTAGACTTTGTTTATTATAATTACTATTTTGATTAAATTATATGATTAATTTTTAATTTTTAATTAAATTTACACATAAATATTTAAATTTTTAAAATATATAATTTGATCATTAGACTTTTAATACTTTATATATAATTCTTTAAAATTTTAAATCAAATGATTTAATTTCAAATTTTTAAAACTTCGGTTTTAAAATTTTAAATCATAAACATGTATCAGTAGTAAAGTAAAGATTTATATTTGAATTTTTAAAAATTTAAAATTAAATAATAAGACTTCAAATTTTAGAGACATATTTAAAAAGTTTTAAAAGTTTGATTAATAAGCCATATATTTTAAAAATTTAGATGCGTAGAGAATTACTAAAGTAATAGGATTTCTAAAGATAGTTTTAGAGAAATAATTACATCCTAAACAATGGGTTTGTTTAAGTACATAGGAACTCATATATAGACATTTTGAATCAGACGTGTTGCTATTTGAATGGTATGACAACTTTTGACTACTTATGATGAGTTAACAAATTTATTGTTTATACCTATACATTGTGAGAATATCTAAGATAAAATGTCCTATATTAAGATCAAGTTATATCAATCAGGCTACATTGACGTAACATTTTGGATTTGTAGGTAACTTCTTACAATGTGAACTTCTATCAAGGAATGGTACCTCTGATAGGTCGTACCCCTAGGTCGTAAGTATTTCGTTTATTCCAACTCCACAACTCATGCAGAGATCCATACACTAATTTATTGAGATCGTTGGTCATTTCTTATACTAAAATGATGTTTGGTTTATAGAACGAAGTCAGAATGTAAATGAGAATAGGAACGAAATGAAAATAATTTTGTTTGATTTGATAATTAAAATTAAAAAAAGAATCAGTATTATAGTGTTTGATTTACAACTGAAATAAAATAAAAAATATTGTATATTACCTTAATATCTCTATATTCAATAAACCTTAAATAATATTATTTAATTATTATTTTTTCGTCAGATAAAATACATTATTGAAATTATTATTATTTTTAAATAATTATTATTTAAAAAGAAAATATATTATTAAAATTATTATTTTTCTAAATAAGGTTTAAGGTTTTGAGGTTTAGTATTTAGGATTTAGTGTTTTAGGATTTGAGATTTGAGATTTGAGATTTGAGATTTGAGATTTGGGATCTAGGGTTTAAAGTTATATTTGTGGGTTAAGGTTTATGGTTAAAATTATTAATTTTTTAACTAAGGTTTAGGGTTTTAGGATTTGCGATTTGGGGTTTAGGGTTTATGATTTTAGGATTTGAGGTTTAGGGTTATATTTGTGGGTTAAGATTTATGATTAAAATTATTATTTTTCAAATATAGTTTAGAGTTTTGGGATTTATTTGTGAGTTAAGGTTTAATGTTAAAATTATTATTTTTTTAAATAAGTTTTAAGGGTTTGAGATTTGTAATTTGAGATTTAGGGTTTAAAGTTTTGAGATATGAGAATTAAAATTTAGGGTTTTAGGTTTTGAAATTTAAATTTAAGATTATATTTGAAATTGAAGTAAAATTAAAAAAAAAATTAAGATGAAAATATAATCATAATTCTTTAAAAATAGAGAAGAAATTCTAATTATTTCTCCTTTAAGAATTGAATACATTCCGTTAATTATTTCTCTTTTAAGAATTGAATACATTCCGTTTTCATTTTTCAACCCAATTTTCATCTAATCAAACATAATATAAGTTATTGTACCGAAGACAAGTTACTTCGTAATAGGTAATATAACCTAAGTCTTACTATTTATATCAAGCATTTCACTTATTTAAACAATGCACATATATTTGAATTTGGAGCTAATAGAAATCTATTATTTTAATATTTTACCACATGAATCTTTTTAAAGAAATATCTAAGTATTTATAAACTGTAATAGTTATACGTAAAAGCTTAATATAAGAAATCAAGCAAGCTAGCAAAAGCATACGCATTTCGAAATATTCTCCAAAACTTTTAGTAGGAATAAAAGCTATATGCCACCCGTTTAAAAAGAAGAAAGCTGAAGAAAACACAAGAAAGAATAATTTGTAATTTGTAAGAAACCAAAGAGAGAGAGAGAAACAGAGCCGCAAAACACAGAAGTTTTCGAAGAAGAAGAAGCATGTATCGTTTCAGCAACACAGTAATAGGGTTCTTGAACCTCTTCACACTCTTAGCATCAATACCCATCATAGGAGGAGCCTTATGGATGGCAAAAAGCAGCACAACTTGTGAAAATTTTCTCCAAACACCACTTTTAATTATAGGATTTATTGTGTTAATTATTTCTCTAGCTGGGTTTATTGGGGCTTGTTTTCATGTAGCTTGGGCACTTTGGTTCTACTTAGTTATCATGCTGTTCATTATAGCAACTCTACTTGGTCTAACCATTTTTGGGCTTGTTGTTACAAGTCAAGGTGGTGGAGTTTTAGTCCCTGGTAGAGTTTATAAGGAGTATCATTTGCATGATTACTCACCATGGTTGAGAAATAGAATAAATGATCCTCGTTATTGGAGTACTATTAGGAGATGTGTATTTGAGTCTAAGACTTGTGCTAAGCTTGCTTTTTGGACACCTCTTGATTATTTTGAGAGAGACATGTCTCCTATTCAGGTTAGTGTTTGTACTTGTATCATAATTTCTTCATATCTATACTTAGTAGCTCACTAAGATTATATATGCAGTTGAAGAAACCGTATTCTTTTGGTTGTGATTATGTTAAAAGTTGTTTTTAAAAGAATCACAAAATGTTTTTTTTTTTGCTTTCAAAGCTTGTATTTCTGTCACACAAA
Organism: Hippophae gyantsensis; assembly: GCA_030763125.1. Classification (NCBI taxonomy): domain Eukaryota; kingdom Viridiplantae; phylum Streptophyta; class Magnoliopsida; order Rosales; family Elaeagnaceae; genus Hippophae; species Hippophae gyantsensis. The sequence goes on from CM061030.1 coordinate 32,576,251, forward strand.
GACATGGTTTATATGCCCCGTGTTAATGTATATCTAATAATATATTAATATATGTTATTATATATTTATTTACCTTAGGGATATCTATATTTAATTACTTTAAACATATCTAGTTTACTTATAATTCCTATATAAAGTCACCATGTATATTCATTTGATCACAGAATAGAATACAATCATTAAGTATTTCTTACATGGTATCAGAGCCACTATTCTTTTCTTTCTAGCAGTGTTTTCTTTTTTTGGTGTTATTCAACCCTTATAGCTTCCGCTGTCACAATAGCCGCTGTAATCATTCACCGTTTAACCTTCGACGTCTTTCAGCCGTTGTCCTTAGGTTCCGGAATTACAGTAGCCGTTGTTAAGGATTTCCGCACCATACAAACAACTACAATCACCGCCGCCGCCGTGCATATTGTTCCGAAATTTTTTCTGCATATACCACCGTGATCGGCTCGAACAGATCTACACAACCGTGTAAGTATCGCAACCATTGGACACCGCACGCTCCCTCACGCGCCGCACAACCAATCTGCACGTCGTTAACGCGCCGCCGCCGTTAATCTTAACCCGATGACCTATCTGTAGATACCACTGTGATCGGCTCGACCGGATCTACACAACCATGTAAGTATCACACCATCGACCAGACGTGTTCCGCGCGCACTTCAACGTCCATCCAGCGTGGATCGATGCGCGCTGCCACCGCGCTTCTGCCGTGACATCATCGATTACTTTACGTGGTCGCGATCATCACCTCCATCTCGACGTCACGTAACCGATCCGACCGCTGACCATCTTTGGACCGACCGATCATGGACCATTCCGACCGCATCTTGTCGTTGACCGTTGACTGGATGCCCATTGACTATTGACCGGATTGCCCGTTGACCGTTGATCGGAATTTGCAATACAAGTTCACCCTACCCAATTTTTCGCGTAGATCTTGTTTTTGCAGTCTGTTTTTGCATATTGTGTTTGCAAATGGATAAAAGGATACTTTTGTTTCTTGCCCTATTAATACTATATTGGAGGGGACTAAGAATTATTTATCATGGTCTCAAGCTATGCGCAGTTTTCTTAAGGGTCGATGCTACGGCATTATTGTACCGGTGCAATTAGTATTCCCGATAAAGGAGCAAGTGAAGAAGATGATATCTTTCTTCGTCGCATGATTGAATGGGATAGTCGCGACCACATGATCCTCATGGATTCGAATACTTCCATTCCATCCATCTCCAACTGCTAGGAAAGCTTTGACGATGCCAAATCGGCATGGGATATGTTGGCAGCGTGTTTCTACTACTCACGGATCCATGAAATATCAACTAATAGTTGAATTGCATAAACCGCTATGGGGGACCAGGCAATCCATCAATGACTACTTTGATCAATTTTACTTCCTTTGGGACCAAATTGACCTTTGTGATCCAGTTTGGGCATGCTCAACAGATGCTCAGCAATATGCTACAGTTAGGGATGAATTTCATCTCTATGAGTTCTTGATGTCACTCCACAAGGACTTTGAGCCAATCCGAGGTCAGCTTCTTAATCGCAGTCCTCTTCCCTCTCTTGATACTGCTGTAAATGAGTTGGTTAGAGAAGAAGCTCGGTTTGCAACCCTTCAAGCCCAGAATAAGCTCAATATTTTGGCTATTACTCCTCCCGCCTCCCGTTGAACAACCTCGGCAATCGGAGTGATTCCTTTGGCTTTTACAATCGTTGCAGGCAGAGCAATAAAAGGTTCTGTAATTATTGCAAGCGTCATGGCCACACCATTGAGACTTGTTACCATCGTAACAAATCTACTGCTGTTGTTGCTAATACTGAGCCTACTTCGTTGATGCCTTCTAGTTCAGCAGAGTCCCAGTCTTCTGAATCCACTATCAACCTCTCCTCCATGGAACTACAGAAGATCATAACTCAGGCTGTTCAAATGGCTGGTAATGCATCTCTTTCCACTACCCTCTCAATTTTGCACGGTAAGTCTCAAACTTGGCTTTTTGACTCTGCATGTTGCAATCACATGACACCTCACTCATCTTTATTCTCCAAACTTTACCCTGCACCACATCCCCTTAATATTCATATAGTTGATGGTTCCACCATTCATGGGAATAGTCTAGGTTTTGTTTCGACCTCTACCCTCTCTGTTCCTGGGGTTTTCCATGTACCTGACCTATCCTATAATTTATGCTACGCCCGCGGGTCAATTAGTGAACTAGGATATCGCCTTATTTTTGACTATTCTCGGGGTGTATTGTGCAGGATCCAGGACGGGGCAAGAGCTTGGGACCTGTGGCTCCGCGTATGTTTCCGTAAACAATCTTCATCTTCCACCCGGCTCCCGCCTCTATTCTTGCTTACCCGTAGTTTCTTCCTTACCTTCTCTCTCGCACTTTGGCATTCTCGTCTTGGTCATGCCCCATCCTCTCTGGTACAACCGTTAGCTTCTAAAGGTCTATTGGTTCTCAGGTCCAAAGATAATTTTTGATTGTATTTCATGTCAAGTAGGAAAGCAATGACTTTACCTTTCAATAATAGTAAATCTATCTCTAATAGTATTTTTGAGTTGATTCATTCGATGTTCGTGGACCTTCTCATGTTACTAGTATTGGTGGATCTCGATATTTTGTTGTTTTTATTTATGATTATTCTCGTTATAGTTGGATCTTTCCAATGAAATCTCGTTCTGAAATCTCGTTCTGAAATCTTATCAATATATAGTAACTTTGCAAAAATGGTTGAAACACAATTCTCCAAACATATCAAAAAATTTAGATCTGATAATGCTCTCAAATATACTCAAAATGCTTTTCAAACTCTATTACACTCCTATGACACTGTACATCATCTAACCTGTCCAGGAACCTCTTAACAAAATGGTCGAGCTGAAAGAAAACTTCGTCATATTCTTGACACTGTTCGTGCTCTTCTTCTCTCTGCCAAAGTTCCTGCCCCATTTTGGGGTGAAGCTGCTCTTCATGTTTGTTTCATGCCATTAATCGCATTCCAAGCGCCGCTCATTCATAATCGGACTCGTATGAGCGCCTTTTTGGATCATCTCCTAACTATCATTACCTTCGCTCATTCGGATCTGCTTTGTTTTGTTCTTCTTCACCTCACGAACACAACAAACTTGAGCCTCGATCTTGACTTTGTTGTTTTCTTGGTTATGGTGAAACTCAAGGGTATCGATGCTATGATCCTCGTCTCACATCGTCTCCGTGTTTCCCATAATGTTGTCTTTTGGGAACACCGCTTATTTGTTGAACTTTCTCACTTTCGTTCTTCCCTAACTAATTCAAATGTTTTGGAAATTTTTCCAAATGAGTCTCTTGCTCCTTCTACGTATACTTCTAATCCATCTTTGGACTTCACTTATTCAATCTTCGAGATATTTTTGATGATTCTCCTGCACGGGTCGTAAGAACGGAGTTGATAATGAGCTACCTCACTCAACATGGGTCCTTGCACTCGGCTCCGCCCTAAAGATCCTCAACAAGACATTCCACCTCGCCACTCAAGGGTAAAATCCATTCCTACACATTTACTTGACTATCATTGTTACACCGCTTTGCTACACTCCAGCGAGCCCCACACCTATCGTGAGGCATCTACTAATCCTTCTTGGCGATTGTAATGAAAGAAGAAATTGATGCATTAACCAAAAAACCATACTTGGGATCTTGTTACTCTCCCTCCCGGTCAATCCGTGGTTGGTAGTAAGTGGATCTATAAGATTAAGACTCGCTCGATGGGTCTACATTGATCGCTACAAGGCTCGGTCTTATAGCAAGAGATTTTACACAAGAGTACGAGATTGATTATGAAGAGACTTTTCTCCAGTTCTTTTTGCCCGTATTTCTCCTCGGTTCGCATTACCCTCTTATTCTTTGCCGCTAGTAAATGGAACCTTTTTCGGATGGATGTTAAAAATGCATTCCTTAACGGGGATCTGCATGAAGAAGTCTATATGCAACCTCCTTCACGGGTCTTTCGTTGAAACAAATAAGGTTTGTCGCCTTCGACGTGCAATTTATGGCCTTAAACAAGCTCCACGAGCATGGTTTGCCAAATTCGGGCCACTATCCTTCGCTTGGGTTACACTTTGCTAGTCCATGATCCTCTGATCTGCCTTATTTCTTCGTCGTAATGATAAAGGCACCATCTTGCTTCTTCTATATGTGGATGATATGATCATAACCGGTGATGACCTCAATGGCATTCAAGAACTCAAGGATTTTCTTAGTCAGTAGTTTGAGATGAAAGACCTTGGACATTTAAGCTATTTCTTGGGTCTTGAGATCACTCGTTCCACAGATGGTCTTTACATTACTCAAGAAAAGTATGCATCTGACCTTATATCTCAAGCTATACTCACTGACAGCAAGATTGTTGACACTCCAGTTGAACTTAATGCGCATCTGACACCATCAGAGGGGCAACCATTGTCTAATCCTTCTCTTTATAGACGATTGGTTGGCGTGCAGTTTATCTACGATTACTCGTCCGTACATCTCTTATGTTGTTCATCAGGTGAGTCGGATACATGCTCCACGATCGACTCATTATCTTTGCTTGTTTTGCGTATTCTACGATACTTGAAAGTGCACTATCTTCTACGGCCTTTTCTACTTAGTCAGTCTCCTTTAGTACTTCGTGCATTCTCGACGCCTTGATTGGGCGGAGATCCTACGACGTAGGTCCACTACAGTTATTGCTTTCTCCTTGGTACTTCTTTGATTGGCAAGAAACAAACTCTTTGTGTCTCGCCCAAGATCGGGGCAATATCGTGCTGCTTCACGATACCACATCCGAGCTCCTTTGGCTACGATGGCTCCTTAAGGATTTGGGTGTGTCCACATCTTCTGCAACTCCTCTTTATTGTGATAATCAGAGTGCCATTCATATTGCTCACAACAATGTCTTCCATGAACGGACTAAACACATCGAGATTGATTGTCACTTTATTCGCTCTCATCTTATCCATGGTGCTCTCAAGCTTTTCCCCGTTTCCTCCAACGATCAACTTGCAGATATTTTCACTAAGGCACTTCCCAAAGGACGTACTCATAATTTGGTGGACAACCTCAAGTTGGTCTCACATCCACCTTGAGTTTGAGGGGGGCTGTTAATGTATATCTAATAATATATTAATATATGCTATTGTATATCTATTTACCTTAGGGATATCTATATTTAATTACTTTAGACATATCTAGTTTACTTGTAATTCCTATATAAAGGCACCATGTATATTCATTTGATCACAGAATAGAATATAATCATTAAGTATTTCTAACACCCCGAAAGTGTTTTTAGAAGGAAAAAGAATATTTTGGTTATATATATATATTTAATATAAATTACAATCTTGTTTGAAAAGGGAAAAAAATTATGATCTATCAAAAATGGGATTTTATTTTATCACATAATATATTTATTGATATATTGAGTTTATTTTTTACCATTATTATTTAGGACAAAGAATCGCCATAATCCCATAGGTTATGACATTTAGATCGTTTAATTAGAATAATGTATTTTTTTTTATCTCATTGCTTTTAAATAACAGGTTAATGAAGAATAAAATTAATTTTTAAATATTTTTTTAATTAACTTTATTTATTACTTACACAAGATTTCATTAACAGGGGTTAGAGTTACAACCTCTAACACTTTAGGGTGTAATTCTGTATCTGTTTTATTCATTTTTAGTTTTATTTTTTATTTTATATTCATTTGAATAATATTACATTAAATATATGTGTTAAATAATAATATTTTATTAAAATTTAACTTTTTGTTGTCCACGATATCACAAGAAAATCATTTTATATTCTAAAGGCTAATAATCACTTAAAACCTAACATATAAAAAATCAACAACCATTTTTCCCTAATATTTAACACATTTTTGTACATTTAAGATATTTCATTTTAATTCTTTCTTTGTACATATAATCTCTTAAATTGTATGTCGCAACCTTAAAATCTTATCACTCCTGTTTCTTTATCTTTTGTTATATATGTATACAATTATGTATAATAATATTTGATAGACGTATAAAAGGAATATTAGTACTTCTAACAAAGTTTTTGATATAGTTTTTCCAACAAAGTGTTACATGCATGAACCAATATGAGTTCAAAAATGAAGTGTTAGCGTTGTTTATGCAGTCTGGTTGCTGTAAGCCACCAACAGAATGTAACTTCAACTTGGAACCAACGATGGTTCAAGATCCAGATTGCTACAGGTGGAACACCGCACCAGAGTTACTCTGCTACGACTGTGATTCATGCAAAGCTGGAGTAGCTGAGGATATTAGAAAGGACTGGCATGAGCTGTCTGTTTTTAACATTGTAATAACTGTGTTCCTTATTGCAATATATTCAATCGGTTGCTGTGCTTTTCAAAACTCAAGAAGAGCTGAGACAGATCACCCATATGGTGAAAACCGCATGAAAAAAGTCCGACCCAGATGGGATTACTTCTGGTAAGTTAGTTATAAAGGAAATCACATAACAAATATTCATTAAGATATAGATACCTACTGAGATTATAACAAGTTCATATGTAACTTTTGCCTTTTTGTTGTTGAAGTTCTTATCTTTTTTCGCTTTGCTTTTGTTACAGGTGGAGATGGTGGCATGAGAAAAAAGACCAGCTTTATTAGTCTATCAAGAATATTTATTTATGAGACGACTCATGTTTTGTAAGGTATTTGCTGTGAGAAGTTGCACGTATCCTACCTCGTAAATAAATTTGTATGTATAATATTTAAGAAAATATAGATAAACTAAATGCACGTAAAACTCACTTGAATTTAAAATTTTAAGTTTTTAATAATTAATATTTAAAAAAAATTAATAATTTAAATATATTTATATATTTTTTAATTTAAAATAAATAGTAATTAAAAAATAACTAATAATATATTTTTATTATATATGATGCCATGCTATGTATAAATCCTAAGCATGCAACTGATAAGAGTTATGGTTTTAGGGTTTAAAGATAAAAACAAGACTTTTTTAGTGTTTTGAAATTTTATTTGAAAAAGAAAATTTCATGTATGTCAAGTTTATAATGAATTTTAAAGATGTGATAATGTATTATTGATTAATATAATCAATTTTAAGAAAATATATCCAATAAATATTATTAACCTAGCTCCGTTTTTAATATAATATATTTGTGATATATAGATATTTATTTAAAAATATATTCAATAATAACATACATACCCGTTAGGTGTATGCTTGTACTTGCAGTGTGAATCAAACATTTTCTGCAACATCTCTACCTGAATCTTATGGACTCCTTGTTGCAGCTAACCTCTCAGCTGCTAATCTCTCTTCCAGTACGAGCCTCCCTTTCCCTGCAAAGAGCGGTTTCGTTAAATGCGACTAATTTACCATAACATTCATCATTGCTACTCTTATACTCAATTGTGAATTTTGGGGATACATAGTTATGGTCATAATTAACTTGCCATAAAACAAACATTACCATTTACTGAGTTAATAAAACACCACAATAATTCATTTTTGACGTTTCTTAAAACGTCATTGTTTATGATGTCGCAGAAAAATAAAGATAATTTGTAGCGTTTTATTCAGGTTATAAAAAATGTCATAAACTATACATTTGCATGTGGCTTTTTAAAATGCCATAGTGAGTTATTCATGGTATTTTTAAAACACTAGTATTAAAACGCCACAAATAATAATCTTTTATGGTAATATTAAAATGTCATGAATAATCTTTTATGACACTTATAAAACACTAAGAAAAATCATTTAGGTAAGTTTAAAATGTCAGCACTGATTTTATGATACCAAGAAAATGCCAGAAAATGAGATTTATTTTGGAATTATTAAAATATCATGAATAATCTTACGAAATGAGTAATTTTTGTTTATTATGCAATCCGATGGTAGAAAAATTAATATATATATAAATAAAAATGTTAAAAATAATCAAATTATTATACTTTAAAATAAAATAAAATAACAAGCCCTTAATATAAAATATAAGTATATATGCATGCAAATATTTTCACATATGAAGTAGACAATTACATGTCTAGCTATCGGGTAAAAGATCAAATATCCCATGTTATTGCGTCCAGATGTATGTCTTTTATATTTTCCCTCAAATTAAAGCTTCTGTATTGATTGATAGGAAGAAAATCCAATCATTCTACATGGAAACAGAACTCTAGATGTCTTATAAATAAAGACGAAGTATCTTACGAAAAGGGCCACTAATAGCCATTTAAGCTGCTTCAGCAAATCCACCTCTCAGATTTCCATAATCAAACACTGTATGGTAAGGACCTATGAATACATCTCCCAAAATCCTGCACTTAGCAGAGAACCAAATAAGAATAATAGTCAAACCTCTCGTTTTAAAGAGATAATATTAGGATTAAAAGCTCAAGGCTATGACAGTGGAAGCAATGACAATACCAGAGAGGTCCTCATGGTGGAGGAACATCCAAGGCAGGGAAGCCACTAATGCACTGAGCCCGGGCGCCCTTCTCAACCATAGATTATAATGAGTTTAATGTGAGGATATGATTTTCCTATACCAACAATGTTAAATGATTTTTCATTATATAAACAATTCCATATTCAAAAGTTCTAGGGATGAAACCATACCTTCTCCGAAGCAAGGTCAAAAACTTTACCGCAAATCGTGAACGAAACATTAGTGATATGAACCAAGGAGTTAGAAACTAACTAATTTCAAATTATATAGCAAAAAGTTTCTCCACAAATCAATAGATATTACTCACCATTTTTTTGAGGGGAAAATATGTTATAAGAAGCTGTTATTTTCTTGATAAATCTAGCATAAATGACACCCTAACAAGTATGGATATTACTCACTACAAATTCTTAGATGCTAAACAACGACACAAAGGTTGTCAATCCTTTGATAAGTTGTTTAAAGAGGAACAAAGAGCTAGAATGAGCTCTCAAATGATCTAAAAATTCAAACTTCATTCAAAATTGTGTTTTCCAGTCGTTGAGCTACTCTTAATAGGATACAAAAAAACCCTAAACTCTACTACATCATAGTCCTTGATCTCATCCAATGATTGAAACTAAAAACAGGCAAAAAACACAAAAGGTAGTAAAAAACATGGACCAAAATATGGAAAAAATGGGGTAGTTGACTACAAAGGAATCCTATGAAAATATTACATCTTTACCCTTGATTTCATCCAAGGGCTGAAAAACAAGCTGTCCAAAATCAGTCCAAATGACACTCAAAAATTGGAGCAAAATTGGAGTAGTTGAGAACAAAAGAAACCCTATAAAATATTACATCTTAACCTTTGTTTCCATCTAAGGGTTGAAAATGAAGCTGCCCAAAAAATTCCAAATGGCACAACAATGTACTTAGTTTTCTTTTGCCAATTTTGCCCTAATTTCCATCCTAGGATTGTCCCAATCCTTGCACTCCCAATTTAGGTCTCCTTGGTTATGCATGACCTCTTGAATGAGTACATTTAAAGCCTTTTCGAGTTGTGCCTTCCTAGACCTTGTGATTGGTCCACTTGGAATTTGTAGAGCTCGATGATTCTCATCAATTAGGCATGTTAGAAAGACTTCCACAATCTACAACTGATTCTCCCATTGGACTTGACATGCGGTCACAAAGCTACAGAGATAAAAAGACGAGTTATATCACCATGAGAGGTAGCATGAGAGCTGACATTGAATCAAGAAGTTTGCATTGTAAACATAAATTAATCAATCTAAATGTGAAATAAAAAACTAAAGGGATCGAAAACAAGTAAAATAAGGATTTTACCTCCAATCATTGAATTGTTCTTCAAGCTTCAAAAATGATCAAAACTGAAGTATTCTTGTGTTTGGAACTTCTAAGCTCTTAATAGCACTCGAATTGGATGGTAAATTGCGTTGAAATTGTGTGTTAAGCTTAAGGATCATAACATCCTTTTTATAGTCGTGTTTCCCATCAAAGCATTGACATCTGTTACCAGTTTCAACCATAACCGATAAGCTCTTCAGTGATAGAAATGTTTGAACTACTAAATGATCCATTAAAAAAAACGAAAATGGAAATTGAAAATGGAGAATGAACGGATTGGTTACATTCTCCCACTTGGTCCAAACATTCCACTTAATCCCATCTTAAGAAATAAACACATGAATCATGACGATAGGTCCTCAAAGAGCGAGTATTATCTTCCATGTATTACAATGTATTTAGTTTCTCAAGTATTACAATTTATGTGGTAACAAAACTTAATGAATAAATTCTATATTTATTCTTGGCCTTATAAAAAATATATTTTCTTAAATAAATTAAGGTGCACATGAATATGAGCAAATATCATAATATATAAGAGTTTTAGTAATAAACAATATATATACTTTACAAAATAGAATCAATTCCTATTTTCTCTACATGATCCTTAAATTTCAGTGGTGACATGTCTTTCGTCAAATGGTCAACAATCATCAACTCAGTGCTACAGTGCTCAATGACAATTTTCTTTTCCTTAACACATTCTCTTGTGGTCAAGTATTTGATATCGATGTGTTTAATACGACTACTACTCTTATTATTCTTAGCCATAAACACAGCAGTTGAGTTGTCATAGTATAATTTTAATGACCTAGAAATAAAGTCAACTACTCTAAGCCTTGAAATGAAACTCTTTAACCATACACCATGTGGTATAGCCTCAAAACATGATACAAACTTGGCCTCCATAGTAAAAGTAGTAGTCAAGGATTGCTTCATAGTCCTCCAAGATACGGTTCCATCGATAAGCATAAAAATGTAACCATATGTTGATTTACGTGAATCAACACAGTCAGCGAAGTCCGCATCGAAGTAGCCAATTACTCCTAGATCGTCGGTTTGTCTATACATGAGCATATAGTCTTTGGTTCCTTGAAGATACCTCATTACTATCTTAGCAGCTCTCCAATGGTTTAAACCTAGATTATTACGATATTGTCCCAATATTCCAACAACAAATTCAATGTCAGACCTTGTGTAAACCTAAACATACATTAGACTTTCGACAACAAAGGCATATAGAATGTTCTTCATTTGTTCTCTTTCAAAATCATTCTTTGGGCATTGGTCCAAATTAAACTTATTGCCCTTCATAATGGGAGAAACACTTGGTGAATAATTTTTCATCCAAAATCTCTCTAAAACCTTATTGATATAAGTTTCCTGAGATAAACCCAAGACACCTTAAAGTCTGTCTCTATAGATCTTAATGCCAATGACATAAGATGCCTCACCCATATCTTTTATATCAAAATTTTTAGAGAGAACTTGTCTTACCTAGTGTAGCAAACCCTTATCATTGGCTGTAAGAAAAATATCATCCACATATAGCAACAAAAAACAAATCTTACTCCCACTAACCTTCTGGTATAAACATTGATCCATGACGTTCTCTTCAAAATCAAATGAAGTGATGACGTTATATAATTTCAAATACCATTGACGGGAAGCTTATTTTAATCCATATATGGATTTATTAAGCTCATAAACCAAATGCTTACCATCACTAGAGGAGAATCCTTCAAGTTGTTTCACATAAACCTCTTCCTTTAGGTTACCATTAAGAAAAGTCATTTTCACATCCATTTGATGCAAATCAAAATGGAAAACCAATGTTATGATTAGACAAAGTGAATCTTTCTTAGATATGTGCTAAAATTATTTATATAAATGTCACATGTATAATAAATATTCTACATATGACAAACCTAGGTTAAATAAATTAATCACATTAAAATTATAGTTTTAATTCAATATTAATATTAGTCAAAGTTAAAAATCATATTATGAATATATACAATAATAAGAAGTCATGTATATGCAACAACACAAATTTGTTGTAGTCTAGTGGTCTGGACGCTTGGCTCTCACCCCGGAGACCTAGGTTTGAGTCACTTGAACAAAAATTTTCCCCCCAACTTCATCTTCAACCTCAAGTTACGTCAAAACAACCCAATTTCAACCTGATCGGAGACCCGCCCATATCTCACGATTTTGGCGACAAAAATCGGCGTTCTTTTTATCAAAATTCTCAGAATTGAATTTCCAAGTGATTCATAGTCTCAATTTGAATCAAAAACATTATTTTAAATAAAAAGTTAATTAATACATTCTAATGAATGCGAACGATGAATTGGAATGATGTTATTCATGTTTTTTCATATTTTAATTCATATAATCTCTGAAATATTAATAATGAAATAATTTATAATTATCATGTGCATCAAAACTAAGCCTTTCAAAAAAACTCAATTTCAAGGTACTCGATGAAACAAAGAAAAACAAAGAACATTTTAAACTGATAAAGACAGAGGTAATATGTGCTCTGATACCAAATGTAAGCATAAATTAATCGACTCAAATGTAGAATAAAAAACTAAAGGGGTCAAAAACAAGTAAAACAAGGATTTTACCTCAATTCATTGAATTGTTCTTCAAGTTCCAAAAATGATCAAAACTGAAGTGCTCTCTATGTTTGAAACTTTTAAGCTCTCAACAACACTTAAATTGGATGGGCATCAGTCTCATTCCTTTTGAGGTTTTGAAAACCTTCTCTCTTGTTAATCCTTTCGTCAAAATATCAACCAAATTTTCATCAATACGTACATGATCTATTCTTATAACTCTTGTAGAGAAAAATTCTCTAATAGTACTATGCTTACGACATATCTATCGTCTCCTGCCGTTGTAATAGCCATGGTACTATCATAGTGGATTAGGACAGTTGGTATCAATCTTTCCCATAAAGGGATCTCAACTAACAGACTTCTTAACCAGCTTGCTTCTTCACTAGTAGTAGCCAGTGCTATCATTTCAGAATCCATTGTAGATTGAGCCAATATTGTTTGTTTCTTAGACTTCCAAGAAACGGCTCCACCAGTTATACTAAATATATAGCCGCCAATTGCTTTGGAGTCTTCTAATAAAGTGTTCCAATCAACATCATTGTATCCTTCTAGAACAACGGGAAACTTTTTATAATGTAATCCAAGGTTCATAGTTCTCTTAAGGTATCTCATAACCCTTTCAATAACATTCCAAAGCCTTATATTAGGTCTACTGGTAAACCTATATAGTAGTCCCACAACATAATTTATGTCTGGTCTAGTGCAGTCGGTAGCATAACATAAGCTACCAATGATGCTTGCATACTCAATTTGTTTAACACCGTTTCCGGTGTTCTTGAATAACTTTACACTAGGATCATAAGGAGTACATGCAAGCTTGCTGTCAAAGTAATTATATTTCTTTAAGATCTTCTCAATGTAATGAGATTGATCTAGAGAAATTCCCTTTTCAGATCTAGTAATCTTTATACCAAGGATTACACTCGCTTCTCCTAGATCTTTCGTATCAAATTTAGCACTTAACAAAACTTTCACGTTATTCACAACATGAATATTTGATCCAAAAATAAGCATATCATCTACGTATAAACATATAATAATATAAATGTCATTTTCTAATTTATAATAAATACATTTATCATTTTTATTTATTTTGAATCCATGTGAGATAACTAGATTATCAAATTTTTCATGTCATTGTTTAGGTGCTTGTTTTAGATCATAAAGAATATCTTTTCATTTTGTTTATTATTGATCACTATTCATTTAATAATGCTAACTTAATTTTTTTATTATAGGAATTTGAAAATAGTGTTGATGGTTGTTTCAACACAAATTCACAAAAGTCACAATCGGGGCTTTATTTGGATTAATCTAAACTGCCCACCTCTATGGAATTGGACATCAATGATTTTTGGAAAAATTAATTTCGATATCCTGAACTTGTATTTATGGCTAGTGACATATTAAGTATTCCTATATCAACAGTTGTTTCAGAGTTTGTATTCAGTGTTGGTGGTCAAGTTTTGGATCAGTTTCGTTGCTCCTTTTTATCTTAATACTATTGAGGCTTTAATCTGCACTAGGGCTTGGTCGTTTGGTAAGAATATATTTTTATTTTTTTAATGTTTTATTGTATTTTTATGACTGATTTAGTTTCATTTTAGATGCAGAAAATAAAATTGATATTGATGAAATTTGGTAGTATTGACACCACTGCTGAAGCTTCAAATTTTGAATCTATACAAAGACAAAGTATCTTATACCTAAATTATTTCAGATTAGTAAATTATGTAAATTAGTTGTTTGTGCAATATATGACTTACTAATACATGTAATTTTACTGCTAATATTGTTGCTAACTTAATCTTCCTACTTGTGATGAATAATGATGATTATTTTACATAGGTGAAAATTTTGGTGGAGATAGAGTTACCAATGAAGCTCAGATTTAATGTGTGATAAGCTTATTAAGTAAACTATGAAGTCTATAATCTATAGCGTGGACAAAAAGACAATTAGAAAATATTTAGTTTTATTGGTGTTTAATATTTTTGTTCATGAACAAAGTTGTTCGATTTTAGTATTATTTTGATTTTTTCTTGATTGAATACATATGTACTTGTATGTTATAATTTGATAATATTTTAATGTTACAATATAGGACATGATTTATACAAATTAGGATTAAAAATAAATAATTTTTTATACCATTAATAAAATATACAAAAATCTTCGCATATTAACATTCGGGTTATATTAACATAACTCAATAACACAACTTGTTTATTAAATGAGTTAAATGTATTGTGTCAGATTGATTTGATCATATATAGGTCATAAATGGGTTTTAATAACTGACCCAATTAATTAATAATGTTCGGGTTTAGCATTATCCTGTCGGGTTGAATTCAAATCGACCTGAACACGACCCACTAAACCTATTAAACAACCCTACTTGAAATATACGGGATACCTCTGCGAGTTTTTGTTGGAAGTTAACTTCCACTTGAGCTCGAAATTCTGCAATATCTTTGTCAGCTTTGTCTTTGGCCTGTTTTAATCTAGCCACTTTTGCTTGACAAAGGCAAGGGTAGAAAAACAGAAAACATAATAGGAAGTTATAGATTAGTTGCCAGCATCTTGCAGTCAGCTCATATAAGTGAATGTCACCATATCAGTTATAAAATGGACATGAATTTGCATGAATGCACGGTAATCCTCCATGTTCGGTTCCAGAACTTGCAGATTTCTTATTGTCATGATGAACTTACTAGATTGAATATGTAGACACAAAGATGGAATATGTATACATAGGAAATAAGTCGTATTTACAATTTACCAGCTCTAGCAGCACCAACAATGTGCTGAGCTTCTTGCTCTGCGGCTAGCAGCTGCTGAATTCCATTCTGTCCCCTGTTGGCTTCCATAATTGCCGAGGAAACAGCTAATGCAACTAGAATAAAACACAAATTGACGTATCCAACATTACTACTGAGGACAGTAGCGGTTTTTGTAACTACGAAAGCCATGAACTTCTATTTCGTAAAATGCGAGAATACAGAAGAAAATTCTCTTTCCTCTAATGCATTCAGGTTAGACTTGTAAATGTAAGTGAAAACACATATTTATCTATCTTTAAATAATATCATCTCTTAATTCTTATGATAAAGTGTTGGGATTTTTCTCTTATTTCAAAGTGCCAAAGAAATAAAAGGTTTATGTGATTTCATAACCCATAGAGAAAGAAGTGACAATTTTATCTATTTGATTGTTTCATTAATAAATTTATTTAGGATTGGTTGAGAAATTAGAGAGCTGCAGCAGCAAGGGAATTTTTCATGGTAGAAAAGCTTTGTTTTTTCTTTTTCAGTAAGTTTTCATCAAGTGTTCCTATGAAAGGTCGTTTCTGTTCCGATTGAGTTGAAATTTTGCAGAAAAGTTCACAATTCAAGACTCTTCAATCTGAACGGTGGGATTTGGATTTAGCTCACCGATTTGAGAAAATATGAATCATGAACAGTGATTCAAAATTAGATTAGATCTCTCCATTTTCTTGAAACAATTGTTAGTTTTCAAGAAATTGTATTATCGATAATGTTGTTGATTATTTACCTTTAGTTTTATCTAGAAAGAATCGTTGTAAAATTGTTTCTTAATAGTGGAAGTTTTAGCGATAGAATACCGTAATTGTTTCCTTCCTATACTGAAAAGATTTTTCCATGTAAATTAATCGTATTGATTTTGTAGATGTTTCATTTTGAATTCTATTTATTTGTTTCTTAAAATATTCACGCAAAGAAGAAAAATAGATTTCATTTCGCTACTTAGAATTTGATTAAATTCGTATTGATATTGTGATTCTCTTAACACAAGAATAAATTTAAAGAATAATTATGGTTCGCAACATGAAAGTTACAATGATGTGAAAAAGAAGTAGAAAAAACTTTGATGCCCACGTAAGCCACATATCATATGTCAATGAAATGGCTGATCAATAATTGGTCCAAGTCGGTCTGACATAAGCCATATCATATGAGAAATTTAATCCTTCCTATAACTAACCCATAAAATTGATACAAAGTAGTCGAAGACGGTCTGACAAAATCGATCTCTACTCCTTTATGATAAAAAATCAATAATCGATCTGGTACTAGATTGATTATCAAGCAACATAATTTTTCAGATGAAACAAACCAACATTTTAACATTATGAAATATTTGTGCCAAGAAATCGGGTTAAAATGACAATCCCGATTTAATTATCACCCAAAAACAAAAATGAAACTAGTCAATAGCATTCCAAACCCAGAAACTAAAATGAAGTCCAGTGGATCTAGAAAATCTTAGTTGACCGTCAACTCCCAATAATGGAATTGGAAGCTATAACAAACCGACAGAAACAATTTCATAACAGAGAAGTTAGAAGATGTGATAGAGAGAGGTCTCACCAAATAAATCGCGAATTTATCAAGAATAAACAAGACTGCGTGCGTGTTAGAAACATATTTTTGAAGAATCGGGAATTGGGTGCTTGATGGGCTCATTCATATTTTTAGGCCCATTTGAGAATTTGTTTTTTTATAGGACTTATTTGAGAGATCTGACATTATGATATGTCTAAAAATTATTCACACCAAACTAATCTAATTAATCCGAATTAATCCCGATTTTTTGGGTTTATTTTATTTTAAATTTTAAAAAATCTTTTAAATATGAATTAGTTATCAAAACTAAACTAATCTATATATATAATACTAATTATAAAGCTTAAATTTTATAAAATCAAATTTATTTTTAATAAATAAAAATTTATAGTTACCATCTAAAAAAATAAAAATTTTAAAAACCAATCCAATCAATTCAAACCAATTCAAATTTTGATATTGGTTTTATACTTTTAATTAGGTTATTGATGAAGTTTTATTCATGAAATCATCATGAATATGACATAAATACAAACTAAACATACAAATATATACAATACTTAAAAATTTAATTAACCGATAATGATTAAGAAATGTTTCAATTTATTAAAAAAATTCCATTAAGACTCAAACCTACCATAGGAGAGAATGTCTTTTTTACAAAGGATTTGTATGCTTCTTTATTTGCTAATGAAGATTTTTCATAAGCAAAATAAAGTGGAGTATACAAGTTTTGTTTTTTTAAATAAAAAATTTCCTTCATTAAAATTAAAAATATATAAAGTATTCAATTACATCTCACTTGAGCCCAATTGAACCAGATTTCTTATGCGTTAATTCCGGTCTATTTTTTTTTTAATATTTTAAAATAATTCTAAAAGGAAACCTTTCTTCCATAGTATCTTCTCTAAAATATTGATCTTTTTTTTCCCAAGTTGGTGGTTATACAAAAACGACTTTGTGTTTGGACCGAAACATCTCAGTCAATAATTCATGTTATGTTGGCCTGTTTCTATAAACACTTGTGCAGACATGAAACAACAAACGCAAACTTCTCCCAATAGAGAGAGAGAGAGAGAGAGAGAGAGAGAGAGGGAAAAAAATGACATCATTAGAAGCTTGACATTTTGTTAACCAAAGACATATCTTCACAATATCAATTAGGCTTTTCGTTACAAGATTTAACCAAAGACATTTCTTCACAATATCTCAGTTTTCTCGTTTAGATACTAATGTCCAGAGATTGAAAAGAAATGATGGTGAGACAGCAAACCAACTCATAAAAGCCATAGCAGTAGATGTTTCAAACATAGTACAATGATTATCTGCACAATCATTCAGATCATTGCTAATAAGGACTGTGATACCTGCAGATGCGCAAGCTGCCGCAAATACAAGCGTGGAAGTGATCTGCGGTAGCAATAAAAGAAGAATAAGAAAATAGAACAAGGCCCGACCTCCAATTAGGCAAATAACGACGATGAGTTTGATTTGCACAGCATGCACATGTGTAGTCTGCTATCATTGGTTCATGAATCTAAAAATCAACATTCATAAGCAAATGTTCAACTAATCAGGGAAAGCTTATTACTAGTACCCAAAAGAGTAGTTATATTTATTGAGCATTCAGAGGCAAGATACAAAATCATACATTATTACTCAATTAGATCAGTTTTACACAAAATTATATCTCATGAGTTGTAACTACATGTTGCCAAACTCTATACTTTGGCAGCAGATACAAAGCACAGTAAGAGAACATGCTGTTCTCTCTCTATCCTCACGTTGGCAAAGCACAGCCCTAATTAATGCAATTCCATAAACTTAAAAAGCATGGAGTCAGCTTGATCACTAGAACATTTCAGAAGGATGAAATGAATATCTAAGAGCATAACTAGCAATAACTAGCCCTGTAGTAAAATGCGTACATGACTAACTTGAATCCATAACAAATTCTAACCCATTTAATCGCATCCAAACAACCTAGATTCCTCTTTTCTGATTCCAATGAAAACATCAGAATGGTGTTAAATCCATGATATCAGCATAAGCAATGCCAGAAAGTTGAGGCAAATATCTATATTAAATTTCATGTTCTACCCAATGAACCAAAAAAGCAAAGCACTAAAAGAAAACAGAAAAACGAAAATCTATAAATTCTAAACAGTACTTTAGAAGCAGATAAATTTTTCATTTCACATAGATTACTATTCTTTGCTGATGAAGTATTCCAAGCCAATAAAATGTAAGATACATGTAAAAAATTTTGTTTATTTTTTTAAATCCAACCTCTCATACTTTATCAAATAATTTAGTAATGTGATTGGCCTAGAATAACAACTCAGCATACTCTAATTCCTTCCGATTTTTATATGACCCAGTTTTACTTTTAATCTCTAAAAAACAAATGTTTTTTATATTATAAAAAAAACATATATACACCACATTTTTTAGTATGCGTTAAACATATGTTTTTCATGTTATTAAAAAAAATCTTATTTCCACCAAGGAATTGGGCAAACCAAAATTATCAGTGAAGCTGAAAAGGCACAGTAAAGGATCAAAATGGAAGAATATTAGCTGCCTTTTTCCAATGGAAAATTTTTTCTCCCTCTACAAGCATGTTGTTAAAATCTTACCCCATCGCCAATAGCAAATACACTGACAATTCTGAAATTCCTCAAGCTGCGTTTCACTAAAATGGCATATATGTCAATGATTACAAGAGACAGGCTCCATATGCTTTGCAAGCCGGTTGCAGCAACAAGGTAGCTGCAAAGCAGACAACATGAACCTGTCAGATTATGGAACCAAACTTGAACTACAAATTAAATCAATCACACTAACAGACAAGTAAAAAAAATTACTCTCACAATTAAAGATACTTAACTATATGATATAAAGCAAATACAGGAAAAATATATATCCTGACACTCAGTCCATACAATAAAGACCCGACTAGCTAGTAAATCAAGTCAAACTGGGGAGGAAAAAAACCCAAGTCCCAGAAACCGGAAAAATTCAAGAAAGAAAAGACATTTTGAATCAAAAAGAGCAATACCGAAAAGCGGTGACAGAGGAGAAGTCAGAGGTAGAAGCCATAACAGCGAGGGATACAACAGCGAAAGTGAACTGAAAAAGGCGCAAAACTAGGCCTCCAGGAGTACCAGGCATGCCTTGAATGTCCTTCAATCTAACCCAAGGCATCGGATTCTCAGCCGCACCATTGGTCTGCGAGGGAGGCGCCTCTATTGGGTGGACAGAAGGACGACTCCCACGCATTGCTTCTGCATTAACGGAATTCAGTTTCTCATTCTACTCTTAAGCTTATCGCAGTCCCAATTGAAAAACTGGAAGTTTTCATTCGTACAAAAGAGAGAAAGAGGTAGTTGGATGAATGATCGATGATCGTCGTTTTGGTGGTTACGGCTGGCTTCTATTAGAAGGAATCGTTGACTTTTGCTTTTGTTGTAAGCGACGACAGATAATTCGATGCCGTATGAGTTCATTTGTTTAAAAGTATATTTTTCATTGTTTTTTTGTACTTGTGACGCGTGTCCGATTACACCTATTATCCAACGCGACAGGGCGGTTAGTTTTTTTTTTTTTTTTTCCGTTGAGAGTAGAAATTGATCGAATGTTTGAGCTAATTGCGAGTAATTCTATTTGTTAACGTTTGTCATAAATCCCATCAATTTATTAATATTATAATGATTATTAAATATGTTTCAATGTAGGATTCGTTAGTATTTATATACGGAGATAAACCGATAATGAAATTATATTACAAAAAAATTGAATTTTTCAACCTATTTTGGTTGGAAAAGAAGATAATATTGTCAATGATATAGATTATTTTTTTCTTTTTTGTTCAATTTTTTTTAAATAATAATTTTTTTTCAAACTCATAATTTTATACTCATAAATACTAAAATACATTTATAATATAATATAATGAAAGAAAATAATATTAGATTCTACGATGTTAAAAAATAAAATAATAATATGATGGGAACTCATTGTTAAACTTTATAAATTAAATAATGGTTTCAAAACATGATATAATATTGTTATTCTTAAAATGATATTTATTCTCACTAATTCGATGATGCACTAAGATTTAGAAAATACGTCTCTAGAATATAATAAAGCTTTTATTGTTTACTTCGTACACTAACGAAAACAATCTATAACACCTTAAACTTGAAAAATAATATATATATATATATATATAAATAGAGACAATCATATCAAATTAAGAGCACATGCTTAACAAACATACATATTATATTGATAATTAGGCGGCTTAGCCGGCCATATTGTAATTTACAATACAAAATATAAATAAAATAAACTAAAAATAAAACTTAATTTAAACAAACTAAAATAAACAAACAAACAAACTTACTTATAAATAAAACAAAGGTTATGAATTAAAACAAGTTTCAGAGAGTAAAGAGTATTCAATGGTAGAGAGAAAACTCGAAATTGTTGGACTAGGTCTATATGGACATACTTGAATTTTTTATCAAAATGTTTTTGTAATGATTCCTACAGTATCAAGTGGCCGTCAAGGTTACTATTCAAGTAGCAGACAAGATACTATTCATATAATAGTAGAAGCATCTTTCACAGTATTATTAATCGGTTATTTAAGAAGAACAAAGTCAGAAGAGAAGAGGTCCAACAATTTCGAGTTTTCTCTCTAGCATTGAATACTCTTTACTCTCTGAAACTTGTTTTAATTCATAACCTTTGTTTTATTTATAAGTAAGTTTGTTTGTTTGTTTATTTTAGTTTGTTTAAATTAAGTTTTATTTTTAGTTTGTTTTATTTATATTTTGTATTGTAAATTACAATACGGTCGGTTAAGCCGCCTAATTATCAATATAATATGTATGTTTGTTAAGCATGTGACCTTAATTTGATATGATTGTCTCTATTTATAACTCTCCAGATCCTAGGTGCAAATTATATATATATATATATATTGTCAAATGGTTATAATTTGTAGTTATAATCATAATAGTATATTTTTAAATAAATTATTTAGAATATTATCGCAATCATGCAAGGATTTCATAACATGAATATTTTACAAAATATATTTTCAAAAGATTGGTTCTATAAAACTTAGAACCTAACCAAAACCCTAGAATACTATAGAGTATTTTGGATTAATCCAAACTTCAAAACTTTCATTTTAAAACTATCGATTATCGAGATCATAAACCAAAATGGTTTGATACCTCCTTAATCCAAAAACTAGAATATTCCTCATTTTGGATATTCTATTTTAAAACCATTAAACCAACCAAAATGCCTTGGATGCATACCCAATTGTGAAAGTCCTTTCGATCCCGACCAGAAATCCAAGCAAGTCATAACTTGTTCAAAACACTATTTAAACCCATAAAGAGTGAAATAAGATTCACAACCTTGTGCATCTTTCCTACAAAACCATACCTTCCTTGGATATATCGATCATCCATCAAACAGGTATATGATCCAAGAAAGGTGAATCAAATCAAATGGTGGACAACACCCAATGTCCCCCAACCAATTCCAAAACCGGTGGTGGAAGAATGGTAGAACCCTTATATATATATATGTGTGTGTGTGTGTGTGTGTTTGGAGAGAATTTTATGTGTTATGGATTCTAGTGATTTTTAGTGAGTAAAAAATATTGGAAAAAATGAACAGGTCATGTATTCTCCCCATTGAAGAAGTATATATAGCACTTAGATAGGTGTTTGAGTTACATGGGTAGAAGCTATCATACAAGCAACTAGAATACATATTAAAATACATACATTACAATTTTTACTAACTAGGTCAATGTATACAGATTATTTGAGGTTTCTGAATTGGTCACCCTTTTCGTTCTATGGTATAGTGCTCTATACTCATCAGGTCTTGATCTTCATCACCTTGCTCTATATCAAGGTCACTCTATGGTATAGAGCTCCAAACTCAACAAGTCTTCATCTTCATCAACTCGTTATATATCGAGGTCGCTCTATGGTATAGAACTCCAGACTCATTAGGTCTTGATCTTCAATAAGTCTTCATCTTCATCACCTCGCTATATAATAGCGAGGTACCATAGTTTGGTAGGTCACATACCTATTACATGTATAATACCAAACATTAACTCCCATATTACCTTGATTTTGATAATTTAAGGGAATAATATTTCCTTATATAATCTTCAATTTGTGTCATAAAGTAGAAAATTTGACACAATAGATATATATAATCATTTAGATAAACTATCTGGTACGAGTTCTCCTAATTACAAGGTCAACAATTCATTATAAATTATATTTCCCTAATTAATTTCATTCATTGAGTAAACTTTTCAACTTCCCTTTCCCCTTTATAAATAGTAGGAAAATTTATTTTCACCCTACTTCTTTTAACTTAGTTAATTGATTTTAGAGAATTTCAATCTGTTAATTTTCTTTATATTACTCTCTTATTTGTTAGTCCATTAGAAAAAAACATTTGGTTGGAATTTCAACTCGTTTCATTAACGACATCGGTTAGGAACCAACCCGTTATTATATCCATAGGTCACAACTCGAACGACTTACATTATATAATTTAGGTAATTTTTGCATCTCAATCTTACTTTCCATGTCTCATAAAGGAAAAGAGGTGGTTCATCCTCTTCCTGAGGAAGTCCTTGCTAAGAACATGCCTTCGATAGAGGATCCTTCCAAAGAAATATCGCATGATTCAGGTCGTTTAGTGATTAGGTTGTCATGAACTAAGAGAGCTTCTGAGATTGTTGGGAGTAGTGATAAAAGGCCTATTTCAGGGGCACCAATCAAGGAGAACATTATTGCTCTCCCTGTCTCATCGAGATCCCAAGTGATCTCTTTATCGTCTCTCTAAGGTCTGGTATCCTTTATTAAGATCCCTATATTAGCAACCACCAAAGTTCCTCATCCTAAAAAAAGTGTGAGAGTCAGGATGAACCCACTCATAGGATTAAAGACAAACATAAAATTGAAAGAATGCCTAGCGTTCTAGTAACAAACGATCTGATAGAGATTAGGAAAAAATACGACAATACAACATCCATCCTTACGTAGGTTTAATGCTAGTACCTCCTCATCTATATGATGTCGATGATCCCCCTATTGAGTGGTGGGTGATACATTTAGAAGCCTTTAAAATTGGACTTTGATGTCCTTTCCCTAGGTTGGTAGCTCGTGCCCTTAATACTTTCGATATCAATTTCACCCAAGTAAATCCTAATAGGTGGCAAACTCTTATGTGTCTTTTTGTGGTGGCTGGTGAACACGGGATAGACCTTACAAGCGACAAGCTTAGGAGCTTGTATTGTTTGAAGAAGAACGGTCTAGATAAATGAAGAGCATATGTATTTTATGTTATTGGACACGGGCTTCATCTCAAACTCCATGATAATAGTTCAGGCTAGAAGGATAAGTATTTTTATATTACTTGGCATATTTGGGGTAGCGGGGTAGACCTTCATGTCTGTTAGACTTGGAATCATCATTTTAGCACCACCCAACCTCGTGCAAGCGAATTGATGAACAAATTAGATCTAAGTGGCAAGGAAAATATTAGGAGGATCGAGCTATAGAATAACTCGCATGAAAGCTATCAAAAAATTCTGACGGTAGCTCGCTTGAAAAATTCTAGGGTTTGGAGAGAATACACAAATGAGTATTCAAGTCGTCCTTTTATTTATGAGGTAACTATTTTAGTTCAGGGTTCCTACCATTTTATTAACTTTTTACTTTCCTTGTACAGGTATGGATTACTCGCATATCGACCTAGAATATTTAACAAATACTTCTGGTGCCTATTGTCTCTTTACAAGAACATAAAAACATGTAAGTATACACAGTCACAAGTAATAAAATTGATAAGTAAAATATTATTCCCACGGAGATTTGTCACTATAGTTTGTCAAATACTAAAATTGTTTCACTCTGATTTTATCCAAATAAATGAAAATTGATTAGAGTTTAACAAATTAAAATTTTTATAACAATAAATAAGAAAATTCTAGGATTGCAGTTTTCACCAAATTAATCCACTCGAATCATATTATTTTCTCTTGATTTATATTTTTTGTAAATTTAATTTGTCAACCAAGAACTCCTAATTTCATTCATACATCTCTTTCGAGCTCCATATAGACACATCTCAATAAAACAATTCACTATATTCCTATGAGAATTAAATTAATCAAGATTTATTACGTTCAAAGTTCTCAAATTCATCTGTTACTACTCTCTAATTTCTACTACGCAGAACACCACAGAAGCCAAAAATGGCTTTTGCGTGGCTTCGTCCAACCCCCCTCTTTTCTCGCATTAAATGCCTCATTTATAGCTAAAAAATAATATAAAAAATATTATTGCATAGGAGACATAATGGGAGACATTATTCTTTAAACACGCAGACACACGTGTTAAAAAGCTGAGAAATATTATGCAATAAAAAATAGTGGACAATGTGCGCGTTTCTAGTTTTTTTATTTAAAATCATGCATGCTACGTGTCAGCATCTAATTGGCTGAAAGAATAATCGAGACACATGAAAGCTTTTAAGTAGTGGTATGGAAAGGATGCACGTAGACCATGTCACACAGGAATATTGCAAGCGAAACACGTGGGTCCTATAGAACCAGTTGGAAAAGCATGTACTGATTCTGTGTTTTTGTTTTAACCAACACATGCCACGTGTTGGCTTCTGATTTGATGAAAGAATATTAGAGACATGTGGCATCTTTTGATTCGTTGTAATGGGAAGACACACTCAAGTTTGTATGGAACACGTCGTAGGGGAAAGGTTCTTGTGTAGACACGTGGGTCCTACCCTTCACGCCAACTTACGCAGCACGTGGGCCCCACTCAATGCTCCGTGTAACGTGTAATGCAAAAAACCGGGTCCAATTTCTTATGTCGCATCTGGCTTACATGTACCCGATCCTAACCGTTGATTGGATGATCTAACGGTGCATGTTGCGCATTGTTATTGGTGCATGTGGTCATCCTTTCCTACGTAGGAAAACAAAGTTTATATAATTGCATTTTAACCCTCAAATTTAATTCAAATTAACTTTTAAACTTTTGTTGATTGCAATTAAGCCCTATTTTAATTCAAATTATATTTTTAGCTTTTGTTATTTGTAATTAAGTCTTTTTTCAATTCAAATTCTTTAATTTTCCTTAAAAATATATTCTTTAGAAAACTAACCGTAAATATTATTTTAATACATTAAAATAAACTAAAAATATCAAGAACATAGCAATTATAATTAATAAAATGGATAAAATAACTGTATAATATACAGTTATCACACCCCTAAACTTAAGATTTTGTTAGTCCTCGAGCAAAAGGAAAGAAATAAAACAAGGATACATGCATTTAAATAGTGATTTTCAAAACATTTCTTTTTGGTCATTTCAAATAACATAACTCAAAAAAATACAAGAATTTTATCTAAGCATTGAAATCAATTTAAAAGTATGTTACATTTTCACAATGAATTTTAGTGTGTGTGTGTGAAGTCTTTTCATATTTTATCACATGAAATCCAGATGAGTTTATGCAAATATGGACGCAATTAATTTTTAATGAAATCACAAATCTCATAAGTTCATTTTTCATTTCTCTCTCCATTAATGTAAACAAACACAACCAAAAATCAATAGGATTTTATTAAGCTTGTAATGTATGGCTTAGGCAAAGGTAGGATAAAAGATAATATGTGGCTCAAATTTTTCCTAAACACATCATTTTAGCATTGAACCAAGATACCTTCTAACATCTTTAATGAATACTTCCCAATGTGGGATTTAACATCACATGCAATAATCATTTTTTTTCTTTTTGTTTCTATTTTTTTTCAGTATCCTCTTTTTTTCGATATATCTTTAGAAATTTACTAACAATGGTCACATGTTAGTGAGATAAAAAAATTGATATATATATATTTACTAGGCTTTTGAAAGGAGAAAAATATATATAAAAATTTCGAAGCTCAAAAGGGGTATAATATGGATAAAACATGTGAAGGTAGATAGAAAGGCTCAAACGATCCAAAGATGGCCTAAATCATTTTCTTAGTTAAGTGTTATCTAAAATTTTGCCTCGAGAGAAAATCAAACAAATTCTAATAATTGTGACACCAAAAAGCATCAATCGAATTGCACACTCACATAAACTTTCTCTAAATTAGCATAACAACTCAAACATCAAGACTAGTGCTCATAAATATATATTCTTGTAAAAATGAAACATACGCAAAAACTGTACAAAAACTTAGACAATATTCAAATGTTTCAAAGAGTTATGCATTATTTTAATTGATAAAAATAAATCACCATGCAACACAATATATTCTCATGTTTCAATCAACCAAACAAATAAAGCTACCCAAACAACAATCCCAAGAAAATATTTTAACTAGGTTCAATATCTCCACCCCCAAACTTAATATACACATTGTGATGTGTGAAAGTTAAAGAACAAATAAGATGGGTTCAAAGAAACTTCCTGGTTTTGGTTTGTAAGATTGAAATCCAAAAATGGCTTTATTTTCTCCATTTTGCACCTACAAAAATTAAAATAACAATATAAAGAAATATAAATACTAATACATGTTAAACTAAATAAAATTAGAAAATTAAAACACGTGAGTTACCTCCCAAGAAGCGCTTGATTTAAAATCATCAGCTTGACTTTCCCAATTTTTTTTAAAGGAAGTTCAGATATTATACGTCAAATACAAAATCTCAACTTACAAGAAAATTAAAAAATATATCTAAGCAAGTAACAATAAGCATAAAGAAAAAAATAATTTTTTTTAACTAAAAGCAGATTGATTGGTATTAATATCAACAAAAAATAGTAAAACAAATCTCCGGCAACGGCGCCAAACACTTGTTGTCTCTTTATGAGAACATAAAAACGTGCAAGTATACACGATCACAAGTAATAAAATTGATAAGTAAAATATTGTTCTCACGGAGATTTGTCACTACAGTTTGTCAAGTACTAAAATTGTTTCACTCTGATTTAATGAAAATTGATTGGAGTTTAACAAATTAAAATTTTTATAACAATAAATAAGAAAATTCTAGGATTGCAGTTTTCACCAAATTAATCCACTCGAAATATATTATTTTATCTTGATTTATATTTTTTATAAATTTAATTTTTCAACCAAGAACTCCTAATTTCATCCTTACATCTCTTCCGAGCTTTATATAGATACATCTCGCTAAAATAATTCACTATATTCATATGAGAATTAAATTCATCAAGATTCATTACGTTCAAAGTTCTCAAATAGTCACAAGTACAATAAAGATATATACCTATCTTTTATATATATATGTTATTCTATCCACGAGCAATTACATGAAAATGCATTTTTCAAGTTTATTTAAGTATCACAAAAATGTCTTTCTCAAGTTTATTTATATGTCACAAATCAATTGATTAATCTTATAATCAATCAAAAGCATTAAGCACAAATAGAATAAACAAATTAAAAATCTCATAAATCTTTCAAAAATAATTTATTCAAGCTTTAAAAATTTAGTTACAATGCAACCCTAAAAAAATTAAATTACTTCATAAAAAATTAAAATTATAATATGCAAATATTAAAGCATTTAAGGAATATTATATGAAGAACAAAAGAAAATTAGAATTTGTTTCTACTCTCTAATTTCTACTACGCATAACACCATAGAAGCCAAAAATGGCTTCTGCGTGGCTCCGTCCAACCCTCCTATTTTCTCACAATAAATGCCCCATTTATAGCTAAAAAATAATATAAAAATATTATTGGGTGGGAGACATTATTATTTAAACACGTAGACACACGTGTTAAAAAGTTGAGAAATATTATGCAATAAAAAATAGTGGACAGCGTGCACATTTATGGATTTTATTTTATTTAAAATCACACATGCCACGTGGATCGTGTCGCACAGGAATATTGCAAGCGAGACACGTGGGTCCCACAGAACTAGCTGGAAAAGCGTGCGTTGATTCTGCGTTTTTGTTTTAACCAACACACGCCGGCCTACGTGGTAGGTGGGTCCCACTCAATACTCCGTGCAGCGTGTAATCTAGAAAACTGGGTCCAATTACCTATGTTATGTCTGGCTTACACGCGCCTGATCCTAACCATTGATTGGATGATCTAACGGTGCATGTTGTCGTTGTTAATGGCACGCGTGGTCCTCCTTTCCTGCGTAGGAAAACAAAGTTTATATAATTACATTTTAGCCCTCAAATTTAATTCAAAATAACTTTTAAACTTTTATTAATTGTAATTAAGCCCTATTTTAATTCAAATTATATTTTCAGATTTTATTATTTGCAATTAAGTCCTTTTTTAATTCAAATTCTTTAATTTTTCTTAAAAATATATTCCTTAGAAAACTAACAGTAAATATTATTTTAATACATTAAAATTAACTAAAAATATCAAGAACATAATAATTATAATTAATAAAATGAATAAAATAACTCTATAATATACAGTTATCAGTGCCCAAGATTTGGTTCCCACTTATCCATACCTGGAATCCACATCGTCACATATGGAACCCATGTTGCCTTCCACCACTAAGGATGAGGTTCCATTTGTGGAAACCATAGAGTTTGAACCCATAATAGAGGTCGCACCCTCTCCTTAGTGTCTGATCAACCAACTTCTCTTCCACTTCCCAGTCATAAGGCCACCAAAAAGAGGAAGGTTGGGAAAAAGTACACCTTAGGAATGGACTCCATGGATATGGAACACTTCAAGTTTAAAGAAGTAATATTGAATGATGTCATCATGTTGGACACCCTGGTGACCTATTTCAACAAAGGAATATTTGGACGAATTGACCTAAAGAGGGACCTGTTTCACCATTTTGGCACTAATGTTAAGAGGTCCCAAGTTAGGGCTACGCGTAGAATGAAGGGCGGTATAAATGCAGAGTTAATGGAAAATCGTATGATTGAAGTGAGTTTTTACATCGTCTTCTCATTGTTGTACTTACCATCTCTATTATGCCTCACCCATTTGTTAATGTATGTAGGTCAAGTGTTTAACAAGAGAGGGTGAGCTATCCCTTAGAGGTTATAAGTGTGAGGTGTATGCTAGTAAACTATAGATCACAAAATATGACAAGGTTGTGAAGAAGAAAGACGTCCTTATGGTTGAGTACGAGGACAAACTTTTAAATATGAAAGGCAACCTGTTAGACAAAACTGAGAAATTGAAAAAAACAGATAGCTACTCTTTTGAAAAAGGATAGTGGGCTAATCACTTCAAACAAATGGCTAAGGAGGCTGAACAAGTCGCTAAAGAGGCTGAAGAAAAGGCTTGCACAATGAAAAGTCAAGTGTGTGTGCTGTCAGATCAAGTGAGCTCACTTTCAACCTTAGTAGATACTTTGAAAGTGGAATGCACTAAAGCCTATAGAAACAGCATGAGTTTTGTGGTTAGTAGCCTCAGGACTCCAGTCGAAAAGTTGGAGCTGGCAATGCTTTACATTGAAAAGCCCACACCAAAGTAAAGTAAGGCACTGCTAGATGATACTCCATAACGTTCACCTCATGGTTATGAGGTCGCACCTATTAACCGACCTAAAGGGATGATTGAAGAAGCCACTCCGTAGAAAATGCCTCTTTCTATTTATTCGTTTGAGATGTAATTTTTGGATGTACATTTAATGTAAGGAATATTTTGGAAATTTGAAATTTTTATGGCCATTAAATGCATGGTTTTATTTCTATTTAATGTCTTTCCTATCATTTGTGTGATTTATCGAATCACAAAAATTGGTTTTTTTAGTGTGTGAGGCCGTGTCTTAGAATTAAGGTCAATCATAAAATTAAACACGATCTGAGGAAAACAATAATATTTTTTGAGGTCGTGTGTTTAGAATAAAGGATTATAGCAAAGTGAATTTAGACAACCTAATTGAATGGGGTCATATTTTTCTTGTACCCTAGAAATATCTTCACCAATCACTAGAAAACTCCTTGTTAAGAGGGAACGACCTCCTTTACCTGCCCTTAGCGAAGAGGTGAATCAAAAGAACTTACAAACCACTAAAGTTCTCCCTATTATGAAAAAGAAAGCTACCTCTCCCACCCTTAGCAAATAGGTAAATTAGATTCTTCAAAACATCCTAGTGAGTGGGCCAATGAAAAGATCAAAGAAAATCCCTATCTCACCTTGATCCTTGGATAAGGGATCATATGTGAAGCAAGATCAGGTCAGAATTCTTTCCAAAAAGGATGTAAGGGTAAGTACACCCCTTCATCTAAGTGGAAAGCGATCTGATAGTTTAGGACTTAGTAAGGGCTTGTCTCTGTTAGGGGATGATATGAGTCTGTTGCAAAGCATATACACCCTAAAAAGACAATGGGGTGAAGAGAGGGTATAAATTATCTATTTAAAGATGGGATGTTTAATAATTCTAGTACGGAAGATGAATTGTATCACCATTTTCAGGGTGCCCGAAAACTGACCTCCTATTTATGCAACTTGTAAACAAGAAAAGGGAACAATCTGGCATATAATGGCCAGATGTGTGCTTGATGTAACCGATCTTACGGTTTGGTTTTTATTTCTCTTAGAAGATATAATTATTAATCCACTTGTATTGCTTTTTGTATCATCTTAATACAGGCCATAGCTCTTGTAAAAGATTCAGAAGAGGAGGCTAAAACTTGTCGTGAAGTAGCCGAATTTGTGGATAAGTAATTGTGTATCTTGAAGATTCGATGTGGAGTCATAGAGCATGAGCTAATAGATACCCGTAATAAATTGAAGGCTATCTATCATAAACAAGATTTACATAAGGAGGGATGAGATAATTTACGCAAATTGGTAGAGTATTGGAAACATATGGCACTCGATAACAATACTTGAAAGGCTCCTGTATCATAGAACCCCAAAGCACATCCCGCACACAAGTGACGAACCACATAATATAGCTCAGATTTCTTGTGTTTTAATAACTGTATTTATTAGCTTTAAGAATTGTAATTTTTTTTGCAAAATAATGTAATAACATTTAGACATATCATTTACCTATATTGATGCTATATTATTGGAATAAATGTGTTGTCGATGTCTTATTGATGTGTAGTCAATGCCTTGGTAATGTGTTGTCAAGATCTTGGTGATGTGCTTAGGACATATCTCGCATCTCAAGTGGGGGATCAGTTGACTCCTTTCTCCAATCATGAGGTATGAGATGCATCTTACATCCCAATTAAGGGGAACAGTTGACTCTTTTCTTCAATCATGGGGGTCTTCGCATTTATTTTTCATGGGACATGAGACAAGTAAGGGAGAAATTGAATTCAACCGCTAAATGTGGTCCTAAAGAGGAGGTTTGTCTTAAACTTAAAGCTCTTTTGTGGGACGTATCTCGCATCCCAAGTAGGGGGTCAGTGGACTCCTTCCTCCAATCTTGAGGCATGGGACGTATCCCATATCCCAATATAGGGGTCAGCTTACTCATTCCTCTAATCATGGGGGGTTATTGTGTTTATTTTTCATGGGATATGAGACAAGTAAGGGAAAAATTAAATTCAACCCCTAAATATGGTCGTCAAGAAGTGGTTTTCCATATAACTCAAAGCTCTTTCGTGGGACATATCTCGCATCTCAAGTAGGGGTCAATGGACTCCTTCCTCCAACCATGAGGTATGGGACGTATCCCACATCCTAAGTGGAGGAGGTCAATTGACTCTTTTCTCTAACTTGGAGGGCCATTAAATGATTTGTTCACATTATAATACAACACAAGGGTGAGCTCAAAAATACATTATAATTTTTCCATATATTGATCGCGAGATTTCATATATAGTATTTCTTGAGGTACTCCCCATTCCAACTCAATTCTTCCTTTATGTTGTCACGTTCAATCAAATAAGACCCTCCTAGACTAATATCATATATTCAATACGGGCCTTCCCATACTGTGGCAAATTTTCCATAGGTAGTTTCATCTTTATTTTCCAGTGATTTCCACAAGACCTATTCCCTTATACTGAAGCTTTTATGTTTGAAAAATTTATTGTACATCTTTTGAACTACTCTCTTTTATGATTCAATGTGTATCAAAGCTTTTTATCTTCTCTCTTCAACCAATAAGAGGTCCTCACTTCTGAAGTGGTCATTATTTTGTTACGTGATTCTTGACCAGAGAGTAGGTTCTTGTATCTTCGAGGGTATAACTGCTTCCGTACCATAGATGAGAGAAAAAGAACTTTCCTCCGTTAATACCCTATGAGTGGCTATTATGGCCCAAAGAACACTGGGAAATTTATCCACTTATTTACCTTTCACCCCTTCCAAATGTTTCCGTAATATGGTCACAAGTTTTCTTTTTGGACAACTCGAATTGACCATTTTCTTGTGTTTTATAAGGGATGGATGGGGCAATTTGAGGCCCATTTTATCATAGAAAGATAATAACTATTGGCCTATGAACTGTTGACCATTATTATTGACTAACTCGTGAGGCAAACCATATCTACATATGATATTTTTCTAAATAAATTTTTGCATGTCCACCTCCTAAATTCTCGCCAATCGTTCTACCTCTATCCACTTAGAAAAATAATCAGTTGCTACAAATAAAAGATTTCTTTGGCCAATGGCAAGAGGTGAGGGCCCAACAATATATAGACCCCATTTTTAAAATGGCCATGGATTGAGAATAAACTTCAAGTCATTGGTTGGTTAATGTGGTACATTGGCATGCCTTTGGAATCTATAACATCTTTTGACATGAGCAAAACTATCCTTGAGAAAGGTAGGCTAATAATAACCCTATCAGATGATTCTCTAAGAAAGGGTTCTTCTTATAGAGTGGGCACCATATTGTCCCTTATGTAATTCGCTCAACACAAGCTGAGCTTCCAATGGGGGTAAGCATTTCAGCCACGGTCTACTATAATATTTTCGATACAATACCCCCTAGATAGAGGTATAGTTTTTTTACCTTAGTCGTAATTTTTCGAGCTAAGTTCTTGTCCTCTAGTAGGGTATCATTGATGAGGTATTCTAAGTACGAGGTCAACCAAGAAGTATGAGTTATAGAATTGATTTCCAATTGAACTTGATCCTTCACTCCATCTTTCCTGATACTAGGACTCGATAAACATGATACCAGGATCACCCATTTTAAATTTGATTTCACTACTGATACCACTATGGCTAAAGAGTCGGCATGTGCATTTCCCTCTCGAGGAATGTGTTTAATCTCAAATACTTCAAAGTTTGCCCTTATTTTTTACCTCTTGTATATAAAGTTTCATATTTTCTTCCTTAGCCTCAAACTCCTCGTTCACTTGGTTTACTACCAACTCTGAGTGGCTATGGATCAACACTTTTTAGCTCCTAAGGTTATCAATTGGTGTAAGGCCAAAAGCAAAGCCTCATATTCGGCCATATTATTGGTTTCCTGGAATGTGATACAAAGACATTACTCTATCAAGCCCCCTGTTGGAGTAAATATTACCATTCGAATCCCTACTCCTCTCGAGTTGCTCGCCCCAACAACATATACTTTCCATATATCAGGCGTGGGGGCAGGTATTAGTATCATAGATGTTGGTTCTATGGTCTTTGATATTAGAGTACACTCTTGAGTCCATTCAGTGAAAAAGTCTACAAGAGCTTGTCCCTTAATTGCCAACAATTGCTTATAGTGTATCTCTAACTCACATAACTCAATGTCTATTTAAGATAGGCGACTAAACTGATCTAGCTTACCTAAGATGTTTTTTAAGGGATAAAAAGTGAGGACCACTATTTTGTGGGCACTAAAGTAGTGCCTTAGTTTACGTGTCATCATTCTTACCATGAATTCTGCATTATCCAATGGGGAATATAGTTTTTACGCTCCTGTCAATGAGTGACTTACATAATACACAAGGTGTTGTTTCCCATCTCTATTAACTATCAAAACGGCACTAACGGCTTTATCCGTGAAAGACATGTATATGTATAGCACCTTGCCTACAATAATATTGTTCAAAAGAAGTGCTCTCCCTAAATAGTCTTTAATGGATTGAAAAGCTTGTTCGCAATCATTATCCCAAACATACTCCTTGTTTTTCTTCAATAATCGAAAAAATGGAAAAAAAAATTATGGTACATTTAGAGATAAAGCGACTGAGTGCAACTATATGACCGTTCAACTGTTGAACTTCCTTAAGGAAACTTGGGGACCTCATATTTACCAAGGCCAATTTTTTTTCAAGATTGGCCTCTATACCCCTAGACGATACCAAATACCCTAAGAATTTTCTTGAGGTTACCCAAAAGACACTTTTTGGGTTTAGCCGCATCTTGTAACTCCTAATTATAGCAAATACTTCCTTGAGATTGGAAATGTGGTCCTTTTCACACTTGGTTTTTACCATCATGTCATAAACATAGACCTCCATATTTTGGCCAATTTGGTCTTCAAATATTCTGTTGACCATCCTTTGGTAAGTAGCCCCTGTATTTGTCAAGCCGAAGAGTGTCCTTGTATAATAGTAGGTTCCTTCCTTTATGATGAATGTTTTTTCTTCTCTGAGGTGCATTTTGATTTGATGGTAACCTAAATAAGCATCCATAAAAATTATAGATTCAAAACAAATTGTGGCATCGACTAATTGATCAATATTAGGCAATGGAAAACAATCCTTTGGTGTTGCCTTATTCAAGTTTATGAAATCAACACACATCTGATGTTCTCCCCCTGGTTTATTCATAGCACCGCATTCGATAACTAAGTTGGGTATGTGATCTCACGAATAAAGCCCACATTTTTCAAAGAATTGACTTTCTTTTTTATGACATCGCTCTTATCTCGAGCGAACTTACGTTTTCTTTGTTGAACTAGTTTTTTAGTGTGATCGATTAATAATTTGTGGGAAATGATGTCAGGATCGACACCAAGCATACCTTCAAGCTTCCATGCAAAAGATCAACATTATCCCGTAGAAATTCACCAAACATAGCTTTCAACAAAAAGGTTGATTTAGAGTTGGTCTTCACAGATTTGTCATCCCTCGGATCTCCTATGTGAATCACTTTATAATCATTAGGGTTTATTGTCATAGTATGTCTCACTATTAGTGGCATTTTCCTTTTAATCGAACAATTTTTGTTCTTTAATTGCTACTTCGATAGTAGGGGTAATGCGTTTTTCATGGTGGCATTATAGCAACTCCACACCCTGTCTAGTTCTCCCTTGATTTCTTTAATCTCTTCAACAGTGGGGTATTTAATAAGTCAATGTGGAAGGTACTTCTTTCATTTTATGAATCCATGGTCGACACAAAATTGCATTATAAGATGTGGGGGTGTTTAAAACCATAAAATTTGTAAGAATTATAACTCTTTCCATAGAGATTGATAAGTGTATAATCCCTACTGACATGGTTACGCTGTCATTGAAACCAACTAATGAAATTTGTTATTGCATAATCTCTTTTGGGTCGATCCCCATATCCAATAAGGCGAAGAAGTACAATAAATCCAAAGAACTACCATTGTCCACTAAAATACTGCACACTTTACAATGTGCAATCTTAAATGTGATAACCAGAAGGTCATCATGAGGTTGGTGAATTCTCGTCCATCTAAAGTGATAAGGTAAATAAGTCCCTTCGATCTCAAACTGTAGACCAATCGATTTGTGTTTCTAGCTTCCCATGCTTATCTTTTCCTGGAATTATTGGAATGACAGAACATAATAGGTCCACTGTGTATGTTATGAACTATTCAAACATCCCCGGGTGGAGCATGATTAGTTATATTTGTGTCCTTAGGAGCTATATTTGGGGGTGTTTTGTCTCTTTGAATGGGGTTGTTACCTTTTAGGTTTTCTTCCTATAGGCCCCATACTCTATCAAAAATGTACCATAGATATCCTTCAGTAACCAAATGTTCAATCTCCCATTTAAGGTGTCGACAATATTTGGTCTAATGTCCCATGTCTTTATAGAACACGCAATATTGGTTGGGGTTTTTGAGTGGAACCTTCACAGGTGGTGGCCAATAAACATTGTTAAGAAGCTATATTCGTTACACTACCTCTGTCAATGACACCCATAAAGGTAGACCCCTGAAAAAGGATAATGCTCGACCCCCCTGAGCCTACCCTTGGTGTGATCATAGGTTCAAAACAAGAATGGTTCGAATTCTTCTCACTGACAAGCCTTCTATTCTCTTCCTTTTTACTCGAGGTAGGTTTATTCACGCTTCTATTAATCACTCCTTTAGTGGATTCCATTTCCCTTTCCACGTTTACAAAATTTTTGGGTTTCTTCATAGACCACATCCAAAGATTGAGGTGTGGCTTGTGTTAACTCAATGAAAAGGCCAATATCATGCTTGATTCCTTTACGAAAAGACTCGATTCCTATAGAGTCATGACAATGAGAAATTTCCATCCTTTCCATTTTAAACCTCCTCATATAAGCTTCAATTGTTTTCTCCTCTTCTTGGATTATCAAAAATAGGTGATGAGACTTCTTTCTTATGGGCTTCTTACATACATAATTTGTAATAAAAACCTTAACGAGAGCATCAAAGCTATTTATGCTTTTAGGAGGCCATTCCATGAACCATTGTTGCGCGGTTTCTTATAGAGTAGCAGCAAATAATTTGCAATACATCGCTTCACTTTTTTCTCTGGAAGGCTTACGGTAGCCATAGCCATCTTAAACTGGAGAACATGAGCTACCAAGTCTTTTATCCCCTTATAAGTAAGGCAATATGAAAAAGGTGATGTTGAAAACTGATTACAAATAGTTTCGATATTGTCCCAAGGCCTAAGCTTCTTCTGTCCTTTAAGTTTGTCATTCATTTTAGCCTACATATTCTCCTCTATATCTTTTAATTTTTTTGTCCAAGACATCATTAGAGTCAAACAGGGGATTTGGAAGGGATGCATGCTGCATTGCATGCTCGTTAATTGGTGGATACATTTGGGAAGACGCTAGAGTAAAATTGGGGTTTGGAGTTACATGGGGATATTGTTCTACAACACCTACATGTTGTTGTGGGTAGGGAGTGCATGATACACATCCCCTTATAGATGGATGATTATCCAATATTGGTGGGCTAGGTGTATGAAATGAACTCTCAACCTCCAAGTATTATTCCTGTTCCAATTGGGACCTTACATTGTTATTCTCTTTTTGATATTCGATGAAAGCTTACTACAACTCATTTATTTTTCTTTGAAGAGTCTTCATCATTGCATCTTTTTCAAGGGAAGCACTTTCAGAACTATAATTCAATGAACTGATGGGGTGATGAGGTGAGATTTGGTGACTTTCGCTGACTAGGGGTGAGCACTACATAGTTCGCGATCTGGTAAAGGCCTGATGGGAGAAGAGACATGTGTCTAGTCATTGAGACCAAATTCTTGAGCTGGACAGGCAACACTATCAACCTATTCAATAGGTAATAACAAGTTGTTCATGTTGCATGGTGTGGAGGTCCCTAAAACATAAGTTAGTTATTCTGAGGTTAAGATATCATATCTCAAATGCTAACTATAGACAAGAATGATTTAAGTTCCCATAGATGGTGTGAATTGTTTGGAGAGAATTTTATGTGTTAGAAATTCTAGTAATTTTTAGTGAGTAGAAAATATTGATAAAATGAACAGATCATGTATTATCCCCATTGAAGAGGTATATATAGCACCTAGATAAGTGTATGGGTTACATAGGTAGAAGCTATCATACAAGCAACTAGAATACATATTAAAATACATACAATATAATTTTTACTAACTAGGTCGCTCTATATAGATTATTTGAGGTTTCTGAATTAGTCACCCAGGTCGCTCTATCATATAGTGCTCTAGACTCATTAGGTCTTGATCTTCATCACCTCATTATATATCGAGGTCGCTCTATGGTATAAAGCTCCAGACTCATCAGGCCTTGATCTTCAACAAGTCTTGATCTTCATCACCTCGCTATATATCGAGGTCTCTCTATAGTATAAAGCTCTAGACTCATCAGATCTTGATCTTCAACAAGTCTTGATCTTCATCACCTCGCTATATATCGAGGTCGCTCTATGGTATAGTGCTCCAGACTCATCAGATCTTGATCTTTAATAGGCCTTCATCTTCATCACCATGCTATATAGTAGGGAGGTACCATAGTTTGCTAGGTCGCGTACCTATTATATGTATAATACCAAACAATATATATATATAGATAATTTTTAATACTATAGTTATTAGAGCCTTAATTTGTATATTTAGAACTTATGAATATTTTATCACAAATTAAGGTTTGGAAAGGGAATTAATAAGAAGATAACTGTTTTTATGGCTTAGAACGTTTGGTATTTATAGAATACTTTGTCACCTATTTATTTAGGTTGCATTGCTTCATTTCTAACCCTTAGATCTTGATCCAATAGTTAGATTTCAAGTAATACAACTTTGTTTCATCAAGAGTCAGCAATCAAAGGTCAGATCGCACCCTAATGATTATATGGTTTAGATTGCACCTTCTTTGATTGGTCAACCTTTGGTCTATGCTGTCAGCCCTTAGTCAACATAGATCGACCCTCAATCAACACAAATCAATCATTCATGAATGGTTATGATCAACCATCATAACAATTTATCAAATTCAAATATCATGAATCAATCATCATGAATTTTCATAGATCCAATGACTATGATCAACCATCATAATGGTTTATCAATTCAAAGGTCACGAATCAACCATCATGGCCTTTCATGGATCCAATGGTCATGATCAATCATCATAATTTTTCATTAAAATCAAAGGTCATGAATCAACCATTATGACCCTTCATGGATCCATTGGTCATGCAAATGAATAAGTGCAATTTGACAGTCATACATATACCACATGTTAGTGGTTTATGCATTTTAAATATCTCTCCAATAATCCCCTACCATTTTCAAAATGAAATGCAATTTTACAAACTTTTATCTGAAGTATTCTCCCAAGGCTTATGCATAAATAAAGATGACTTTTGGACTTGAACCATTACTTAATGAAAACATATCAAAGTTAACCAAGGTAGAATGATAGGAAAGCCTTTAAACAAGTGACCTTATTTGGTTAAGCGGACATATCTCACACATAAGTCATCTTCATATTTAGTGTTCTTTTATTCGTTGACATGTGAATTGGTCTTATGTCTTATATTCTAATTTTTCATGAGTGCTCTAGTAGCCAGCCAATCTACATAGGATACGTCACCATCTTCGACACTCACATATGTGAACTTATCAAAAATACCCACATAACTTAAGTATTCCATAAATAATTATGTTATAAGTTCATTAAAAGTTAAGTAATTTATCATTCTCGTTCCAATACATGTACCAAGCACATCTTTCTTTGAGACACCTCTTGTTTTATTATTGTGTTTGTAATCATAAACATATGATGTATTTTTTCTCAAGTGCTGGTTTGAGTTTCCATCATTGGTGATTTATTTTGAAGTTGGCTTCAATCCCATCCCTGTTAATGTATTCATAACTAAATCTCTTACAATGCCTTTTTTTAAGGGGTTTGCCAAGTTCTTTCATGACTTGATATAATTAATGGTAACCACTTCATCTGTGAGTAATTATCTAACAAAACTATGTCTTAAGTCAATGTTCCTAGACTTACCATTGTATATTTGGCTATAAGCTCTTGAAAAAGTTGCCTCACTATCACAATGGATAGACATTGGTGGCATAGGTTTAAGCAATATAGGAATCTCTAACAATAAATTCCTTAGCAATTCTGCTTCTTTACTACAATAAGTTAATGCTATATCTTCAACAATCATGATAGAGTATATTATACGACTTTTCTTTCTGGATCCCTATGATATAGCTCCTCCACCAAATTTAAATATAAATCCACCTATAGATTTATGATCATCTCAATCAGTTATCCAATTGGTAGAAGGATCACCAATTTAGTGTATACCATAATCCATAGTACATTTTAAATATTTTAATATTCTATACCCTACTTGCTAGTGTAATTGACTAAGATTACTAGTATATCTACTTAATCTTTCAACATAAAAAGCTATATCAAGAATAGTTGATGTCATAGCATATGCATGGCATCCAATGACTTAAGCATATTCCAATTGAGAAACTGCACTCCCAATATTATGAAATAACTTAATGTTGGAATCAAAAGGTGTACTAACTGGCTTGAAATAAACATGATTGAATTTATTCAATATTTTTATCAATGTAGTGAGATTGAGTTTATGCAAGACCATTTGCATATCTAATGATCTTAATTCCCAAAATCACATCCGCAAGTCCCATATCTTTCATATCAAAATTAGATGACAAAAATAATTTAGTAACTTTAATACTTTTTAAGTCAGTTCCAAAAATCAACATGTCATCTACATAAAGACATATATTCACACATTTACTTCCATGAAATTTACTATAAACACATTTGTCAGATTCATGGATTCTAAATTCATTAAAGATTATTATTTTATCAAATTTCTCATATTTCTTAGGTGCTTGTTTGAGACTATTTAAAGTCTTGACTAGTTTGCATACTTTTTGCTCTTGTCCTTGCACAACAAACCCCTCAGTATGATCCATATAAATTGTTCAACAAGCTCTTCATTAAAAAAAGTTTTTTTAGATCCATTTGATGGATCTCAAAGTCACTTATGGTTGCTAATGCAACCAATGCTCTAATAATAAAATTCCTATCAATTGGTGCATATGTATCAAAATAAGCAAGGCCTTCCTTTTAATTATAGCATTTTGTTATTAATCTTGCCTTGAATTTATCAATTGATCCATCAATCTTATTTTTCTTTATGAAGATCCATTTGCAGCCAATAGATTTATATCCTAGTTGTAGTAGGCCTACTAATTTTCAAGTCTTAATCCCCATAATAGAATCCATTTTATCATTTATGGCCTCTTTCCAAAATGCAACATCTTGGGACTTCATGACATCCTCATATGTGAGAGGATCAAATTCAACTATTTCTTATGAAATATAAGTTTGTTTCACATGTGAGTCCCTAGTCCTTTCAACTAAGTATACTACAAAGTTAGCTCCAAAGAATTTCTCTTTTCTAATCTTTTTACTTCTCCTTTGCTCAAAAGATTTCTCAATGACATCTCTTTTTGGAGATATTATATCTTCTTTTTCATGAGATAAATCTTCATCTCCATTTTGTGAAGTAGAGAATCTATTTTCATAAAATATGATATCTCTTGATTCAATCACTGTATTGATCTTAATTGAGTTATAAGGTTCCACTACTAGAAACCTATAATCTTTGCTATGTTTAACATAGTCTAGGAAAATACACTCAATTCAGTTTTCTCCTAATTTTTTTTTATCTCAAGTCCAAGTAATCTCACTAGACTATGAATCCCCAAACCTTAAGACAGTATAAATTAGTTTTTTTTTTATTTCATAACTCATATGAGGTTATTTTCAAGCTTTTACTAGTCACTATA
Organism: Hippophae gyantsensis; assembly: GCA_030763125.1. NCBI lineage: Eukaryota > Viridiplantae > Streptophyta > Magnoliopsida > Rosales > Elaeagnaceae > Hippophae > Hippophae gyantsensis. The sequence goes on from CM061030.1 coordinate 32,618,635, forward strand.
TTCAAAATGTGACATGCTATTAACAAAGTTTCTCCAAAAAAACCCTTACCAACTTTGAAATTTCATAATATAGCATTCACCATTTTAATAAGAGTTCTATGTTTTCTTTTAGCTATCCTGTTTTGTAAGGATTATAAGATGCAAAAATTCATTATAATGCCAACACTTTCACAGTAATCAAGGAAATGTTATTCATCACTCGATCACTTCATGGACAATTTATTGTAATGTCATATAAATTCTCTACTTCAACCTTATAGGTCTTAAATTTATCCAATACCTCATCTTTTGTATGCATTAAATAGACATAACAATACTTCGAGTAATCATCAATTAATGTGACAAAGTAATGTTTACCACCTCTAAAAGGAGTACTATGTATGTCACAATCATCACCATGCATTAATTGCAATAAAGAAGATGTTTTTTCTACTTTTGGAAAATTAGTTTTTGTAATTTTTGTTTGGGCATAAATTTTATATTTTCCACACATATCATGCTTATACTTAGTTAGCCATATCATTTAGACGTCTATTATTTAGATGTCCTAAATGATAATGCCATAAGGACAATGAATCAACAATATAAGCAAAATAAACATTCATTTTATTATTAATATTAAGTTTAAACATGTCTTCATACAAATAACCCTTCTCTATAAATATTCCTCCCTTAGAAAGTACAAACTTATCATACTTAAATGCAATTTTAAAGCCATGCTTATTTAGAAGGCTTCCAGAAACAAGATTCTTTCTAATTTTTGGTACATGATATGCAAGAGTGAGAATCAAAGACTTCTCATAATAGAACTCTATTTGAATATTTCTTTTGCCTTTAACACCAACAATGGAAGAGTTTTTTTATATAGAGAAAAAAATCATCATCAAGAACTTCATAAGTGGAAAACACATTTTTATCTTTGCATATGTATCTATTTGCACCAAAATCAATCTATCATTTCGTGTTGTCTTTAGCAATAAATACTTCACTGATCATGACCACAGATTTAGCACTTGAATTACCATTATTCTTTTCCTTATTTAAGAGACGAAAATTTCTTTTAAAATGACCAGGTTTACCACAATTAAAAAGCATGAGTCCTTTTCTATTCTTGTCATCTTTTGTATTTGGAATCAAAATTTATTTTCTTGTTATTGTCACCCAAGGAAGCGTGATTATGCTCATAATTATTATCTTTAGTTAAACAATGTAACTTTAGATGTTGATTCCACAGAGAAGCAAAATAAATTAATAAAAAATGTTATCATAGAATAGTAAATAAAAATGATAATTGAAAAATAAATAAAAATAACAATAATTAGAAAATAATATTTTAAAGAAAATAAAATCAATATTAAATAGCAAGGCTTCAATATTTACTATTTCGTCTTAATATTATTAACTTTGATTCATATTTATTAATCAATTACTTGCTTCACATCCCAAACAAAAAATTGAAAGATATAAAATTGAAGATCAATAACAAAAACTAATGTATTTATTTTGAAAAAATATTTCCATTGAAAAATAAATAAGGTTTATTATTATAAGTTATTCAAGATCGATAATATATCAAAACGATAATATTGTAGTAAAAGATTAATTTATAAAATAAATATAATAATTATAAACTAAAAGTTACATATAAAAAAAACCATGAATGAATATGAAACTGAAGAATATAATATATTAAATGTAGTAAAATATGAATAAAATATTTTTTTCAAAATAAGATTGTAACTAGAAGACACGTATAATAATAAAAGAAGGTAATAGAAAAACTATATAAAGAAACTCATCTCTAACTTTACTCTAACTTTAGCTAGGCTTTCAAATCATTTCAAAAAATTCTAGATAGAAGGAATGAGAGAAAAAAGTAAGAGTTCTTTGAAATTTTCTAATACTTTTCAAATATTGAATACCCCATCTATTTATAGTATTGGAGTATAAAGATTTGTTAAATCCTGATAATATTAGGTTATTATTTCCTTGAAAATAATTTATTTAAAAAATATTTTCAAACTACGAATTGTATATAAATCTATTATCTTTTCATATGATGAAGAATTACCTAATTTGAAGTTTTATACAAAAAGATATATCATAAATATTAGCAGACATTTAAATACAATAATTTTGGATTTCAACTCTATTTTTGGGATTGAAATAAACAGGTTTGGATATTCTTCTAAAATATATAATTATAGATAAATCTCTTAGTTTTTTATATCAATTTGAATTATCTTATTTATATATTAGAATAAAAAGTTATGATCAAAACTCTGAAAACATAAAATAATCATAATTAATATAAATTAACATTTATTGAATTAATATAGATAATTATTCATTTCAAATTTTTCGAATCATAAATATGAATTAATTTAAATATTTTAGATATGCATTTTTATATTATTCTCAGAATTTCATCCCTTTCTCTTTTGCAATTATTTTCATTTCCCTCATCCAACATAAGTACCTTAAAGAATCGATCATCTAAATGTTAATTTTATTTCCTCTTCAATATGAAGATGACAACCCAATTCTTCTAAGGATATATCTTTTTTCTTGTGTTTAAGACTCTTTTTATAGTCTTTTCATGAAGGGATAAGTTTATCAACAATAGAAGTTACAATAATAAATTCATTCATTTTCATGTCATGTTACTTAAAATCATTATGAATGTGACATATATTATGAAATTGTTTTATTACCTTCCTATTATCAATTATGTGATATTAAAAAATATATATAAGCTAGAAATGTCTTACTTGTATCATCTTCATACATATATTTGGCTTCTAAAGCATCCTATATTTATTTAACAATAAATTTGTTGTAATACTGATCAAAGAGAACATTAGACATAGCATTATAAATATTTCCCTTACACACATAGTCATCTTGCTCCCATTAATGTCTTTTATGAGCATCTTCTATGGGCTGATTTTCATTTTCATCAGGATGTACTGTGGTGAGAACATATACCACATTCAAACTAACTAACAGAAAATATAGTATATTTTGCGAGCGTCGAAAATTTCCCCCATCAAACCTCTTTAATATGACAAAATCAATAGTAAATTCACAAAGTGAAGATGATGATGGTGCCATAGCAAATAACGTCTTAAGATTGTTAAAAAAATGAAATAATAATCTTGTAAGAACTTGTTGATGAACTTTGTAAATTCAATAAAGGCTTAAGGCATGATATAAAATCGCTCTCCTTAAAAATGTTATTTGCTCTCACCAATTCGATGATATACTAGAGTTTAACAAATACATTTCCAAGATATAATGAAGCTTTTGTTGTTTATGGTATGCACTAACAAAGACAATCTAGAACACCTTAAACTTGAAGAGCACTATATATACATATATATATATATAATGTTCTAATATTACAGTTATTAAAATATTAATTTACATATTTAAAACTTATGAATATTTTATCACAAATATTAATAAGAATATCTTTAGATGAATTTTATGGCTTAGAACCTTTGGTATTTATAGAATAATTTAACACCTATTTATTTAAGTTGCACTACTTCATTTCTAGCCTTAGATCTTGATCCAATGGTTAGTTTCCAAGTAATACAACTCTATTTCATTAAGAGTCATTGATCAAAGGTATAGATTGTACCCTAATAATTGTATGGCATAGATTACACATCCTTTGATCGGTCAACTTTTGGTCAATACTATCAACCCTTAGTCAACGTGGGTCAATCCTTAGTCAACACAAATCAATCATTAATGAATGGTTATGATCAATCATTATAACAATTCATCAAATCTAAAGGTCTTGAATCAACCATCATGATTTTTCATAAATCCAATAATCATGATCAACCATCAAATATTGCATCAAATCCAAAGATCATGAATCAACCATCATGACTATTCATGGATCCAATGGTCATGATCAGTCATCATAATGATTCGTCAAATCTAAAGGTCATGAATCAACCATCATGACCATTTATGTATCTAATAGTCATACAAATGAATGTGTGTAATTTGAAAATCATACACATACTACATGCTATTGGTTTATATATTTTAAAAATCTCTTTAACATTACATACATCTCAGATAGATTCGTTGGTAGTGAGTATCGAAGCATTGATAGAGTTATTGACTAAGATCTAGTAAGGTTGTCGATGATCATTGCTAGAGATGTGATAGAATATAATGTTGATCTTACTTTATTAAAATTATGAAATGATTTTTTTGTTCTTTTATTATACAATTTTTTTAAAAAGGAAAATCATGAGTTTTGTGTTATGTTGTTATTAGTTAAGAAAAATTAATTAATTTATAAAAAAATAAAACTATTTAAAAGTTACATGTAAGTCATACACATAAATTCAATTTAAAATAATTTATTAAATTAACTACTATTTATATTTATAAATATGATAAATTCAGTTAACTATCATCTATACCACACCAGTGTCAACTGTTTAGTTAACCATTTGCAAATAGTATTGCCTCACTCAATCACTCACATCCTGTATAGGAAAGTCCAAAAATAAATTGAATCTCTGAATATCTAATTTTGAGAGAAGCTCTCCAAGAAATGCGGACCCTACCGTTGGGAGTATCAGTGGCCTCCTCTACCACCATAGACTATTCCTTTCTCGACTCTCTCAATCTTAAAAAGTCAGTTCCTTTTTCTTCTTCTTCTTCAAAGATTTGTAGCTGCGCTGAGGAAAATGAAAGATCCCTCCTTTCTCTTTCTAAATCGGGTAACATTCAAAATCTCTTTTATCTTTTTTTTTTCTCCTGAAAGTTGAAACATCAGTTACTGTTTTGGGTATTATGTGAATTACGGAATTATGTTCATTTGTTTAATGGGTTTTACCTTTTTTTTACATGTAATTTATATGATGCTCCATTATTTTATGAAACAGTAAGTAATTTAATTTCTTTTTTGTTACATTTGTAGGTAATCCTGACTCTTGGAAATAATCAAATATTCAATTTTTTGCTGCTTTTGTTTGCCTAAATGTTAGTTGGCTAATAATTGGTACTTCGAAATCTACATCAAGCTTGTTTATTGATAGCCATGAGTGTCCATGACCTAAACATTGATGAAATTAGCTGTATTATTAGAGCAAGCAAAAAGAACTAAAAGGAAACTTTGCCTGCGAAAAGTGAAATGTTTGAATTCAAAAAGAAGTTGAACTCCTAATGGCTTCTTAAAATTTGGATAGAATTGTTGCGAGTACTCAGTCTGGCCAAAATAAAATAATTGTGTTTTGGTTTCTTGTCCTGTTGATTTTTGTATAGAGGCCTCAAAATCGCAGATGCTATGAGCTTAGGAGAAAAACTCCCCAAAGTCGCCCTTTTCGCTATGTACATATTATGTATAGACTCTCGTAAAAGCTATGCACAACTAGGTTTTATGCATATTTTACCCGCAACTTTGGGACAATTTTGGTAAAACCTCCAAAAATGCACTATTTAGGGCCCGAACTGTTGATTTTGTTGGTTATTTTGAGTACTAAGTAAAGCATTAGTGAAAAGATAGGAGGGCATGGAAGAATTAGGACAAGAAGGGTTGCAAGAACAACTTTTTCTTATAAGTTGAGTAACTTAGGCCTTTAAGGTTGTGTGATTATGTTTTTTTTTAACATTTGGGTGTAGGACCTTGTAGAGCCACTCAAGTAGCTGATTTATTTCCAACTACGTCTCCCGAGATTGTAGTCCGGGAGGCCAGGTTGGAGGAATGTTGGGAAGTGGCTGAGACTCATTGCAGTTCTTTCTTCCCTGAATATTCTTTCCCTTTAGACTTTGTGCTAAGGATTGACAGACTGGTGGCAATGCTATTTGGGTTTTCTGTACCAATTGGTTGTAAGAGAACTTGTTTGGTTGCTGTGATTGGTAGTTCAATTGGTGAATCTTTCCTCCTTGGTAGTGAAGATTTCAAAATTGGCTCTTTTGATGGAAGATTCAGTCTTAATAAGGGATACGTTGCTGGCATCTTGACTGTAGATACTGTAGCTGATTTTCTCCCCAGAAAAGGTCCTCTCAGGCAGAGAAGGTTAGTTCATTTTAGCAATTTGCTTGCATTCTGTTTGATAATGTTTTATCGGGGTGCTGAAAACCTTGTTTATTGATCTGGTTTGGAAGTTCTGTATGAATTTTGCGACCTCTTTTGTTTGCTTGCTTTTCCTAGTTTCCTCTGGATTATGAGAATCGTAATTTTGTTTTGTTTGTGAGTTGTAACTCTCTGTTGAAGGAACTAGAGGTCTTCGACCATATAAAGCTGATTGTTTCCTATGTTGTTGTACTCATGAACCTCTAGCTCAAAATGTTTCTGTCTTAATCAAGCCATGTCCTTCTTGTTTTGCATGGGTTACACATTATGTTGAAGCAATGCAATTTCACAAGAGTTACCAAAGTAACTAGAATTCCACATTATGGGTTCTGGATAATGAATATGATGGTTCTCTGAACTGCGTAGTAAGTAGGGGAGGAGGGGCACTTCATTCTCTCTAGGCAGAATGAATGAGTAGATCAAATAAGTTGCTGTCAGTTTAGAATGGCATGCCAAAATGCTCCAGAGTATATGTGTTGATCTTGTTGGATCTTTTAAATGGCAGGACTGGAATTGCATACATATCTAATGTTGCTGTAAGGGAGAAATATAGACGGAAAGGAATAGCTAAAAGGCTAATAGCAAAGGCAGAAGCTCAAGCCAGGAGTTGGGGTTGTCATGCCATAGCACTGCACTCTGATTTGAACAATCCAGGTGCCACAAAGCTTTACAAATGCCAGGGTTTCAGATGTATTAAGGTACCAGAAGGAGCAAATTGGCCCGAGCCCAAGACATCTCCAAATATGAAGTTTAACTTCATGATGAAGCTTCTAGACACCTCTTCACTTGTGAAGAGTTGAACAGGGGGAGAATTTATACATGTACAAAAAGACGGGCAATGGGAACAAAAGTAGTTTGATGACTTGTTAAGATTAGTTTGTACATATTTATGCTCACTGAATTATAGTAACGTTGTCTGCAGCACTGTAACTAGTTTGCTTCTTTTGCTAAATGCCAATTTGTATGCATTTGCAGACCAAACTATTTGCCAATGCGTTCCCACCTATATACATACAATTGCACCATGCTCTCACAAGTCACAAAAGGTGTCATTTGCCATCACACTACACTAATCTTGGTACATTATTCAATCTTTGAGTTGTAATTTCTTGCGTCATTTGGTACTCACAAGACCTGTAAACTACTATAGCTCATTAGTCATTACAACCTGCAGCTAAATCTTGTAAACACTTGACACAGGTCACAACCCCCCACCCGCCACCACAACAAAAAAAAACTCAATTTGAAGCATAAGATGCCGAAGATGCTGAGAATCAGCAACAGATCCAGGTCAAGAACTTGTGATGAATGGACATTTTATCCAAAGTAATCTTGTTCACTTAAACAAGCATATCATAATTCATCTAGTAATTCAGCGGTTACAAGACTTTCATTATCTACTTCAAATAACGATTAAGATAGGTAAACCCAAGCAAAAACTACATTCCAGATGTTTTTCAGGTTCTGTTCTATTTTTTTTTGTAAGTAATCTTCTCATGTGGAGCTGTGATTTGTGGAGTTGACTAAAAGGGACAGATCCATAAAAATCTTGGATCTTAGACAATAAAATAAGGGGTTAATTGTCTCTCTAGTGTAATATGATTTATAAAATCAAAGATCACACATGAATTTTCGGTCAAAATGGCTCCTCCTTTTCATAGAAAAGGTGGTGTTTTCTTCTATCTTAATTTGATTTTTTTTCTTTTGTAAATGTCAAACTCACTTGTTATTTTTATTTGTATGATTAACAATGCTAATAAAAATATTGTTTCTTTTTCAAGCCTCTAGGCATATTTCATGCTTCAAAGTAGCCTAAGATGATCACTGTTCCTTGTCTCACGAATCTTTGTCTGCTTGATGTCTGCCAAAAAAAAAATTCCATTTCTAATTCTAAAATTGGCTTAGTTGACTTGAACAAGTCTTAACCATGGTTAACTTTGTGATCCCAAGCTCTCCTGACAGATTGTACTCACATCCCAATGGATTCTTAACCATAGTTAACTTTTTTATCCCAAGCTCCTTGTATTCACATCCCAATGGATATATTAAACTACTCTCCTTGAAGGAGAGTTGCTCCAGGAGATTACGTGAATGTGTGTAGGATTTGACTAGAATTGTAATAATAATAATGAAAAAACTACTGTTTTTCTTTTTTTTAAAGGTATTTATTACAAATTTGTTGTACATCACAATATTATAAATGATGGTTACAATTGGACGTCGGTAGTATACATTTAGTTAATTTATTATCTTTATTTTTGTATGTTATTAAGAGTTTTTATTTTAATGTCCGATTTAAGTGTTGATACAATTTTATAATTATTTTGAATATTATTTGCTTATTTTTTATCAAAGTTGACTAAATGTGTCTTATATATTAAAAAAATTGTGAAAATTTAAGAAAAAAACATTTAAAAAATAGTAATTTAATGACCAAAAGAGTTATCAAAGTCAAACTTAAATACTAAACAAAATATTTTAATAACATATGAAAAATATCAATATATTAGCTAAGACATTAAAACTAGTATAATAATAATTTATTTTATTGTATTTTTTCCTTAAATTTTTATAAATGCTTTTGTTAAATGTATCATGTAGAACACATCTTACTAATTTTGACTAAAAGAAAAAAACACTAATTAAAATGAATAAAAATAATATTAATACTTTATGGAGTATTAAAATAAATTTTTTTAATAATATAAGAAATAAAAAATACTAATAATCCCAGCAAAATAACCAATTATAAATTATTACTTCTATCATTCTATCAGTAATTTTAATTTAACAAGAGCCCAATTATTATTATTATTATTATTATTATTATTATTATTATTATTATTATTATTTCAAGAAAAAAAAATCATTATGCGGGAAGAAAAGGTTGGTCACCATGTTTAACCCCTGAATAATTAGCATATATATAAAATACCAACATAAGCTAACAAAAGACGCTCGTTCAAATGATTTTAAAGGACTTGTTAATCATAGGATTCAAACTCATAATCTAATACATATAACATTAGTAATACAAGAGCCCAATTTCTAAAGTTGCATGATATTTTTGTACAATCCTAATTTTTGTTTAGATATCCTTGTTTTTTATTTTCAATTAAAATATATTAAATATTCTAATTAAATTATTAATATATAATTTTTTATTAATTTAAAGATATTAATTACTATCAATTAAAATTAAAATTAATTAAAATATATATAATTAGAGTATTTGATATATCTAAATTGAAAATAAATATCAAAATTATACCAAAATAATAACAAGAGTTATACAAAATTACTAACGCCTAAACATTTATACGAGGGAAGGAAACCAATTAACTTGAAAAAATAATTACCATAAATTTATGAACATAATAGTTGGCAGCATCTTATTTAAATCTTATTACGTTTTGTTTGTGATTTCACAAATTTATAAAATACAACACATTTATTATTATGTTAAAGGTTACAATCAAATATTTAAATATAATATCATTAAATTAATTTAATAAAAATTAAAATTTTAGATAAATTATGTTAAATTTAAAAACATTAAAGGGAATTAAATTATGATATATTAACAAATGAATAGATAAGCGAATGTCATAAAAGAAGTAAATCCTCGGAGAATATTGTCTTTTAACATAACACCAAACTGAGATACTGTCAGTTGGGGTATGAAGTGTCTTCACATAAAAGCAGAAAACGTCAAAACGTCAAAACAATAAATGTACAAGAAATAACGTAAAAAATACTTCTAAATTTTGAAGTAACTTTAAAAATATTTTTAAAGATTTAAAATTTTTAAAAATACACTTTAAATTGAATCAAATTAAATAATAATATTTCTTAAATAAAAATCAAAAATAATAAAAAATCAAAAATAATAAAATAATAGAATTAAAAATATAAGACATCTCGAGACATTTTTCACGATAAATGATAATTAACGAAAAACAATTTAAATAAATTTAAAAATTAAAATTAAATCTTAAAAAATAGATGAATTTAAAGATTTATCATTTGTATTTTTAAGGAAATTATTCTAAGAAAAGACATAATTTATTATGGAATAAGTAATAAATAAATTAGCATTAATATCACGTATACAAAAAAATGTCTAATGTACCATTAATTGACAAAAAAATTATAATTAATAAACTATTAAAAATCTCTCAAAAGGATAAAGAAAAAATTGAATACATTTATTTACGAGGAATCTAAATATTATTAGGAATGATAAGAAATAGATACACCCATAAAATAGTTTATTAGATAATAGAATAATAAATAGAAATGATGATTTATTAGGAATGACCCATGGTAATTTGGGATGTAAAAAACTAAAATTTACAACATATCTTATGTTTGCTATTAATATTCATGATCTTAAACCGAGTATTAAGTTTAGCTTATGAATCTTAAAAAGTAGATTTAATGAAAGAAAGAATTCATCTATTTTCAATACATTACATGATAGGGTATTCATTAACAAACAATTATAATAGTTCGATATATGGATAAAATAAATTTATAGAAATAGATAAAACCTTTCAAGAAATTAAACAAATAATAAAACCAAAAATACTAACGAACTTTGAAGTATCGTAAGAATGATGTTTAGATATCAAGGAAAAACCTTTGATACTACGAAGAAAAATTAATGTGGTTAAAAACAATAATACACCAAGATTTACTTTTATATATCATAAATGACAAACTTTTGACAAAGAAGAAGTTAAAAAACTAAAATATGAAGTTCAAGTAATGAAAGTATTAGTTCATGATGTCATATTAGGAAGACAATAATGTTTAAATAAAAATAAAAAATATACATATAGAAATATATGTGAGCCTAGTATGCTTAATAAAAAAATCAAATAACATTAATGAAAACTTTGAAACTTTTAACAGAGGAAATAGATTTAGTCCAAGAATCAAACACTACATAACAATAAGGTATAATCGAAACAAAAAAAGAATTATTAAAATAAATAAAGAAATATGATTACAATAAACTATAACAAGATATTCATATGGAATTTACAGAACTATGAAAATATGTATATAACATATATAAAAATAATGATATTATAAGTTATAAATATGATCCCTTAGAAGGATTAAAAGTAGGATTACCTAAGATATCAAACGCCCTGATACCTAGAAATAAGAGAAGCAAAAAAATGAAAAAAAATCTAACAAAAAATATGTAATTTCAATTTAATGAAATATAGAAAAGAATTAAAAGAAAAATTCATGAATCTCGAAAATAGAGATATAAAAAAATTAATTAGTTTGTTAACACTAACTAATAAAGAATTAGAAGAACATTATAATTAAAAAAAATTGTACAAACAAAAAGGAAGATGATATAATAATATTTAATGAGACTAATTCTGAACTAGAAATCATGACCCCAAAAGGTCATATAAACCCAATTTTATTACCAATTCCTTACCAAGAAGAAACATGTGACTTATATAGGAAAGAAAGAAATAAGCAAAAAGGTCGGGAGAGCTTGACACTACCAATAAAAGAAGACAATCACCCAAAATAGAAGAACGGTTGCATTGGGGAACTAGAGGTAGTATCCCACCAGAATTCAAGTTATACAAAAATTATAAATATGATTTCTTAGATCTAGATTGTATAAGAGATAGGAAAAAAGTCTTAGATGAATAGGCTAGTGATATGAGTGTACTCATACAAACCTCTCAAACTATACAAACAAACTCTTCAATCTGTAGAGTATTAATAGCTTATAAAATAAAAGAAAATGTTAAAGTTTGGTTTTTAAATTTAACATATCAACAACATTTATTAATACAAGGGAAAGCTCTCACAAAAAAGAACATTTAGATATAATAATAAATAAAATATATAAGGAATTATTGGAGAAAATAAAGAAAAATTATCAATGACTTCAGTAAAAATCAAATCAGTGAAGTCAAATGATATTTACCAAATATGAAAATTTGTAACATGTGTTATATAGATTCTTTTATTTGTGAATATGAAATATATTATCATAAATTATCACTCTCTATGCCAACAACTTATAAGGATATATTTTTTCAAAAATTACCTAGAATATTAAATAAAACCTTAAAAGAAAGTTGGAACCAGAGAAATAGAGAAATCATATCGGACACCATAGGAGAAAGAGTAAAAAGCCTTAAGAGCTGGATAATCATTAAATGCCAAGAAATAAAGAAATATAAACAAAGAAGAGAAAATGATGAAATCTGTTGTGATACAATAGATTTTAAAATATCAAAAAAATATGGATATAATACAAAATCCTACAAATAGAAATATAAGAAATTTAAAAGATACAAATTCAAAAAATAAGATTTTCAAAAATATAAAATAAAATTTAATAAAAAACCTAAAGAAAAAGATGTTTTTGAAGGAAAAGGTATAAGCTCACAAAAATAAGAATTATTGTCCGTTAGGAAAGAATAAATGCAAATATTAGAAAAAGATTTTAAGATGAAATTATAATCAATTAAGTAATCAGATAAAGATGACACTTAAAGTATTTATCTATTAAAGAAAACTGAGGAGAAAATAACCAATTCAAAATATGGGTATTCTTCATCAGAAGATGAATAATTTATATAAAATTACAAATCCAAATAGTACCTATATTTTGTCTAAATATTGCGTAAGAAAAGATTTGACTTTATCAAACATAAATTTTATACAACATAAAAAGCAAAAAAAACCTTATTTAGAAAATATTTCATTAGATATAGAAGAGAAACAAAAATCTTTTCTTAATGAAATACAAAAAGAGAAATCCTTAGCATGTATCAAAAAATTATTAAAAATAGTAAACTCAAAAAATCTTTTAGATCTAAAAATTAATAAATCTAAAATGATTGCTAACATAAAATTAAGAGACCCTAACAAAGTTATTAGAATAAAAATAATGATTTATACTTCAAAAGAAATGATTGAATTTGAAAAACAAAGTCAAGAACTTTTGAAACTAAAAGTCATAATACCAAGTAATTCACCCCACTCTAATCTCACATTCTTATCCAAAAAAAAGTTGAAGAAAGAATATGAAAAAAATGGTAATAAACTTGAAAGCATAAAATAAAGAAACCATTGATAATGAATACTTTATTTTAAAGAAAGAACAACTATTATCATTGATAAAGGAAAAAAATAATTCTCAAGTTTTGATTGCAAAAGTAGATTTTGACAAATTCGACTCAAGAAAGAATCTCAAAAACTAACGACATTTAGTTGCTCTAAGAGACAATTCCAATGGATTGTTGTACAATTTGGATTAAAACAAGATCCAGGTATCTTTCAAAGATATATGAATAATATCTTTAAAAAATTACAAAATATTTTGTGTATCTATATAGATGATACTTTAGTTTTCAATGGTGAATTAAATAAAAATTATTTTGATATTATTAATATTCTATAAGAATGTACCGCTCCTCGTGGAATAGATCCCACATCCAACCAAGTTTTTGACCAAGGAACTGGATAATTTCCACTACCGTTGGCAGGCTAGTTGGACCGTGAACGCGGAAACGGGCTTCCCAAAAAGCTAGCCCTTGGCTGGGGTCAACATAGAATGAAAGGGAGGACCCTAATGTTGTATTGGCAAAGCCAACTTCTTAGGTTACGGGCGGAGAAGAGCGAACGTGATGACTTGGCTTAGTGTGCTCGTATGGATTACTTTTCTTCTACACATCGCTTTTAGGCCAATCCATATATAAATAACAATTATGATTATGAAACATCCTTATTCTACTCTATAGTTTATAAGTTGAATCATTGGTTCTCGTGAAAGAACCTTGCATTGTACTTTCTGAAAGGAATGCAATACTTGCTTGATAGAAAATTAAGTATTTAGGATTGAAAATTAAAAATGGAAAATATAATCTACAACCCTATATACTAAATAATGTTCAAGATTTCCCTAGTGAATTAATGAATAAAAACAAATTACAAAAAATTTTAGGATGTTTCACATATGTTGAAACATATATCAAGAATCTTGTAGAAATGCGAAAACCCTTACAAGCAAGATTGAGAAAAGATTATATCTGGAAATTGACAAAACAAGATACTTTGTATGTGGTTAAAGTAAACTTTTATTGGCGTTATATCATCTAAGGTTAAATGATAAAATAATAATTGAAACAAATATTTCACAAGAATATTATAGAGTAGTTTTGAAAGCAAAAGTAGATGACAAAGATGAATATCTTTGTAAATATATATCATGATCTTTCCATAGTATAGAATTAAATTATCACAGTAATGAAAAAGAATATTTAACTGTTAAAAAGGCTATTAAGAATTTGCAATATATGTCATAAGTTCCATATTCATTATTAAAACCAACAACAAGAATTTTGGTGATTTCCTAAGAACTAATATTATAGGTGATTATAAACAAGAAAGATTAGCCAGATAACAACAGTGGTTCACCACTATAATTTTGATGTCGAATATCTCTCAAGAAATAAGAATAGTTTGACAAATGCTCTTACTAGAGAATTAGCATCTCTAATTATTTTTATGCTTATAAGAATAGAACATCTTGATATCAAGATCAAGATAAAGGAAAATGAGATAAAAATCCTACTAAAACAACTCGAGCTATTATGCCTTAAAAAGTCTTTCATGGAGATAAGAAATAAACATGAAGAACTTGATTGTTCAAAATAACTCTTAAAGTCCAAAAATTGTAAAAAGAAATTTTCATCAAAAATTCAATCTAAAAAAGATCAAACTTCTAAATAAAGAATTCAATATGAAAAGAAAGAACATAACAGTTCAAAAAAGAGTAACATCTCTGAAATAAGAAAGCTTAATTAGACTCATGAAATAGAAAAAGAACATAAAAAAACTTATATGGTCTATAATGACCCAAAACCAAAAATCTATAATAATTGGGCAAAAGCTAGTAAATCTACTATAGGGTTTAGTGGAGTAACCTATAAAGTCTTCACCAACAGAATAGAGATTGAAAGTAATTATGCCAATTATAAAGTACCAAAAGTAATAACTCCAGTGGAGATAATAAGAAATTACTCTGTAGTACTATCACAACAACCAGTAATACCAAGTAGGTTGACAACCCTAGGGAAAATAGTAAGGCCTTCATTACTATTTAGAGAAGCATCTCTCCTAGAGACATCAAAGAGAATAAGGCATTCAATGTTATTTAGGGAAACATTCTCTAAAAATTCATTAGTCACTGAAGATGAAAATGACCAATATATAAATCTCAACAAACCATAATGGTTGAACCTATTTAATTTGACCAAAAAAATCTACCCAAAAACACATAGAAGATATGAAGTTCTACACCACAAAAAAACAATTCCATGCGGGAAGTAAATTCAATATTTTGGAAATAGTTGATCCAATATTTGTTTACAAAGCTTTCCATATAGGATTAATAGAAAACATATATCTAGGAATTAATTTAAGTGAATTAAATTATTTTCAGGACAATTTCAAAAAACAATCAAGAACTTCAAGAAGAAAATAAAAGTAGGTGACAAGCCTGTTTATCTTAGATTTTCAATTCACTAATGGACTGAAATGAGGAAGGATGTATCAGTCCCTACCACTTCATCAAGATAGGGATTTTCAACACAAACAGAGAAATTCTCAAACCAAGAGTGTTTCTAGAAAAGGAATTCAACATAAAAGAACTATGTGTATTAAGAGGTTAAATGTTTAGCCAAATTTATTATAAACTCAGGAAAATTGATAATTCTATTAAAATCAAAGTAAATTACTCAACTAGTATAGTCATCGTTACTTCTCAAAGTAGCATGGTTCTTTTCTACAATGATGGTGAAAAATTATTAAATATGAGACAAATTTTAACAACAATAACCTAAAAATTGGTTAATAAACAAATAAGGTATTCTATTTTTATGTCAAAAAAACACCAAATATCAAAAATACATTTACTGCATCAAATATCGAGAAGATAAAGATGTATCATCATCAACGTCATCCAAAATATTATCGACAAAAAATGACAAAGAAAAATAAAGAGGAAGAACTTTCGATAGAAGACGACAAAGAAAAATAAAGATGTAGACCAATATCTTTAATCGGCAGCATGTGCCAAAAAAAATAATGAGTGATATTTAAAGCAATATAAAAGATGAATTATTAAAGTAAGAATAAAATAGTAATTCTCATATTATAAATAGAGATTTCTTGTACTATAAAAAGAACATTTATTTTCATTTGAGGACATAGAAAAAACCAAAGCACACAACTAAAAAAACATACATCTCCTAGTATAGTAACCTTGTTTATCCAGAAATCTCAACTAGTAATTATGTACCAAATAATTATGAACAACTAAGAATCCCTTTAAAGTTTTTAATTAACCTTAAGATTATAATGATTATTATATTATGAATAAAATGGAGTTTAGATACTCTTTTCTAACAAGTCTAAATTAGACACAATATACGTA
Source organism: Hippophae gyantsensis (assembly GCA_030763125.1). Taxonomy (NCBI): domain Eukaryota; kingdom Viridiplantae; phylum Streptophyta; class Magnoliopsida; order Rosales; family Elaeagnaceae; genus Hippophae; species Hippophae gyantsensis. Next base: position 32,635,233 of record CM061030.1, read on the forward strand.
CGAATGTAGAAGGCTCACCATTATCAGAAATATATTATGATTTAAATAAAACTGAGGCATAATCGGTGTAATAAAAGAAAACAAATAGAATAAAAGACCATGATAAACCCATTAAATTCGGGTATAATAATTATAACGTTTAAACCAAAAAATTTAAATTTTAGATATTTGCTTATATCAAGCTATAATCTTAATAAAGAGAAAAATAAAGATAAAAATAACACAATATTATGATAAATAAAAATAATAAATAAAATTATATTTAATATTTATAGGAATTAAAACTAACGTTAAACAACTAGCACACATTTTAATATAAGGGTCATGAGAATATTAACATAATATGAATGTAAAAATTAACACTATTAGATTTAAAGACATCAATGTTATTAACCATAAAGCCTAAGACATTATAGCATTTGTTGCAATTGTTTAGATCGGGGAGTTCATCATTCTCTATCTTCCTAGGTTGTCACTGCCTGAATCTGTTACAATGATTAACCTTCTAGCTGTCTTCAAAAACTCACTGCAAACAAAATTGAAAAACGAAAAAGAAACCAATGTTAAAAATTTAGACAAGTGCTAATTCAGATTCAAGAATTTGGATTGGCTAAGAAGCGAAAGATTACTACCTGAAGGGTTTGTCGCCAGTGTGCTTAACAGAACCCGCAATAACCCGGAATAGAACAATGCTTAAAATCTCTGAATTGCAATTCCAAACACGTCACTCAGTTTTGCACATAACTCTTCATATGAACTAAGAACTCTCAAATCAAGGGTCCGACCGACATCTTTTTATTCGATGAAAACCTTGCAATGACCAGTCACTAATCCAAGATCAGTTCTTTGGTGATCAGATAAATTTTCAACTGAGCCACTAGGACTTAATGAAGAACGAGAACCATCAGAAATATTTGATGCTTTGTCTTGAATTCCATCTAACGATATGTTTTCATTAGAAGAAGTTTTTGAACTCAGCTGTTCAGTTACAATCACTTGACCAAACAATAGAATGTGAGGAGCAGTACTCTTCTTTTCACTGTTTGCCTTCAAGTTTTGTGTGGGATGATTGGTTTTCATCCAGCATGGAACTTTATCTTTCTCAGGCCTTTTATGAGGATTGGTGTGATCAACCTCTTGAAATCCAACTGGAAATAGACCTAATTGAAGCATGTTCGTGTGGGGATCCGATGAATATGTTCCAAATTGAGCATGCCTGGCTCCCTGTATGCCTGCAGGAACGTCATACGAAATACAAGATAAAGCACTGCTGGAACTGAGAAGGTCGCTGGAAAGGAAAGGAATTCGAGATTGGCCAACCAACGAAAAGTTGGCATTTTGACTAGCTACAGAAATGTCCGAATTCTGTGGAAGCTTCAACTTCTTTCTTCGAGGAGAAAATGGGGAGAAATGGATTGCAGGCATGCTTGACACCAATTCAATCAACCATGGATTGACTCGTTTTACATTATGGAGTAGATCTGGTTCATCCCATGCTACCTGAAATATTGTTTCATATATTGATAAATAACTAAAGGTAAAAGCTAGAGGTTTGAGTCATGCCAGCTTTACATTTACAACCAAGGTTCATTAAGCTGATTTATGTCCTAGTGCTGATAGTACAAAAACACTTGGACCGTTCATCAAAGAAAGAAAAAAACTTGATTGCACAAGTTGCAGTTGGGCAATAGATAAGACAGAGCTTAATCATTCACAATCTAAAGAATGTGCAGATGAACAAAAGCATGTACAACAGAAACCATGTAGAAAACTATGCATAACACTTGCATATCTAGTGTGCGCATGAAAGAACTAACCTGTAGAAGACACCAAGGAGAATCAGGCCAATGGATGGGATTGGCAACCTGAACAGAAGATATGGTTCCCATAAACCAACTTATCCGAGAAGAATCTTCGGTTTCAAAAGGCATTTTAAACCTCATTCCAGGAGACCACCGAATTTGCATTGCAGCTTTCACTGCAGAGGCCTTAACAAAAAACTCTGGTGCAGTCGCTCGAGGATAATAAACAACCTCAAAGGGATGTCCAGAAGCAGCAAGAGTTGCAGCTTCAATAACAGATTCAGCCTTCACTTTAACCCTCAAATCTTTGCTACAAGTTGATCTTCCCGTAAAATTTTCGTATCCCCCAAATTGAGAACAAGAATTTCCACCTGCAGGGTTCCATCCAGATGAATATTCAGATCCACAGCCAAGTCCTTTCTTAGCCCTTCTTATCCCAAAACAAAGATCACCATTATCTGCTCTCAAAAACACAATTGAATCACCAGCAACAAGTTTCTTATGATTCACAAAATTACTCCACCCTGTTGTCAAAAGATGACGGCGTGGTGTACCTCTATATATATGCCTAAACTTCCAAATCTCACCATGTACATCCTTAGCATGAATGTTCTGAACAGGAGGCTCAGCTGAAAAATCCAATGGAGGAAAGATAGTCTCAGCACAATAACGAGGAACCGAGAATCCTCCTCCATTGTTAGCATCAGATTGTGTCAATGTCTTCGCAAAGGATGCTGGTTTTTCCGGATTCTCAACCATTCCATTTTTACATACTGAAGCATTATCATCCTCAAGATCAATACCATTATCCATTACTGGTATCAACCTTAATTTTGCAAAAACTTCATCAGTTTCAGGATCTGCCATGTACCTAATAGCAGAGACTCTGCAGAGAATAAGAGCAGGAACTCTAAAATTCCCAAAATTTATATTCCCTTGAGAATGTTCTGCGTGACCTTGAGGAAAGTAGAAGACTTTGGAATTAATGGGTGGCATTTGAACCATCCCGCCGGCACAAGCATGCCATAGTTGAGAATCTAAGCATTTATCAAAGTTCCTATTCAGTGGTTCATTTATAGAATCCATTACTGTTATGATTGTATTCAACTATACAAGTCCTTTCTATTTCTTGCCCTTCTAGACAAATAATGCTGTCACCACATAAAATCTGTTAAAAAAAAGTCCATCAGAAAACAAAAAATCAAGAACAAAGAGATAATAACAGATTCTAAAATCCACAAATTCAAATACTAAAAAAGACCCATTTAACGTTGAAAGGAGTCATCTTTCTTTTTCCCAATCCAAATACTAAGAAGACCTATTTAACAACACAACAGACCATATAGATTAATATAGAATTTACGCGTACCTTATTGATTGTGCAGCTAAAACTAGAAGTGCCAGTGGCAAACAACAAGAACAATTAACCAAAGTAATCCCAAGAAATTAAGATTTTAAGTTTTCACTATCCAAAAGGAAAGATAAGAGGAAATTCAAAGATGGGTCGGATTCAAAATTCCCGGAGAATCAAAATCCTGATTAGGACGACAATGGGTTGGTGGATAAAAAGAAGGAGAATAAGAAGAAGCAGTTTGAGAGACAGAGTTAGAGTTAGAAAAGATTGTTTTATTTTATTTTATTGAATAGCTCAGTACTTTACGCAAAAACAGAGACACCACTAAAGGCTGAAGCTTGGCTGCCGACCAGACTGTGTTTAGGTGTGAAACAGTAAACAGCGAAAGAGGAAAACCAACAAATATTAGAAAACAAACACCAAAAACATCTTTATTTTAGAATTGTTCTTGCTTAATTTGATTCAAGTTATAAATGAGCAGAGATTTAAGTGACTTATTTTATTTTATTTTACTGGGTTAAGTTTTGAGTAATTTATTATTATTATTTGAATAAAGTTTTAAGTAATTTATTGGATGTTGACTTTTTTCTTTTTTATGGATATCGATTCAATGGTTGACACAGAAACATAAGAATGACGGGGTAAATTATATCAATAATTAATAATTTTTTTCATAATTTAATTATATTTTTTATTTTTAATATTTATTTAAAAATATATTTAATCTTAATAAATCAAATTTTAATATAATTTTTATTTTATTATATTTTAAAATATTAATATTAATTTTTATCTTTTAATAATTTAACACACTAAAATATAAAATTTAAAATTTAAAAAAAATAAAATTCAAACAAATATTTTATTATTAAAAATATATTTTATATATATATATATATTAAATAATATTAATATATTTTAAATTTAAATTAATTACGATCTTATTGCAATAAATTTATGATCCAACCCTATATCTTTATGATTATTTTAAAAAAATTATTAAATAATCATAATTTTAATTATTTTTAATTAAAATATTCATCATTACGTATATGTAAATATATATATATATAATATAATTTTTTTTAATTATATTTAATTAATTTTTATAATATATTTAAAATAAAATATATAAATTTAAATATTTTAAGCTTTAAATTAATTTTAAAAAATTATTAAAAAATACAGTATTTAATATTATAGAAATATTTTTATTTAATATGCTTAATTTTACTAAGAAAATACACTTTTTCGTATTATAGAAATATTTTTATTTAAGATATTTAGTTTAATTTTTAAAATTTAAAATAAAATATAAATAACATAATATACATTTGTTTTCAAATATAAAAGTATTTTTATTTAAAATTATTTTAAATATTATATATATATATATATATACTTTTTATAGTTTGACATGGATAAAAGTATTTAAAAAAAAAGAGAAATAGAAATTAAATAAGACTGCATCTCTAAACTTTAACACAACAAAACACTTTTTAAATACTTTGACATGGATTAAAGTATTTAAAAAGAAAAAATAAATAAATAAGACTGTATCTTTAAACTTTGAAAAAAAAACAAATATTAAATTTAATTTGATAATATTTAATATTAAATAATTATATTTTAATTTAAATAATATTTAATTGAGTGATATTTAATATAATGATGAATTAATTTTTTTTAAATAAATTAAATATAATTTTTTTTTAATGTCCAAAATGATCATGTTGTTAATCATAAGAATTTTTTAACTTTTAGTGATTTGAATAAATTTTTTAATTTTAAAATATAATACAAAAATTATGCATTTATCTTTAATCACTTTTTTCTAATAGCAATTTAAAAATTATATAATAATAAAAGTTTCTATCTATTAATCAGTTATATTATAAAAATTAGTATTTATTTTCTTATATCTTATAAAAAGAATTAAAAATAAATAAATTTTACCATTAACTCAATATTTTAATAAATTTATAATAAAAATTTAACTATTCATTTGACACTTTAATAATTTTTATCATTTTATTATTTACCAATAAAATAAAGTATTATTAAAATAATATTATTTTATTAAAAATATTAATAAGAAATATTTTTTATCATTCATTTATACTTCTAAAAAAAATAAATGATAAAATGATATTTTTCTTATATAAAGAACTAAACCATCTATTTAATTTAATATAAATAACCTACTCGCCATTTTCTCATCATAATAATATTACTGAAACATCGGTTTTAACATGTGGTGTTTAATGGAAGATTTAATGACATATTTAGATGAAAGTATTGTATATATTTTACTCTTTCGTTTCTTTTTAAAACATTATTTTTTTGAAACGGCCAAACCCAGAATCCACAAACCCGATCAGTCAACTGCTTCAATCTTTGTTTTTCTAAAACTTTACTTTTTTTGTTTTATTGAGATGCGATCGGGTAGGTTTGAATCCACAAACCCGATATACTCTTTAATCAAAAACTAAACGACCATGACCATTCTTTAAAGAAAGAAAATGTCTTCTTTTTTGCTTCGTTAGAAAGTTAGCATATTATTATGGCAAGTGAGCTTTCAATTCATCCACTGCTCTTAAATCAAGAAAAATTAGGGTTAAACATAAAACACTAACCCCTAAACCATGGTTAAGTTCATATAACTCGAGGCCTTGACTTGACTTGACTTGCTTTGGGGGTCCAATCAAACAAGTAATATGGAGAGTAATTAAAAAACTGTAAATAATCAACTTTAGAACTCTCTGCTCAGTTGCTGAGTAACTCTGACTGTTGGGTATGGGTGTTTCTGATTTTTGAGAAACTTTTATATAAGCTTGACTCGCTAATTCAATTTGTTAAAGCATATTATATCATTTTATTAAATATCTGATACATATATTAAATTATTCTAATAAGTTTTAAAAGATAATTATATTTTAAATATATATATATAATAATTAAAAAAACTCTTCATATTCCTTTAACCTTAAAAACTAACATTAGGAATTTTTTTAATTAATTAATTAATAGATTCGCGAAGGTATTGGATGCCCAAAAAATAACATAAATTTGGCATCTTAATTTTGATTTTGGTTTCAGGTTATCATGACAAAGTTAGTGTTAAGCTTAAAAGTGAAAGGATTAGGAAGATTTTTTTTTAATTATATGATTTTTTTTAATTATATGATTTTAAAATACAGTATTTTTTAAAACTTATTTAAATAATTTAATACATATATAACACATTAAATAAAAAAGTATATACCATAACAAAAGTTTCTACTCTTTTTGGGTTTGCAAATTCTAGTTATATTATTAATAATAGGAAGATTTTTTTTAATTATGATTTTTTTTATCTATATGAATTTAAAATATAGTATTTTTTTAAAATTTATTTAAATAATTTAATTCATGTATAACACATTAAATGAAAAAATATATACCATAACAAAAGTTTCTACTCCTTTTTGGGTTTGCAAATTCTAGTTATATTATTAATAATATAATTATACATGTATTATATTAATTATAATTATAATATATTTATAACGAGTAAAGTAACGTATACATCATCAAAATTAGAATATTTATTTAAATTTATCACTTAATTTTAAATTATGATAAATTTATTATTAAATTTTTGTTAATATTATAAATTTATTATCAAATTTTTTTATAAATATTACAAATATTCTTTCACGAAATTATTTATTTATTGTATAAATTTATCAACGAAAATACAACGAAAGTGATAGATTTAAAACATTTATCAAATATTTGAGGAAAAAATTATTGTAATATAAAATTAAATGATAAATTAAAATGATATTTTAAATTTGATAATATATTTATTAATTTAACCTTATAATATATAATAATATTTTTAGCCACAGATACCACGGTTTCATAGTATATTTCATTGCAACCCTTAGCAAAGGACAATATCATGTACTATAACCTCTTTTTTTCCACGCTAAGAACACTGGTATACTCGTGCAATTTTTGCATACTCACAGGTCATTTATACATGAGATTACATTTTTTAATAAACAAAAAATTATTATCTTTTTTTTAATAAACAATGTATTCAATACAAGAATTGAATAATGATAGTTCAATTGATTGGAGTATATGAGATATATATTATTACCTTCTAATAATATATATAATTACTGATTATTTAAAAAAATATATTGTTATCTGATGGGTTTTTATTAAAAAAAATGCAAGCTGAGCTATTATAGTTGGGTCAAAATAGAGCACCCGATTAATTATTATAGGAAATATATCAAAATGAATATAGGGTCCAAGTATCTAATACAAACAGTTAGAGAATAGACATTTAAATAATTAGCACCGTGCATAAAATCAATGCGAGTAATCTCCGGTAGGGGCGGCAAATATTGTTATATGGTAACTTATCATTATTTGATTATGATTGAATTTTTATATATTTGTGAATAAATATACATTATATATAATTATATATTAGATAATTATTTGATATAAAGATATATTCTTTATAGACATCTATCATTTATTAACCGATAGATTATCCTTTAAATTAGATAAGAAAAATCTATAAGTCTTTAAATTTTTAAGATAATTAAAGGATAATTATTTAACCTGTATCCCTTTAAGATAATTATATTGTTTTCACACTTATATAATGACTATATATTTATTTGGATTGATCCATAAAATTATTTACTAATTAGGACCATTTTTTGACTATCACATGAACAAAATTACCCTCAGTATCAACCCTCTAGACTTTCTAGCCCTTAGGTTAAAAAATCTTATTGTAATTTCTGTCGATACTTGTATTAAATATTTTTTCTTATTTTGTTGAGGATTTTGAGCTTACCATTGAGTATTTTTTACCTGTTAAAGTGAAGAACTTCATGCCAAGTATGGCTATTCAAAATATGCATGGTGGCGTTTTGTTTTCAACAATGTCTTTCAATTTTCAATAAGAATTTCGGTTAAAAATTTATGTTAAAGCCAACATTTTTATAAAGAAAGTCAAACATTCTTTTTTTTTCATGGAAAACTCAAAATTCAAATCCTAAACCTAATCCATTTAAGATTAGATAAACAATCTTAATAATTGATTTTTCTTCATGTAGTATAAGATAATTATTTTTTTATCTTACTAGTAGTCTTTTAAGTGGCAGCCCCTTAGCTCGTAGTCCATTGGGCGACAAAGTCTTGGCAAACAAAATTTTAGCCTACTAAGTCTTAATAAACGAAGTGGTTGCCAATCACATTCTAGCCATCATAGTTATGGGCAACAAAATCTTGATCAACAAAGTTATGGCTAATTGAGTCATAGCTAATAAAGTTTTGGCCAATCAAGTCCTGGCCACTGGAGTTTTAGTCAACAAAGTTCTGGCTAACTAAGTCTTTTTTGTAACCCTTTTTCTTAACTTATGTATTCCCATTTCTCGTTGGAATGAAGTTACATGGAAAAATAGAAGGCTGGACACCTTTAGAAAGTCTAGGAGGTGGTATCTTAATCACCTCAAGTTTTGGTAGGACCAGTATCCTGGTATACTTTAATAAATTATACCCTTGATTGGTGTTTAGACTTTGTCCAAAATGTAGACAGGTAGTTGAACCTTTAACAAGGTACCTGACGAATAAGGATGCGCTAAGATGCAACACAATAAGTGTATATTTTTGGGGAGGACACATATTGTGGAACAACTTAGAAAGGTTATGGCCAAGGCTCTATGGCCTTAGCCTTGTATCACTTTATACAATTTATTTTTGACTTGTATTTGTAATATTGTTTTTATACCCGACCATCGCCATATATATTCTAGAGATCCTGGACCCAAGGTACATGAAGACAGGGAATGATTTCTCAACCAGGGCTCAACTCAATTTGGCAAGACAAGCACTCCCTAATTAGATCCAATTCTAGTCGATCAACTTCTTAGTTGGTCGTAGCTCTTGGTCTATGCCTATCTTGTTAGATGGTGGTTCAATCTTTGGACCACATGTTGACTCTGTTGGGAATTCAGTGAATTTGAAGTTTTGGTGATGTTTAACTTGTACCCATGGCCTCACTCTTCTGTTTGAGTATTGTTGTGTTTGGCTAAAAAAAATTAAGTTGGAGGTGACTTGTTGATCCAAATATTACTTAGTTAAGCCCCTCGATCTATCAATCCTTTACTGGGAGTACTTGAACTTGTTCAAGTAGTCCAAACATGAGATAGTTCTCTACTTAGAATTTTTATTTACTACTTTGTTGGAGACTTATCATCTTGCTTATTAAAGCCTTGTAGGCAAAGTATAATATAAGACATAAATATAATTCCTGGACTTAAGGTGGTAGGCTTGTGAGTCATGGCTCTTTTTTAGAATCTATAGCCAATTCTAGGCGATAGGAAACTTGATAGGCGGTTCTTGGTTATGGCATGGACCATATAAATAACATGTTAATCTTCTAAAAACAATTTTATAATATGGCCTTGATAACGTAAAGCTCATATGTTGGGATATCTCTTATTCACTACCTTAACATGGATATATGCCTTTACTTGGATATTGAGGCTATTATTGCATTTAGTTTCACTATGTAATAGTCTGGACACTAGGGCAAATGGCTCATAGGTTGGGATGCTATTCTTCGTAAAATCTATAAGATCACTACTACAAAAATGGGTATTTAAGTCGATACGTAAAGTCGGTTTTTAGAAAAAACTGACTTTAAATTAGTTTAAAGTCGGTTCGGTGTAGAACCGACACTATTCACGTAGGATGTAGCATCGGTTGACGTGTCGAACCGACACTATGCATGGACGTAGCGTCGGTTCACCACGTCAACCGACGCTACGCTACGTGGATAGCGTCGGTTCCAGGTATCAACCGACGCTACACTACGTGGATAGCGTCGGTTGACCACGTCAACCAACACTACGTCCATGTGTAGCGTCGGTTGATACCTGGAACCGATGCTATCCACGTAGCGTAGCGTCGGTTGACACTTGGAACCGATGCTATCCACGTAGCGTAGCGTCGGTTGACACGTGGAACCGACGCTACACACGTGGATAAATTCTTTTCTCTTCTTTCTTCCCAGACAAAAACTATTTTCAACGTTGTAGAACTCTAAAAAACCGAAAACCTCCTCCACTTCTCCTCCACTCTTTCTCATTTTTTGGCCACCTACGACTACCATTTCTAGCACCGGTTAGTGAGTTTTCTTCCTATTTAACTAATCTTTTAGATCCCCTATTATTCATATTTTTTTTCCTGTTATTATGTGTATAAATTTTTGTATTATATATGTAGGTTTGTATTATAACATAAGGAGAAGAATATGATGATCTTGAATAAAATAAAACAAAACCATGATAATTTTTCTGGTATTAATTAATATTTTATTTTTCAAATATTTGTATTATTTGAACTATTTGCTAAACTGATTTTTTTTCTACTAGAATACAAGTTTTTATTTGAGTAAAATAGAAAATGAATAAATTTAAAAAAAAATTAAAGTCGGTTCACGCCTTGAACCGACTTTAAACTTTAAGTCGTCTCATTTAAAGTCGGTTTTTAACCGATTTTAATGCCCCTTTTTGTAGTAGTGGATGAGCAAAATTTTAGGATCTTATAATACCTTATAAGGGGTGATCTTTGGCCCTACTATTCTTAAGTAAGTAACTTTAAGATGAATGAAAGATCATATTTCAATCTCGTTCTAGTAATTATATGTAAAGAAAGTGTTTAGTTTTGATTCTTTATTATGATAAATATGATATTTGATATTGATTCTACGATATGCTATTATGTTATGTATAGAAAAATGAATAAATCTGATAGTTTATCCCTTTTCGATTAGAATTAAGTTGTTATAGTATTATATATAAATATCTATTGTAAATAGTTATTTTGTTAGACAATTATCTATTGTAGAGATGTATTGTCTATATACATATATCCTCTATTATATGCTAGATTATCCCATCAAATAGATAAAGATATTTTTTGAATTTTTATCTATTTAAGATAACTAAAAGATAATTATTAGCTTCTTATCTCTAAGGATAATTATATTGTTTATACATTTGTACAATGATTAGGGTTATTATTTAACGTTGTGTAATGTATGAAATTATTCTCAATAGTACTTTAATCGTATAACTTTTAATTGAAATATATTAGTCATATAATTTTAAAAAATGATGTATTTTAATTTTAAAAAATTGTACTTTAATTATGTAACTTTATATATTTAAAATTAAAGTGTAAGTTTTTTTAAAAAATTATAAAATTAAATTACTTCAATTAAAAATAATGAAATTAAAATAATTATTTTATAAAAACTATTGAATCTCCCCGTCACCTTACCTTAAGTTAACTATATTATGGAAAAAATAACTACAGATACGATGATAGTATTTAATTTTATGATTTTTCAATTCTTTTAGTTTGGGTTTTTAATACATGTAAAAAGTGTTGAAAAGAGCTCCAATGAAAAGGTTAACATATTTTAATTACATTGGTTGATCTAGTTTTAATACTATATTGACTAAAATAAATGTAATGTTTGTTTCAAGATGAAAATAAATGAAGAAAGATATTACAAGAATGAATTAAAATGATGATATTTGTATAATTTATATAGTTAGTATTACGATAATAATTTATTATTTACTTCAAATATTTATTTAATAATGATGACATTAATAATTAATAATAAATATAAAATAATTTTTTTGTAAATTTTATTAGAATAATAACAAAAATCCTTATATCAATATTACAACTCAATTTTTATATTATATTTATATTTTATTAATTAATATTAATTTTATCTAATAACAATAACATTAATTTATAGTTAATTATAAAAATATAATAAATAATTTAAATATTTTTTTATACCAATAACAAAATGGATGATCATAATTCAAATTAAATTCTTATATTCATTAAAAAATGAATTCAAATAATATCATATTTTTTTTATCATTTTATTTAAAAAAATGGTAAATAAATGACAAAATTAATTTTTAAACATTTTTTTAATTAAACTTATCATGTTATTAATATATATTAAAGTTACATTTTGATTAATAACAAGTTCAATACTTTAATATGTCATTTTTTATATATTTTAGTCATTTTTTTTAATTTTAATCTTCATTTTACTTTTAAATAAATAATAATATTTTAATTATATGTGTCAAATAATAATATTTTTAGTAAATTTTATTTTAAATTTTTATCTTTTTATAGCCATTTTCACAATAAGGATTAAAAAAATTATATTTTATTATAAAGAACTAATCACGATTTTTTACCCATGGATGAAAATTTTGACGTTGTCGGTAACACTATCACGATAACGTCGCTTTTTTACACATTTTGAGATTGAAATATGATTTTATATCTTTTGTTCAGATTGTCACAAAATTATTAATAATATTGCTAAAATATCGTTGTCATTAAAATATAGCTTAAATGTCTTCTTTTTTTTGCTAAAATGTCTTGGATATTATAGATATTGTCGCTAAAATGTCGAACAAAATATCAATTCTTGATTTATTATTCCTTTTTTTTCTTCTTTTTGAATAATCATTTTAATTCAATTTTTTTCTTATTTTTGTAGTAGATAATATCATGTTTGTTATATATATAAGTACTTTTAAAAATAAATAATCAATTAAATTAATTTTTATACCGTTGAGATTTATCTATTTATAATAGTTATAATTAAATAGTCTACTTAATTATTTTAAACTTTTTAGTTATTTATTTATAATATTTTAATTAATTATTTTTTTTGATATTTTATAAAATTTATTAAAAAAAATTCATATTTTTGATAGAGTTTTTACCGATTTCATGATTTTTTTCAAAGTTTTTGTCTATAATATAATATCTTTAATATTTTTATAAAAAATTATATCTCAACATTTTCATCAAAATCAATATTTCAAACATTATTTTTTACCCTATATATTATCCAAATTAAGTTGGTGAATGTTTTTGGTTGTGTACCAAACCTATAAATTAGTTTAAAATTATATTTAATGAAAATATATTTTAATATTTTATTTATTAAGTGAAATATTATAATTATATTTTTTTTATAAAAATATCGCAAAAAAATATTTTGTAGAGTAATAAAATCGTATTATTAAAGTGGATAAATGGAGTAAAATAAATTCATTACTTTATAAAATAAATTTTAATTTTTTTTTATAAAAATATTAAATTTATGATATCTTATTTAATAAATATAAATTTAAAATATATTTTTATTAAAAAAGATCGGATTTCATCCGATTAGCTAGTAAATAAAACAAGTCAACAACTGAGCAACTTAAAATATTGTGTCATCAGCGTATATCATATATGTTTTTAACTTGTGAGAATTATTGATTGATATCGTATTAAATTAATTATTAAGATGATAATCCATCATTCCATACCAATTATTAAATTAGTGTGATAATAATGGAGTTTTGGAGGAATTATATTTTTTTTCTCTCTTTTATTTGTATATGTATCGTTACTAGTTTAATCCCAAATAAATAATATTTTTAAAAAATTATTAAAAAACACATTTAAATTTTATAAAAACAAAAACAATATTTTAATATATTTAATCGAATTTAAATAAGACGAAATTTAATATTAAATAAATTTAAATAATCTTAATTTAAATTACATTTATTATAGTTTAATTCAAATAAATTTAATATTAAATTAATTTAAATTATTATAATTTTATTTTATAATATTTAATATAAAATTATATTTTAAAAAATAATACACATATAAATTAAAAAGATAAAAAAACATTACTTTTATAAAATATAAGATTTAATGGTGATATATTTCATCCATAAAACATATTTTGATATCTTTGGAAGGCAATGCAAATTGAAATGTGAAAAAAAGCTGGGGTTTCGATTATCGAAATTGACGTTAAATTTTTATTTAATAAAATTTAATAATATGTATAATTTTAAATTAAAATCGAACATGAATCAATTAATAAAAATCGGTTACAATTATACTGAAAATTGTATTCATTCATACCTAAAATTAATTATATTTATTTAATTTATTTATATATTTAATAAATTAAATTATAAATCAAACATTAATTATATATATAATAATAAATTATTTTATTTTATTTTTTAGGTTTTTTATGACTATCTAAATCGTTACCTATTGATAAAAAATCTTCTCCAAATCATAATGATTTTTGTACGATTTTAAATACAAATTTTATAATTTGATATGAGAATTGTTATATCAAAACTATCACCAAGTGTATCCGTGCTCATCCTTAATTGCAAACAAAAATCCTTTTCATATTTGTAAAGTTGATGACTCGAAATGCATCTTATTGTCCCTTATGATATAAATACTGTTATATATAAAACTATATCAAATAAAATAAATTTATGATTTATAAAATAATATTATTTATATTTTTGAAATAAAATTATCAAAAGAACTTAATTTATTTAAAACTCAATTTAATTTATTGAATTTTATGTAAATTTAATTAAATTTACTCTTAAATATATTAAGTTGAGTAATTTAAAATTAGCTCATTTATAATTTTAAAAAATAAAATAAAAATGTTTATCATTTTATATTAAAATATAAATATTCTCTTTTAATTTATTTTTATAAAATAAAAAATAAAAAATATTATTATTTAAATATATTTTTATAATTATAAAAATAACCATTACCCAACATTCTACAACAAATCAAGTAGCGACAAGACATAATAAAAGACACCTTTTAACAAATTCATCCTCCACAAGTGGAAAGAATTGATAGAAAATAACAGTTGTGAAAAAAATAAGAAGCTGAAAATGACATCGATTTGATTAATCCAATCAATCAAACACCTCCTCATAATTTACTCATCAGAAGTTAGGTCAGGATAAACAGTAATAGTATTATGTTATTATCTTTATTAAAAAAAATATTTTTAAAATTAATAGATTTATGATTTTTTTAATTTGAAGTGAAGAATTACTTCCTTATAAATTTATATTATTATTATTTTTAAAATAATATACTTAAATTATTTTAAAATTTTCAATTACATTTTTTAATGAATTTAAACAATTATTTATCTTTAATACATATTTAAATTTATTTTAAAACTTTGTACGGTTTTAGGAGATTTTGTTCATTGTTTTGTAGTATATTTTTTATCATTATATTAATTTTTTTTATCTTGTATTAAATTTTATTAATATTAACTTATATTTTAAAAATAAAAATAGTAAATAATTTTTCAAATTAATATAATTTACTTTCTTTGTTTTTAAAAAATGGAGGAGTATTTTCGTTACAATTATAAGTCAATCACAATTATTCTTGTTAACTTATTTTACGTTATTTCACATCATTATAGAACTTTCCCCCTCCTAAGTCCTTTAAGTCCTTTAAGGCTACAACAAAGGCACAGGTAGGATGGGGTCCTTATAACAAAAATGTCTAGTAGTTGTATATCTTATGTTTTGAGGCTTTTACAAGGACCACGTCACCATTTGCTTTTTATCTTAGATTCTATTTTTTGTTCCCTGCGGAATGATTTTAAGTTTTTAATTATACAAATAAACTCTACTTGTTTATTTTTTTTTCATTTAATTATTTTTTTTTATTTTTATACTTTATTTATTTAATTTTTATAATTCTATTCATTTATTTTTATTTTTTAAGTTTTTATTAAAAAAACTTATATATAAAAATTTAAAAATAAATAAATCAAATAAAAAATAACAAGAAGATCAAAATATAAAATATAAAAAAATTAACCATAATTATAATTCGGTTATTTTTAATAAAAATATTCACTTTAAATTATTTGTGTGATTTAAATTTTTCACTTAAAATAAAAAAAAATTGAGTTTTAATATGAGATAACTAAGATTTTATTTAATAATAATTTGATTTATAATTTATAATTTATAATTAAATAATTAGTTTTGTGATTTATTATTTTTACTTAATGATGTTTAAGGACAAGAATCACTTACAAGTTTTTTGTAATGATTTATGTTTTTATGATTTTTTTTTAAACTTAAAAAATAAAAAAATTATTTATTATTTACAAATTTTATATTTTAATCATTTTCTTCGAATACTTATAAATATAAAACTAATAACACTTATTTATTCTCTAAAAAATAACTGGTAAAAATAAAAAAATCATAAATTATAAGTCTAATTTAAACATCTTATTTTTAAAGATTTAAAAATTATCTCATATTTAGTAGTATTTTTTTATAAAAAATGAAAATAAAATTAAAAATTATTAATAAATATATCTCGTTAAAAAATATTTTAAAAATAAAAAATTATAATCAAAATCATTATTAAACAAATTATAAGTTAATCATATCACACAAAATAATTGAATAACAAAGAGCTTCAAATTGAAAAAATAACAAGCAATAACAAAGAATCCAAATATTCTTTGCCATTTTTAGAATATATATTACTAATACTTAAAATAAGGAGTAGTTTCTTTTATTTATTATTTATTTGATTATATATATACATACACCTATAATAAAACTAGCAGGTCATGTATTTTGTCAAAGTTATATTGTAACGAAGTATTAATTTAATAATAAATAATTTAATTATAAATAATAAAAATTATAAATATTTATAAAAATTTAACAGTTTTTTTAAAATAATCCTAAATGATAAAATAGTAATAGTTATTATAATATCGAAATTATGGTTAATTAAAACTGAATATATATCAATATTATTTTTTATATACATATAATTATACAAAGATATATATATTTTTAATAATAAAACATATAACAATTTAAATAATTAGATTAAATTTTATTTATTTTTATTTTTATATATTTTATTTTATTCAAAAATATGTATTTAAATATTTAAAAGATAAAACTACTAATAATATTTTAAAAACTATAATAGATTAAAAATTATATTAATATTTAATTTTTAGATGAAATATATTTTTAAATAAATATTAAAAAATAAAAAATATGATTAAATTATAAAAAAAATCATATTTATTAATATAAAATAAATATAATTATTAACGTAATTTTTTCTATAGTTTACTCCAATTCCTGCTAAACCAACAGTAGACCAATGGATAGAACATAATAAGCAATGTCTCGATGACTATGTCCAACCAAAGTATATCAAAGAAACCAATGGATCTTCCACGTGGTGCATTATGATATGTCTTCTTGTATAACTGTTGTTGACGTGATTTTACGCGCGGGACCCTTATATGACAGGTCAGGATCTTTGTCTTTACTTGTGCCAGCAAGCCCAATACTGATTAAGGGCCGTTGCATATCAACCATACTCTACCGATTAGAAGTAAAGATCTTTGAAAAGTTAGACTATTTTGCCTCAATATTTTTTAATTAAATTATAATTTAGTTTAATTTATATAATTTTAAAATAAATTAAACGTCCCATCCGTACATATCTGAATTGAATTAAATAATTTATCAATTAATTTATTAAATTTATTTAAATTATTTTAAACATTAATATCATATTTAATAGTTATTTTAATTTTTAACTTCAAAATATTTCATAAAAAAATAAAATTGTTTGATAACTAATTTTTAATTTTAATTTAAAAAAACAAAAATTAAAAATTAAATTTTTTATAATTAATTTTTAACTTTTTAAGTTCTAAAATTCAATGTCAAACTTATTTTTGATTAATTTTTATTAAATTTAATTCTTTAATTTATTTAAATATAATTGAGTATTTGGACTCTTAATTTTTAGTATCAAAATATAAAAAAATAGAAATTGTATTACAATTTTTTTTTTAATTTAACTAAAATTTAAAATTTAGAAAATAAAAATCGAAAAATAAGTTACTTAATTTTAAATTTTTTAAAATTTGAAAATCAAAATTAATAATCCATAAATTAGATTAATTTACAACTGAAATATTTAATTATCACTATTAATAACAATACATCTCAAAAATATAAAATAATATATTTAAGATGTATTATGAATGATTTTTATTAAAAAAAATAATATTTGCTCAATATATGGTGCAAATTAGGATATAAATAGCAAATTTATGTAATAAAAGATTCTAAAAATGAAAATAAAAACTTTTAGATAGATTAAAATATCATAAGAAGTCTTATATTGATAAAAAATGCTAATATATCATTTCCCACTAATAGTAATAATATCATAGATATAATTTAGTCATTTTTATTTAATATTATCTATATTTTATATTTTTATAGATATAAAAAAGATTTATGATATTAATTTTTTTATTATATAATAATTATGTGATATATATTACGGTAAGTTAAATAATAAAATTTAATGATTTAAATTTATTGATTAAAAAAATATAGTATATCCCCCTCCAAAAATATTTTTAGAAGTGTTGTTTGTCCTAAAAAAATATGTTAGAAAAAAATAATATTATATCAAAAAAGCGTTCAATCAAAACATATGTTTATTTAAAAAATGTTTAGTATAAAAAAAATTAAAATAAAAAAATTATAAAATAAGTTAACTAGTTGTTAATTTAATTTCGTGAGCTAAATAAGTTGTAATTTTTCAACTTTAAAACTCAATAATTAAATCTCATTTTAAACTTGATTAAGCAAGTCATTTGACATCTTTAATTATGATTATACAATTAATATAATAAGTATTTATATTTAACATTAAAAATTATAAAAATATCAAGTTTATTAATTAAAATATATATATACATAAAGATTAAATAAATTTACATTTAATCTTTATCAAAATCACTATTAAATATTCATCGATTATTTTTTGTCAAAAATCATTAGATGGTCGGTGATCTTGTTGGATGTTCGAAGACTATCGCCAACAAATCTATAAGTCTTATAAAATTTTCTTTAGATTATGTATGACTTATAAAATAATTATACATTTTTATAATATTTTTATGATAAGTAAAAAAATATGTATTATTTGTATACAATTTATAAAATAATTTGAAACATATGAAAATGTTATGGTTGAATAATATTTTTAATTTAAAACTTATTTATTTTAAATTTTATTTGGGTAAAACTTACTAACTATAAACACTTCGTATACATTTTATAGAATACCCTTAAAATATAAAATTATTTATATTTAGTAATATATATAATTTGAAGCTTATTTATTATAAAATATATTTATAATTTAATGTGATAATTTAAAGGTTTTTTACGTAAATAAATATAAATTTAATATATATTTTATGAAATTATATAAAATTTATATATAACTTCCGAAATAACATTACAGATTTATGTATAATTTTTTTACATCTTACAAAATAATTTAAAATATCAAAATATTTATAAAAAATAATAATATTTTTTAAAATTATACTATTTATACCTTCATAATTATAATTTAAATTTCAAGCATGTTACATTTACAATAAATTACATCCTGTTGTGTATCCATATTCTTTAATGTTCTTTAGTTTACGCAATTAATTTCCGAAAATTTTGAGTGCAATGATTACCAAAGATTAAACTCACGTAATTTCTTACGAAACAATTATTTTTAATGGAAGAAAGTTTGAGAAGTGTTAAAAAATGTTTTAATTTAATTTACGAAGTTAGGATAATAAAAATAAAAATAAAAAATAAAAAATATTAAAACAGTATAACTTTGATTAAATTAATGTATGTTTCACATTTAATTACACACAATTAATTTTATTAATTCATAATCAATTTTGAGTTTATTTTAAAATTGAAGACTTTATGTATTAAAACTAAAATATAAATAAATTAAATTATAAAAAATAAAAAAAAATAAAGTTGTTATAGAGTATAACTAAAAAAGTTATGCAGCAATTTGCATAGTTCGATCAACTTATGAATTATATAAAATGTACACGACCTTTAAAAAAATAATTTATTCAAGTATGTTGTTTATGTAACTTATGAGACCCATATGCATATATATAATGATATAAAAGAAAAGAATAATAAACTATTGGTGGAACTTATGAAAGTATTGAAATATCAAGGCCTTATTATAATATATATATATATTTTATTTTAAGAAATTTTTTTTTTGCAAAAACAGTGGTAGCAAGGTTTAATACTAAGAAAGTGTAAATAATGGGGATTTGGGCTCTGTACAGGAAATTAAAAGGCATTGATTACAACACATGGCAATTAGCGTAACCAAAGGTTGCTCATGTGCCGTTCTTCTGGTCGAGATTGCATTTTCCTTCATTTGATTTGGTCACAACTCTATACTGATATATTATTTATTATTGACGGTGTAATATTTTATGTGTATAAAATTTAAAATAAATATTTAATAAAAAATAGAGAGAAAAATAATAAATAACACTTTCAATAACCTTTCATTAAGAGATTTTAATTCTCTTATTTAATGATACTTAATTTATTTAAATTCTTAAAAGTTTTTGGAGTTTAAATTGTAATTATGTAGATACTAGTAATATGATTGTATTATTTTAAAAATAAATTATGTTGTTATTCAAAAATATGATTGTATTATTTATAAATGTTTTTTTAATATAAATAAAGATGTTTCTTTATTAGTTCATTTTTCTTTTTCTTCAAAACAATTTCGTCACTTTTACGTTTTAATTTAGTATTACAAAATAGTTAAATACATGTTTTTTTTTTTAAAGAAATGATAATTGGTATAGTTTAAGGGTGATTATCGATACCAGATCGTTATATCAGATACATGTTTACTGCAAGCAACCTCTTAAAAGAATTTGAAAACCATATCAGAAGTAAAGGCTTGGCGGTTGACATGTCTTTAAATAAAGAAAAAAAAGTCAAGTTATTATAATTTATTGTGTTATCATCGTTCATATGATAATTAATTATACGTCGAAAAAAATAAATCATATTATTTTAACCAATAATTCTATCGTATTTATTTTTAAAATTTATTCAAGAGATTTTTAATATAAACAACCACAACTTATGACATAATTTTTTTTTATTAAATAATAATTTAGTTTAAATCATCTAGATAAAATTAATTTCTTCAATATATTTGTCAAATCACATTCTACTACTAAAATGGGAAAATTCTAAGTAACCTTATTAAATAAATATTTATCTCCATTATATTTCATTTAAAAATAAATTTAATGTTAATTGATGGATTTTATGTTCAATAAATACAAATAAAATTACTCATAAAATAAAAAATAGTTGACAAATTTTAGAGAAATAGTCTTGTTTAAACATCTCATGTAATTTAAAAATATTATGTTAATTTGAAATAAAAAATCAATTACTACCAATGCAACATATAATTTCATGCCTATTTAGCTCATTTGTAGGACATGAACTCATAATTTATTTTCTTTGTTGTATAAATAATACAGTTTAAAAGAAAATATGTTCATTTTTTTAATAAAATTAAGAAATATATGTTAATTTTTACTCTAAGAAATACATAAAAAGAAAGAGAGAAGTGTCCCATACATTCTACAACGCTCTTTTAGAAACTTAATTCCTTGTTATTTACTAAGTGGATCAAAAAAATTGTTTTTTTTTCTTCCATACTTAGAGTTTGGGCCTCAAGTTTCAAACAGGCCCTAAATTTCTTCATCTAGGCCCTTGATTAAGCCCAATTGTTTGTGTTTCTTTTAAAAAAAAAATCTCTTAATCAGTTGACTATTACAGGTACCTTGTATTATCACAATGGATGACATCATAGGCGCGTTTGGTATATTGGATTGAATTAAACTCTACACAGTGAAATTTATTTGAATATTACATATTCAAAGCGTTGAGACAAAATGGTAGACTTTTGTGCGTACTTATCTAGCTAGGATTTATGTTATCATGAAATTTTATACAGCGTACCAAACAGTATATTGCACTGATTTCCTATTTTACCATATTAATTCGTGATATCTTTCTCTCTCTCTCTATCATTGCTGCAAAAAAAAAAAAATTCCTCCAAAAAAAATTAAAAAATTAATAAAATAACAATATTTAAAAATTATAATTATAAAAATGATATTTTTATATACAAATAATATATTTTTATAATTAAAAAAATTTAACTCATTATTTTATATTAAATATTATTTAATTAAATATTGTTCAAATTAAATTATAGATATATTGAATGTTATAAATTTTATTTAATATTATTTTTAAATAAAGAAAAGTTATTGATTAAAAATGTATTTAAATAAAGCAAAATTATTATTTACAATAGTAATTTCCAAACTCAAAAGGACGAGAGAAGCAGTTGATTGGGCTTTTTACGGTTAGATGCAAGTCCTAGTTTATTGAACTTGTTGGATTCTTCGTGACAATAGGCAGATGGATATTGGCAATTTGGCACCATACATAGCCATAAATGATGCTTTGAATTTAAGTATCTTTAAACCCATAAATTTTAATGAAGATGTTTCTCATTTTCTTATAATTTATAGGATTAATTCAATTATATTATCACTAACTAAACCAACTTTAACTATTAGTTTTTATCATAATTGATTCAGTGCTAACATTTTTCTTTAATCTTATAAAATAATTTTGTATGATTTAAATGTTTGATTTAAAATGAAAGATAATTGAATCTTATTATCATATTATTAAGTAAATCATTGATTTCTCGTTAATATTTTTATATTTAAAAAATGTATTAAAGTTTTAATTTTTATTAAATAAATCAAAATTATACCTACGATTTTAACTTAATTCAAAGTCATGAAATGATAAATTATACTAATTAAATTATAGATTAAATTTATTTATTATTAATTTTTTTAAAATATTTATAATGCTTGAACCTTCTTCTTTAAGCAAAATTATACAAGTTACTGATTTCGCACTAACACGTTGCTTGACAAGTGAAAGTTTTTTGCTCCTTTTTATTTTCATTCATACAAACACACATTTTTTAGTACTAAAAATGAAGCATAGATAATTTTATTTGTTTTTATGCTGGGATTTACACTTAAATTGATCAATGCATGTCATGCAGCACAATCCCTTAACACAATAAGTAAGTTATAATTTATGAGTTGATTGTAATTATTAATTATTCATATTTCTTTTCACATTTTACTATTCAATTTTCTCAGTATCTCTTATAAGTTGGTTAATTTATTTTTTATTTTTTAATTATAATTTTATTATTTTATTTTTTTAAATTATATAAAAAATAAAAATAAAGATTTCAAATAATACAACATTAAATTAAAATATAATGATTTGCACTAGTGCAAGTTTATTAAATCAATTTAAAATTCACTTTAACAAAATTTTGATCACTATATTAGGCTTTTAGAAGAGATGATTTTATAGGAAGAAAATACGTGAACAAGTTAAATAGGAAGAGATTTAAGAGAAAATTACTCAAACAATTATTTTTCTTAAACTTGCTTAATAACTTGATTATAAATTGTCCTAAATAGGATGTATTTATAAATTCTCAAAAACACTTCTTTATACCTTAAAACCATTTGTTAAATTTCTTTCTTAATTACTTACATTAATTAGTTTTACATTTACAAAATCACTACTCATACCTACTTACATTTTTTGGTCATACTATTACTAAATCATATTTTACAACTATTTGTATTTATTAGTACAACAAGAACAATGATTAGGATAATCTAGAAACATGATATTTTTTAAATAATAAATTACTCTTACTATGAAGTTTAATTTTCAACACTCCCTCTTAAACTTCATACGGTGAAACTCTAAGAAATTTTCATAACTTGAAGAAATCTTTTTATTTGAGTGATTTGGTAAAGATATCTACAATTTGTTTTTAAGTGCTCACATGTTTGACTTCAACTTCTTTCTTTGTGATGCATTATCTTATGAAGTGAAATCGATTGTTTATGTGCTTGCTTTTATCATCAAACATTAGATTCTTTGTCAATGCAAGACATTTATTATGAATAGATCTCTATTGTAGTTTGTAGTGGCATCTTGTCAACTTCTCAGCCATATTACATGACAAATACAAGATATAATAGCTATATTTCCTACTTTACGAGTATATAATGTTACAAATTGGTTGTTTCGTTAACATCCATATAAAAGTCATATCTCCAATGAAAAACATAAATTTTATTGTACTTTTTCTATCATCTTAGTCTCGTCCCAGTTGTTATCACTGTAACTAACAAACTCTGAAATATTAGAAGAAGAGTAGAATAGGCCAAAATTGATGGCACCCTTGTTATATTGAAGAATTCTCTATGAAGCCTTCAAGTAATTAATTATTAGAAATTCCATTTAACATCTACCAATTTCAACAATATAGAGAAT
The DNA here is from genome assembly GCA_030763125.1 of Hippophae gyantsensis. Lineage (NCBI taxonomy): Eukaryota > Viridiplantae > Streptophyta > Magnoliopsida > Rosales > Elaeagnaceae > Hippophae > Hippophae gyantsensis. The sequence goes on from CM061030.1 coordinate 32,659,724, forward strand.
ATGTGGCTTTTTACATGTTAAATAGCGTAGATTTCAAATAAGACTTTTCAAAAGAGTTGGATTTATTCTTTCTTCTTCATCAAAATTTGATAATTTGGCTCTACATTCCATTGGTGTGTTTATGGGCTTGGAATTGTTCATGTTAAATTTCTTGAGAACTTCTTTTCCATATGCTTAATGGGAAATGAAAATTCCATTCTTCTTGATTGACTTCAATGCGAAGATAATATGAGGTGAGCCTAATGTCGATCATTTCAAATTATTTGATCATAGCTTTCTTAAATTCTTCAAACAATCTTGGATTATTACTTTTGAATATTATGTCATCTACATACAAACAAACAATCATAATATCTTCATTTTTAACTTTTATATAAACAACATATATTCACGAGAACATTTTGTGAAATCATTTTTTTGAAAATATTTGTTAATTATGTTTATTCTATGCTCTTAGTGCTTACTTTAACTCATAAAGGATATTCTTCAACTTTAGGACATTATCTTCATATCCTTTTGTCACGTAACCCAAAGGTTGTTCAACATAAACCGCTTCCTCAAGATATCCATTTAAAAATGCATACTTTACATTCATGTCGTAAATACTCTATTTATTTTGAATTGTTAAAATAATAATTAATCTTATAGTTTCTAAACAAGCGATAAGAGAAAATATCTCATCATAGTGAATGTTTTGTCTTTGACTATAACCTTTAACCACCAATCTTGTTTTGTATCTTTTGATCATTCCTAGGACCTTTTTCCTTACTTTGTACACCCACTTAACTTCTATTACTCTTTGTCCTTTTGAAATATTAGAAAGTTCTCATATATCATTCTTTATAATTGATTTTATTTTTTCATTAGTGGTATCTTTTCACTTCTTGTTTTGAATTACTTCTTCAAAACCTATCACATTTGATAAAAAGACAAAAAAAGAGCTACATCAAGATTGTGTTACCTTGTATAGCTCATGTATGTCTCTTATTCTTGAGTTTTCTCACTTGAACTTGTGGTTTGACTTGATTACAAATGGTGCTAGAAAAACTATATTTATAGGTTTTTAAAAGCACTTCTCTACACCCCACGACCATTTATTAAATTACTTCATCAATTAATTATATTAATTAGTCACATATTAAATAAATCACCACCCATACCTATTTGCATTTATGATCTCATTGTTACTTAATCATCTTTTAATACTAGTAACATTTATAATTACAATAAGAACAAAGTTTAAGATAATCTAAAAACATTACATTTTTCAAATAACAAATTACTCCTAACATCAAGTTTAACTTTCAATACGGCACACAAGTATCCAGTGCACATCAAGAGTCGGGTAAGTTAAGGGTGGGAGTAGTTTAAATTTGGTCAATTTTTGCTTAAAATGCTAATCGAAATCGACTTATAAAATATCGATTAGATAATAGATCAACTTATTTATATCGATTTGATATATTTGATTTGTGATTTATACCCTCTTACTTTAAAAGTAAATTTAAATTATTTTTGACTTTATGTTAATGTTAAATCAATAAATAAGATTTAACTTTTAATCAACAATTTAGTTCATAAAAGTTTTATATTGACATTTGAATTACAATTGTGCACTAATTTTTAAATAAAGACTTAAAAATGAACAAATTATTGAGAATTTGAGAAAAATAATATAGATTTTTTTATAAATTATAGTAAATACGTACAAAAATAAATATTAGATAAGAGTAATAAAAATTATTTTACATTCTTAATTCACATAAAAATTTAATTAAAATTAGATGATCGTAAACATATATGATATATGTATTATAGATATTTAAAATTTTAAAAAATAAATATACGTGTTAGTAATATGTAGGTTGGTTCGTTTAATTATTTAATTACAAACTTTGAAACCTTGATCAATCCGACACAATTTAGATTTTGTATTTTCAAAACCAAAACCAACATATTTAAATCTATAAAACATAAAACTCATTTTAATTCATCTCGATTTCATTCGAATTGATTGATTTATTGGTTATTATACTGATCCTAATACAAGTTAATAAGAGTTTTTATGAATGCATGAAAATATTCCTATACTATTTTATAATAGTAAAAATATAACTATACAATCTAACTCTCTAAAAATATTTATGAATCATTAATGGAGGTGGATATAACTTATCTAAGATGTAAGTTAAATTATCCTTCTTTGAAATGTTTTCTTGTTTCTTCGTTATTTTTAGTTATTTAATCTTAAAACTTGTAAAAGATGATTTCAATTAAGTTTTCACATTGTGATTGAAACTTACTCAGTTGTTTATGATTTAAGTGTTTACAGTTTAAATCAAATTTTTGTATATAGAATATGAGTAAAATAAAATATAAATAATCATACGATGTAAGTTCATTTGTTATTGAAAGATGGATAAAAATATTGGTTTCTCTTGTGAAGAAAAGCAGATCTAAAAGAAGACCTCTTTTTTTATTTTCTACTCACAAAGATGAGAAAATACCAATACTAAAAGAAGTGAAGAATTTGTTATTTGAAAATTTAATAGCAATTTCATTCAACAAATGTGTATGTAGAACTATATTTTTATAATAATCTATTACTAGTTATTATATCTAATTTATTATTGTAACTAGTGATCCAATATTATGATTATACACATGACAAAATATGAATATTACAATAAACATACCAATGAAATTTTAAGTTGAACAAAAAATATACATCTTGTAAACTAAGTTGATGAGATCAAACACGAGGATTTGTCTAAAAAAATATATATTTTATAATAGTTTAAAAAGGATTAATATATTTTTTAGTTTAAAAAAGAATAAATTAAAATCTATTCAACAATTTGTCGGTAATTATATTTTTTTTCTCTCTCCTCCCCTCTTTCTCAGCCATTTTTTTTCTATTCTTGAAAAAACCAAACTGTACACTTTTTTTTTTCTCTTTTCTCCCTTATTTTTTAGTCACATTTTTTCTTCTTCTTATCTTCTTAAAAAAAACCAAAAATAAAATATCTCTCTTTACTAAATTTTAATAAATAATATTTTATTTTTATTATAAATAAAAATAAATTATATTTATATAATAAAAAATATATAATTTTTTATAACAAATAACTTATCAAAATTTTATTATAAAATAATTTAAAATAATAATAATAAATTATAAAATTTTAAATTATTAAAAACTTTACTAAATAGTTACAACCATTTTTATGAAAAATTATTGATATTTTTTTAAAATAAATTATTTAAGATTAAAAAATTAAAAAATAGATTACATTATAACACATATCTCTAATATTATTATAATTTTAATTGTTACTAAGATAACAAATATTTATTAATAATAATTTTATTTAAATATTAAAATATAATTAATTAGATATATTTTATTATATTAATAATAAAAATAATTATAATAATATTATATTAGATAATATTTTGACGTAAAGTTTGCATCAAAATGTTTTATATTTGTATTTATATCTTCCAGGAAGTTAGATATAGAGGCTTTTAATTTTTTTAATAATTTAATTATTTTTATGAATATTATTTTTTATATCATAATTATAATTAATATTATAATTTTTTATTAAATATAATTATAATTATATTTAATAATAATATATTATATTATTTATGAATTATCAAAATACTTAGCATATCATTTTCTTATAAATTTATGTTTATTTTATTATAAAATAAATTATTTTTATTTTTTAAAATAAAAACTTTAATATATAATATGATAAAAGAGATTTGTATATTTAAAATTAATTATAAATTTATAAAGTGTTAATATTTTTTTATGTTTATAATAATTATGTTTTGTAAAATAGAATTGATATATATATTTTATTTATTTTTAAATAAAAATGATATAAAATATATATTTTCAAGTTTAAGGTTAAGATGTGACTTTTTTAAACTAAAAACAATCTTAATCCTTTTTCAAACTATTATAAAAAATATGTCTTTTTTAGACAAAATCCCATCAAACATATTAACAAACACTACCATATATTAAAGAGTAGATGACATATAGAAAAGAGAATGAAAGTAAAAACTAAAAAACAACAAAAATAATAATTTTAAAATTTATAATTATAAAAATAATATATCTTATGTATAATTCATATATTTTTATTATTAAAAAAATTTAATATATTAATTTAATTAGATATCGTTTAAATTAAACTACAAATACCATTTAATTGAATTTGTTCAATATTATTAAAGTGTTATTTTTATTGTTATAATTTTTATAAATAATATTTTTATAATTTATTAAAAAACTAATAAAAAACAATACAATTAACGAGTTTTGATCCATTAATGTATAATTTATTTAAACAAATAGATTCATTAGTATTTAAGTATTAATTAAAAGTATCAAACAAGTACGTGAGAAATAATTTATAAATAAAATATAATAATGTTTAAATTAACTTATAGTTCTCTTAAATTAAAATAAAAATTTAATTTTTATTGTTATAAATTTTAAGAGTGTTATTAAATGTTATTATTTTTAAAATAAAAATTAATAATATTTAAGTAATTTTTTTAATTTTTTTAATAATTTAATATGAACTTAATTCAATTTAAGAATTTATATTAACTTATTTTTAATAATAATTTATGTAGCATATAAATGGATTCAATTGTTTTTATATTAGTTATTATTTTACAAATAAATAGAAATTATTTAATTTATTTGAGTTAACAATTTTTCAATGATGTGGCATTAATGTATTGGAGAGACAGGGGATGGGACAGATAAATGGGACAGCAGATCGTCGTTCTATATTATTGATTCTTTTTCTTAATTGGATATTAGTCATTTTCTTAATCTTGCGAATGTTGACATCACTATTTCTTTTAGCTTATTTTATTTTCATTCGCCAGTTGGATGCATAACTGAGGGTCCTAACCTACCATTCCCATCGTTGTTGCTTGCAACATCTTCGATTCATTAGCCAATGCCATCCAGCCTACGCTATGTATTATGCAACGACCGCGATATATTTACGAGTAATTTATATGAAATTACTAGTTGGATAGACTCTCTAAATGATTTTATGTGTGTATAAACTAATTTATATAAGAGAAAAAAATGTAATAATTAAAATAAACATAATAATAAGAAGCTTGTTCCCACCATTTTATTATTGGTTGTTTTTAATTGGTGTATTGGTTACTATTAGTTGAATCTTGAGTTCTTTAAAATTCCTCTAAAGTTAGAATATATGTTAATTATTCCTAACTTGTTAAGTAATCTCGAGAATTGTGGAAAACTTAGAAATTTGGTAAAGATATTTGCTGGTTGTTTCGATGTAGACATATGATAAGTCTTGATCATTCCAATTTGAATCTTTTCTCTCACTAGATGACAATTGATCTTTATGTGTTTGGTTCGTTCATGAAACACTGGATTTGATGCAATGTGAAGGGCTGCTTGATTGTCGTAATATAACTTGGTCGATTGGGAGTGTTTGATACCCAAATCATCCAAAATGTATCGTAACCAGGTTACTTCGCAACAGGCTACTATTATAGAAAGGTATTTTGCTTCTGCACTCGATCGTGAGATCGTATTTTGTTTCTTGGTCTTCCAAGAAATTAGTGAGTTTTCAAGAAACATACAGTATCTCGTGGTTGATCGTCGTGTGTCTGTGCATCTAGCCCAATCTGCGTCACAGAAAGCATTTAGTTGTAATGAACTAGTTGTTGAGAAAAAGTGACCTTGTCGTGATGTGTTTTTGACATATCGTAGCACTCGTTGAGCTGCTTCCAAATGTGGTTGTCGTGGTTTGTCCATATATTGATTGAGAATGTGCACAACATACACTAAGTTGGGTCGTGTGATGGTCAAGTATATTAATCTCCCAACAAGTCTTCGATAGGATGTGGGGTCACTCATGAATTCCCTTTCAATCTTATTAAGGGATGAATTCTGTTCTATAGGTGAATTGGCAGATTTGGTACCAAGATAACCTATGTCATCTAATATTTCAAATGCGTACTTGCGTTGTGATAGAACAATTCCCTTCTTGGATCGTGAAACTTCTATGCCCAAAAAATACTTAATTCACCGAGATCCTTTAGCTTGAATTGTCGCATGAGATAATTCTTCAATGTCTTGTAGATTGTTTCCTGTTATAATTATATCGTCTACATAGACAAGAAGAGTAGAGAAAGAATTACCACGAGTTAGGACGAATAATGAGTGATGATACATGGATTGGTTAAAAATAGCTAGCTTAAGTGTTGTTGATAGCTTGATGAACCATTGTCGTGAGGCTTGTTTGAGTCCATACAAAGATTTTTGTAGTTTACATACTCATGTTTCCCCCTTTCGTTCGAATCCGGGTGGAAGAGACATGTAGACATCTTCGTGAAGATCACCATAGAGAAAGGCATTGTTGACATCGAGTTAGCAAAGATGCCAATTTTGAATAGTAGCAACGACAAGAAGGAGACGAACGGTGACAAGTTTGGTTACTGGTGCAAATGTTTCTTGGTAGTCAAAACCTTTAATCTGACTATATCCTTTGGCCACTAAGTTCAACAGAGCCATTAGGATTATACTTGATTTTGTAGACCCATTTACAACCAATTAGTTTCTTGTTTGGAGGAAGCTGTTGAAGCGTCCAAGTGCCATTAGTTTCAAGAGCATCCAATTCTTGTTTCATGGTAAACCGCCATTTTGGATCATTGAAAGCTTCAACAAAGGTGGTTGGTTCCTTGAGAATGAAAATAGAAGTAGCAAAGGCATGATGTGCATGTGATAATCGGTCATAAGTAAGTACACGAGATAGAGAATGAGAAGTACCTTTGTTATCGAACGATGCTGAGTTAGATGAAGGGAAGGACTGAGAAGATAAAGAAGCTTCTACATGATACTTGTGAAGGTAGCTAGGAACATTAATGGATCAACGGAGCCTATGTGTGACTGGTGTTGGAGGAGTCACATGCGGTATGGAAGTTGATGATGATGTTTCAGAAGATGAATCTTGAAGATGAAGAGTGTTTGAGTCAATTGCTGGAAGGACAAATGGTGTATGATGAAGTGATGTATTTGGAGTGGTTGATTGGCGAATGTTAGGCATGTCATCATAAATAGTATTTTTTGATGGAGTGAATAGAGTTGGAGTGTTGACAGCGAAAGTGGAATAAGGAAACACATGTTTATGAAAGATAACATCACGAGACACTAAAGTTTTGCATGTTTCCAAATTGTAGACTCGGTAACCTTTTATCCCAGATGGATACTCAATGAATATGCATCGATGTGATCTAGCATCAAACTTGGTGGGTCGATCACGATGTGCAGACACAAAGCAAAGAGAACCAAAGACACAAAGATGTTCATACCTAGGAACTTTGTGAAAAAGGATTTCAAATGGTATTTTACCCTTGAGAATAGGTGTTGGAGTACGATTTATAAGGTATGTAGCTGTAAGAATGACATCTCCTTAGAATTGTTTAGGGAGATTGGCTTGGAAGAGAAATACACGAGCTACATTGAGAAGATGACGGTGTTTGCGTTCAATAACACCATTTTGTTGAGGGGTAGAAACACAACTGGTGTGATGTAGGATTCCTTTGGTAGAAAATAATTGGGTCATAGAGAATTATGGTCCATTATCGCTACAAATGATTTTAACTCTTGATGCAAATTGTGTTTCAATAAGGTTAATGAAGGTGGTGAGAAATATGCGTGTATCAGATTTAGTACTTAAGAGATAGACCCATGTGCATCTTGAGTAGTCATCAACAATAGTGAGAAAATAACGTGCTCCATTAAGTGCTGGAATGTGACCCAAATATCAACACGAATCAGTTCAAAAGGTGCTTTTGTATTGATGGAACTTAAAAGAAAAGGATTACAAGTTTGCTTAGCTAGTGAACAAATAGAATAATCACTAATGGAACAAAAAGGGTGTGTTGATGGAAAGAAAAATTACACGCAAACTGTTATTAGATAAATGGAACTTAAAATAAATGGATTATGAGTTTTCTTAGCTAGTGGACAGATAGAACAATCACTAATGGAATAAAAGGGTGTGTTAATGGAAAGAGAAATTACACGTAAATTATTATTAGATAAATGACCAAGTCGTTGATGCCATAAATGAGGGTTGGTTAAAGTAGTACTTGAAACGGAGAAACATCCAGCCTTTTTTGAAATAGTCAGGTAATAGAGTCCTACTTTCTTAGTTTCCATCCCAATCGTCTTCACCAAGCGTTTGTCCTAAACAAAACACACATTATTAGTGAAGGTGACATGGTAAAATATAGTTTGAGTTAGTTTAGCTACTGAAACCAAGTTTAATTTGAAAGAGAGAACACATAAGACATTATGGAGTATGAAATTATTGGAGAAATGTATAGTGCCGATATGTGTGACATGGTCAAGGAAATGATCAGGTAAATGCACATACCGATTAGTGGCTGGAATGATGGAGCTCATAAGGTTTTGGGAACAGACCATGTGATCAATTGCTCTTGTATCAAAAATTCAACGGGTTTCTGAATGGAAAACATTTGCACATAATGTGTTACCTGAAGAAGTAGTCACTTGCCTTGCCATGCTACCTGATTTGGCTTGATTGAAAAGTGTATGAAGATCATGATATTGGGCAGATGTAAGGTTGTGGGATGGTTTCTTTGTATCAGAGCCGCTTTCCTAAAAGTTAGTATGGTGAGCTTTGAAAGGGAAGCCATAACTTGCATTTCTCTTATCTTGAATTTCTCTTTTATTTCGACACATGTTGATATCATGTCTATTCAAACCACAGAAATCACATTTGAGGCACTTTCGATAGTTTTTAGAATTGTGTCCATTGAGACCACATATCACATTTGAGGTGATTTCGACAGTTTTCAAAATTATGGTCGATATTGTTACATCGATTGCACTTGAGATGTGAGTTCTTTGGTAGGTAATTATTGTGAGGATATTGTGGATGACTATCCCTGGCGACAAGTGCGGTAGCTTCTGGCATCCTTCCTATGGTTTGTGTGGAGACAACTCTCTGCTTTTCATCTTGAACAATGAGTGAGTATACCTTATTTATTGTAGGTAAAGGTTCCATGAGTAAGATTTGTCCACGTGCTGATGTGTAAACCATGTTAAGCCCCATGGGGAACTTTATGGTTTGCTACTTTTGTTGATATTCCTATAGTTTCCTTCCGACATTTCCTTCATAATGTGGAAGGGGACATAGTGCATCGTGAGTATCCCATAGGCTTTTCAACTTGGTGTTGTATTCTCCAATGCTCACACCTTCTTGTATACAGTCATGGATCTCTTGCTAAATTTGAAATAGGTGCACGTTGTTGGTATGTGAAAAATGTTCCTTCAATTCTTCCCATAGCTCATATGCGGTATCATTATACATGACACTTTTCGCAATTTTAGGCGATATGGTATTAAGAATTCATCCTTTGACAAGAATGTTGCAACGAGTCTATTGTTTGATTTCTACCTCAGAGTTTGTTGATGGCCTTATGATTGTGCCACCAATAAATTCGTCTTTGTTTTTGGTGATGAGAACCATGAGCATCGCCTGACTCCAAATATTATAATTTTCTTTATTTAAGGATTGAGCCACTAGAACCATGTCCAGTTGGTCTGAGTGGTGTAGATATAATGAATGGCTAGGCTCATCATACCATTTTGGTAAAGTAGGGCTAATATTGGTAGTTGTAGACATTATTGTTGAGTGAAAAATTCAAAAATGAGATAAGATTTAGTATGTTTTATACAATAATGACTGTTTATGAAACAAATAATAAACTAAAATAGGCTTTATTTTATAGGAAATGTATCAAGGATTACAGAACCAAAAATTTCAACCTAAGAACTGGTCGAAAAGTTGGTGAACTAGCCTCTGGAATGACTGAAACAATGGTGGAACACTGAACTGGCTAAAAGATAGAATCGGTTGGAAGACCAAACTGGAACAAACGACGCGTTGTTTTCTTCAGAGGGTGGGATAAACGATGTGTCATTTGAGTCGTCTTCATTAGTGTGAGTGCGTGTGGGCACGTGGGTTATTGTATTGGCTTGAAAAAAAATTGCAGATTGTTCAGAAATTTATGGAGATTATAATAGAATGAATTTGAAATTGTTTTTGTGATTCAAATTTGGTTTTGAAAAGAAAGAAAATTTGGAAGGAAGAAATATTTTTCTGTGTGAGTTGGTTTTTTTATATAACTACTTCCTGAGCTCTGATACTATGTAAGAGATAATTTTATTGTGTATATAAACGAATGTTTACAATCTAATTTATACAAGAGAAAAAGAAAAAAATGTAATAATTAAAATAGACATAATTATGAGAAGTCATGTTCTTGAACAACTTATTGTTCCCCACCATTCTATTGTTAGTTGTTTCTAACTGATGTATTGGTTGTTATCGATTGGATTTTGATTTCTTTATCAGGCTCGTTATAATTTTAACTATTAAGTTTGTAAAATGTAACTTGTATTTAATAACGTAGCGGGTCAAGTTTTTTTTATATTTACTTACTATCTTTATTTGTAGTCATGGTTATTGGAAGACGGAACCCAAAAAGAATGGGAATAAAGCAATCCCTGTTATGGCTTCTCAAGATGATAGATTACTCTTAGAGGATAATCTTTCACATGTTCTATTACTATTTATTTATTTCCTTTATATGTTTGTGGATCTTTAGTTTTGTTATATTTTTTTTGGGTACTTTTTGTATTAGTTGATAGAAAGAGTTTAGAGGCTTAACATTTTTTTTTCATTCAAAGTGAAGCCTAATCCAAAAGATTTGAGAAAAGGGATTTTTAAGCGTATACTCATACTACTTTATTGAAGCAACTGAAAAAAATTTGCCTGTATCAAGGCTAGAACCCACGATCCTTTAAATGTTGGTCACTCTCATTTACCACCTATTGGTTAGGGGGCGTTTGGAGGCACAACATAGTCTAAGAGTATAGAAAGAGAAGTGCATTTGTACTCTCTCTCTCTGTTTTTTTTAAATCTTGATAGGAACTTCTTTAATATTTAGTTTGAAATTCAAAGGGATGATCCATAAACCATCTTTAATTTAGTAGAAGAGGCATAAGATCAAACCATTACACTTTTTCTTGAGTATTGATTGGCCTAAATTGAACATAAAGCTCTAGACCATGAAATTTTGTTGTCAAATGTTGTTGTACTAACTACTAAGTGGCTTTTGATGAACCCTCTTATCTGTTTTGATCAGTAATTAACGAGGCGGATAAGACTCCGCCTACATTTCAAGTCATAGGTTAAAATCACACAAGCTATCATTTGATTTTGTTTTTTAAGAAAACAATTTCATTTTTCAATCAAAACTTCGAGCCCTACAAATACCATTTTATCTTAAAAAAATTTACTCATGAGATCTAAAGTTGTGGCCTTATATAGAGATAGTTAGGTTGACACATGTTTCTACCCCTTTTTCCCCTTCTCTTTTTTTGGGTTTAGGGTTACCAGGGAGGGGAGTGTTAGGTATCATTTTATAGGTATATCTGGTTCTGGGTTTACACTCTTTTACAAGAGTGACAATCTTTTTCATGCTCTTTTCAAGTAACTATGGTTTGAGTTTTTTTATTATTAATTTTTTTTAACACCAAGTGATTTTTCATGTTAAGTAATTAGGGAAGTTGTTTAGAAACTGATTTCTAAAGGAGAAGATAGAGGAAACGAGAGTGAGAAAAGGTCTATGAAATATAGTTCAATCTATTTCTTATGATAAGGGTGAATAAACTTTGGCTCTAGCTCTATTGGGTTTTTGTTAGTGTTGTCATATTGCTTTTCATGGCTTTGTAGATCTGATGAAGGCTACTATTACTGCCTTTGTACTAAACTTTACAATTAAAGCATTCAAAACCCATATAGAGAAACCATTGGGTTTGTTAGTCAGGGCATGTCAAGAGTATTATAGCATTTTGTGTCATATTTGTGTTCATGTTTATGTTATGTTCAGATGTTGACTTTGGATTTCAACCCTAACATAGATGATATCTATAGCTTAGCTCGAGGGCAAGTTTTGGAGACATGGTATTAGAGTTTCTGATTTTTTATTGTTATAAATTAGCATTTGTGGAAACGAAGATTGAGTCTAATTTTTGTTGCACAAATATATAATAATGGATAACAGTAAAATAATAAGCAGTGAAAAAATAGATGACACACAATGATTTAAGTGGTTCAACTTTTCAATGTGAAAAATCTACTCCACTGATACAACATACCGAAGAAAATCTATTAATAATCAAATGGAGATATAAACACTAATATTCAGAGAGCTTCACAAAATATATCAAGAAAACCCAAATACATCCACAAAATAACTCTTTTTAATTTATTGGTAATATATAACAAGATAAATTAACAAACTTGCTATTAAATCAAATATTAACATACAAATGAGAGTGTTAAGGATTATGCCAACACCTCAAGGAATGTTAAGGACTATGCCATCACCTCTATGGACCAGCTGTGATGATACCTGTATGTGCCAATACAGGCTTTGTTGTAAATGAATTGTCATTCCCTTTTAACATTTTGATTGCTAGCCTCTTGTACCCTATATATATCTGTATGTAAGTTCATTAATGTATGAAGCAATAAAAAATATAGAAGCTAAATATAGCAAGTCTAGTTTTTCATTTGTTCTCAAATTCTTTCAAGGTATCAAAACATACCTGTCGAGAATTAAAATAGAGTTCCATCAGTTTCCATACCCAAAGTCGCCACCCAAAGCCGCCACCAGTTTTATTAGTTTCCATACCCATAGTCACCACCCAAAGCCGTTACCAGTTTCGTCAATTTCCATACCCATAACCGCTACTAGTTTTGTCAGTTTTCATACCCAAAACCATCGCCACCAGTTTTGCCACCAGTTCCATCAATTTCCATACCCAAAGCTGCCACTAGTTCCATCAATTTCCATACCCATACCACCAGTCCGTCAGTTTCCATACCACCAGTCCGAAAATTTCCATACCACCAGTTCCGTCAGTTTTTTGCCACCAGTTCCACTACCAGTTCCGTCATTTTCCATACCCATATCCACCACCCAAAGCCACCACCATTTTTGCCAGTTTCCATACCCAAACCCAAGACCTTCGGCTCATAAGACCAACGCTCTAACCAACTGAGCTACGCTACCAATTTTGTTCCAATGCTACCTGCCTTGATTCCAAGGAAATGTTTTAAGTGGTGCTGCGAAATGGAAGCTGTGGATGGACAACACCAGATTTCAAGTCTCTCTTGGATGAACAGCGCCAGATCTTCCTCTCTCATCTCGGAGAGGGTTGAATCGTAGAAATGAGCGACATGATTTTCCCTTTGATGAGAGGTTCCATTTCATGTGTAGATTTGTTTTGTTTTTGAATATATATTTGGCTGATAGGTCGTTAAAGCCAAAAAAAAAAGAAAAAAAAAGAGCACTAGTGAGTCCACCACTTCCAAGAGTCATTTTAACATCCTTAAATAGTGTAGGAGCTGTGGTTCAATCACAAAATCAGCTCATTTCTCTCAAATTAAATGATTCAAACTATCTTCTTTGGAAACACCAAATGCTCACTGCTGTCAGAGGGTATAGACTCGAGCATTTTCTTTCTTATACCAACAAGGCTCCAGCAAAGTTCAAAGAGAACACAAAAACAGGAGAAAAAAAGATTAATCCAGATTTTCTAAACTGGACAAGGCAAGATCAACTCCTTGCCTCATGGCTTCTATCTTCTCTATCTGAGAATCTTTTAGTGATGGTGGTCGGTCTAGAATCATCTTTCCAATCTGGGAAGCCCTAGAGATAAATTTCTTATCACAATATGAAACAAGGAAGATGCAGTACAAACTTCAACTCTCATCTATTAAAAAAGGCTCTTTACCTATGAGAGATTATCTGAACAAGGTAAAGTCTTGCTGTGATTTGCTAGCATCGGCTGGTCAACCAATCTCAGATGATGATCAAGTAATGCAAGTTCTTGCTGGACTAGGAAGTAAATTTGATCCTATTGTTGTTGCAACCACCTCAAGGATAGAACCATGTAAACTCAGAGAAGTTTATGCTATGCTCCTAAGCTATGAAACCAGGCTTGAAAATACTGGACATCATTTTGTCAATACTGAAGGCTCAAATCCCTATGTGAATGATGTCACTCAATCCAACTTTTAGAGAAGATTCAATAATAGTATAAATGACTATCAAGGAGGTAGAGGGAGAAATAACTTTCAAATTCAAGAGGAAGAACCACATCTTCTTATAGAGGAAGAAGAGGAAGGAGTTTCAAAAGCTTAAACATGAATAGATGTCAGATTTGTAACTACACAAATCGCACTACTGATAAGTGTTATTACAGATTTGATGCCAACTATGGCTCACCTTCAAATACTCAGACTATGGCTTATAACTCTAAAAACTTCACAGCATATCTAGTCACTAAAACAAGCTCTTTTGCTTTGAGCATTTCACCTACTCAGAGATAGACATGTCTTGGTATGTAGATTCTGGAGCATCCAACCATGTAACAAGTGAGCTTGGCAATCTCAATATTGCTTCATACTTTCAAGGAACCAACAAGATTCAAGTAGGGAATGGGTTAGGTTTATGCATTTCTCATATTGGTAACTCACAAATCTCTCGTAATTTTCATAAAACTTTTCTCTTAATTGATTTTTTTCATGTTCCTGAGATAACTAAGAATTTGATTAGTGTCTCACAATTCTCCAAATATAATTCTGTGTACAACAGCAAATACAAAGGCTATAAAACACTATTTCCAAATGGTAGAGTCATAATATCCAGAAGTGTGGTCCTTTGATGAAAGAAGATTCCCTTTTGCTCAAGCTCCTAGATATCATAATCCTCACTCTCAATCATCCATTCTTGGACCTTTACCAGTCACTACTTTATCTTTACCTTTTCACTTACACTCCAACTCTACCTCATCCCAGCACACCTCATCTACTAAATCTTTCCCTTCTCATTCTACTCACTCTCACCAAATGTCTTCTCCATCTCATCACTCGCCTATTTCTATTCCTTCTTCAGCTTCAAGTCATACTCCTACTCCTCTTATTGATGAGATACCAACTAAGTCTAATGCATCTCCTCAGTCTATTGGTAATACTAATGTGAATGATCCAGCTCCAGGTACTCTTAACAAGCATCCTATAGTCACAAGGGCAAGAATTGGGAACTTAAAGCCAAGAGTCCTCAATGCAACAGTGACTGACACATAAAAACACTTTTCCTACAAGGAGGCTATTCTTAATCCACACTGGAAAAAGGCTATGGAAGAGGAGTATAGAGCTATCATGAAGAATCATACATGGATCTTGTGTGACTTACCTGCTAGTAAGAAGGTTATTGGTTGTAAGTGGGTATTCAAGGTCAAGAGACACTCAAATGAGAGTATAACTAGGTATAAAGCTAGATTGGTAGCTAAAGGCTATGATCAAGTACCTGACTTTGATTTTTCAGAGACTTTCAACCCTATTGTGAAACCAACTATCATAAGAACAATGCTTTTTATCTTGTAAATCAAGGATGGACAGTAAGACAACTCAATGTAAACAATGGATTTCTAAATGGAGATTTGGACAAGGAAGTGTTTATGAGTCAACCACTAGGATTTGAATACAAGAATGATAGTGATAGTGAAAATTCCTTGAAAGTATGCAGATTGGCCAAAGCATTATATGGGCTTAAGCAAGCCCTCAGAGCTTGGTCAGATAAACTCAAACATATTCTCCTGAGTCATGGGTTTTCTTGCTCAAGAGCAGATAACTCATTTTTTTTCAAAAATACCTCTTTTGGATGCATCTGGCTTCTTGTTTATGTTGATGATATATTGGTCAGAAGAAGTGACATCAAAGGCATTCATTCTATCATAACTCATCTTGATAAGCAATTTTCTTTGAAAGATTGAGGTGAAATCCATCATTTTCTTGGATTAGAGGTTACTCACACCAACTCTAGTCTTCATCTCAGTCAAGGGACATATATTAAAGATCTTCTCACTTGAGCTGCAATGTCTCAAGCTAAGAGTCTACCCATACCAATGGTTTCTTCATTGAAATTATCTAAGTTTCAGGGTATGCCTATAATTGATCCTACCTTCTATAGGAGTATAGTTGGTGCTTTCTAATATGTTACTCTCATTAGACCAGAAATTGCCTATAGTGTTAATAGAGTATACCAATTCATGCATTGTCCTTTAGATGAACACTGGAAGGTAGTGAAAAGGATTCTCAGGTACTTGGTCGGAAAAATCAATCATGTGATTCATTTTACTAAGGGACACAATTTTGATCTGGTAGGATTCTCAGATTCTGATTGAGGAGCTGATGTTGATGATAGAAAATTCATCACTGGCTTATGTATTTTTCTTGGTAACAATATTGTCTCATGGTCTTCAAAGAAGCAATCCTCAGTATCTCGTTCAAGTACTGAAGCTGAATACCGTAGCTTGGCTAATGCTACTTCAAAAGTAATATGGCTTCATGCTTTGCTCTAGGAGTTACATGTCACACTCCCTCATACTCCTACAATTTGGGTGGACAATCAGAGTACCATCTCACTTGCTTCAAACCCTGTGCTTCATGCTAGAACTAAACATGTGGAATTGGACATATATTTTATTTATAACCTAATTCAGAAAAACCTAATTCAAATTAGGTTTGTACCATCCTATGATCAAGTTGCAGATATCTTTACAAAACCTTTGAGTATTCAATTCTTCTCTCGATTGACACTAAAGCTAACTGTCTGGCTATTCACCTCGCTCGACTTGAGGGGGAATGTTAAAGATTATGCCAACACCTCTATGGACCAGCTGTGATGATACCCTGCATGTGACAATATGCAGGCTTGCTGTCATTCCCTTTAACCATGATATCCTGCATGTGCCAATGCAGGCTTTGCTGTAAATGAATTGTCATTCATTTTTAACCTTTTGATTGCTAGCCTCTTGTACCCTATATATATGTTGTACCCTATATATATGTGTATGTAAGTTCATTAATGTATGGAGCAATAAAAATGCAGAAGCTAAATATAGCAAGTCTAGTTTTTCATTTGTTCTCAAATTTTTTCAGAGAGAAACTCCACCAATGTCAGAAATGGTCAGCTTCTTACTATTCTTCTCTGTCATCTTTTAAGTTTTACAGCAGCAAAAAACTAATCTATCTAGTTGTGGCATGCGAAAGAACTGTGGCGATGACAGAGGCGGACTGGATAGCACTGATGGCTTCAAAGAGAGACGGACCAGTGGTTTGGGTTGGTGTGATTTGCTGGTTTTTCAGATTCTATTGCTGCTGGCAGTTTTTTTTTCTTTCTTTTCCAGCTGCTAAACGCTTCAGCAGCTCTCACTCTTCTCAGCAGAGAGGGAAACAATGATATATATATTACAAGAGGGAAGGGTTTAATATTTGAATGTGCCCAATATTGTTTTGGGTTTGGGTCAATATTTAACATCTACTAAACTTTTCCCCTAATGCTTGTGTCCTATTTTTAATACTTTACCTGCATATATTGGTAGTCCTACATATATTAGGACTGTTTTCTGCAAGGGTTGTACTTATATATGATGCTGATTTTCGCAAGTGTACGAATCGTTCAAGTAATAAAGTGTACAAAAGTATAGATATCGAACCCACAAGGAATGGCGTTTACTAAGTACCGAAATTGACTAACCCTAATTTTATTTGAAAATTGAATTGTTGAAATTGTTTTAAAAGTAAATTAACATAAAACTAAACGTAAATAACAAAATTTAATGTTGTTCACAAATGATTAAAAACGCTAAGGCATTTGATTTCGCTAAATCAATTCAATCCGATTTCAAGTCATGTTATATGAGAATCAAAGCTAAAAGTGATGGTTGAAAAACCCAAACTTATCTAATACTCTTTCTCAAGTTATATTAGAATTACTTATCTATGAAAACCAACTATATTTCTATGAAGATTTAATCACAAATAAGCACATTACGATTTATGAAATTTCTGGAATAACCACATACAGCATGCATTAGGTGTCAAACTCGCATTCAACATACGATATTTATCACAAGAAGCATTCATTACACATCTCCTCTCGGTCTCAATATAATGCAACAAATCATCTAAATCTTGATCAGAAATTTAAAAGCATTAAGCATGGAAATAAATACTCGACTTGAAAACAATGAATTCATATAACCATAACAAAAGAAATCAGATTTCCTTGATTTAACTACATCATAGCCTTAGCAAAAACGAATTAGTTCATAACGGAAATAAGAACAACCATTATTTCAATTGAATCCATCAATAATAAAACTGAATAAATTGCAGAATATAAAAACTAAGGAAAAGAGATGAAAAACTCTAGAAGATGAAGACTTGGTAGCATCAATGGTGAAGATCCTTCAAGTTTCTCCAAAATTTCTTTCTCTCCTCCAAAAATGTCTGTGAATTCTCCTCTCTGCCGTCCTCCTCATTTTCCATCATATTATATATATAGATCTAGGATTTGGGGGGCAATTTTGGAACAAAACAACCAAAAAATCTGTTTTCGCACGAAACTCGCCGGCGGCGAGAATTCTGGAAAACTTACGATTTTGGTTCCGCTTAATCTCGCCGGCGGCTAGATTATTGTGGCCGGCGGCGAGATTTACTTGGCCGGCGACGAGATTGCTATGTCAAAATCCGTGCTCCCTGCATGATTTCAACGTTTTCTCGCTAAGGTTTTCGCCGGCGGCGAGAATATTCTCGCCGGCGGCGAAATTCCAAATTTTTGAAATTTTGTTTTCTTTTTATTTGTACTCAATCCCGGTCCTTCAAATTTGTCCCAAACTTCTCCAAAATTATGATTTTACCTGAAATTGCACTTTAAACACGAAATACCCGTGAAATGACATTTATGGATTAAATAATCAAATAAACGCAATTTTCACACAAATATCAACATTTAAATCATAACAAAAATGCAATAATTTGACTCTTATCAATATATATATATATATTTGTACACTCTTCTTTTAAATACAAGAAAATTATTGAAAATATATAGTTTCTTTTGTTTTTTCAAACTTTATTTGATTATAATATTTCAATTATAACAAAAACTTTTTGGTTCTAACTTTACAGTGTTATTGCTTCCGTTTTGCAATTTTTTTATCCACTAATGGAGTTCAGATCCCAGAATTTATACTAAATATTATTCTTCATGACTTCAGAACGAAGAAGGTGCACTCTATACAGGAGATGGCTCAGTTGACGTTAGAGGGAAACCTGTCCTGAAAAATAAAACTGGAAAATGGAAAGCATGTTCCTTCATTCTAGGTGCTCTTTTGTTTTTTATTCTACTTTCCTCTTTTCAAATTTCAATTATTCTATTCTAAGCAGTCACTTTCTAGACAGTTGGTAAAAGTTTGACATTTCTTCGAGCAATATTCTGGTTCAAATCCCCCATCCCAAAATATCATTTGATAAAATAAAAAAATAAAAAAACTAATATGTTCTTATTTCTTGTTCTTTTTTGGTCATAACTCTATTCTTATTTCTAACAGTTGTCACTTGTACTATGAACGTTTGGCTTTTTATGGAATTTCAGTTAATCTGGTGAATTATCTTATTGATAAGCTGCATGAAGGAAATGTGTCTGCTGCTAGAAATGTTACTACTTGGCAAGGCACTTGTTACCTTACTCCCTTAATTGGTGCCATCTTAGCTGATGATACTTATTGGGGTAGATATTGGACAATTGCTGGATTTACCATAATTTATCTTATTGTAAGTGCAGGCTGCAGTTATCATTTTATTTGTGAATTCATTTCAGACTTTTGCTCGTGTGGTAATCTTGTGATCTGATTGATGACTCTTTTTTCCCCATTTCATTTCATAGATTCGAACCATATCAAGTACCTTTTGATTTAAGCTTTTAGATTCTCTCCTTTATCTCTTCGTTTTTATACTCTATGTGAGTGAGTGGTTTATTGATTTATCTAGCAGCTAATGCTCTATGTTGCATTTTTCTTCTGGGTGTGATGCTCCGGAATGCTTACCATTACACCTCCATTTCATATTCTTTTTCTTCTTTTCATTCTCTTGTTGTACATATTTATATTTTTAGTTGCTAGAGACTCTTTTGCAATTAACCTTATTTTAATTCACTAATTGAGGCATTAACTATCATTGCTTGACATATTCATACGAGTGATGACTTGTATCTCTTTTTTCTATCGAATATGTCATATTTTCACTAATTTATGTACTAGGTTTGTTTGTGGTGTGCCTAAATTTAATGGAAGTCCTTTAGTGCAGGGTGACTAACAGAAGATTTGTTAACTTTTGAAGTATGATCATTGAGCTGATTGGCAATGTTGATCTAGGTCAATTTTTGTTAGGATAATGATTCAACTATTAGCTTTGGCTTGTTGGATCTAGTGTGTAAACTCAAAATGTTAAACCTTATAGCACACAAAATGTTAAACCTTATAGTAGCCCGTCCAAATTATATACCTAGTTTGATATCATGTTTTTCCAGTGAGTGACACGTGCACATACCTAACAATTTTGTCCATACATTTCTTCTCTTTACTTTTCCTTTTCTCCGTACGAAATCTCATTCATCACATCTATCTGAATTTGCATTTAAACATTGCTTTTGCTTATATACCTTCCATTCATTTTTCATTTTATCTTAATCTCTTTACTCATTTTGGACCAACTAGTGGTTTGATTGTAAGGCTCGGTTCGGACTGCATCAAGTACGTTTTGTTATTAAAAAAAATATATCTTTACTCATTGCTCTGATTAGTGGACACTGCTTTGGTGTAGGGATTGTGTGTTCTAACGCTCTCTGCTTCTATTACTGCACTAAAGCCTAAGGAGTGTACAGGCTCTATATGCCCTTCAGCTTCTTTGGGACAGTATGCAATATTCTTTTCTGGGCTTTACTTGGTTGCCATAGGAACTGGTGGCATCAAACCCTGCATATGATGGGGTTTAGGATTTGGTATCCCAACATTGCTTACGGGGATTGCTATTGCAAGCTTAATTTTAGGCACACCTTTATATAGGTTCCACAAAGCAGGAGGAAGCCCTCTTACAAGAATATGCCAAGTCTTGGCTGCATCATTTTATAAGAGAAATCTAGAAGTTCCGAAGGAAGACGGTAACCTCCTTTATGAAACACAAGATAGAAGCTCTGCCATTGAAGGGAGTCATAAATTGGAGCACACACAAGAACTAAGGTAATGAACCTTTTCATATTTCATGATGTTTCCTTTTTCTTGCCTCTTAATACCATGTAGTAATTTTTCTCTTGGGGACAAATGCCGCAAAAGTTCACTAATTATTGCAGTTAGAGCACTTAGGTCCACTTATTTTTTTTTGTCATAGTTTAGTCTATCAGTTTTGAAAAAGTGACACAAAAGGTCCAATAGCTCAATTTTTAGGTTTTTTTTTTAAAATATTGTTTCAATTGTATTTTAAAAAAAAGGTTTTAACATGAATAATTGTTAAAGCAGTTTAACAAAAAAAATAAAACAAATCATAAAAATTGAGCTAGTGTGTCTATGTTGCCACTTTTTCAAAACCAGTGAACTAAATTGTCACAAAAAAAATATAGACCTAAGTGATTCATTTTGAAAAGATAATAGACCTCTACGGTGATCCACCCTTTTTTTTCTTCCTTAAAGTCCATATAGTGGTTAATTCCATGAGTTTCAAAGTGTATCATTAGATTATAAGTTGAGTTTATTTGAAAAGCTGGTACCTTTATTGTATTATGCTATTGGCAAAGGAAATGAATTGATAAAAGAGGAATGCTATGGCCATACATTTTTGCACCCACATGACATAACTATTTAGAAAAATAAATAATTTTTCTCTTTTTTGAGATAATTTTACAAGTGTCAAGACATAAGTGGTGTGAGTATAAATTTGTATGTTGCTAACATTTTCTATTGATAAAAATGACATAGAAAGAAGAGATGGTGTCATGTAGGCAGATACAACAGGTGTATGAGTCTTTACAGATGAAAACAAAACTTATTTTGTTCTACAACATGACCTAGTTGGAATTGTTTTGAAGTGT
This sequence comes from Hippophae gyantsensis, assembly GCA_030763125.1. Lineage (NCBI taxonomy): Eukaryota > Viridiplantae > Streptophyta > Magnoliopsida > Rosales > Elaeagnaceae > Hippophae > Hippophae gyantsensis. The sequence goes on from CM061030.1 coordinate 32,681,840, forward strand.
ATTGAGGGTAACTATTGAACTATGGACATGAAAAAAATTAAATAGATTTCCTTAATTTCTCTTGAAGAGGAATGCTAGCTGCACCCAAATTTGCACTCGTACCACTATATGCACGTCTCGTCGCACTATATTCTTGAAAATTTAAAAGTTATTGAGTTTTAAATAAAAAATGGCATCTGATAAGTGGAATGATGCACTCAATGGGCTTAAACTTCTTTCCCCTCAATATAAGTCGAAATTACTCATCAAAACAGAAAAAAAGCTCAATAGTCAAAAACTTATAAACCAAGATTCCTTATCATGTTTTTTCATATGAAACTTGTTTGCCTCTACTCCGAACAACAAACTATAACTATATTTTGCTCACGTGCCTTAATAAAGCGGCCTTTGTCTCAAAACCGGAGGTTCAAACTGTGGATTTCTTCAATCCATGGAGACTTTGTACAGTAACACAAGTAGAAGAAGTGAAGATTTTGATCAGGATGATTCCAATTTGGGCAACAGGAATAGTCTTCTCTGCTATTTTTGCCCAAATGTCTACACTTTTTGTAGAACAAGGAAAAATGATGGACAAAACTATTGGTTCTTTCACTATTCCTCCAGATTCCCTCTCATTTTTTGATTACATTAGTGTTATAATTTGGGTACCCATTTATGACAGAGTTATTATCCCAATTGCAAAAAAGTACACAGGTCACAACAAAGGCTTATCACAACTACAAATAATGGGAATTGGTCTTTTCATATCAGTTTTATTTATGGTAGCTGCTTGGTTAGTAGAAATGAAGAGATTACAAATTGCAAAGGAACTTCTAGTTGATATTGATGTTGCTATACCTTAAGTATACTTTGGCAAATTCCTCGGTACTTTTTCTTGGGTTGTTCAGAAGTTTTTACATTCATTGGACAACATGAATTCTTTTATGAACAAGCACCAGATGCTATGAGAAGTTTGTGCAGTGCATTGTCACTTTTGACAAATTCTTTGGGGAATTATTTGAGCTCTTTGCTTTTGACAATTGTGACTTATATCACAACAAAAGATGGGAAGATTGGTTGGATACCTGATAATTTGAATGAAGGTCATCTTGATTATTTTTTCTGGCTTTTAGCTGGTCTTGGATTTTTGAATATGTTAGTTTATTTAGTCTTTGCTAAAGGGTATAGATAGAAGAAGACTTATTAAGTTGTGTTGGAAGAGCATGCTAAGCCATTGATGTTTATGAAAGATTGAACCATAATGGTTTGTGTATAGAGATATTTTACAGGACTTTTGCAACATTGTATTGTTAGCCACAAATGTTGTGGATTTCAAATGTAAATATATTGCAATGAGAAATGATGTTTGGAAATAGAATCCCTGAGGTGAAGACAAGAGGTAGCTAGGAACGGATGAATAAAAGGTTTAATATAATAGATATTTATAATTAATAATAAAAATAACATATTTAATAAAAATGTAATAATTATCATGTTTAATAATTAAAATGTTTAATATATATTAAAAAATTAAAATAACTCTAAATTCATTACGATTAAGATTTATGATTTATGGTTTAAGATTTATGATTTATGGTTTAAGATTTAGGATTTAACGATCAATAAATGGATATTATTTGTAAGTTAATATTTTTTTTTAAAATATATCTTCTAATCGATGACTTTTTATCTTTATCTATTTTGCTTATGGTTATAAATAACACATATATCAATTTTTAATTCACGAACACATGAATAACTAAGGGTTAAGCTTAAAGCTTGTACATTCGTTATTATAGATTAGTTTGCTTAGAAGTCCGTCATGTCTAGCTAATAAAAGCCATGATGTCGCATCTAACAACCCATCGTCACACATATGGTAAAATCTGGCTTGTTAACTTCTTGTTAATATTATTAAGAAGTATTGATTATCAATTCTCACAAAAGTTTAAGTTATTAGGAGAATTATTAATATTATTTTTACACATTTATCACTTCTCTACAAATATTGTTTCTATGCAGTATGCAAACGAAATACTTACAATTCAACAATTAAAGTTATCAGGTCTTTGACATAGAACCTCCAACCTTGATATCATGTTAGAAGTTATTAGTTACCAATCCTCCCAAAAGCTTAAATTATTGAAAGAATATTCATTATTGTTTTTATATATTTATCAAATAACTCACACATTTTATTTGTACAAATAGACTTATGTCCACCTCATGTAAGGATGTTCTTTTAAATAGTTGTATTATTTACAGGGTAACCAAAATCAAGTATTAGGAAAATTTTAAGTTAAATTTGTTGTATTTATATATAATATGAGACAGAAAATATTTATGTTTAACATGAAATAAAATAATTAGTATGTATGCTAATATACTTTTATGTATTTTTGATTTAATTGTATAACATAATTTTTTTTATAATTAAAGTTTTATTTTCAATTATCTTACCCTTAGTGTATATATGTTATTTTTGTATAATATTAAAAATATATATTTTTCTCATGTTTGAAAATATAATGTATATATGTTTTTTTAATGAATGTGATTAAGGTAATAAATAAAAATATATAAATGATTGGGTTATAAATACGCAGGTTGTGTCCGCTAGACCCATAAATTTTTTTCCTTATATTTTGTTTTTTTAGAATCATTAATATGTTTAATCAAAATTAAAAACTAGCCGTGCAAAGCCATGATGATCTTAATGACAGTGAAGAATAGCAGAGTTCGATAGAAAGAAGGTAAAAAAAATTCAATCTAAAGTACGCAACACGGCTCTTTTAGGCAAAAATATCCAAGAACATTCCTTATACAAGTTCGTATACAATGAAACAGTACAAGGAAATCAGGGACTTATATTATCATACTCTTGTAAATCAACAAACTAATAACTAAAAGGAACTTATGCATTGATGGCTTGAATCAGAATTGAAAGACCACATCTACAACAGACATGACTTCAAGTGATCGTAGATGAAGCACGATCGAAGATGACTACCCTTGGCAATTTTAGGTAGGAAAAGAAGGAATGAAAGAATTGAAAATGGTAGCAAAATGTAACAAACACTTACAACCTGTGATGGTAACAGTCTTTCTCAAGATACTAAGAAGCCAACAAGGAGACTAGAACTTTTGTTGTGATTAATCTTGAAAAATGTGAGAATTGTGTTATAAATTAGCACTAGTGGAAATGAAATTTGGGTTCAACTTGGTTGCATAAATATATAATTATGAGTAATAGTAAAATAATAAACAGAGTCAGAAAAATAAATGACACACAATGATTTAAGTGGTTCAACTTTTTAATGTGAAAAATTTACTTCATTGATGACGACACATCGAGAAAAATCTACTAAAAATCAAATGAAGATACAAACACAAATCTTCAGAGAGCTTAACAAAATATACCAAAATTCAGAATACACTTAAAAAAATATTTCTCTCTAATTTATTGGTAATATACTGCAAGATAAATTAACAAACTTGTTATTATATCAAATATTACCATACAAATGACAACTTCAGCTTCTCTCTCTAATTTACTGAATCAATATCAGATTAAGAAAAAATATCGGGTTTGTTGCCTGAAAGATTGGACTGAAACAACAAAGGCCGAAAGTCAATAGCAATAGATGGAAGAGAGTTGGCACATTAAGGAGTTATTCATTTTTCTGTAGTGAAGAATGAAGTTGGATAGTTGAATTTTCTGTTCTTCTTTATTTCCTCTATCTGTGTCAGTCAGCAGTTATCTCTTCCTTAATTCTATTCAACAGACAACATACATACATATATAACATATAGGCTGAGGGTTTAATATATATATATATATATGGGTTTTGGGTTAATATTTAACAAATCTTCACCTTGGTTAAAAAAAAACAAGTTCTTCAAATATGAAATTCTTCGGATTATCAAATAACCATCGTCCAAAGCCACGAAGGGTGATCATCTTCTGCAAACACCAATCAAGTCTAAGCAATGCTTAAACTTGTTAAATGAAACTGGTTTGGTTAACATATCATCTGAATTCTCTATAGTGACTATCTTATTAACAACAATAGCACCATAAGATACAATGTCATGAACGAAGTGATATCTGACATCAATATGTTTGGTTCTTTCATGATATATAGTATTTTTGGTCAAGTATATCGCACTTTGACTATCACAAAATACAACAGAAGTATCTTACTGTAGACCCAAATCACAAACCAAAACTCTAAACCAAATGACTTCTTTCACTACTTCTACTACTGCCATATATTTTGCCTATGTCGTAGACAAAACAACTGTAGACTGTAAAGTAACCTTCCAACTAATGGCACAATGAGAAAGAGTGAAGACATAACCTATCAGAGATCTTCTTCTATCCAAATCACCAACATAATCGGAGTCCACATAACTAATGACACTACAACTGGTATTAGAAGTTCCATCATATACCAAACCAAAATTAGTTATGCATCTTAAATACTAAAGTATCCATTTCACTACTTGCCAATGACCCTAGCCAGGATTACCCATATATCTATTGACAACACTAACTACATGTAAAATGTTTGGACAAGTACAAACCATAGTGTACATCAAACTACCAACGACACTAGCATATGAAACCTGAGACATGTACTGCTCTTCTTCTTCTAACTATGGTGAAAAATCCAAAGAAAGCTTGAAATGTGCAACGAACGACATATTCATAGGTTTAGACTTTTCCATACCAAAGCGTTCAAAAACTTTTTTAATATAACTTTTTTGAGTCAAATAAAGCTTGACCGCTTGTCTATCCCTGTAAATTTCCATGACCAAAATTTTCTTCACTGCACCAAAATCTTTCATCTCAAACTCACCACTAAGTTGAGACTTTAATTTCTGAATCTCAAACTCATTCTTGGAAGCATTATGCATGTCATCAACATAAAACATCAAATAGACAAATGAACCATCATAGAATCTTTTATGATAAACACAACTATCATAATCACTAGTAGAGTAACCACGATCAATCATAAAAGAGTCAAATCGCTTATACCACTACCTAGGGGATTGCTTCAACCCATATAAATACTTTTCAATAAACAAACATGGTCTTCCTTACCTGGAACAACAAACCCCTCTGGTTGATGCATATATATTTGTTCCTTAAGCTGACCATGTAAGAAGGTTATCTTGACATCAAATTGTTCTAATTTCATATCAAACAATGTAACTATAGCAAGCAACACATAAATAGAGCTATGTTTCACTACTGGTGAAAATACTTCATTGAAGTCAATACCCTTTTTTGACAATAACCCTTTGCAACAACACATGCCTTGAACCTAGTTGTTTCAACCTTAGGTATACCTTCCTTTTTCTTGAAGACCCATTTGTTTCCAATAATCTTCTGGCCCTTAGGCGGTTTCACAAGTCCCAAGTATGATTGTTATGAAATGATTCAATCTCTTCATTCATAGCAACCAGCCACTGAATAGAATCATAAAAAGTGACAACTTTATGATAACTAGAAGGTTCATGTACCTCAATAGACTCTGTCACTGACAATACAAAAGAAACTAAGTATGCATCTGCGTACCTTTGAGGGCGTCAGATCTCTCTTATTCCTTTACATTTAGCGATACTATATGGTTGCTTATGTTGCTCTTCTGTTACATCATGAGCATAATCATCTATCTCATCCATAGATGACTAATCTGAAGTGTCCTCTTGCACTTGACTAGGAGCTCCACTCTCAAGCTCTACCTACTCACTAACACTGTGATCTTTACCTACATTAATAGATTCCTTTTTTTTCTAGCATGGAAAACTCATCAAACTTAACATCTCTACTAATCAAAAATTTATGTGACTTGGGTTAAACACACCATAATCTATAACCCTTCACCCCAAAAGGATATCCCAAAAATATGTTTTCAATGCCCTAGGCTCAAGTTTACCATCATTAACATGAGTATAAACAGGATAACCAAAAACTTTCAAATTAAAATAATTAGTAGGAGTACCAAAGAATACCTCAAACAAAGTCTTCAACTCAATTTCAATTGATGGAGACCAATTAATCAAATAATAAGCATGGTTACAAGCTTCAGCTCAAAAAGATTTATCACAATCAACTTGAAAGAGCATACAATGAGCTCTTTCTAAGAGAGTCCAATTCATACATTCTACAACTCCATTTTACTGTGATGTATATGATACAGTATGGTGTCTCACTATGCCATTTCTTCCACATAACTCCTTAAAATGACTTTCACAAAATTCCAAACCATTATCAGTCCTCAAATACTTGATTTTCTTGCCTGTTTGATTTTCTATACAAGCCTTGAATTTTACAAATATGGAGAACACATCATTCTTGTTCTTCAGAAAATACACCCAAACATGACGAGCGAAGTCATCAATAAAAGTCAACATATACCAGGAACTACCCTTAGACAACACGAGAAGGACCCTAAAGGTCTGAATGAATATAATCAACAATACCTTTCGTTTTATGGATAAGTGTACTAAACTTGACCATACAATGCTTTCAATTGAAATAGTGCTCACAGAATCAAACTTCCCAGTTTTCTGACCACCAAGCAAATCTTGTTTGCTCAAAATAGACATCCCTGTCTCATTCATAAGCCCTAGTCGCATATACCATAATCAAGTAGTATCTGAATCTTGATATGATGAGGATGAAATTGAAACACTACCAATAACGTTGCTACCCTAAAGCACATAAAGGCCACACGATAATTGTCCTTAAATAACAACGAGAGCACCCTTACTAACTCTTACAACTCTACCTTCAGCTACATACTTGTAGCCTTATGAATCAAGAGTACCTAAAGATATTAAATTCTTTTTTTTAAATATGGAACATGGTGAACATCTTTCAAAGTCCTAACAATACCATCATGCATCTTAATTCAGACAATACCAATACCAATAACCTTACAGGACACATTGTTTTCCATCAAGACAACACCTCCATCAATAAACTGATAAGAAGTAAATCAGTCTCTACTAGGGCACGTATGGTAAGTGCAACTCGAATAAAGAATCCAAACATCTTCAGAAGAACTAATATGTACAAATAGAACATTTTCACCATCAAAACCCAAACTATCTACAACACCAGCAACATCATTAGTACCGGAAGATGTTGTGGCAGATTTTCCTTTTCCTTTGAGTTTCATACAATTTACTTTCCAGTGCTATTCCTGACGACAATAGTTACATTTATCTTATCTTTTTCTAAATTTGGATCAAGACTTGCCTCTATTATTGCTTGTACCTTTTTCTTGATTTTTACCTCTCAAAAATAAACCACTGCTATTATCATTGTTGCTTGTATATACCTTTTTCTTCAACTCTTTGGAATTCAAAATTGGTTTGACATCCTCCAAAGAAATAGTATATCGCCCATATAACATGGTATCAACAAAATGTTCAAATGAATGAGGTAAATAACATAATAGAACTAAGGCCTGATCCTCATCATCAATCTTTACACCACCATTTTTTAGATCATAAATAATTTTAGTAAATTCATTAAGGTGATCGTGTAAAGGTGTACCTTCTGAAATTCTGAATGTAAATAAATGATGTTTTAAATATAATCGACTTGTCAAAGGCTTGGTCATATATAAATTCTCCAATTTAAGCCATAACCTAGAGAAAAATTTCTCATGACCAACCTCACGTAATACCTCATCAGACAAGGATAACTGAATTGAAGTAAGAGAATTTTCTATCAATGCATCTTTTTCTTCATCAATCAATTTTTCTGAAAATTTATCCTTATCTTCAAGTGTCTTAATGAGCCCATTCTTTAAATAATAAGGCTCGTATCTTCATTCTTCATAGAATGAAATCGTTCTTCATAGAATGAAATCGTTCTTCATTGAATTTCTGAATTTCGTATTTTTTCACCATAATAGAAAACCCAATACTAAATAAACAGAAGCACAACCATTGAAAATATGAAATTAATCAGATAACCAGAAGCTTAAAATAAATCCAAAAGAACAAACTTGATTAGTCCCAATAAATAACAGAATAACCCAATGCTTTGATAACAATTTGTTATAAATTAGCACTAGTAGAAATGAAGTTTGGATCCAATTTGGTTGCACAAATATATAATTATGGGTAATAGTAAAATAATAAACAATGAGAAAAATAAATGACATACAATGATTTAAGTGGTTCAATCTTTTAATGTGAAAATTCTACTCCACTGACGACAAAACACTGAAGAAAATCCACTAATAATCAAATGTAGATACAAACACAAATCTTCATAGAGCTTCACAAAATATATCATAATCGAAAATAAACTCAAAAAATAACTCTCTCTAATTTACTGGTAATATACAGTAAGATAAATTAACAAATTTGTTATTAAATCAAATATTATCATACAAATGACAACTTTATCTTCTTTTTCTAATTTACTGAATCAATATCAGATTAAGATGAAATATCGTAATTGTTGTCTAAAATATTGGACCAAAACAGCTAAGGCCGAAATTCAATAGCAACAGATGGAAGAAATCTAGCATATCAACGAGTTATTCATTTTTCTGCAGCGAAGAATGAAGTTGGATAGCTGATAATTTTCTTTTCTTCTTTATTTCCTCTATTTTTGTCAGTCGACAGCTCTCTTTTCCTCAATTTTATTCAATAGACACCATAAATATAAATAACATATAGGCTGAAGGTTTAATCTATGTATATATATATGGGTTTTGGGCCTAAACTTATTTTGGCCAATATTTAACAAACTGAAATATTGACTAGGGATACATTTGGATATTCATTAGGTTAACAACCTGCAGCTTTTAGGAAATGGTCGTATGGACTTGATATCACTCAGAGTTGGCTTACTTGTAATGGCAGAGTTGGCTTCCACAAAAGGATAAGACTCTTCATCCCAAGTTTAAGTCACAAGGACATTTTGACCCTTAAAAAAAACTAATAACTCACCATTTCATTTTTTAGTGCTACCTTGGCACCATGAACGAGGGAGAGAATATTGCATGCATGCCTTCAAAGAGAAGGGAATCATTGAAGTTACTAAGGTAAATAGTGACTACCTGCGTGATGGTGGCAGAGACCCTACATTAATAAAAAAAGATACATTGAGTTGAAAACTAAACTCCCAATTTTAAAAGTATTTTTAGCTCATCCTTTTGTACTTAAAGGTAGCGTTTTGTTCGTGGAATGGAATCAGAATCAGAATCAGAATCAAAATGGAATGAAATGAAAATGAAACAATATTGTTTGGTTTGACCACTGGAATCAAGATTACAATGTTTGGTTTGCTACTGAAATGGAATGAAAAAATCTGTAAATTACCTTAATACCCCTACATTCAGTAAAGTTTAAATAATGTCATTTAATTACTATTTTTTTGTCAGACAAAATACATTATTGAAATCATTATTTTTCTAAATAATTATTACTTAATTAAAAATAAATATATTATTAAAATTATTATTTTTCTAAATAGGGTTTAGGGTTTTGAGGTTTGGGATTTGGGATTTAGGGTTTAGGGATTTAAGATTTGGGGTTATATTTGTGGGTTAAGGTTTAGGGTTAAAATTATTATTTTTCTAAAAAGGGTTTAGGGTTTTAGAATTTGGGATTTTAGATTTAGGGTTTAGGGTTTTAGGATTTGGAATTTGGGGTTTAGGGTTTTGAGATTTATGTTTTAGGGTTTAGGGTTTAGAGTTTAGGGATTTACCATTTAGGTTTTTTAGATTTATGTTTTAGCGTTTAAGGTTTAGGGTTTAGGGTTTTAGGATTTAGGTTTTAGGGTTTAGTGATTTGGGGTTTAGGGATTTGAGGTTTAGGGTTTTGGGTTTTGGGTTTTGGGATTTTGGGATTTGGATTTAGGGTTTTGGGTTTTGGGATTTAGGGTTTTGGGTTTTGGGATTTGGGATTTGGGATTTGAGTTTAAGGTTATATTTGGAGTGAGGGTAAAATTGGAAAAAAAGTTTAGATGAGAATGGAATCATGATTCCTAAAAGGGGGAGAAGGAATTGTGATTCCTTCTCCTTTAGTAATCGATTCTATTCCGTTCTCCCATTCTGTCCAACCAAACAAACAAAATAAAAGAAATCAATTTTGATTTCTTTACCTTCCCTCAAATCAAACATCACCAAAGTATTATTACTTCCACTTAGCTATGCTACTCTAACTATACTAATAGAAAGCTATGTATATGAATATTATTGGAATATAGAGAGTTAAATGGCGATCACATCCTATCATATATCTGATTTAATATTCCTAACGAGTTCATGAGTTAAAATTATTTTATCCCATTTAAATATTATCACATTTTATCCTATCTATTTAAAGTTTTCCCTAATAGATAATATTTATTATAAATAAACATGATTATTGTAGATAATCATATTTCATTTTTCTATTTTTTTTAATTTTACTCATCATTTAAGTCCACTTGGGACAAATGATATATCTCATTATAATATCATTCTATTACCATCCCAACCTATCAAAAAATAAGTAAAATATGATGTAATGAGTTCATAAAATTTATGAATTATACTATAAGCTAATGGGATATCTCATCCCATTTAACACCTCTATTGAAATGTATTCAGTTATCTTTTGAAGGCTATGCTCTGCTTGACAGATAGAATAGTTTGCACTACATTAGAAAAGTGAAGATTATGTGCTTTTATTTTCTTCCGTTTGTGTCTTTCTTTTTCAGCTAATGTTTTGTGTCCCTCTTTCCTTTAACAAAAGCATGTGTTGAAGTCAATCATTAAAAAACATTTGAATTATGCTAATTAAATTATTTCAGTAAGTATAAAAGATCACCTCCTCTATTAACAGAAATGTTACGCAAGGTAAAGGCCAGTTGAAAATTACAAACGAGAACCCCGTGATTGGAATTCTACCACAAGAAAAACAAAAATTAGAGAAAAAAAATAAAAAAACACTAAATAATGTCTTAATGATTTAGATTCTAACCAACTGCATAAGCCCTGTGCAATCTCATTTGTGGTGGGTCAAAAGTAATTAGTAAAAATAAATCTCTTCATAAATCCCTTTAAAAGGTCTGATGTCAACATAATTAAAAATGTAATGTCTAATATAAATCTATAAGGATACTTGATTACCATCGTGAATAATCAATCATTAAAGATTGAATTAAGAGTATTGTATATATGATTTTGAATGAATTTTAGGTAACTCGATCGTTTGAAATAGGAGTTGATTGATCGAACTTGTAAATTTTCTAAGAAAATGACGTACGTTAACACGGAAATCTAAACATAAGGTTATAGAAATGAATGAGTATTTTAGTAAATGATTTTGGGGACATGTATAAGCACCTCTTTGTGTCCTAGAATTCACTTAGAGAGAGCTTGTGAGGCTTAGAGAGTTTAGAGAGAGAGGTAAATGAGGAATAAGGTTTTTTTTTCATTAAAAGTTTGGAATGAAGCTTAGTATTTTTTGGACAACTCTTTGAGTGTAAACTCATCTAATATATTGTTTTTTCATATTCAATCCATTGTAAGTATTAAAATATAAATATGTTTTCATTGGAAGAGTATGAGATTTAAGGATATTCTTGCAACTTAAAAAAGTTGAATGATGTTTGTGTGATGATGAAAGTAGATTATTGTAATGTTATTGAGTAGTATAGATTATAATCCTATTTAATTCATAGTAGAACATTCTTTGAGCCTAAGGTTGTGGATGTAAGCTCTAAAATAAGAGAGTAACCATGTTAAATCTTGTGTATTGTTATATTGTTTTTTTTGCTCATTTTATTCTTTTTAATTATTTTTAGTGTGTTTACGTCCGGTTTGTTGTTATTTATTGGTTGGTTTTTATTGGATCTTTCTTATGCTCATTCTTTGATTGTATAACAAACGATTTACAAGGTAATCTTATTTATGTAAATCCAATGATACTCGGTAAAATCTCATAAAGACTACAAAGACTTACCGACATTTGTTAATAAAAATATTTAACGCATAAACGTGTAATTAATATAACTATAAAAGATCATATAGAAGTTAGGATACTACACTAAATTATCCTAATACTATTAAAGCTCATTTAGCAATATGATGAATAAGAACGTAAATACAACCAAATCATTATCTAAGAGGAAGAAAAAAAACACGGTAAAAACCAACACTAGATTATCACATAATATTAATCCCCCGATTACCTTAGTGAGAGAAAACGGCAAGGCTATATATATGAGCAATTGCTTCGTTGTTTTAAAATTTTATAGGAACATGTTAAATAAAAAGATATATATCAAATGAAAAATAATAATTATTTCATATTAATTTATAAAAAATCTGTGGGGTCATGTGCCCCAATGAGCCACTTATTTCATATTATATGTCAGTCTGTTTCTGATTACTTCACATATTGCACCAATTATAGGTACAGAGGGCTCAACCTTTGCATGTTGAGAAAGAGAGGTTGTAACCTTGATTATATCCAGTTGTATGTTAGGTTGTTTAAGAACATTTTTGTGATCAAAATGCTTGATTAATATTGACAACAAAACATGTATATTTTTCCCTGAAAAAACATAGTTGGGTGAAAGCAAGATCAGTCAATCATAAAACAAAGACTAAAAGTTCAATAAATTTTAAAGATAATCACTAGTGGTCAAAGCAAAGGAGGAGGATTTCATTAGTAACAATGTTAGAGTAAATTACCAGAACTATCCATTAAAAATTGCATATCCTTGGTGATTGTGGTAATTGCTTGGAGGCAAAAATTTAAGTAGATATGTGAAGGCCTCAGTGTTGCAATTGTGGAACTTCCTTGATAAATATTCTCCCCCAATTTTTATATATTATCTGTAAAATCTAATACCACATCTCCTCCCCCCTTTCACTTCTTTCTTTCTTAGGGGAGATTTTTCTTTAACTAACCCAAATGATAGTGAAATGCAATCAAAACTAAAAAGATATACATGATATTTTCCCCTTTCTGCTTATCTTTCCAATGATATAATGTTTGAATTAGTGGTCTCAAATGAAATAAATTTGACTTAGTTTGATTAAATTTAACTCATTTAAATTTTATGTTAGGTAAATTCAACTCAATTTATTTTTAAATGAATTGAATTGAGTAATCTATGAGTTGTTTCATTCATATTATTGAAAAATAAAACAAAAAAATAAAAATATATTTATACTTTTGTTTAAACACAAAAATATTAACATAAATATTTTTTCCTTATATTTTTGTAAATAAAAAAAATAAAAATAATATCTTTTAATCATATTTTTTTATAATAATATTATAGTAATTATCTTTTGACAAATGTAGAGTTCATGAGTTAAGTGAGTTAATTTATTTGAGTTTATGAGTTAAGTTTAGTTGTTTCATCTCATCACTTCATTGGATTAATTTTAAATGAGTTAAGATAATAAAAATTTTAATGAAGACGAAGGGAAATATATGTTTATGATCAGTTAAATGTCCAATACGATTTAGATCCATATTGATCATAATTTTTTTACATATAGTATTTTTATAATGTAAGATATGTTTTGATACCGTAAAGATTAGTTATAATATAATTTAATATAAATATATATAATTTATATACTAAACATACTAAATATTGTATACATTTTTGTGTTATATTAACATATTTAATTTTAAGAACACTTGAAATTTCATGAAGGAAGATGGTGGAATTTGCAAAATTAGTGAATGATGATTCTTGTCTGGCCTTCTCCAAAGCATCTTGCATACAAAGGAGTCACGTATATGCAATTGAACAAAATCATTTTAATTCTTCAATTTTATAAAAAGAAAAAAAAAAGATATTAGAATTGAGAACTATTATTTTTGTCTTCTCGGTCCAATATCATGATCCTAAGGGGACTCAAATATTTTATTTCTTTTCGAAGGGAAGGGGACCCAAATCTTAACTAATACACAATAATTATAAATTTATATTGGACATGTAGTTTGAAATTATCTTAATGTGAGATATAATTAAAAATTATTACTCTTTATGATTTTGATGTCCCAACCTAAATTTTTCCTAATGAAGCATATTACTTATAACATATTCATGAGCAGGTATAATATCATATGATGACACTTCAACTCTGCCCAAGAAATAAAAATAAAGTAACATGATTATTGATGTAAGATGTTTGGTGGTGTACTGTTGTTGTTGGAAAAAAATGGATATTTATAACCATTTAATTATATAAAAAAGTACAGTTTAATTTGTTATTATAAATTATATACTATTAATTTTATAATTATTAAAAATAAAGTATTTTTAATTTTATAATTATGACACCCTAGAAGTTAATGCCTTATTTTTATTAGATAAAGAATATGATAAAAGTATTTATTTTTCATAATTAAAAATAACTAAATGTTCATTTTTACTTAATTACGGTAAATACTACACCCTACCAGTTGTTGGAGAAAATTTCTTTCTATCTAAACTCTATTTGTTTTATTGATCCTTTCATTTAGTTGAGTTGGTATGATTGAGATGTGTTGCCAAAGTTCTTAGCAAAACTTTGCTCTCAAATACAAATCATTTTAAATCAAGTAGCTACATATTCATCAAACACTAACATGTAATATTTTTTTTTGGCAGCTTTATTTTGCCGATTTAATTAGTACATTATCTGTATAGTAATTAAAGATAGACCAATATTGAATTTAATTATAAGATGTATTAATTTTAATTTTAATGCTACTTTCATGTTTTCTTCTCTTTATTTTCCTCTTTGACATGGCATGTGATACTCACTTGATGACCATTTAACTAAAATTATTGGCTTTAGGCCCTTGCCATGAAATTTTCCTAACTAACTTTATAATCACATTACTAACGTTGAAAATTAGCATGTTGCAACCATACATTTGAATTCTTAATATTTTGTAAAAGGGTAAATAGTTGGAATCATTTCTTATAAATCATTTGCGTTGTTTAGTAATGTTATTTAAAAATAATATTTTTTATTATGTTGCTTTTAAAAAAATGTCGAAAAAAAAACAAAATCAATTTTTAAATTTTTTAAATTTTTTAAATTAAACTTATCATATGACCTGTGCATAACTTCAACAGGAATTATAATTTTTATTTTAATAATTATTTTCTTTATTTAATAACAATCTCAACACTTTAGTGTATGATTCTCTTGTTTTATTATTTTTTTAGTTTTAATCTTTATTTTACTATCACTTAAATAATAATATTTTAACCATATGTATCAAATAATAATATTTTATTATAGATTTCATTAAAATTTGATTTTTTATCATTTAAATGGCTCATTTCACAATAACAAAACAAAAATCGCAATTTCTATTTTAAAGGTGTTGTGAGAGGGTTTCGTTTAGGCCCACAATAGAGACCATATGAACTAGACGTTACCTAATCAAAAAAGAGCCAACGAAAGAACCAAATGAAAACCATTCAGGAAAATTAATAAACAATAATATATGTGCAACCATACCACCAATTAATCAACAAGGAAATAATTACGAATAATAAATAATAAATTGACACACAAGATTTAACAATATTATTCTCCAAACTTTGAAACTTACATCCACAACCTAATACCCAAGCAATATTTTACTATGAATTAAGATGATTAAAATATATGCTTCTTAACAAGCAACACAATCATCTAATATGTTCACAATACAAGCATCACCCAAGCCATTTTAGCTTCAAGAATTTCTCTAAGCTCCACACTCTTTCAATGGAGATATACTTAAATTTTAATGCTAACAATATGTAAAGTTTACAATTATTAGCGATATTTGTGGACAAAACATCTAAATGTAATTTTAGTTTCTAAGTATGTTTTTCAAGAATATTTTCAAGTCGAAAAAACTATCGAGCTCCAAACAAACACATCTCAAGTATAACTCTATTCTTATGCACGTTAGATGTCATATTAGACACATAGGAACATTCTACATTTAGGTTACTCAATCAATCAAGAAATGTCTAGATCGAACAATAATCGATTTTTCCTGATTAAAAAATCCTTGAATTATTTTTTAAATGAGGTAGATCGATCAAAGTTTAATGTTCGATTGATCGAGAATAGATCTCATTCGATATACCTAGTCTCAGGATTTATTTCTTAATACCCTAGATTGATCAAGCATTGACTTGATTGATCAATCACCTTTTGACTACTGTTTTGATTGATCAATATTTATGGCTCGATCGATCGAGGTCAACTTATATTGATCTAGTAGTTGGGGTTTCAACTTTAATCTAACTTTTACTTGAGCCAAATTTTTTATTACTATATTGTATGTACTTTTTAAAGCTCTTTTAAATGATTTTATGGACAAAATAATAATAGCCCTTTAACCTAGAGCTTTAACATATTCTATTTAAACAAACCTACATATATAGTTTTTTCAACTACAATTGAATCAACTTTTACAATTTATACTTTATGTCTAAATCTATTTTGCAAAAATATTTTTGTTAGGCTTTTTTCATAAGTTAATGTATCAAACATTTTGTGATTGTGTTTAATTAATTAACAAGCTTAAAATATTTGTGCTATTATGCTTAAATATCTGTTCTAGAGTTGCTAGTGATTTTTTATTTATCTGTTATTTTCTTAAATCATCTAGTTAGTATTTTTCATTGTTCAATTCACTCTAAGATACTTACTACACTTGTGTTTATGTGCTAACATTTCAAATGTCAGCTGAATGAGTTCGACAACTCGTGTAACTTGAGTTAATCTAAACGTTGGTTCGAATTTGAACACCTTGATTATAGAGACTATGTAAGAGGCATGTAAGTAGGTTATTTGGGAGCATTACCTTGATGGGCAGGGTATTTAATTGTTTAATCCGCTCTAGGATACATAATGCATTTGTGTTTATGTGCTGACATTTCAGGTGCCAGTTGAACGGGTTTGATAACTCGTGTGACTCGAGTTAATCAAAATATTGGTCTGGATCCGAACACATTGCTTATGAAGATTGAGAAAGAAAGCAAGAGACTTATAAGTAGGTAACTTGAGAGCATTACATTGGTGGATAGTTTAAGTGTTAGCCTTATAATTGAACATTATTTTCATCGTGGATAGTTAGGTGATCCAATGGACTAGTGGTTTGTCTCTTATGTCATTGTTGTAGCTTAAGTTGTTTTCACCTAAAAATCTCATGTTATTTTATCTTTCTGTTTTATTTTATTTTGCACGTGATTACATGTTTGGCCTTGTGAAAATTTAATTTAACATATTTATGCTAATTATCTATTCACCCTTATCCAGCTAATTAGATCCATAATATAAATTGTTTTACAATGAATTGAAATATGAGAGAATAATACATCAAAGAAACCTAAACTCAAGAATTACTTAAGAATACCAAGCTTCATTCCCCATTATAGTGGGGAAATATCCTATTCTCAGTTTCCTCTTTTCCTTCCATCAAACTCTCTAAATATTCTCACCAAATCTCGAGGAGAAACTATTTATATTTTAAGGTAGTACTCAAAAAGATCTCACAAGATCTCATACTCAATAATGGAGAAACCCATTATGCTCTCTTTTCTATCCCCCTTCAAAGTGCCAAATAATCTCTTTTAATGAACTAACTTTCTTATGTTATTTATTAAATTAACCATTCAATTTCATGCACCAAGTGGTCCAAAGAAAATACACATATGTGTAATTTTGTAACAATTCTTGTGAAATTAAAATGGTAGATTATTTCTACACAAGAAGCATAAACTATAGATCATTTTTACATAGAGAGGTTATATGAAATAAACAATTGATCAATTATTACGCAAAGTAGACTACTTCTATATAGAGACATATTGTTATTCCTCCACACATGAAATGCTCATTGTCCAAGTTTTGAGACTTGATTACTTACATTGATTTTAAACATCTTCATGTATTTGCATCCTAAATCACAAAATATTAATGATTACTTGAAAGTTAACCTACAAGATTTGACGACCATTTTTTCTTTTATAAAAATACTGTAATTATATCTCTGTTGAACAATACATAAGTGAATCAAGAATTATTATGTCAAAAAAATAATTAATATATGAGACTTATTTTAATTATTATTTTTTAGATTAAATATCTATGATTTGAAATGATAAAAGAATGAGTAATAATTAGAAAAATCACAACTTATTTTAATTAAAATAAATAAAAATGTCATGAAAATATACAAAGAAAAAGTGACATATTTATCAAAATATACGTATCAAAAGTGACATATATCTTTGAATCTGTAGGTGACAAGTTTTTTCATAACCATCTCAACGTAGAGTTGTAGACGCGGGAAGTAATCAATTTTATGAACTTGCGAATCAAATGTCGTCCTTAAATTAGAAGTATTTCCCTTGGCTCAAGGCTCGAGTCTAAAGGGTACGAAATGGTAGAATGAGCAATCTGTACTCGAGAAAATGTTCACGTAATAATAACATTTATATGTGATGAAATACATTTATTTTAATATTTTATTTTTTATAAAAATAAAATAAATAAATGATTAATATTAATAGAAACATATAATAAATAATATATAGTTTTTTATTATTATTCGAGAATGGATAAAATTAGTTTGATTTGATTTGAGGCTATATCCCACTAGAAATCATGAGTGTCAATGTGTTGTTATGATACACGCGTTTTATTCATATTTTTGTTACTTAAATTTACATATTTTTAAATTTTCTAATTTTTTTAATTATTTTTAATTAAATAATATATTGATAATAATAAAAGAATCAATATATATACCATAAAAAAATAATTACTTAATTTTAAATAAAAATAATTTATTATGTTAAATTCTCATTTTATCGAGTTTTTAACTTTTATCTAGAAGAGAGCTTTCTCACATGAGAGCTTTCTCTAGTATATCTTTTATTTAAGATTTCTTTACTGACTATTAAATAAATCATTTTTTATATATCAAGATTTCAATTAGGGTTATATTTTTTCAGGTAGATCTTAATCTAAGATAACATATTGTCAAGTTATGATTTATTTAGATATAAATATAGATATGATGTTGTTCAGAGAGAATTTAATGTGTTAAAGATCAATAAATTTTAGTGAAAAATAAAAAATATTGATAAATGAACAGATTATGTATTCTCTCCATTAAAGATATATATATATATATATATATATATATGTAACAGGTACGCGTTTACATAAATATATTGTTGTATATAGATTGCTTGATGCTCTTAAATTGGTCACCTAGGTCTTTAGGACGATGTTGGGGTGGCAAGGTTACTCTATGTCATAGAGCTTCAGACTCATTAAGTCTTGATTTTTATCAGGTTTTCATATTCATTAGGTTGCTATATAGTAACGAGGTACTATAATATGCTAGGTCGCATACCTGCTACATGTATAATACCAAACATTAACTCCATTATTTCCTTTATTTTGAGAAGTCAAGGGAATACTACTTCGTTATATGATCCTCATAGTTTGCATTATAAATATAAAATTTGACCCAACGAGCTCACCTATATAGTCATTTAGGTACACTATCTGATACGAGCTCTCTTAATTACAAGGTCAGCATATCGTCATAAGTTACATTCTCCTAATTAATTTTATTCACTCAATAAACTTTTCAATTTCTTTATTTTCTTTATAATTAGTAAGAAAATTCACTTTTAACCTATCTATTTAAACTTAGTTAAATTTTATTTCAAAGAATTCAACCCGTTGATTATCTTTATAATATCTTGTTCTTTGTTAGTCCGTTAAGAAAAACACTTGCTTTGAATTTTAGCTCGTTTGATTAACAACATCGGTTGGGAATCAACCCATTTTTCTATCCTAAGGTCGAGACTCAAACAACCTACATTATATAATTTAGGTAATTTCTTTCTCTTAATTTTACTTGCCATGTCTCATAAAGAAAAAGAGGTGGTTCACTCTCTTCCCAAAAAAAACCCTACTAAGAATATACCTTCAATGTGGGATCTTTCCAAAGAAAGGTCATAGGATTCAAATCATTTAGTGACTAAGTCATCAAAAACTAGACAACCTTCTGAGATCATTAGGAGTTGCGATAAGAGGCCCATCAGAAGCACCAATTAAGGAGAGCATCCTTGCTTTCCCCACCTCATCGTGATCCCGTGCGATCTCTTCATTGTCATCACGAGGTCTTGTACCTGTTATTAGGATTCATGTATTAGTAACCATCAAAGTTCCCCGTCTCAAGGAAAAGCTGAAGAGTCAAGGTGAACCCACTCATAGAACCAAATACAAACATCAAATTGAAAATATTCCTAGCATTCTAATAACAAAAGACCTTATTGAAACTATGCATAAATACTACATCCTTTCCCGTGTAGGTTTAATGTCAGTACCTCTTCATCTATGTGATGCCAATGATCCCCCAACTAGTGGTAGGTAATACATTTAGCGGCATTTAAAATTGGACTACGATTTCCCTTCCCTAGGATGATAGCTCATGCCCTTCATACTTTTAATATCAATCCCACCCAAGTAAATCCCAACGGGTAGCAAACTTTTATGTGTCTCTTTGTTATTACCGGTGAACAAAGGGTGGACCTTATAGGTAACGAGCTTAGAAGTCTATACTATTTAAAGAAAAATGGTGTATACAAAGGAAAAGCGTATATATTTTGTGTTGTTGGGCACAGGCTTTATCTCAAACTCCCCGATAGTAGTTTAGGCTGGAAGGATAAATATTTTTATATTACAGGGGATATTTGGGGTAGCAAGGTAGACCTTCATGTTTGTCACAATCATCATTTTAGCACTACCCAATCTCATGCAAGAGAATTAATGAGCAAATTAGATCCAAGTGGAAAGGAAAAGATTAAGAGGATTGAGCTATAGAACACCTCGCATGAAAGCTATCGAGAAATACTGATTGTAGCTTTATGAGACAAGATCGACATGCAATGCTGATCTTGTGGATAGTTTGGTTTTATATTTGTAAAACTCTTGCAAGTGCACAAATCATTTTATAGAAAATGACAAGTATACTCCTAAGGTTGATCTAAGGAAAGAATATATGTGGTTTTTAATTTATTATTCAAAATCTTAAAAAAAAAAATCAAATCCTAAACATCCTGTCACGATATTTTAGTTAGTTTGTTTCCCAATCTAATAATATAAAAAATAAACATAGATATGAATTCAATAAATAATTATACAATTTTTTATCAATCACAATAGTGAAGTATTTAAGGATATAATAATTTAGTTAATTATGTTTGCTCATATTATTTAAGTTATTAAAGATATAAATTGATATTTATTGATTCTCTATTTTTTATATGAATAAAACATTTGGTAGGGTTAGATATTATTTGTTAATTAAACAAATCAATTAACACCTATGGATGAGATCGATAATTAATTTGGTTAATTAAATTAATTCTTTTTTATAAGAGATTGAAAATGAACCATTTAAATGATATCTTTGGTAGGGTTAGACATTTTAAACTTTATTCAATGTGTCTAAATTAAACCTAAGAATTAATTTATCCGAGTACTATCTTTCAAGTTTTAAAATCATTACTAAAAATATGTTGTTAATACATTTTTGAATAATAGTTCTTATAAAAACTTTTGAAATAGAGCTTCACTCTAACTACCGGACGATTATACCAATAAATAAAAGAGCACTACTCTAGATCAGACCGGATAAGTAAACCTTAAAATTTAATTTTTAGATTTAAGTTTGTAATAAAAAATAATATATTTCTCTCTAACACCCTTAATATAAAATCTTGAATAAAAATAAAATCAATTTATTTTATAGAGATGTTTTATCTATTTAATATTTTGCAAGCATAATAACGTTATTATTATATCATATTTACAAACAATCTGTCATGTTAAATTTAATCATCGACAAATTAAACATAATATATAAGAATAAAATATAAAAAAAATAATTATAAAGAATTCATTTTAAAATTATACCTTAAAAGAATTCTTATAGAATTTTGATGCTAATATGTTGCTGGAAAACCTTTAAACGAAATTACATTTTCATTTATTGAATCAAAAAATAAAAATCTATAAAAGCATAACTAATTCTTTTTAAAAAGAAAAGAACTTTAAAACTAAAAAAAAAACTTTCTACATAGAGAAAGAGTTGATAAAATTCTGTGTTTTACAATTGGAAAGAGGGTCCTTTTATAGGTGGGAATATATTTCAAAAATTGATTTTGGACACGTTTGGATAGGTTGGTACCCAAG
This sequence comes from Hippophae gyantsensis, assembly GCA_030763125.1. NCBI lineage: Eukaryota > Viridiplantae > Streptophyta > Magnoliopsida > Rosales > Elaeagnaceae > Hippophae > Hippophae gyantsensis. Next base: position 32,704,093 of record CM061030.1, read on the forward strand.
ACATGGTATAGATGTGTGCTGGCTGTGTGCATGCGGGCATGTGCTGGGCTTGTGTCAATTGCATACTGGCCTGTGTTGGGGGTGTCCTGGGTGTGTGCGGGACTCGGCACAGATGGGAGGCTTTGCACGGGATTTCAGCCTTTTTGACATTTTTGACCATTTTGACCCATTTTGTTCAATTTTTCCATCTTTTTGAATTTTTCTCATTTTGTTTCTCAACATATTTGTGATGTATTACCTCTAATATTTTTCTTCGAGTTTTTAAGTTCTTTTTGAACAAAAATACCTGAAAATAATAAAAATATCCGTGATTTCGAAAAGATAAATTTATATAAGAATATGATAAAATCATACAAATATGAATCTATTTAATCAATTAAAGTACATTAAATCATAGTAATTTTAGTGATTTTAAAGCACTCATCATAGCTCGCCTGAAAAAGTCCAGGGTGTAAAGGGAATATATAGATGATTATTCAAGTCGTCCTTTTGTTTATGAGGTAACTACTTTAGCTGGCGGTTTATATCACTTTATTGACTTTTTAATTTTCGTGTGCATGCATGGATTACTCGCATGTTGACATGGAATATTTAATAGACACTTATGGTATCCAATACATGGTTCCTACTTACCCACGTCTAGAACCCATGTCGCCACATTTGGAACCCATGTCGCCTTTCCCAACCAAGGACCAAGTTCCCCTTATGGAATCAATGGAGGTTGCACCCCTTCCTATAGTGTATATTCAACCAAGGTTTTTCCCATTTCCTAGTAATAAGGCCACCAAAAAGAGGAAGGTTGGGGAAGAGTACACCCCAGGCATGGAGACTATGGATCTGGATGACTTCGAGTTTGATGAAGTTATCTTGGAGGACATTGTAATATTAGACACTCCAGTTACCTATTTTAATGAAGGAATATTTGGGAAAACTAACCTAAAGAGGGATCTGTTTCACCATTTTTGGCACTGTTGTTGAGAGGTCTTAAGTTAGGATAGTTCATAAAACAAAATGTGGTTCAAATGCTGAGTTGATGCTAGATGGCATAATTGAAGTGAGTTTTTACATCATCTTCTCATTTTTGTACTTATCATCTCTATTATTTATCACCTATTTATTAATGTATGTAGGTCATGTGCTTAGCAAGAGAGGGCAAGATGTCCCTTAGATGTTACAAACGTGAGGTGTAGGCTAGTCACCTACAGATCGCCAAATATGACTGAATATAAGGATAAAATTTTAAAGATGAAGGGTGACCTACTAGATAAAATTGCGAAATTGAGGAAAGAGGATGAATACTTTTTTGAACAAGGACAACAGACTAAACACTTCGAGAAAATGGCTAAGGAGGCCAAACAGGTTGCCAAAGAGGCTGAGGAAAAGGCTCGCACAATGTAAAATCAAATATGTGTGATGTTATATCAAGTGAGCTCCCTTTCAAGCTTGATAGATACTTTGAAAATGGAGTGCAATAAAGCCTACACAAATGGTGTGAGTTTCATGGTTAATAGCCTCAAAACTCTAGTCGAGAAGTTGGAGCTGACTGTTCCTTATTTTACTTTGATGTGGGCCTTTCAAAGTAGCAGGTTTAAGACACCCCCAACTGATACTCTACAAAATTCACCTCGTGGTGATGTGGTCATACCTACCAATTGACCTGAAGGGATGATAGAAGAAGCTACTCAGTAGAAAATGCCTTGTTGTAGCCATTTTTTAAGATGTAATTTTGAATATACATTTTATATAAGGAATATTTTGGGAATGAATTTTTTATGGCCATTAAATGCATGGTTTTATTTCTATTTAATGCCCTTCATATCATTTGTGAGATTTATCTAATCATAAAATTTGATTTATTATGAGTGTCTGAACTCGTGTCTTAGAATTAAGGTTAATTATAAAGTTAGACAGGACCTGAGGAAAACCAAAATTTTGTTTGAGGCCATGAGTGTTTAAAATAATGGATTATAGCCAAGTGAATTTAGACGATCTAATTGAAACGGGGTCATGTTTTCTTGTACCCCATAGGTATCGTGGCTAGTCACTAGAGAACTCCCGTTAGGGGAGAATGACCTCTTTCACGTGCCATTAGCAAAGAGGTGAATCAACCGACCTTATGAGCCACTAACATTCTCCCCATTATAAGAAAGTGAGCTACCTCTCCCACCCTTAGAGAAGAGGTAAATCAAATCCTTCTTAACATCCTAGTGGATGGACAAATCAAAAGATCAAAGGCAATCCCTATCTTACCTTGCTCCCTGGATAAAGGTTCATTTGCGAAGCTAGATGAGGTCGGTATTCTTACCAAAAATAATGGTGGGATAGGTACATCCCTTTTTCTGAATGGGCAATGATATGATGGGTTAGTATTTGGTAAGGGCTTGTCTTTTTTTGGGGATGGCATTAGTTCGTTACAAAGCATATACCCTATGAAAAGAGAGTCGGGTGAAGGTAGTAGCATAAATGACATGTTTAAAGGTGGGATGTTTACTAATTATGAGGCTCAAGATGAATTGTATCACCATTTTGGGGTGCCCGAAGATCGACCTTCTATTTATGCAGCTCATAAGTAAGAAAAATGAATGATTTGGCATATGATGGCCAGACTTGTGCTTGATGTAAGCAAATTTATGAATTGGTTATTTTGGTATTTCCATATATGGAATATGAGGTATAATTATTAATCCACTTGTATTGCTTTTCATATTATTTTAATATAGGCCATAGCTCTTCCAAAAGATTCAAAAAATGAGGCTAAAACGTGTTGTGAAGTGGCCAAATTTGTGGATCAAGAGTTGTGTATCTTGAAGACTCATTATGGAGTCATAAATCAGGAGCTAACAGATACACGTAATGAATTGAAGGTTGCCTGTAACAAATGAGATAAACATAGGGCACTCGAGAAAAATACTCACAAGGCTCTTGTGTCAGAGAACCCCAAAGCACATCCCGTGCACAAGTGATGAACCTCATAATGTAACTCGTCCTTCATGTTTTTAATAATATTTGGTTGTCTTTAAGGATTGTAAATTTTTTCAAAAAATAATGTAATAACATTTAGACATGTCATTTAAGTCTATTGATCTCATATTGTTGGAACAAATGTGTTGTTAATGTCTTATTGATGTGTTGTCGAGATCTTGGTGATGTTCTTGGGACGTATCCTACATCTCAAGTGAGGGAGTCAGTGGACTCCTTCCTCCAATCATGAGGCATAGTACGTATCTCGCATCCTAAGTGGAGGGGTCATTTTAATCCTTCCTTCAATTATGGAGGGTCACCATATTTATTTTTCATGGGATGGGAGACAAGTAAGGGTGAAATTGAGTTCAACCCCTAAATATGACCCTAAAGAGAAGGTTCACTATGGAACTCAAAGCTCTTTCTTGAGACTTAACTTGCATCTCAAGTAGGGGGGTTAGTGGACTCCTTCCTCCAATCATGAGGCATGGGATGTATCCCGCATCCCAAGTAGGAGGTCCTCACTTCTGAGGTGGTCATTATCTTATTGCGTGATCCTTGACCTGAGAGTAGATTCATTTATCTTCGAGGGTATAACTGCTTTCGTACCATAGACTAGTAAAAAAAGGAATTTCCCCTATTGATACCCTAGGGGTGGTTCTTGTGGTCCAAATAACATCAGGTAATTCCTCCACCCATTTACCTTTTACTCCTTCAAAACATTTCAGTAATATGTTGACAAGTGTTTTGTTGAACGATTGAGCTCGACCATTTTCTTGTGGTCTATAAGCAGTGGAATGGGACAGTTTGATGCTCATTCTATTGTAGAAAGATACTAACTGTTGGCCTATGAACTGCCAGTCATTATCGATGATTAACTCGTGAGACAGACTATATCTACATATGATATTTTGCCAAATAAAATTTTGCATGTGCACCTCCTTAATTCTTGCCAATGGTTCTGCCTCTATCCACTTAGAAAAATAATCAGTTTCTACGATTAAAAATTTTCTTTGTCCGGTGGCAAGAGGTAAGGGCCTGACAATATCTAGTCCCCATTTTTGAAATCGTTATGGACTGACAATAGACTTCAAGTCATTGGCTGGTTAATATGGTGCATTGACATGCCTTTGGCATCTGTCACATCTTTTTACACGAGTGATGCAATCCTTGAGAAGGGTAGGCCAATAATAACCCTGTTGGATGATTATCTAAGAATGAGTTCTTTCTCCAGAATGAGGGACACATTGTCCCTCATGTAATTCGTTCAACACTATCTGAGCTTCCAAGGTGGGTAAGCATTTCAACCATTGTCCTCCATAAATTTTCTGATACAATACTCCCTGGATAGTGGTATAGTTTTTTACCTTTTTTCGTAATTTTGCGAGCTAAGTCCTTGTCCTTTGGTAGGGTATCATTGATGAGGTATTCTAAGTATGAGGTCAACCAAGAAGTATGAGTTATAGAATTTATGTTTGAATTAGTTTGATCCTTCAATCCATCTTCCCCTATACTAGGACTCAATAAACATGATACTGAGATCACCCGCTTTAATTCTGAACTCACTTTTTGAACTCACTTTCTGAACTCACTATTGATGCAAATATGGCTAAGGAATTGATATCTGTATTTCCTTCTCGAGGAATTTGTTTAATCTCAAATGTTTCAAAGGTTGCCCTCATTTTTTCACCTCTTGTATATAAAGTTTCATCTCTTCTTCCTTAGCCTCGAACTCCTCATTCACTTGGTTTACTACCAGCCATGAGTCACTATGAATCAAGACTCTTTTAGCTCCCAAGGTTATAAATTGGTGTAAGGCCAAAAGCAATATCTCATATTTAGCCACATTATTGGTTACTTAGAAAGTGATACGAAAACATTGCTATATAAAACCCTCTATTAGAGTAAATATTACAATTCCAATCCTTGCTCCTCTCGAGTTGCTTTCCCCATCAATATATACCTTCCATATATTAGGCGTAGGGCTAGGTATTACTACCATAGATGCTGGTTCTATGGTCTTTGGTGTTGGTGTACACTTCTAAGTCCATTTAGCGACGAAATCTGCAAGAGCTTGTCCCTTAATTGCCAATAATGGCTTATAGTGTATCTCAAACTTACTTAACTCAATGACTATTTGAAAGAGAAGACCAGACTGATCCATCTTACCCAAGATATTCTTTAAGAGGTATGAAGTGAAGACCACTATTTTGTGGGCACCAAAGTAGTGCCTTAGTTTATGCACTGTCATTCTTATTGTGAATGTTGCCTTATCCAATGAGGGATATAGCTATTGCACTCCCGTCAAGGAGTGACTTATATAATACACAAGGTGTTGTTTCTCATCTCTATCGACTATCAATATGGCACTGATGGCTTTATTCATGAAAGATATGTACATGTATAATACCTCGCCCATAATAGGATTGGTCAAAATAGGTTCTCACCCTAAATAGTATTTAATGGATTGAAAAGCTTGTTTGCAATCGTTGTCCCAAACATACTCCTTGTTTTTCTTTAATAATTGAAAAAAAGGTAGACATTTTTCAGTGCATTTAGAGATAAATCCACTGAGTGTAGCTATATGACCGTTCAATTTTTGAACTTTCTTAAGGAAACTTGGGGACCTCATATTTATCATGGCCAAAATTTTGTCAGGATTGGCCTCTATATCCCTAGATGATACCAATTACCTTAGGAATTTTCTGAGGTTACCCCAAAGATGCACTTTTTTGGGTTTAGCCACATCTTGTAACTCCTGATTATAGAAAAAAATTGATTAAGATCATAAATGTGGTCCTTGGCACACTTGGTTTATACCATCATGTCATTAACATAGACCTCCATGTTTCGGCCAATTTGGTCTTCGAACATTTTGTTAACCATCATTTGGTAAGTAGCCCCTACATTTTTCAAGCCGAAGGGAATCCTTGTATAACAATAGGTGCCTTATTCCATGATGAATGCTATTTTATTTATCTCTAGGGTGAATTTGGGTTTGATGGTAACCCAAATAAGCATCCATAAAACTCATCAATTCAAAACTAGCTATAGCGTCAACTAATTTATCAATGTTAGGCAAAGGGAAACAATCATTTGGTGTCGCCTTATTCAAGTATGTGAAATCAACACACATATGATATTCTCCCCCTATTTTATTTACTAACACCACGTTCAATAACCAAGTAGGGTATGTGACCTCATGAACCCAGCCTACATTTTTCAAAGAATTGACTTTCTTTTTTATGATATCGCTCTTATCTCAAGAAAACTTGCATTTTCTTTACTAGACCAGTTTTTTGGTATGGTCAACATATAATTTGTGGGAAATCATGTCAGAATCAATACCAGAAATGTTTTCAGGCTTCCATGCAAAAAGGTCGACATTATTCTGTAGAAAATAACTAAACGCAGCTTTGAACAAAAGGATCAATTTTGAGTTGATCTTCATAGATTTATCATCCCCTGGATCACCTATATGAATCACTTCATAATCATTAGGGTTTACCATCATCATATGTCCCCCCATTTGTGGCGTTCTCCTCTCACCCTAACGGTTTTTGTTCTTTAATTACTATTTTGATGGTAGGGGTAATGCGTTTTCTATGGAAAAATTATAGCAGCTCCTCGCCTTGTCTTGTTCTCCCTTGATTTCTTTAGTAGGATATTTAATGAGCTGATGGTACGTGGAAGGTATTGCTTTCATTTTATGGATCCATGGTCGACCCAAAATCGCATTATAAGATGTGGGAGTGTTTAAAACCACAAAATTTGTAAGAATTATTGCTCCTCCCATGGAGACTGATAAGTGTATAGTCCCTATTGACATGGTTATTCTGCCATTGAAACCCATCAATGGCATTTGTTGTTGCGTAATCTCTTTAGGGTCGATCCCCATAACCAATAAGGTGGACAAGTATAATAAATCCAAAGAACTACCAATGTTCACTAAAATCATGCTTACTTCACAATGCACAATCTTAACTGTGATGACCAGAGGGTCATCATGAGGTAGTAGAACTTCTCGTCCATCAAAAGTGATAGGGTAAATAGGTCCATCCGGTCTCAAACTATAGACTAATCGATTCATGTATTTGGCATCCGATGTATATCTTTTCCTAGAATTACTAGAATGACCAGCCATAGTAGGTCCACCGTGTATGGTATGAACGATATGAACATGTCCTGGTACAACATGATTAGTTCTATTTGTGTCTCTAAAAGCTAGATTTGGGGGTGTTCTTCCTTTTTGAAAGGGGTTATTACCTCTTTGTTATGGAGTCAAAACATTGAGAAATTTCCATTTTTTGTCTTAAGCCTTGTCATATAAGATTCAATTGTCTCCTCCTCCTCTTGGATTATTAAAAATAGTTGATGAGACTTATTTCTTATGGGCTTGTTGCATGCATAATTGGTAGGGTTAAGGTTAACTCCAGGGCATCTGAAAAAGGCGACGTTGACAACTGATTACAAGTAGTTTTGATATCACCCCAAGGTCTTAGCTTCTCCTGTATTTTAAGTATGCATTCATTTTAGCCCACATCTTTTCCTCCATATCTTTTAATTTGTGTCCAAGACATCATTAGAGTCGAATAGTGGAGTTGGAAAAGATGTATGTTGCATTGCATGCTTGTGAATTGGTGGATTCATCTGGGAAGGTACTAGAGTAAAATTGGGATTTGGAATTGCACTAGGATATTGTTTGACAACACTTGCATGTTGTTGTAGGTAGGAAGTGTGTGATACATATCCCCTTCTAGATGGGCGATTATCCAATATCGGTGGGCTAGGCGTATGAAATGAACTCTTAGCCTTCAAATATTCTTCCTATTCCAATTGGGACCTTAGCTTGTTACTTTTTCTTTGAGATTCAGTGAAGGCTTGCTGCAATTAATTTATTTTTCTTTGAAGACTCTTCATCATTGCATCATTTTCAAAGGAAGCACTTTCAAAACTATAACTCAATGAATTGGTAGGGTGTTGATTTTGATTTATTCTAATGGGTCACATTGTGACGAGATGAGATTTGGTGACTTTTGCTGACTAGGGTGTAAGCACTACCTAGTTTGCAATCTGGTGATGGCCTGACGGGTGAAGGGATATGCATTTGGTTGTTAAGGTCAAATTCTTAAGCTAGACGGGCAACATTATCAACCTGTTTGGTATGTAATAGCAGACTCTTCATGTTGCATAGTGTAGAGGTCCATGAAACAAGTTAATTCTTCTAGAGATAAGATATCATGTCTCAAATGCTAATTATAAACTATAAAGATTTAAGTTCCACAGACCAGGGGTGTCTATGGTCCAATCTGGTTCTGTTTTGAGTAATTTTTTTAACAAAATTGGACCTTTTATATTGCTAAAATTGGACCAGATTGGACCATTTGGTTATCCAAAATGTTGTAATCTAATAGTTTGATCCAGTTTGGTTAACGGTTTTCAACGAATTTTCAATCTGCAAATGCATGCAAAATGATCCTAGATACTTCAACAAAAAGTTTTAAGTGCCACAAATGGTAGAATTGAATAAATGTTGCAACAACCATCACTCACCCTTAAATTTCCAAATTAGAATACTTTTTAATATTTGTAGTATATTATGTTGTCCATTCGGAATAGAATCAATAAGTGTTTCATTATTTTTAAAAAATCAGGTTCAAAAAGATAAGAGGGTAAAAAGTATGAGAGTGACACAAGAAAGAAAATGACACATACCAAAAGAGAACAAATTAAAACTTACGAAGAACAAATTAAATTGATGACCATAAGAATAATCCAAGCACAATAATGTTACTTGAAAGCTTTAAACCATTCTTAAAGTATTATATGAACTCATAATAGGTCCTCCATAAACATCATGCCATCACCGTATAAATAAACACTACAATGTAAGAAAATGTTTAGGATAGAATAAAAATAAATTATGGAATCATTATTTGTAAATGATCCACCTTTCAAAAAGCTTATTATGTAGTTAGTTCATGGCAAACTTGTAGCTTGCATGAAATTCTTCTTTCATCTTATGCAAAATATTGATGCTTGAAAGTTATCATTTTGATTACTATTACTAGCCTTTTTCACCCCTTTCTAAGTTTCTATTTTTAATCCTGAAAACTAAACCCCTTACAATTTTGATCAACTAGCAACTACATATCAAAACAAGAAATTCTAAACATCCAAATCCTTTGTGCTTGGAAACACAATTAAACTAATTATAAAACAGAACCAAAATGGTCAATATTTCTCACCAATGCATAAAATAACCAAAATTTCTATAAGCAATGGTGTTGTTAATGCAATTACTTCGATATTATAAATAAATAGTGATTGAAAAGACAAATAAATTCCAGATATTTTGTAATCCTATTTTCACTAAAATAAACAAAAGCAAATTACAACAAAATTCCACATAAGAATTGACCATGGTACGAGAAATATCAAAACAAGAAAGTATAAACATCCAAATCTTTTTGTGATTGGAAATATAATAAAAATAATTATAAAATAGAACCAAAATAGCCAATATTTTTCATCAATGCACAAAATAGCCAATATTTCTCATCAATGCACAAAATAACCAAAACTGTTATCAACAATGGTATTGTTAGTGCATTTATTTTGATATTATAAATAAATAGTGATTAAACATACAAATAAATTCCAAATATTTTGTAATCCTATTTTCAATTAAATAAAGCACAACAAAATTCCACATATGAATCGACCATTGAATTAAATCTATAAAACCCAATCATTAGTCTCATGACCAATCAGGTTTGATGTAAAGCTAACTTCTTGTATCTTCACAATCTTTAGCCCCCAAACAGTTCTTCAAAAACCAAATTAGGTTGATCTACAGTAGAGATTACCAGTAGAGAATAGAGATTATGAGTTATTTCTTCCATAAACTCAAACATATATCAGCTCATCACATACCTATTTCGTCCATGGATGACAGGCTAAAGGCGAGGCGAGGTGAGGTCGACTGGCTGGTGGTAGAGGTGACGTGAGGATAATTGGTTGTTGATGGAGGTGACGACGAGGATGCAGATAGGGTATTAGGGTTTGAAGAGGGAAACGGCAGGGGAGGGAGATGAATGAGAAATGGCTGGTTTTGTTATATATATGCCAATTAAATTAAGTTTTTAATATATTATTAAAACCGGTCTGGTCCAGTCTGACAGGTTTAAAAATTAGTATAACCAGACTGGATCGTTTGAAAATCGTTTTTAGTTAATACAAATCGGATTGGATTGTTTCATTTATAAAACTGTTCATATTGATCCGGTCCGGTTTTTCGTTTTAATTCGATTCGATTCTGTTTTTGGACACCCCTACCACATAAGATGCCAATTGTTTGGATATAATTTAATGTGTTAGGGATTCTAGTGATTTTTAGTGAGAAATAGAAAATATTGATAAATGAATAGATCATGTATTCTCCCAATTAAAAAGGTATATATAGCACCTAGACAGATGTATGAGTTACATGGGTAAGAGCTCTCATACAAGCAACCATAATACATGTTAAAATACATACAATACAATTTATACTAACTAGGTCACCATAAGTGTTTACATAAATAGATCATTATATACAGATTACTTGAGGCTCCTGAATCGATCACCCAAGTCGTTAGGACGATATTGGGGTGACGAGGTTACTCTATGATATAGAGTTTCAGACTCATTAAGTCTTGATTTATATAAAATCTTTGTATTTATCAGGTTGCTATATAGTAACGAAGTACTATAATCTATTAAGTCGTATACCTTCTACATGTATAATACAATATATATATATGTATTTTGAAAAGGATTTAAAAATATTTAAATAACGAAAATATTAAAAATCGTGTTCAAATATCACGAAAGATCATTAGGAAGATATAAAAGAGTTAATGGATGGGACAAAAAATAATCAAAAGATATACAATAGTTCCATTAAGATTCAAATTTTACATATATTTTTATTTTTTATATATCTAATATATTCTTCATAATTTGAATGAAAATATTTATTTTTTTTACCTTTAAAAAAAATTTGTCCTGTTGGTGCTGTGTTTTTGACATAAATCATCACCCTAACCAGAATCCTCAAATCCCCACCCCATATGCATTCAGCTGTCAGTATCTATAAAACCCATGTGAATTTTCTTTTCTTTTGAAATATTCATATATAATTTTCAGCTTGTTGCAGAACAAGACGTAAACAACTCACAATAAAAGTTGACAACTACATTCTCCTACAACGTGCAAATAGTATAAGATTGTAACAGAAAAGTAAGCTTGCAATGTGAGCAAAGATCTAAACAGAGAACATTTACGTTCAGATCTGTTAGAAGAATCTATTGTGTTGAACTTTCATGATTTTTCAAGCAAAAGTTTGAAAACGTATTGCTTTGAAAAGCAATGAAAAAGCACTTCTTCCGATAATTAAAAACATTGATTAAACATTGCTTCAAAAAGAGAAAGGAATTCGACCAAATTGGTATAGTCCTCTACAGAGATCGAGGGCAGCCCATATAGGCTATGAATATTTCAACCACCGAACGGTAGCAACCCTCCTCACAATTTAGATTACTTCGTAGATATGTTGGTAGCAACCTTCTGTCTCGACAGATGTTTCCTTTGATCTGATACCAATTGTAACAACCATTTTTAATAGAACTCATCCTTACAAAACATGTTTGTACGGAGACAATGTCCAAATAGTTATTAAACCACATATTCATCCATGCTTGAACTATCGGAGACTCATTATATCATTAAACGAATAGAATAAAATGTATATTCATAATTAAAAGGGCATTTAGATAAGAAATCTCAAATTTTATTACTCATTTAAGAAATTTTTGTTAAAATTAAGCTACAAAAAGAATCCCCTTTGTAAAGGAAAGATTTGAAATGCAGAAAGGAGAAGATTTGAACTACAAACCATCACTAACCGTAAAGTACCTACCCCTAGACTTGAATCTCTCTACTCTTTCCTCAGTTATCTCACCCAATACTTCTCACTACAAATGCTAAATAAATGGTCATCTATTGCTCTCCTACTTCCCAAATCCCTCCCTGTACAAAAAAAACCAAAGAACCAAGTAATGAAATTACAGTAAGACAAATAATATAATAAAGTCCCAGTGTGTTCATTGCTCTTCACGTCCTCACTCACATGTAATCCAACGAAATGCTGCAATTCGTATTTGGAATGAGTTCGGGTGTGTCAATCATATCGGTAGCCATCCCATTTTCTGCAGGGCTCTCGAAAGCTTTGATCCTCATCTCCAAAACCTTCTTATGGGAATTGGAGTGCAATAAAGGAATGTAAGTTGGACTGGCTGCAGGCCTATATTCAGGGAAAAGCCGGCCTGACTTGTAGCGAACACCACAAGCATTACATAGAGTTTTTGGCCCCATAGGACCTGCCCTCCACTGTGGTGTCTTAGTAATTTCACAATGCATGCATTTCCTAACAGCTTGTGAGATTGTGTTTTGGTTAGTCTCTGCTGGAGGCAGAGGCATTTTGAACTTGATTTTCTTCTTTTTATGCTCCGTTGAAACTTGTTTAGGCACCTTGATCAAAGGTACAGACTCTGCAAAATTATCGGTGTTGGAATTGTCCTTAGGAACAGCAATAAGCTGGTTAGCTGTATCAGTGACAGAGGATGTTGGGGAGATAAGTTGAACCGCAGGACGAGGATTGAAGGTTGCAGGGCGAGGACGCTTGCTGCGTGCACGTCCACACCTTGCTGGAGTGATAGTTTTGGGGCTATGTGGCACGTTTTTCTCCCCGGAGCATGAGCTGCTGCTTTCAAGGACAGAAATGGGACTGGAGGTCTGAAATTGATTGTGGGATGGGTCCGTGTTGATGGAGTCATCTTCTTTCTTCATAGTGAGACTTCCACCGGTGAAGGAATCATCCACAATGTTTGAGAGCCATTCCAACTCAACAATATCCTCATACTGTCAAAGGCAAAGCAAAACAAGCAGAGCTGAATCAGATGAGGAAATTTATTGATTAAGCAAAGTCCAATCGTAAAACAAAGTCCCATCTCTAACTTCATTATTCAGGGAAAAATAGTAACAACTTTATCATATATAAGGAGAAAAAAGTGATATTTTTTTGCTACTCAATTGATGATTTAAGATAATAAAGTTACGAATAATGAAAATTAAATATAATAATTAAACAAAAAAAGACACTCACCGGAACAGATAGCTCGGTGGATAGGTCGGAGCCGCTATTTCCGGAGAATACCGAGTCGGAACCAGGAAGCGAGTCAGACTCAGTGGTCCAAATGCTAGGGAAGGAGTTACTATTAGGGTTTGATTCCAAACCAGCTTCAACGTCGTCAATAGGGAAGTCTAGAAAATCATCGATTTGGTCGAAGAAGTTTCCGCAGTCTATCTCGTCAATGAAATTTGTTCCGATCATCTTTTCAACTTGACACGTTCCTGATAAAAGAAAAATCAGTTTAATCTTTAATTTTCATTTTCCTTCAATCTAAAAGTGGTATATATCAAAGTTGATAGTATGCTAACAGCGTGTTCTCTATTCCTAAACAGCTCACGATAGAAAATTGGTCGCAAAAGGTCAAATACAAAATCGGTCTAGACTAGAACAATTAATTAATATTTAAAAATAATTTCAAAAAGAAAATTCAAATTTGGCGTCAAAGTCTTAAATTTCAATTCAAATTAAAAATGGAGCTTTCGAAAAGTACAACTAATACATTCAGTGTGATAGGTACCAGCCGGTCTTGATTAACCTCAATTATTGCAAATTGCTTTTGTTTCTTACAGAGAAAAAAAATTGGGATGGAAGAAAAGCTATGTTCAGCTAAAATTTCAGAAAATTAATCACATATTGAAGCTTTTATTTGAAAATTTTACTCGGAAGAAGAAAACCAATTCATCTATTAAGAAATAGGATATTGAAAAACATGCTGAAAGTTAAGTGTTAGTTCTACGTAACATAACATGCATATCAAAAATTTACTAACTCAATAATTAAAATTATCGATTTTTGAAAACCTCCAAAGTTATTTTTATATATCTATATTTAATAATTTCTCCATTAACATAACATGCTCAGTTTTGTAAACTCGTCAAAGATGGAAAAGAAAATAAAATTCAAGCTTCTTCATTCTTTCCAATTAGAGTATTCGATAACTATAGGAATGAAATTCCATAAATTCAGGTAAAAGAAGTCCGAGGGGTCTTCATTTCTCAGAAGCGAAAAACGCAAACTGGGCGTTCAGAAGAGAAACGCAGTAAAGAAAAACCATGAAAATTGAATTTGAAATCCTCACTGACAACTCGAAATTCAAAAATTCAGAACAAGTAGGTCCAAATTGAGAATTCAGAAAAGAGAAGAACCAAACCTGTTGGGTTTCTAATATTAATTCCGCTTAAAAGCTGAAAAGACCTAAGCTGTGAGAAGAAACAAAATTCTCTGAAAAGAAGTACAGCTTTTGAAATTGAACTACGGTTTCTAAAACCTGATTTCACTGTGAACAAAATTTAGAGAGAGATATAGAGTTGGTTGAGAGAGAGGAGAGAAAGAGAGGCTAAAAAGGGAAAATGGTAGGTGACGTTCTTACTTCATTGCTAGCTGTCATTTACTAATCAACTTCATTGTCGTGAGGTTGAAGTTTTCTCACTCCTTTGATTTAAAGGTCCCCACCTTCCTCACCATTACGGCATAGTGTATACCCACCTCTCTTCTTCGTTTGATTGTTTCCAATTTCCCATGGATTTTCACCGCTATTGTTTTTGAAATCACTGAACTACGAACAAATAGATTTGAAAAATGTTTATTAAATTAGCAAAAAGAAAAACCAAGGTTTGGTATTTCAGATAGGTTCAGGTGATGTAAACTTATATTGGTGAGACAATATTTTTTTAAAAAATTCGATTATTATATTTATTTCATATTTTTTAAAAAAATATATATATATTTTGTTCTTTAAATTTTAAGGTTTTATGAACCTTATGTATTATTTTTTTGAGAAAACTATTACATTTACTTTTTACAAATTATTTATTCAAAAAAATATGTTATTTACTCATTTATTTTTATATAAAAAAGTTAAATAGAGATAAAAATTAATATTATATTTTATTAATAAATAAAAATATAAGAATGATTTTTATCTATTAAAATATTGAATAAATAGTTAAATTTTTATCGTAAAATTATTAAAATATTAAGTAAATGATAAAATTTATAATTCTTTGATATATTTTACAAAAATTGATGAAATAATATGCTTTATAATATAAGGAATTAATTGACATAATTTTTTAATATAAAAAATCTTTATAATATCTCATCCTATATTTTAATAAAATATAAATTATTGTATATTTTTTATACATAATATCTTAAAAAAAATTATTATAGGATTAAAATATATCAGTTAAAAACTTATAAATTAAAATATTTTAAAATGCATAGAGAATACATGAATATTTTTTTCTTTTTGACAGTAATTATACTTTTTTTTCTTTTTAAGTTAAATTTTAAAGAAAGTCATTTATGGTTTGAAATAATCCTATTAGATTTGGTTTACACGGTTTAACAAATTGAGTGACTATGTGATATAATAAAAGTATAAATGTTCAGAAACTCATTCTTCTATGATGATTTATACTATCTTTGCGACCATTTTGATACACGTGAATAATTAAAATTTTCTTAATATAATTATCAATTAATGACATGATCAATTTAATCTAACCTAATATATATTTCTCTATAAGTAAACTACACATCATATAGTAATTAATTTAATCACACTCTCATGTCAATTAAATTGCATACTATTTATTAAATTCATCAATTATGAATCATATACATAAGAATCATACATATCTGCTAGAAACTATACATGTTATTTAATCAAGATAAAAAATTAAATAATTTTCTCAAACCTATTTAATTGCCTCTATAGATAAATTGTTGGTCAAACAATTAATTACATAAAAATTAGATTAAATAATATAATTAAATTATAATTATAATTTGGGTAAAATATTATATCATCACATGGTGAAAATTGGGGTTCATAAGATTCCTAGATTAATAAATTAATTACACATAATTGTGTTCATAAAGCTCATATTTTTTATAAAAAAATACATAAAATTTGATAAATAAAAGAGTAGAAGAAGAAATATAATCACTCTTTAATTGTAGTACTAATTTTCTCTTCAATTTCCACCAAAATTGTATCTCCTTTTCATTTTTTTTATAATTTTGTCTCTTTTTAGCTCCAAAAATTGATCAAAATTATGCTAATGATAGCTTATTAGGGTTTATGGGGTAATTAGGGGCTTAAATATAGCTCAGGTGCATTCTGGACTATCATATCAGCTTCAGATCAAAGGCTGAGATCAAAACAAGTAAAATGAACAATGTCAGCCAATCACAGTGTGACATGTGACACATAAAATTTACTGGGCGAATTAAAGCACGACGCGTGGTAGGGGAGACTAGTCTGAGTCAATGCTTGCCGAGGCAACGCCATGTAGCACAATGTGATTTGCGGTAATGGATGGTGTGGTACACGAGTGGAATGCGGGGAGTAATCGCATGACGACATATGGTATAAAGGTTTGATCACGCTCTGAACTCGGATTGAATGTCGTGCCGACACATGGCATGCATTTTGTCTCTCCTCACATGCATCGATCTGCAATTTGTTTCCTCTATTTGTGTGACTTACCTAGTTAGCTCCTCTGCTTGAATGGCATGCCACATGGCAGCTTCTGATTGATCATGCATTAAAAATTCATAAAATCCCAAAAAACTCCAAAAATTACATTTTCACCCATTTTTACTAAAAAAATTATATTTTATTATTTTTGGCCCCAAAAATACTATTTATTGAATAAAATAAGTAAATATTAAGTAAAAAAGTGTGTTAATGACTCTACTTTCATAGATTTATCACACCCTCAAACTTAACTTTTTGCTTGTCCTCAAGTAAAGCCAAGTATAACTAAATAAAGTGATATGGGTAGTATATTTATAAATATACTTCTATTGGTACATACATATTTCACGAAATCTATTTTTCTCAAAAGTCGTACAATCCTATGATAAAGAGATTCACATATTCATCAATCAACGTTCAATCAATACAAGGATATGCAAGGTTTTTGAAAAATTGATTTATGTGTGTGTTGTACATGATATCATCCAATGCACTCATGAAATCAATGTATACGAGCATGCTAATAAATTCAATCTTAGAACAAGTCTCATAAGTCTATTTTTCACATCCCTTTTCACTAATATAAATATACACTTAGCTCAAGATCAATAATAACTTTACATGGTTGTAATGTAAGGCTTAGATGGGAGGGGTCAATAAATGAAGAAATTTAGACTCTTTCCACACCTTAGTTTTCTTTTTTTCATCATGCACTTTTTAACTGTAATTGAGCTTTTACTTGATATTCCAGTACACCCTATTTTGTCATTCTTTTCATATTCTTTTATTCCACATCTTTTTTCTCTCTTTTTTTGTAACTTCACAACATCCCCAAACTTTTTTTTCAATTCTATTTTCTTTTTCTTTAGAGGGATAATTGTGTTGTGAGTTTTGCTCCTCTTTTTTCTCCTTATTTTTTATAGGGTGCATTACATTTCATCTTACTCTATATCATAACACATTATTGTATTTTTCTTTTCTTTTCATACAAACTAAAGGTATAAGGGTAAACGTAATGCTTATTGGTTAGGCATAAAATGTGGTTTAAAGATATGAATTGTTCTTTGTTAGGCTCAAATGAGTGATTATAGATATTAACAATGGTTAGCTTGAAAGGCTCAATCAATCCAAAATTCAGCCTAAATCATTTCTCTTGCTAAATACTATTCATAATTTTGCCTAAAGAGATGATCAAATAGATTCTAAACCTGTTAGATCTCATCGATTCGCATAAACTACTACAAATTTTCTTTCAATATGAACACCAAAATCAATCATGAACATGTGCATAAGAATTTGAATCAATTTAATTAAAATTAGCAAGCATATCACATGATTAATGTAAATATCTTAACAAATATGTTACATTCCTTATCCTAGTCATGACAAGCAATTTTTATCATTGAGTTCATATATTTCATATCAAGCATGCATGCATTTAGTTTCCATATATTTATCAATTTCTACCCAAATTATGATTAACAACATCCTAAAAAACAAATTCCCTAAAACAAAATTCCTAAAAATTTAAAATGCATAGTCTCCAAACATAAATTAGACATTGTTCCCAATGCGCACATATAAATATGAAAAGGTAAAAGAAAATAAAACTCCCTTAATCATGGCACACCATATCTGTCACTAAAATTCTCGTTCTTGTTGTGCCATTACTCTTCACATTTATTCACCTCCAAATAAAACACAATGAAAATATAAATAAAATAATGTTGGGTTGCCTCCTAACCAGTGTCATGTTTAACGACTTTGACTAGACAGTTATATCATGTCCTAAGGTATATCCCTTAGTGTCCATTTACTTTTGAGTTTTTCTGGAAACAGTTTGAGTCTTGATTTATTCAATAATACTTTATATTCTGACTCGCAAACACGGTGCTCAATTATCTTCTCATACCATATTTTTTTTTCTTTTTGAAATTTTTGGCATTCTTATAAACACTCCATCGTAACTCATCCAATTTATGTATTTTTAGCATCTATTTTTCACCTCTCTATTGGACTCTTTCACTTTCATCTTGATTGGGGATGAGAGAGTGAAAGTGTGGGGTTTGAACTTGGTGTCCATTCAGTTGATGGTTTGAGCTTAGATCTTATCTCAAAATTTTTCACAATCGCCTTTAATACACACATGAATAGCTCGTCCTCTAAGAATTTCACACAGTCCACAATGTCAACCTTTGATTCCATACTTTCAAAGTTAAAATAGGTTGATTTGTTTTCTAGTGAGTTTATGTCCTTGTTCATAGCATTATGTGTAACAATCTTAAGTGTGGACGACTCAACAAATTCTTTTAATTTGTCCCTACATTCAGTAACATTTATCCTTAAGCATTTATTAGCACTATCAATGTCAGGGGGTTCAAATGCTTTAAAAATTTTAAACATTACTTGTTCATCTTGCACTCTCATTGTAAGTTCACCTTTGTTTACACCAATGAGTGATTTTTCAATTGCTAAGAATGGACGACCAAGTATGATAGGAATGTCACAGTCTTCCTCTATGTCTAACACAATGAAGTCTGCCAGAAAGATGAATTTTTGTACTTTTACTAGCACATCTTGCACCGCATCCTGAGGTCTCTTACTCGATCTATCTACCATTTGTAATGTTACTGAAGTGGGTTTTTCTTTACCAACCCCCAATATCTTGAAGACTGATAATGGCATAAGGTTAATGCAAGAACCCAAGTCACATACTACTTTCTCAAAATGGATGTTCCCAATAGTTCAAGGGATGTCAAAACTACCAGGATCTTTCAAATTTTGGGTTAGTTTTTGAGCAAGGATAACACTACAACTTTCAGTTAAGGTTATTATTTTATTATCTCCAAGCCTCGTTTTCTTAGACAAGATGTCCTTCAAAAATTTGGCATAAGAAGGCATATGTTCAAGTGCATCTTCAAATGATATGTTTATGTGAAAATTCTTGAAGACTTCCAAAAGTTTTGAAAACTACGTATCTGACTTTTGTTTTTGCAGTCTTTGAAGGAAAAGAATATTGGGTTTGTAAAGGTTTCTCTTTTTTTGATGAATTATTTATTTTCCATTACTCTATTTATCCACTAATTCCTCCTCATCCTTTTTAGTTTCCAGTTCCTCCTTATCTTTTTGGGTCCTATGTTCCCCCTCCAAAGTTTTACCACTCCTTAAGTCTATGGCATTGCAATTGTCCTTACCTTCTCTTCTTGGGTTTACAATTGTGTCACTTGGGGTAGCGGGGTAGACTTACCATTTTTTCATACTTGGAATCATCACTTTAGTACCACCCAACCTCGTGCAAGTGAGCTAATGAACAAGTTAGGTCTAGGTGGTATGGAAAATATTAGGAAGATCGAGCTACAAAACACCTTAGATGAAAGCTATCGAGAAATATTGGCTATAGCTCTCCTAAAATATATGGGGTGTGGAGGGAATATACATACGAGTATTCAGGTTATCATTTTGTTTATGAGGTAACTACTTTAGTTTGTAGATCATACCATTTTATTGACATTTTAATTATCCTTATATAGGTAAGGATCACTCACATATCGACCTTGTAGATTTAATATACACCTCAAGTGTGCGAGATCTGACCCTCATATATCCATGTTTCATACCCATGTTGACATCATTAACCAGAGATTATGTTCCTTTAGTGGAGCCAGATGTGGTCGCACCCTCTTACGATGTCTAACTTGTCCAATGCTCTTCCACCACCTAGGTACGAGGTCATAAAAAATAGGAAGGTCATGGAAGAATATACTCATGGTATGGAGGCTATGGACCTAGATGACTTTGAGTTTGATGGTGTAATCTTGAGAGATGTTGTGGTGTTATATACCTATGCTACATATTTCATTGAGGGTATATTTGGGTGAACTAACTTGAAGAGGGACCTATATCATCATTTTGGTACTAATTTTGATAGGTCCAAAGTTATAGAGACCCATAAAGTGAAGGGTGGCTCCAACAGAAAGCTAATGGCAGATCGTTTGATCGAGGTGAGTTTGGGCATACTTGGATGTTTCTTTCCCCCATTTGTTTTACTGATCACTAATTTTTCAATGTATGCAGGTCATGTGTTTAGCTAGGGAAGGCGAGGTGCAAACTAGTTGCTTGTAGATTGTGAAGTATCAAAAAGTTGTGAAGGATAAGGATGTCTTCATCTTTGAATATAAAGCCAAGATTTTAAAGATGGAGGACGATCTGCTAAAAAAATCTGAGAAGTTAAGAAAAATAGACAACTACTATTTTGAATAAGAAAAATGGGCTAATCACCTCGAGCAAATTGCAAAGGAGGTCGAGGAAAAAACTAGCACAATAAAAAGTCAGATAAGTGCAATGTAAGATCAAATGAGCTCACTTTCCAACCTGGTGGAAATGTTGAAACCTAAGTGTATCAAGGCCTACAGACTTACGTCGATAAGTTGGATCTGAACATTCCTTATTTTACTTTGATGCTAACCTTCCACAATAGTAGGTCTAAAGCACCCCAGCTAGTACCCTGTAACCTTTACCTCATGAAGAAGAGGCCATGATTGAAACTCGACCTAAAGGGATGGTAGAAGAAGCCACCCTTTAGAAAGCATAGTTTTCATTTATTTTAGAAATGAAATGTAATTTTGGATGTAAATAATGATGTAAAAGTAATTTTTGGGAATTTGGAAGTCATGGATTATAGCCAAGTTAATTTAGACGATCTGATTGAAACGGGCTTATGTTTTTCTTGTACCCCGGAGGTAACCACGCCAACCACTACAAAACTCTCTATTATGGGAGAGCGACCTACTTCTCCCACCCATAGTGAAGAAGAAAACCAAATAACCTTGCAAGCCACTAGGACTCTCCCCGTTATAGGAAAGCGACCTACTTCTCCTACCATAATGAAGAGGTAAATCAATCCCTCCCCAACAATCATAGGGGGAGGAAAACTAGAAGATTAAAGATCATCAATATCTTACCTTGCTCTTTGAAGAAGAGGTTATTTTCTGAGCTTGATTAAGTCATTATCCTTTCTAAGAAGGGTGTTAGTGTAGATAGACCCCTAACACTGAATGGGAATCTACTTGATGAAGATTCTCAAATTGTCAAGGGTTTTCCAATGAAGTTAAGTCTTACAAAAGAGTTGTCTTTATTAGGGGATGATATTATCTCGTGACAAAGTATATACCCTATGAAAAGGGAATACAGTGAGGGTAGTGATATAAAATCCTTGATTAGAAGCGAGATGTTTAATAATCTTGATGCTCAAGATGAATTGTATCACCATTTTGGGGTGCCTAAATATCATCCTTCTATTTATATAGCTCGAAAGCAAGAGAAAGGAACGATATGGCATATGATGCCTAGACGCATGCTGGATGTAAGCGACCTTAAAATTTTATTGTATTTACATATTGTTGGTGAGGTATAATTGTTAATTTCTCTACTAACTCGTATCGTATTACTTTGTCGCAAGCAATATCTCTTGCTAAAGATTCAGAAAATGAGGCAGATACATATCGAGAAGCAATCAAATTTGTGGATAAGGAATTGTGTATCTTAAAGATTCATTGTGGAGTCATGGATTAGGAGTTGGAAGAAATGTGTAATGAATTGAAGATTTCATGTCATGAACATGATAAATACAAGGAGGAACGAGATGAATTACTCAAGTTGGAAGAATACTGGAAACATAGGGCACTCGAGAAAACTACTCACTAGGCTCTTGTGTTAGAAAACTTCAGAACATGTCTCATCTATGTAGATAATATTATTGTCACTAAAAATGATCTTTCTCTTATACAAGAAACTATTGTCAAACTCAACTAAGCCTTTGCACTTAAAGATTTGGGATATTTAAATTGTTTTTTGAATGAAAGTGATAAGGAAACATGATTCTTTCCATGTCAACAAAAATATGTTCAAAAATTGCTAAATATGGTGCAATTAAGTGAAGCAAGACCTATGCTCAGGCAAAACACTATCTCTGAAAGATTTCAAGTTGTTGAATGATTCAGCTCAATACAAACTAGTAGTGATTGTACGATAACTAGTCTTGAAATCGCATACATAGTGAATAAATTGTAACAATTTCTGAATGCCCCAATTGATATTCATTGGAATTCTATGAAGAGACTTCTAAGGTACTTTAAAGGTACTACTTCGCATGGCTTGTATCTAGATAAATCAAAGACACTTCAATTAGTGTTTTACACATATGCTAATTGGGTAGCATTTGTGGATGATAGAAGGAGTACATGAGGGTGGTGCATATATCTTGGACATATTTTGATTTATTGGAAGTCTCTCACAAGCTTATGAAGTAGCATGGATTAATAGATTTTTTAGTAAATTAAATATTAAACTAATGATAGTTTCTATCATTTATTGTGATAACATTAGTGTTGATCACCTAACATGCAATCCTATGATGTACTCAATCCTGGGATGTATTTAAGAATAAAGCATGTTAACATAAACTTTTTATTTACAAGAGAAAATGTGCTCAAGAAAAAATTAAATGTAGAGTTAACTCCTTTAAAATAATAGATTGTTGATATTAAAACAAATCTATTAAGTGAGAAGTTTCAAGAATTAAGGAATAAATTAACCTTATGTTTGATTGACTGGAATGTAATAAAATTAGAATTGATTTCTTCTAATTTTTTGTTTAGTTGGGCTGAAAAGTAGGAATATAATGAAATCGATTTCTAAAAGAGAAAGAATCACAATTATTTCTCCCCTTTAAGGATTCATGATTTCATTCTCATCTTAATTTTTTTCTCAATTTTCTCGAACTTCAATTGTAACCCAAAACCCTATTTAGAAAAATAATAATTTTAACCTTAAACCTTAACCCACAAATATAACCCTAAATCCTAAACACTAAATCCCAAATCCCAAAACCTTAAATCCTATTTAAAAAATAATAATTTTAACCCTAAATCTTAACCCACAAATATAAAACCTAAATCCTAAATCCCAAAACCCTAAATCTCAAAATCTCAAATCTCAAACCTCAAAACCTTAAAATTTATTTAAAAAAATAATAATTTTAATAATATATTTTATTTTTAAGTAGTAATTATTTAAAAAAATAATGATTTTAATAATTTATTTTGTCTGACGAAAAAATAATAATTAAATAATATTATTTAAACTTTGTTGAATATAGAGATATATTAAGATAATATATAATATTTTTTATTTTATTTAAGTTGTAAATCAAATATTATAATATTAATTCTTTATTTAATTGCACCGGTAAAACCAAACAAAAATATTTTTTTTCTATTTCGATTTTATTTTATAAATCAAATGTCATCTCTATATTAAGTAGATGAGATTATTGGAAAATGTTAGACAACGTAAAATGATCCTGAGCTACCATAGTAAGCATCTACGAGTTTGCTACAGTACATTTTTCTTATGTATTTTTTTTTTAAGTCTTTCGCTGTGTTCTACTTTCATTCTTAAGTTTTACACAAATTATAAGTACTCATTTTAAATATAAAATATAAATTAAATCATAAATTTTAATTAAACATATTATAATTTCACTAATTAAACTATCAACAATAACATGTGTTAACTATATCACGACTATTAGAAACATATAAGTGAATTCTACGTCATTTAAAATTTAATCATTAAAATAATATTTTTACATCAGATTTATCTATTTTTATTATAAAAAAATCTTATATTAAAATTTGTACATTAAACATTATATAATTAAATATTGTTAAAATTAAAATTAAATTCGACCAATTAAATTTATTTAATATTAATTTATCAATTAAATTAAATTTTATATTATTTTTATTATTATAAATTTTAAAAATATAATATAATGTTTAATATATATATATATATATATATATTTGACATTTTTGTCATTTATAAAAGTTACTGCTTTCATGGCAACGTCTTTATGGGCGTCTATTTTTGTCCGTTTATTGTTATGAAATTAAAGAGAGAAAAGGAACCTCCTCAGCCACACTCTTTAATTAGCTAAAAGAAAACATATTCACAAAAATCAAAACAATACAAATATCAATAAAAAATATCATAAAATTATGATTGATTGACATTTAATCAATGATAATGGGACTCATTTATAATATTTTTGCACTTGATATTATGAATATGAAATTAAATAAGATTTAGATCTTTTATTGATCTTTAGTTGTCTTTAAATCTCAATTTTTAAAATCACTTTATAAATTTTTTTATTATAAATAAAATTAAAAAAAATAATCATTAATTGAAAAAGATTAATATAGAAAAAGATAATTAGAGGATTCACTTTCTTCTCCTATATACTTCATTAGTTAAAATTCTTTATTTTTTTCATATATTTTCATTAATATTTTCAAAAATAAAAAAAAATGTTTTTTTAATTTTATTTTATAAATTTTACTTTAATATTTATTATTATTTTAATTTTAATTAAAATATATATATCTAATTCTTTTGAAGAATTAGTTATGACATAAGTGTCGAAAATATTATATTTTTTATTATAAATTTTAGGTCGTTAATTTTGTAATTATTTTCAAATACATGGAGTTTTACATGCAGTATCAATTGTGTGATCGCTATTGATCCTGTTGAGAAGACTATAATTTGTTATTAGTGAAAAATTTATATGTTATTTAAATGTTTTGTAAATGAAATTATGATATTGGTGATATAATTAAATAGTTTTTAATAATATTAATTATCATTTTTTTTAACAATATAGTGGAATTTTATTTATTTCTTTAAAATAAATACAATATTAAAACATTTATAATTATAATTCAAACTACAAATATTTCACATATTCAAAATAAACTAAATCATGCATAATTTATATGCGACTATGCTCGTGTGGTCAGTGGTGTGTAAAGTTTGTTTAAATAAATAAATAAATAAAACAGTGCTGAATAATACCCTTACAAAATTTTCTGCTATCATTGAAATATGAAAAAATAAAGAAAATGTTGGAAGTCATATTTCTTCTATTTTTTATTCATCGAAACCATCTCCTCTTTCAAGTTTCAACAACTTAAATATTGTTTTCTCCCCTAACTTATCGGGAATATAAGTTTGAATTTTTCCCCTAAAACATCTAAGTCTGTTTAAATTTTTTAAAAATTATTTTTAGATAATAATAATATTTTTATTATTTTTATTATTATCATAAAAATATATATATAAACTATCTATTATATTCATTCATTTAATTATAATTTATAATTTAAAAATGGTACATTGGAATCTAAGTAAGCATGATTATACTATTAGATAAAGTTATCAATATTATAATATCATAACTCCATTATTTTTTAATTCTTTTGAAGAAAAAATTTACTTAAAATAAATATTAAACTATTAAAAAATTAAAAAAAATGATTTAATTATTAACTTATACCCTCTCTTAAAATAACTTTTATATATTTATAATCATAATTAATATAATAATTTTTTATTAAATATAATTACATAAATATAATTATATTTATTAATAATATTATATCACATCAATTATAATTTATTATAAAAATAAATTTTTACTAACAATAAACAATAATACAACCTTAGTTGTACATAAAAATAAAAATTTAAGCTTAAACTACAAATTATATTTTTTGAGCTTTTTTAGAACAGTGTGATCAGCACATCAAAATTAGCAGTAATATTTATATCAATGTTAAAAATCTTTCTACCTTAAAATGAAAATCTAGAAAGAGGGAAAAAAAACAAGACCTTTCCGTAATTTAACTTGAATTTTCCTTATGAATGAATCATAAATTCATAATGTATCATTCCCTTCCCAAAACACACTTTCTCTTCTCTTCTCTTCCCTTCCTCTTATAATAAAATTAGTATGCACTTTTTGTATAATTTTCTTTACAACCTCATAGTTCAATTCCCTTCGTGATAATAAATATATCATCAATATATAATAAATACGTAAACAAATTATTAGAATATTTTTATAAATGTTTGTAATATTTAGATAAAAATTTACAATAATTTAATAAGTATATTTTTTATAAAAGATGTACAATGTTCGTAATTAAATGCTATAATTTATATTAAAATGTTATGAATTTTTATAAATTAATACAATTTTTAGGTGAGTTATAATTATTTATGAACAATTTCAATCTAAAGATATTAACTTTTGATAAGTTACATATTATCAAAAAATTGTGACCCAATTAATGTTGTAATTGTCATTCATTTAGACCATTAGTAAGGAAAGTTTAAAGATAACAATTAATATTATCAAATAGTTTCCACCACCAATACAATTGATGTTCTAAATATACATATTTATAACATTAATCATTTTGATTGTTACTCAAAATCAAAAGTGTTTTTATGTTTGTTTTTGTGAATAAACACCTTAAACAATAAGATATTTTATTATATTATAAATGTATTTTTTGAATCCCTAATATATCATTGAATTGACGAGGGCAAATAATATGTTAAAGACAACGACTTAAAAGTTATGTCTTAAGATACATTTAAATGCTATATTATTTAGTGTAATTTTGCATAGCACATTTGAAGGTTTTGAAACTTACTTAAAAATCATAAAAATCAACCATCAATAATAAATTAAAGAATTTTTCTCAATATAATAGTAATTAAAAATGCGGATTCTTGTTACATAAGAATAAATTTTGTATCAATGTCTTAAAAATTATTAATAGCTAATATATAAAGTAACACATCACATGAGATTCGTTATCTTAATAGTATCGTAATTTATTTTGGGTATCACTTTTTATTCATATTTTTTAGATAGTATTCTAGTGATATCTTATTTAAAAATATATTAATTTGATATAATTTGTTATTTAATTGAAATTTTCTCATATGTATAGTAATACACAATATCACAAAGACCCTTACACAATAGATCTCTCTAAATATTGCACATATATTATTATATATGTAAAAAATCTTAAATTAAATGATAAATTATATAAAATTAATACATTTTTTTAAATATAGATATCATTAATGTACTATCTAAAAAATATTAATAGAAAATAAAATCATGATACTATTAAGATAACGAACCATATTTTAGATACTCAAATTAAGGTTATATAAAAATATTATCAATTGTTTCACTTATTAAGATTTAAATTTAATAAAGTTATATATATAGTAAAATAATGATATTCATTACTTTTGATTACGAAAATAAATATAATAAACTCATAAGATAAATTAAAAAATATAAACAGAGATACGTGATAATTCTTTATAAGATGTCGACAAATATCAAATTTTGTTGTATATATAAAAATGGTCCTTTTGTCATTGACAAAACGTAAAACTATTTGTTGTAAGTCCAAGCATTTGATGGGAGTACTTGTAGTTTAATACAGTGAGCTTCTTGAGAGTATGATTGACCTATTATTCCTTCCCTTCAAAGATAAGCGACACCAATTTTTATTTTTATTTTTAATAATCCCGAGACTTTAAAGACAAAAAAATATATTGAAAATACAGAGACACTGTATTTATGGTTTTTGTAATCTTAGAATAATAACGATAAAAAGAGTTTAAATTAGCTTATTTTTCAAATATATATGATTTAATTGTATATTATAAATTTATTTTGATAAATAAAATTTTATTTTAATTCCTCTACACGGTGACACTTATGCTTTTTCTTCCTTATAAAGTAAAAAAGCATGATTTTTGCGCATATACACATATATAAATATAATGTAAAAAATATATATGTATAAATAGGTTAAAAATAAAAACAACTAAATAATTAAATTATATAAAAAAATTACAATATATATAGATTTAATTGTATATTATAAATTTATTTTGATAAATAAAATTTTATTTTAATTCCTCTACACGGTGACACTTACGTTTTTTCTTCCTTATAAAGTAAAAAAGCATGATTTTTGCGCATATATAAATAGGTTAAAAATAAAATCAACTAAATAATTAAATTATATAAAAAAATTACAATATATATATACATATATATATATATATATATATATATATATATATATTTTGTAGTTAATATATATTAACCAAATAATATCCTATTTTTGTTACATAATATTAAATATATCTAATGTATAATTTTTATATATTTATGTATTTGGTTGTAAAATAGTATCATATTATATAGAATAAAAAATTTTATGATTAAATAGAAAATTAATATTAATGGTGAGTGTGAGTCTAAATCATACTATATAATTTATTTAATATGTTTGAATTTTAATTTTAAAATTATGTTTTTGAATTTTTTCATGTCAAATTAAAATATATTTTTTATTTATTTAAATATAAAAAATATAAAATAATTAAATATTAATTTAAATAAATATATATATATATATGAAAATTATTTTAATAGGTAAATTTTTTTATAAAATTAATTAATTATATTATATATTATCATTAAATATTATATAAAATAATTATATTTATTACGGTACAATAAAATATCTGAATATTCTAATTTGAAAGTAAATGGATACAAAACATTCAAAATAAATTAAATAAATATAAATGTATCAAAGGAGGCACCGACGAAGTTCGAGTACACGATAAACATAACAACATGCTTACAATGAATGATAATGAATAGCTGTCAATATCACATTTACTATTGGCACGACGTTGCCTTGGACATATTTTGTAATTAATTAAAAATCATATTAATTAATTTTAATTTAAAGATCATCAAATCGTACAATCATATTGTCGTTCTCACTTCGGCAACACATTTCTTCTGTACAATCCTGTCTACATTCATATACAATTGCATCTTTCTTTTAATAGTTATTAATGTCCACATTATGCAACCTTTTCAAGCATACATCAAATATTTAAATTTATTTCACAGGAAAAAAAAGGAAGAGATCAAAAACACATGGTTTTGAATTCTCATGATGTAGTAAGTCAGTGAGCACATGATTTTTTAAAAATTAATTTAAAAAAATTTCATAATATAAATTTACTATTAAATACTTTTATCACACATTATCTATTAACAATACAACAATGTTATTTATAAATCTAGTTAACCATTAACTCAAGAGATCTTATTGAATTAAATCAATTTTAAATTTTTTACATAATATCAAAACTCTATTTTGAATCTTTATGTATATAGGTCCTCGATTTTACTAGGATCTCATTGGGAAATAGACTGTTAAGTATCGTTATCCCACGTCACTTAAAAGTAAAACATTAATCCTACTTATAAGACTTAAATTTCTAACATTTACAAATAGATATTCAATAATGTAACAACTACAAAATTTAAGTTTTTCTTCTATTTTAATAAATAAGCATTGCTTTGAGATTGTTAGGAGATGATACTGTTGGTGAGATTAGATCGTATACATGTTATTTTAAGGGAGTGTATACTCAATCAAATGAGATAAAATATGAAATCAAATTTTAAGTTGTTATGGTTTTTTTCTTTTTTCATACAAAATTTATTATAGTTTTGATCAATATTCAATTGAAAATTAGTCTCCTTCAAAATGCATTTAATTTTGAGTTCGAAATATATTTTTTAAAATAATTATTTTGGTGTTTTTTTTTTAATTTTCTTTATGGTAGGAGTTATATTTACTTCTTTTTTTTTACAAATTCCAATACAAAGTAATACTTCGTGCGCCTGAACTACATCCGTTTATTATATATTTTTTAATATATATATATATTAATAGTTAATCAGGAACGACTCTTCTTTAAGTGGATGAGACGTCTGACTTATTTTTCGGTCAGATAGGGTACTTAAAATTTTATCAATATTTATTATATAATTTTAAAATAAAAAAATTATGTATTAATTAAATGTTATTTTAGATATTATTAATTAATTAAAAATTAAACTTACATGTTACTTAACCCTTAGTTGTCTTATTTTAAAAAAAATAAAAACTACACATAAATTAATTTAAGACTTGAAGTAATAAATTTTATTTAATCGTTTTTTTAATTATTTCTTGATATAATATATTTATGTTATGTATACATATTTGTTTTATTTAAAAATAAATTATGAATATAATTTTAAACCATTTATTTTATTTCAAAATTTCATGCAAAATAATTTTTAAATGTTGTCAAATTTTATTCATGATACAATCTAAAAGCTTTTATTTTTGTTTACTTAATTTAATTATCATATTAATTTATAGTTAACCAAATTTAATTAAATATTTTTATTTATTCATTGTTTATTTTTAAATTTTTTTCATTTACAATTGACTAATTTTTTTGTACAATTTTGGTTTTACTTTTTATATTTTAACATAAAAATATAATATTATTTCTTATATAACGTCAAAATTTTGTAAATTTTAATAATTTTGTAGTTTTATAGATTAAGTGTATAAGTTTCTTAATTTTTTTCATTAGTAACTAAAATGTATAATTATTATTTGTATTAGAATGTTTAAATAAATTATTAAAAATAAAAGTAATGTTTTTATTTATATTATTTTAATATTAGAAATATTTAAATCTCCTATTTCATCCTTGGTTTTAGATCTTTGGGCTCCTTGATTGCTATATTAAATAATTGAGTTAGTTTTAATATATTTATTATTTATAGTTATAATAAAATAGATGGAATTAAAAGATATATTTAATTATTTAAATGAAGGAAAAAATATTTATTTATCAATAATATTTATTTATTAATTGTTAAATCTTAAATTTAAAATAAAAAATTAAAAATCATAAATATTAAAATTTAAATAAACCCTAAAACTAATTTATATGTTATTATGTATTTTATTATTAAACATGTTATTTTTATAATTTTTGATATTAGATATAAATATTTATTATATACTTTTATTTTTATTGTTCTAAATGTTTATTGTTTTTGTATTGTATAATTATACATAAATTTTATTTTTAATATTTTTAAAAAATATATGTTAATTTTTTATAATATAAATAAAAATATATCTTTTTAACTAGAAGAATTAAAAGTAAAATCTTTCACTTATCCAGAAAGGTATAATTAACGCTTCATACTGTTTTAAGAAATTAAGTCATAAGTGATTAATCCTCACTTATTCCCGTGGTTCACACGTTTACCCACATGGCAAGACGTGATTGAAATTTTTTAGGTGGAGCCTATCATAAAAGAAAAGTAATATTTTTTATTTAAATTCTATGAATATATTAATACATTCCGTAATTTGATTAACGTTCATTTGATAATATAATAGTAAGATTTATTATTTATTAAAAATATTTACCTCTTTTAATAAATAAACAAATAATTATTTTATTATCACATATAATTAATTTTATATTTAATCAATAATTAATATATTATTTAATATATACAATACTCAAAAAAGAACCTAACCATTAATATTTTTCAAAAAATTATGCATTGATAATCTAAAATTGTCATATGTTGTCAATACTAATAATCTAAAAACATAAATTTAAACGTGTATAAAAAACTTAAATTATTAAAATAAATTATTTATTAAATGACAATGATATTGTGACAATATAACTTTTGTTATTATTAAATATTTATTTGGTATCATCTAATTATGCCATTATAACTACCTTAGACACCTTATTTATATAATATATATGACATTTAGGTTTAAGAGCCCTTATATAAGTGATCGGATCAACTCTTATAGATGATTTAATGTATACCCAGTGATAGTGATAGATATATTTTTTTTTTACACAAATTGACCAACTAATCCTAATTTAAGTTCAAATTGAACTTATATATTAAAAAAATATAAAAATTAATTTTCTCAGCTCCGTTGAATGTTCAAAAATTAAAAAAAAAATCTTATAAAATTCAACTAAGTCTCTACTTTTAATATATATTAATTTTTTGAACATATTTTTTGATTATTCATATATAAGATTTTTTAAAAATTTAAATATATTTAATTAAAATTTTTTAAGACTTGTTAAAAGTTTATAAAAAACTATACAAATTTAAGAGTATTTCATTATTATTTTTAAGTTTACAAAAACATTAGGGTATTTAAAATTTCAATAACTTTTAAAAATTTACTTAATTATAAAATTTTGAAGATTAAACATTTTTATGAATAAACAAAGTATACTACTAATAACATCTTTTCACGTTAGCTTGTTTAGAGATTTTTTTTAACACTTTTCACTTTTTCCTTTTTATTTCGTTCTTCTTTCTCTTTCTCTTTCTCTCTTTATTTTTTGTCAGGTTCTTGACTTTTTTTTTTTACATATTAATCTAATAAATTGATTTATAATTAATTAGACTCTTTTTTAATTTTCACATACTAATATTAAAGAATAATGTTTTTAATAGATATTACTATTAGGTATCAAGAATCTCATAGTAATTAAAAAAAATAACAAAAATATTACTTTTAAAACTTAACATTATGAAATAGCAACCTTTATGTTTAATTCATACATTTTAATTATTAAAAAATTTTCATACATCATTTTATTTTGAATGTCGTTTAAATTGAATTATAATCATTTAGATCCGTTTAATATTAAACGTTATCTATTTGAAAATCGTTCAATATTATTAAAGTGTTATTTTTGTTATTATAAGTTTTCAGTGTGTATTTTTTTGGTAATTTTTCTAATAACTTTTACTATAGGATAAGTTTGACAGGTATCTTTTTCCAATAATGTAAGCCCATCTTTACTTTTATGAATTTTTTTATATTTTCATAGATTACAGAAAAATATAAATTTTATTAATTTTTTAAATAAATATATAATAATGTATTAAATATTTTTTATAATTATAAAGGGTTCATTAAGAAATTATAAAACATATGTTGAAGTCTTTAAAAATTTATTAAAATTTGTAGACTTTTTAGAATATAAAATCTATCAAAGTCTATTTAATTCCTAATTGAATTTTTAAAAGTTTAATAAAGCATAGATTAAGTCTTAAAAGTCTATTAAAATCTATAGAATTTTTAAAATTTAAAATTTATCTAAATCTCTCTAAATCTTAATTAAATATACCCTTCTAAGTCTAACTCTCATATCTCGTATTCCTCTCGATTCTCACTCACGTTTCACAATTAGTACACCAACGGAAATGCCTCCAACTACTCCTCTAGTCAATTATCTAGCTGTTGGCGGCGCCACCAGCCAATTGTCTCATCGTCGTCTTTTTCTTCAACCAACAATATCATCACCGAGGCATTAACTACGCCTCTAATGCTATCTTCTCCTCCAATGTTGTTTTCTTCTCCAACGTTATCCTTTGTCGACTATTGCAAGTTTATTTGATTTTTTAATCTTCACACAATTATTTTAGTATTAATTCATGTCTAGAATTAGATTATTCTTTCTATGTGTTATTTCGATTGAGTTTATAGTGGATTTTTTATACTTTTTGATTGGTTTTTATTTGGATTCTGATAATTCTCTTGTTTAATTGCAACATGGATTGCTATTTGAAAATGACATTTTTTATTTACTTTTTTTAAGTGAGAATGCAAAGATAGAATGATAAAGCACCTAAAAGCTAAGGGTTTCAATGAAGTTAAGCTTTTACTTTTTGTTTGTTCTTCACTTAGTGAGTATATTCAACGAGTATTGACTTTGGAAAGGTAAGGTGGATTTCATCATTGAGTATTACATTGGAGTTATATTCAATTAGGCTTCATGTTATGATTATAGGTCCAAAATCACTAAGTCAACTTCCCTCAAATCGACTTTATAGGTTGGCTTAAAGGTTAGTTTTTTTTTGGAAAGGGGGTGGGGGGATAATAAGTCGATTAAGGTTTTGAGATTTTCAAAATCGTCAAAGTAAGGTCATCTTATAAAATTGCTCAAAAACCAACCAACCAACTTACGCCTACCCCTATCTGGTGACATGTGACTTGGTGACCAAGACTTGGTCTCTTATCAAGCTTGACACTATGCAACCTAGTGAATGGGACCTCGTGAATGTTGCCTACCCTTCTGTTTAGCATCCATGTTGTAATTTTATCATATATGAGTTGGATCTAACACCTCAAATAGAGCATCTATCATTGTAATAGTGACACTTGCCCATTATGTATCTATATATAACCTCTCAATATCAATAATAAATTATCCAAAATTTATTTTCTCTATAACATCTCTCTAAAATCCCTAATATATTAGTAATTTTCCAAACAATTGGTGCCCATTATGGAGCCTTAAATCTTTATAGTCCTTAGTTAGCATTTGAGACCCTACATTTCATATCCAAGGAGAATCAGCCCATACCATATGGAAATTCACTTATGTTACCATGACTAGTCATTACACCCATCCCAAATCAAGAAATAGCTCAATTCATCCAACCCTTGAGTTTGACCTCAATGATTCATACCTCATGTCTCATCTATAATAGCTTCCTATCATGGGTTGGGATATGACCCTGTATGAGCTACCGAGTGAGAATGGACCCAGGGTGATTAGAATAATCCCTCACAAAACTAGTTTAGTTAGTTAGAGCTTTGAAAGCACGTATTTGGAAATGGATTTTAAAATGGAAAGTCTCCAACGATAAGTGGTAAAACTACAATAGGCTTTCATTAGGTCACAATATGATGATAAGAAACTCAGATCATATTTGATACAAGAAAATCTACTCAAAGGAGGTTGAGAGTTTGTTTCAGACGGTTACCCTTCCCGTGAGACCATGGCATCTAACACGATTGAAACTTACCCCTCATGAACCTATAGGATATCCCAACCAATACAGACCTAATTCAACTTACAAGCAACCTATGCCTACATCTCCAGCTCAAGAACTGGTATACACAACTCATCCACATCTTGGACAAAACATATCCCAACACCTAATAGGACCATTTGGTTTGGAAACCTTTGCTTCAAAAGGATGCCAAACACGATTGAAACCTTCCAATAATGATTTAGATGAGAAGTTTAAAATTATGGAAGAAAAAATGGAGACAAAAATGAATGACTGGTTAAAAAGTCAAGGAAAGTTGCATCCTTTGAATGATATAGAGACAATATGTGACCAATTCTTGGTATTTCCTTTTTCTAATGATATCAAACTAGTCCAACCACCTCCAAAATTTTCTACTCTAAAATGTTCTGCTTACAAGGGGACAAAATATCTTGTGGCATATGTTATCCATTTCAAAATGGCCATTTCTATAACAAGCATGCTAGAGGAAAACGAGAGAGGTCATGTTTTGCAAATTGTTCGCTGTCATCTTTTAAGAAATGATGTAGAAATGATTCATCAAACTACCTCTAAAGAGCATAAAATATTTCAATGAGCTTGTTATGATCTTTGTTGCCAATTATGAATGCAACAAATCTATTAGGAAGGAATCACACCATTCATTTTCCATAATTCAGGAAAATAATGAGAAAATGGAAAACTATATGAGAAGATTTGAAAAACAAATGGAGATCACTCAATGTACAGACTCTATTTCTATTGAAGCTTTTCGAAAGGGAATCAAAAAGGACATTGGTCTTTCATTGAGTTAAGCAAAACTACCCCACGTTCCCTAGATGCGATTTATGAAGAGGCACAAAAGTTGTTAAGGTGGAAAGGGAGCTATAGTCATCAAAAATCATATTGATAATATCTTCGAATAAGCCTACCACTAGTAAGAAAGACCATGAAGACCACTTCATTTTAAGCCTATAGTGGCCCTTAGGAGAAGATCTAAGATGTAAGGAAAGATTTTCTCTTCTTTCAAAGATCCACCATTGTGTGTATCATAGGTCAAAGCTGTACAAATGATGGAAATAATGGAACAAGTAAAATGGCCCTAACCAATGAAAGCCCTATTCAGGGACCCTAACAAATATTGTTCCTTCTATAAAGACATGGGTCATTGGATAAAGGAATGTAGGCACCTTAAGTGGGAAATTGAACAGCTTTTATTTGATGGATATTTAGGAGACCTAACGAATGGAAATATAAGTCTAAGAAGAGAAAATAGGGAGGTATATCCTCGAAGGAAATTTGTACCACACAATCCTTCTCAAAGGGAAGACAATAGGCCTAATCAACCCCTACAAGGAGATGTGTGTAATCTACATCATACACAATGGTCTAACAATGTCAGGCCATAGACATAATTCGTAAAAGTGGTACACTCGAGAGGCTAGGGACACTCACCAACCTATTTATTCTTTGAGGCAGAAAGAGCCAATGTTTCCAATTATTTTTGAAGGAAATGAGGTCTTACCACTTCATGATGACTCGTTGGTCATCACAATTAAAATTTTACATTGTGAGGTGCGTAAAATATCAGTGAAAAATGGTAGCTCTTCATATTTTTTATACTTGTTAGCATTGTTGCATATAAGGATAAACCCTAAATAGATTATACAACAAAAATGCTACTAGTGGGTTTCAATGGCAATATAACCATGTCGGTTGGTACTATATGGCTCTAGTTTTTTGTAGAAGAGGCCATTATACTTACCAATTTTGTATTTTTAAACATCCCCATCTCTTATAATGTAATCTTAGCGGACCATGGATCCATAGAATATGAGTTGTTCCCTCAACCTATCATCTTCTTATCAAATATCCTAGAGTGAATAGGATAAAAGAAATAAAATGAGAAAAAGAGAAGGCTAGAAGTTATTATAACTCTGCCATTAAAAGTGCATTACTGTCTAAGTTGAGATATCAACCAAAGGAGGGGTGTTGCGTGAGTACCATACTACAAGCCAATTGAAAGGTCAAATATTGATAGTGGCTCCCAAAGATTATGAAACAATTGAAGTATGATATCCAAAAGAAGAGAAGTCTTTGAAAATCAGTTTGAAGCTTTCGACAAAGATGAAGAAATCATTGATTGAGTTCTTGAAGAAAATTTCAATCTTTTTGCATGGAAGCCAGAAGACATGTTAGGTATTGATCCTTCAATTATTTCACATGAGCTAAACATCAACCATATCAAGAAGCTAATTCTATAGAGGAAAATGATTTTTGCTAGAGAAAAGAGTGACATTATAAAGAAAAAAATGAATTTACTAAAAAGTATAAGGTAGTGTGGCATGTATGAGATAATTAGAGAATCATGCATAGATTATCATTCTAGGCCTTACTATAATTTGTTATTTCCTTTTAATAAACTCATTGATTTGATTTTCATTCATATCATTTTCCTCCAGAGACCTTGAACTTACTTATATGCTAAGAATCCATTTGACTCTTTTTTATTGATCTTTCACAAGGTAAGCTCAAATATTACCCCTTAATTATTATCTTTCAATAGTTTCTATGTTAAATATTTGGTGAATTATTGGTATTTAATCGAATAAATTTTGTAGTTTTCAATTGATATTCTTGTTGTTACACCGGGATGCTTTTTTGGTCGGAAAAATGTTGTAGTAACTTATCAAAGGCTAGTAAACAAAATGTTTAAACATCAGTAAAGAAAAAGGTAGCTAAGGACCATGTCTTTGATCCAGAAGAGATCTTCACTATAATAAGAGGCTATAAATGCATCTTAACTCAAAGAAGTGTGTTTTTAGAGAAACATTAGAGAATTTCTTAGGATATATGGTATCTTCTCATGGGATCGAAGCCAAGCCCAACAAAATTGTAGATCTTCAACAACAAAATTGAAGCTCTTGTGAATATGAGGTCACTCAAGTGTGTTAAAAAGGTCCAACTAAATGGGTGGGTAGTCGTATTAAGTCATTTCATTTCCAAGTGTACGAAAAAATATTTCCCCTTTTTTTCAACTATTGAAGAAAAAGAAGGCCTACTTATGGAGCAAAGAATGTGAGCATGCTTTCCTATCCATCAAAGAACATGGCAAAAACACCCATTTTGAAAAATCCTAAAATAGGTGAGGTTTTGTACGTTTACATGGCATGCACAGACAAAGTAGCCAGCCTTGTACTTGTAGTTGATAGAGAGGGTAAGCAACGTTTGATATACTATGTAAGTCATTCCCTAATAAGAGCACAACAAAGTTATCGTCCTTTGGACAAGGTGACATTTACAATATGAATGGCCTCATGAAAACTAAGACACTACTTTAGAGCTCATAAGGTGGTTGTTATTACATCTCACCCATTGAAGAATATTTTGGATAAACTAGACTAATCTGATTGGCTTTCTCAAATAGCCATTGAATTGAACGAATTTGAAATACGATACAAACCACTGATGGCCATCAAAGGCCAAGCTTTGGTCGATTTCATAGCCTAATAGAATGAGAACCCCTCAAATGAATCAAAGACCAAATGGATGTTCTAATTGTAATAACACCAACCTCAAACCTATGGAAAATATATAAGGATGGAGCTAGAAATTCGAGAGGGTTGAGGGTAGAAATTGTTATATTAATTCCAATAGAAGGGTTAATAGAGCAATGTGTACGTATCACTTTTCAAGCAACCAATAACATTATGGAATATGAGGAAATTCTATTGGCGCTGCGACAATTGTGATCATTAGAAGCAAGAAAGGTCTTAATCCACAGTGATTCACGACTAGTAGGGAATTAGGTTAATGATGCCTTTGAGGAAAAAAAAGAATTAATGAAAAAGTACATGTAAGAGGTTAAAAGAGAAGTCTTGGCTTTTGAACCATTCAAGATCAAACAAATACCAGAAGGGGGAATATGGACGCTGACTCCCTGTCCACTTTAGCATCGGTAGTAAGCACAAAGTTAAAAAAGGTGATTCTTGAATCATGCCTATTTGACCCTAGTATAACCAGAAAAGATGATAAAGTAAATGAACAAAAACTTACTGGCACAACAACGTGCACTTCATGGATGGTCCCTTTCTTGGAATACCTTGTCCAAGGAACCTTAGCCTCTGACAGGGAAGAGGCATAAAAAATAATGACAAAATAAAATAACTACACTTTCATCAAGGAGTCCTCTACCAAAAACAATATGGTGGACTGTGGTTAAAGTATTTACCTAGTTAAAAGGCATAGATAATTTTGGGAGAGTTGTATGAAGAGAAAGGTGGCACCCATTTTGGAGGAAGGATTCTTTCTTAAAGAATCAACCGTCAAGGTTACTATTGGCCTACCTTTCAAAAGGAGTATATCAACCATGCCATGAAGTGTGATAAGTGGAAAAAGTATACCAATATCCCACACCAGTCGACCAATGATCTAAGTCCATAGTCAGCCTTTGGCCATTTTAGAAATGAGGTTTGGATATCGTGGGATCGTTACCTCTCGCTCTAAGCTAAAGGAAGTTTTTAATTTTGGCCATGGATTACTTATCAAAATGGATAAACTTAAGCCATTGGAAAGGATAAAAGAAAGTGATATCGAGAATTTTATCTATCATAACATAATATACAAGTTCGATTTATCTCATGAGTTGGTAATAGATAATGGTCAACAATTCATAGGTCAGGGCTTAGTCTTTTTCTATGAAGAGGTGGGAATAAAATTGTCACACTCTACCTCTTACAGGCCATAAGACAATGGCCAAGCGAAATCTTAAAACAAAACTCTTATAAACATATTACAAAAGCAATTGGAAGAAGCCAAGGGAAAATGGGTCGATGAATTGGCTAAAATTTTGTGGGTAACTAGAATGAATTCTAGAATAGCTATTGGAGTGAGCCCATTCTCTCCTGTATATGGTACAGAAGTGTTCATACCCTCTAAAATACAAGAACTTGCTCTTTGATCTAATATCACACGAGAGGATAGTAATTATCTTAGAAAATAAGACCTTCTACCAGCCGAAGGTAAAAGGGAGAACAATTTGATACAGATTGAATCACAAAAGATAAACAGTCCAAAGATCATACAATAGATCTGTGAAACACAAAATTTTCAATATAAGGGATTAGCTTCTACACAAAGCATTGGGAAATAAGGTTGAAACCACCTACGAAAATTTTGCTGCAACATGGGAAGGCCTTTATCATATATATAAAATTACTCTGGTGGTTCATATTGGATAGAAAATCATAGAAGAAATGAGGAACTAAGTTGGAATAGAGAAAAATTAAAGGAATATTACATGTGAAATGATGTTATATTATAAATGAAAGCATTTTGAACCCTTTTGTTGGGTATCTACACTTGTTTCATGAAAATACAACGCGATAACCCCCAAGTATAGAGTGAGGTTTCCAAATGGACCCTCCAACTTGGGATGTAGGTATAAAAGGCATGACACCTATCCTAAGATAAGGTCTTGAGTTCATAAAAGTGAACCCTCTCTTTGGGACATACATACTAAGGTTAGATTCAATTTCACCTTTATATATCTCCTATCTCGAAAAACAATAATACGATAACCCCCAAGTACGGAGTGAGATGGCCTAATGTACCCCTCACTTAGAATGCAGGTATAAAAGGCATGACCTCATCCTAAGAAAGGGTCTTGATTTCACAAAAGTGAACCCTCTCTCTTTGGGACGTACATGCAAAGGTTGGATTCAATTTCACCCTTTTATGTCTCTTATCTTGCAAAAAGGCAAAGCAATAACCCCCAAATACAAAGTGAGGTGTCCAAATGGACCCCCTAACTTGGGATGCGGGATAACAGGCGTGATGCCTATCCTAAGAAAGAATCATGAGTTTACAAAAGTGGACTTTCTCTTATATATATAGATCAAGGAAAAACAACTTTGCATTACAAAAAGTAGTACTACATTGAGTTACAAGTGAAAATGGAAAGAGTGACAAGTTAATACAATGCTTGTTGTTTTTAGTACCCAGCTACTTTGTGGAGATCATCTTTATCATCTTTGTATTTATCTTATTGAATGCGTGCTTTAATCAGATCATTGTGCACATCCTTCAAATATTGTTCCATGGCTTCATACGGGCCTTGAGTTCACAAAGCTCTTGATTCATAAATTCAAAAGTATCCCGAGAGGTTCCCATTTTGAATCAATGGTGAATGATAGGGGCTAAAGAATACAAACAAAACAACGTTATGGATGGAAATTTGAAAATACAATTATAAAAAAAACTACTTAAATCAAGAACATGTCTTGCCATCAAGTTCCACATAATTCCTTTTTCTTTGTTACAGGATATATATATAGTAGAACGATCAATAGAAGCCCTAAAGTGATGATAAAGGTCATCCTGAGTATGAAAGTTACCAAATATTCTGTTTGTGAAAAGGCTAGATAGTTTGCTATCTGGACCTCATTCAGTAGGAGTAGAGATCGCACCCATATATGGGCTAACATGTTCCACTAATGAGAGCAATTCACCTTGAGTTTTAGACCTCGTCAGTTTGTCCTTATTTACCTTAATCAATAGTAATATCCGTCTATCCCACAATAGCAATGCAGGTATGCAAGCCAGCATCTTGTCTTGATACTTCTATGATATAAGCAGGGTAGTCATATAAGCCTGTATTTTTGCATAACTCCATGATGGAAGTGGGGTGGCCATTCTAACCCACTATTTGTTCCATCAATAATGTAGGAAATTAAGTATTTGATTCATCTTATCACTTAAGGATGGTGACACGAGGTTGTATTTCTTATATTTTGAAGGAGCATTTGGGGTGCAAGAAAAACATGACCTCATTTTTATTAAATCATTGAGGTTGACTTTTGAATAGTCCACGGGGTATAAGTTATATAGGTTAGTTTCTATATAATACGGGTTGGTTTTAGCTAAAATACAACCTGGTTTATAACTAATGGACTCAAAATCCAAACTATAGTCTCAAAATAAAGATTGACTATCAAGGAAAATTTAAGACTGAGGAAATCAAATGATATAATGCAGCATATAAATAGAGGAGAAAAAATTACTAAGGGCATTTATGTAGTATTCATTAATTATGAGACAAATTTAAAGTGACATAAGTTTATGCTATTCAAATACAAAATAAATGCTTGTTGTATACACTTTAAAACGTGTGACAAGCGCATTTACACTGAAGGCTATAAATTGCTCGAGTATTGACGGTGATATCACAAAAGCAAAAGGCTTCACTCAGAGAAGCCTACAAGAACAAGAAGTTAAAAAATTATATCCACTATGGGGTCACTTCTTTCACTTGTCTCTCAACACAGCTTCCAAGATTTGTCTTTTCCAAATGAGATGAAAGAAGTTGGGTACTAGTAAGAGATGCTTTACTTATACCACTCTAAAATGCTTGCATCAATGTGAAGTAGGGAATAATTAGGTCCAAATTTTTTACCTAAGTCTTTAGGCTACTTATCACAAAGTTCATCCCACTTCTATAATCTTTAGTAAACTATGCTTTAAGAGTCTCCACCAAGTCAGATAGCAAGCTCATCTGTTCCTTCAACAAAATTATTTGGTCTTGTAAAAGGCTCGCAAGTGCTTTTGCCTCCCTAGTTCGCTCTTTGCAATCAATTAATCTTATACCCAACTTATAGGCAAAGCTATTTGCGTTTCTCAACTTTTCAAACTTATCAAGGACATCACCTTCAAGGCTCAAAATCTTGGCCTCGTTCTCAGGCAAGAGAGAATCTTTGTTCTCCATGGCCTTCTAGTACTTTTCTATTTGTAGGTGACTCTCTTGCACCTCACATTTATATTATCTAAGCGAGAGATTTCCTTCTATAGCCAATGCCAAAACCTATAAAACAAAAGTGTTAAAAATTACAGAAAGTAAATATGTAGTATAAAAGCAAGGTGAATTTACAGAGTGGAAAAAGAATGTAAGAGTTTACCTCTACTAGACCATCAGCCATTATCTCTTCGTTAGAGGCATTTTCCTTCTTATGGGCCTATTTGACCCTATCTCGTTCAATGCCACTATCAAAGTGATTATAGAGGTCCCTCATTTGCTCAAGCTTCTCAAAGATTCCCTCGTCAAGCTATGTTATTGGGGATTTTAACTTTACGGCATCCTTCAAAATAAGTTCGTCAAGTTCAAAGTCACCCAAGTCTATGGCCTAGATATGAAGAGTTATAGTTTCAATTAGTTTTCTATTTTTAGAGGTCACAACAAGATGTGGAAGCACTAATAAGCTAGGGATGCTTGATAGGTTAGTTGGTGTGGAGAAGGAACTTCCATAGGTTCATTATTTAGACGAACATAATCTTCAGTCTACAAAGGCAAGGTTTGGGTTATCCTTGGCATGGTGGGCTCCAGGTCACCAACACCTAACATATTAATCATGTCTTCCAAGTCTTCACTTATATAGTCTTATGCTTGTAAAAATAAATGAACTCAATTTGGTTATAATCTAGATTGTTAAACTTTTGTAGTCTATCATAAAAAATGATATGTATATTCGTCTTTGTAATCCCTCCATACATTGGAGTTCCTAAAAAAATCTACAATCAAAATATGCTTATAAATATCGTTATTAGTGTTCAGGAGCTCGATCCTTCTAAGTTTTTCTTTACCATCAAGACCCAAGCTATTGATGAGTTCATTGGCATGAGGTTGGGTCATATTGAAATTATGGTTTCATGTAATGCGAATTGGGAAGTCTATCCCATCACCTTAAATATCCCCTATGATATAGAAGTACTTATTCTTCCAATCCGTGGTGCTATGGGGAGTTTTAAGTGGTACACGTGCCAAGTCATAGTAGAAATATACACCCTCCTATTGTCGAGGCCGTTTCACTTTAGGCAATATATGCATCTTATTTCCTTATTTATTAAGTCCATCCCATATTCCGTAGCAATAATGGAGAGACATAAAAGAGCTTTCCATCCATTTGGGTTGACTTGAGCTAGGTTGATATCAAAAGTGTTTAAGGCATAAGCCACTATTTATGGAAATGGACATCTTAGTCCTAATTTGAAAGCTATAAAGTGAATAACCCACCATCTTGCAAGAGGATCATCTATGTCACAGAGTTGACGAGGAACATGCATTATCCCTACCTGAGGTGGGATATTGTATTCTTTATGTATTTGAACCAGGTTCTCAACATCTAATTTGTTAGGAATTTTCTCAATTTGATGCTTATCTTTATTTATGTATTTGGGGTCACTTGGAGTCACATTTTTTCTTTGGATGCTGTACCTTTTTCGTAGTCATTGGAATCCATATAATAGGTATTGGACCATGTGACAACAAAGTGGAAGCTGGAACAAAGCTAAATGAAATGGGG
This sequence comes from Hippophae gyantsensis, assembly GCA_030763125.1. NCBI lineage: Eukaryota > Viridiplantae > Streptophyta > Magnoliopsida > Rosales > Elaeagnaceae > Hippophae > Hippophae gyantsensis. The sequence goes on from CM061030.1 coordinate 32,748,810, forward strand.
AGACGTTGGAGGATGAAAATGTTGATACCGTTGGTAACATTATCACGGTAATATTATTCTTTTATATATTTTAAAATCAAAACGTGATAAAATTATTATAAAAATATTAATAAAATATTTTTGTTTTTAAAATATTATTTAAATATTTTTATTGATTAAAATATTATGAATATTATAAATATTATCGCAAAAATGTCAGTAATATTTTGAACAAAATATTAAAACTATCAATTTTTAATTTTTTTACTTTTTATTTTTCTTTTTAAGTAATCATTTTAAATTAATTTTTTTCACTTTAAATATATATTCTCTTTTTACTTATTTGTAATATATTTACCGTTTATATTAATACTTTTAAAAATAAAAAATCAATAAAATTTATTTTTTAATTTAAATTTATAATAATTATAATTAAATAATATAGTTAATTATTTTAAATTTTTTAATTAATCAATTGTTAATAATTAATATATATATATATTATATAATATTTTAATTAATCTACAAATTTATTTTGAGTATCTATTAAATAAATAATTAGTTTAAAAAATAAATAATTTTTTATTATGATATTTTATAAAATTTTATAAAAAAAATTTATATTTTAAAAAAAAATTATAATTTTTTTTAAATTACATCTTTATACCGACCTCAACATTTAAAATCTTGATGGTATGGGACAAAACTTGTGGGGTATATTGAACAACCGTATCATGTTATGGGTTTAAAAGAAAATGAAATAGTATTTGGAAATAAGACAGAAAGTAATACTGGTGGGGTAGGACGTAGTGCCGTACCGCGTATGAACCGTAGTTTAGCTAGCTCATTGTAGACTTTTTTATTTAGCGTAGCTGTACGCAACAGAGTTAGAAGCCGTTTTATGACCAACTCTAAATACCAGTCAAAATGTCTACACTCTACCAACGACTTTCCAATTATTCTATAATAATAATAATATTAATAATAATAATAATAAAACATTTAAAATTTATTAAAAAATAACTTTTTTATTTAAATTTCATATATTTTTTTATTAAAAAAATTGATACATTATTTTTTTGAAGTCATATAATTAAAGATCGTTTAAATTAAATTATTTTTATTTAAATTAATTCAATATTAAATTTCATTTAACTGAATCTTATTTAATATTATTGAATTATTATTTTTATTATAATATATTTTAACTATATTTTTTTGCAATTTTTTTAAAATATTTATATTTAAAATAGTTGTTACATAATTATAACTTTTTTTAAATTATATAAAAATAACACGTTTAAAATTTATAACAATCTAAATATATTTAAATAAAAAAAATTCTAATACAAAATATTTAGAATAGTCTTTTTAAGAAAAAAATATATACGATCAAAAAATAATATGCATTATTTTTATAATTATAAATTTTAAAAAATATTATAAACATTATTTTTTCACACTTTTTTATAATATAAGAATAATAATATTTTAATTATAAAGTTTTTCCTTGCAAACTTTCAAAATTCAATACAAAATGAACATATTAAAAAAAGAGTGAAAGTACAAAAATTTCTATAACTTTTATAAAATAAGTATTTTACTCTTATTATTTTTATTTATAATATTTTAATCTATAATTTTAAAATAATGTATACTTTAATTCTAAAAAATGAAAACTACAAAGCTCATGTAGTTATATGAACTATTTTTACGATTAAGGTGTACCTATTTAGGACTAATTACGCTTTTTTAAAAGTTATAGCGATTAAAGTATTCCAATCAAAATCTATAAAACCAATGCGTTTTTTTACTTAAAGCTACAGAATTACTGATATCATTCTCCTTTAAAAAAATTAACAAAAAAGTGAAACAAACCCACGTCGAGTTACGATAAATGTTTGAACGATTGTAGTTTAATGACATTAGAATCTTATTTGAGACGTGTAAATTTGACTTAATATTTGACCTCTCAATATGTAAAATTCATCAATGTTGAATTCCTTTTCTGAAAATGCACTTGATTTGTGAATTTTTTTGTTTGTATTAGAAATCTCAACCTAATAAAGTTGTAATGATTGATACATTCTTCCTCATATTAATCTATTAGTGAACTGAAAATTTTGAGATAAACAGACTTATCACCTATTCTTATCTTCTTTCTGACTTTTTGATTGCTTTTTTAAAAAAATTTCAAAAAGAATTTAATTCATTTAAATTAAGTTCTGGATATATGTTTTTTATTAGTCCTGCATGAAAAGCTTTGTAAACAAATATTGGTTCAACTCCTTCCAAAATGTTGAATTTACTCTATATAGGGAATTCATTTTCTTTAGTATAGTATTTCATATATTCTATGTGTTCTTAGCTAGATTTTATGGTCAAATTGTAGAGACTCAACCATTGTGGTTTACTTAGATTTCTATATTTGTCATTTTCATCTTCAATGACTAATGAATTTCTCAAAGATGTTTCCCTGAATAACATTGGATTCTTACTATCTTTGATGTTTCTGCTAGAGATGCCTCTTTAAATAATATGAGAGGCTATACTACTTTTCCTAGAGTTGTCAACCTATTGGGTGCTACTGGTTGTTGTTGTAATTTTGATACTTTGTAATTAACATAACTATTTTCAGTCTCTATTTTGTGAGTGAAGGCTTTATGAGTTAATCTATTAAACCCAAGAATAGATTTACTTGCTTCTGTCCAATTGTTATATATTCCTAGTTTTGGGCATTATAGACCATATAAGTTATTTTATGTTCCTCTTTTTCTGCTTCATCCGTCAATTGAGTTTTTTTTTTTTATTTTAGAGGTGCTACTCTCTTTTAAATTGCTAGGTTTTCTCCCTTTCATCTTGAATTCTTTCTTTAGAAGTTTCACCTTTTTTAGATTGATTTTTTTGATGAGGATTCCTTTTTAGATTTTTTGAACTCTAAAAATTGTTTTGAATAATTAAGTTATTTCTATTTATTTTCTGTTTCTATAAGAGATTTCTCGAGGTATAAAAGCTTGAGTTGTTCTAGAAGGATTTTTTTCTCTTTTTTCTTTATTTTATTTTGATATCAAGATGTTCCATTGTTGCAAGTATAAAAATAGTTAAAGATGTTAATTCTCTAATAAGAGCATCTATTAAACTATTCATGTTTTATGAGAGATGTTTGACATCAAATTGTAATGTTTGATCTTCCTTGTTTATAATCACTTTCAATATAGTTCTTAAGATATAACTAAAATTCTTATTGTCATTTTAAACAATGAATCTAATATGACATATTTTGTAAATTTCTCAATAGTTTTCTTAATAACTAAATATTCTTTTTTATTATTTTAATATTTTAATTCTCGACCATGGAAAGATCATGAAGTATACCTACAAAGATATTCATCTTTTGTCACTTACTTTTTCTTTTAATACTGCTCCCCAATATTCTTGTGAAACATTCGTTTCAATTATCATTTTATCATTTGAACCTGAATGGTATAAAGTTGGTAAATTTTATATTTATTTTTTTACATTATCTATATATAGAGTATCTTGTTCTGTCTATTTTCACACATAATCTTTTTTTAATTTTACTTGTAAGTATTTTCGCATTTTTTCAAGTTTATTGATATATGCTTCTGTATATATTAAACATCCTAGGAATCTTTATAATTGATTTTTGTCTTTCAATTCACTACAAAATTCTTGAATATTATTTAGTATATGGGATTATAAATTATATTTTTCATTTTCAATTTCCAACCCTAAATACTTAATTTTCTATGGAATAATTACTGCTTTCTTTTCAGAAAATATAATGTCTTATTTCCTATATTCTTGTAGAATATTAATCTATGTAAACACAAAAAAAAATTTATAATTTATTAAAGATGTTATTTATATATCTTTGAAAGATACCTTAAGCTTGTTTTAATCTAAATAGTACAACAGTCTATTAGAACTATCCTTGGGGGCAACTAAATACTGTTATTTTTGAGATTCTTGATCTAGTCTTATTTCTTAAAATTCATTTTTACAATTAAAACTTAAGAAATATTTCTTTCCTTTTATTAATGATAATAGTTCTTTTTTTAGAATAAAATATCCATTATCAATGGTTTCTTTATTCAATACTTTGAAATTTATTACCATTCTATTTTTTCCTCTTCTTTTTTTAGTTTTTTTTTCTGACTAATAATGTGAGACTAGAATATGGTGAATTACTTGATATTATGAATTTTAGTTCTAAAAGTTCTTGAATTTGTTTTTCAAATTCAATACTATCTTTTGGAGTATAAATCATTAGTTTTACTCTAATAACTTTGTTAAGGTCTCTTAATTTTATGTTGGTAATTATTTTAGGTTTATTAATTTTTGCATCTAAATAATTTTCTGAGCTTACTCTTTTAATAATTTTTTGATACCTATTAGGGTTTTATCTTTCTGTATTTCATTAAGAAAAGAGTTTTGTTTCTCTTATATATCTAATAAAATATTTTCTAAATAACATTTTTGTTATTTTATGTCTATATCACCACGTTTTTGCTTTTATGTTATTGCATAAAAGTTAGGTTTGATATAATCAAAACTTTTCTTACTCTTGATACATAAATAGTTTAATCATCTAGTGTTGTTAAACTTATTTTTTTTTCTAAATTTTGTATAAAAGGTAGATATAAGTTTAATTATTTTCTATTAATAATTCAACTCCTATTTTTTGTTTATATATGATATACATATGAAAATTTTCTCCTCCTATCATTATACTTGTATATTCTAAAACCTCATTAAGATTTATTATAGTATTATTAACAATTTTTACAATTAAATCATTCGGTGTCGATTTTCAGTGTTATTTTAGGAATACATATTTACTTATTATACACTAACTAGCTCATGTATCTATATATGCATGTAAATAATAGCTAGCATAGCCTTTGAATTTCATTCCTATCTTAATATAGATATTGTTTGGAATTGTAATACTATATAAATCATTTATCTTTTAATGAAGAGTACCCATATTTTAAGTGTTCATATTCTAAGTTAGTTATTTCCTCATTCGTTTCCTCCAATAGATAAATACTGTAAATATCATCTATATTTGATTCTTTAATTGGTTGTAGTTCCATCTTAAAAGCTTCTTTTAAGATTTTTGCTTTCTATGATTTTTTTTAAAATTATTTCTTATGCTAATGCCTGTTAGGATATTCATTAATATAATACTATTCTTCATTGCAGATCTAATACTTGTATTTTTTTCCCTAAAGGGTAATAATTCTTATTTTTCAGAGATTTGTACATTTTTCTTTTAAAATATCTTTTTCTATAGGACTCTATATTAAATCATCTTTTATATTTTGGAAAATCTTATTTCTTGAATTTATATTTTAAATGTCTTGTATTTCTTATATTGTTGTTGTTAGAGCTTTATATTATATTCATATTTTTTTGACATTTTAAAATCTCTTATATCTTAACAGATTTTATCGTTTCTTTTTATTTGTTTATATTTTTTTCTTGAAATTTAATAATTACCCAGTTTTTAAGTCTTCTTATTCTTCTTCCTAAAATGTCTAGTATATTTTTCTTATTTCTTTGATTCCAACTTTCTATTAAGGTTTTGTATAATATTTTAGGTAATTTTTGAAAAAAATATTTTCTTATAAGTTATTTGCATACATGTGGTAATTTATAGTAATACATTTTATATTCACAAATAAAAAATGTATGTAATGTATGTAACACATGTTACAAATTTTCATATTTAAATGTCATTTGACTTCATTGATTTTATTTTTTCACTAGATTCAGTGATAATTTTTCTTTTATGTTCTCAAATAAATTCTTTGTACATTTCATTTACTACAATATCTTAATATTCTCTTCCTATGAGAGCATTACTTTACATTAATAAATGTTCCTAGTCTATTAAATTTGAAAATCAAACTTTAACATTTCCTTTCATTTTATGAACTATTAATACCCTACTGATTGAAGGGTTTGTTTGTGTAGTTTAAGAGCTTTGTATAAGTACACTTATACCACTAGCCCATTCATATAAGGATTTTCCTATCTCTTATACAATCTAGATCTAAAGATCTAATTTATAAATTTCATAGAACTTGAATTCTGGTGGGATACTACCTCTAATTTTCAAATGTAATACTTCTTTCATTTTGAATGGTTTTTTCTTCTATTAGAAGTACTAGGTTCTCTTGACCTTTGTCTATTTCTTTCTTCCTTATGTGGGTTCTATGTTTCTTCTTGGTAAGGAATTGATAATCAAATTAGTTTTATATGACCTTTAGGGGTCATGATTTCTAATTTATGAATTGTTCTTCTAATTTGTTTTTTGTATTCTATTAAACTATGATTATAGCTTTTTTATCTTTAGATTTTTTTTTTCATTTTTTATTTTTCATTCTTAGATATCAATGCATCTGATCTTCTAGATATTTCTTCTTTTAATCATTCGAATAGATCAAGATTATGACTTTTAATTTGATTGTTTCTGGGTATGTTATTTATATTTATTTTTAATTATGTAAATTCCTCGTATATGTCTTATTGTAATTTTTTTTATTAATTTCTCTTATCTCATTTATAAACTCATTTTGGCTTTTATCTATATCTTATAAGGATTTAATGTTTAATTCTTGTGTTATATCCATTTTTTCTACTAAAAGAGACAAAAAATTTATTATTATTATTTGGTTTTTTGAAATACCTACTTAGATTTCATTAAATTCTAATTTTATATCTTGCAATTTATCTTTAAACATCTTACTACTATTTTCTTTATAGCATTGCATCATGTATTAATGTTTTCATTTCTTGAACTTCTTTTAGTTATGTAACTTATTTCTTCCTAGTATTTCATCATTTACCAATGCTTTCATTATTTGAACTTCTTCTTTTAGTTGTGTAACTTCTTTTTCTTTGTTAAAAGTTTTTTCTTTATAATATATAAAAGTAAATCTTAGTATATTATTGTTTTTTATTACATTATTTTTTCTTCTTAGTATCAAATATTTTTTTCTTTATATCTAGGTGACACGCTTCTGGTATTTCAAATTTCGTTAGTATTTTTAGTTTTATTATTTATCTAAGTTCTTAAAATGTTTTATCTATTTTTATAAATTTATTTTGTTCATATATTAGATTTTTTTAACTGTTTGTTAATGAATACCTTACTATGTAGTGTATTAAAAATGAATGATTTTTTTCTTTTATTAAATCTCTTCTTTCAAATTCATAAAATATACTTAACATTGAGTTAAATTCTTATCATGAATATTTATAAAAAATCTAAGATATGTTGTGAATTTTAACTTTTAATATCCTAAGTTAACATGAATAATTCCTAATAAAGCATATTTCTTATTATATTATCTATTAGTTTTATTGGTGTATTAATTCATTCTATCAAATGAGATTTTATTAATATTTAGATTCTTTTTAAAAGAATGTATTTAATTTTTTTTATTACTTATTCCATAATAAATTATATCTTAAATATTTTCTTAAATTAATGGATATTTAAATCTATTTCTTATTCAAGATTTAACATTGTTTTTTGAATTTAAAATTTTTTTTTACTAATTATCATTTCTTGTTAAAAATATAATGAGATATTCTATGTTTTTACTTGTAATATTCCTTAATTTCTTATTATTTTTATGTATAGAATTATTATTTATTTATGTTAATTTTAACTTTCGTTCACTTAAGAGGGGTATTTGTGATATTATCAAAATTTTAAAGATATTTACGATATTATCCGGTTACATTTGCGTACTCAATATGATTTTTTTAATTCCATATTTCTAAATGAAACCTTAAAAGAAAAAGAGAAAGCTGATTTCTCCGTTTCAGTATTAATTAATTAAAAAAAAAACAGAAGGAACAGAGTGTCCGTATTCTCACATTACAGACTAGAAATTTTGTCACCAAGTGTTAATATATTGTAGTTACAAACTTACAAAATTAACTATTTTCCTAATAAATAGAGAATATTCATAATTTGATATAAATTAAAAAAATAAATACAATATCAATTTTCGGTGATCTCTGATAACTGAACATGCTCTCATGCGGCATTTGTGCTGGATCCCAATAAGGATAAATGTATATATAGAATGACTACGAGTGCCTAGATGTGAGAGCCTCAAATTTATAATTTATTATATTATTTTGTATGCATATGGTGATGGATAGGGATCTGAAAATTAACATATACCCGTAAGTTACCGCCGTCATTAATGCCGAGAAAGGGGCATGATTGCGAAGCATACACGTAAAAATGTTGTTAAGTCTTTTCTTTTTTAAATAAAAAAATAATTAATATATATTTTTCAATATAAATAATATTAAGAAATAGTTTTAATAAATCATTCTCAATTATTGTTTTGAATGTATTTAACAATATTTTTTTTATGTTACTATTAAATTTAAATTTAAAAATATAATAATATAGATATTATTTTTATTTTAATATTATTTGTTATTGTATCTATTTATTTTCAAAACAAATTCATTATATCTATTTTAAATAAATCATATATATTAACATATTTGAATGTATGATTATTTAGTGAGTTGATTATTATATATTACAACTTACACGCTTACGTATAGACATCAGAATTGGTGCCAAACGGCTGACTTTTAATGTTTTAAATTTATATACATGATATTACACTAAGATGATATTTAATTTACACTAATACAATGATAACAGAAATGTTAATTGATATAATTTAATATATTTTTAATTTAATTTTTAATTTAAAATAAAATGTAAGATATTATAATATTAACATGAATACTCAATAATAGGTTGAATGTTTTATTTATTTCATACATTTATATAATAATTTATTATTTTTTTAGTTTTATTTTATTTAAAAATAAAAAATTCTTATTCTTTAATATTATATCATTTATAATTTTATAAATAATTTTAATATTTATTATTATTTTAATTTAAATATTAAATAGATATAATAATAATAATTATATTTATATTGAATTCTACTCATATTCTCATATTCAATCTCATTAAGTTTTTAATTTACAAACCTAACATGACTTAAAACAAATAATATATGTGAGTTTTTTTTTTTTTTTGGAAAATAAGGAAGCAACTTCAAATATTATATATTTTAGATTGAATTCATTTCTCATCGCAAAAATCACAAGTATGGTCCAAAATTGTAAATAAAATATGGAAAAAGAAGCTCCTTGAATGTAGCCACGTGCCATGCGAGTGAGGGCAATCAATCCATATTCCATACAATTACAACGTGAGGACGATTGTTTGTTCTTTGAAAGATTTATTATTACTTATTATTATTTTTATGAAAAAATTATTACTATATGTATTAAATTATACTTTAGTTATTAATTAAATGTAAAATTATGTTATAAAATGATAAAATAATTATAAAATCAATTATTAAAAAGAAATCATTTATATTATATCAGATAGATCATGTATGCATAAAATAGTGATAAAAAAATATTCTGTTGTGAAAAACTTTGTACTTTAAAATATTTAATTGTACATTATTACTATAATTTTAAGTTATTAGGGCCTAATTTGAGCATGAAAGATGGTCCAATATAAAAATTTCTATAATAAAGATCCAAGTTATCTAGTAGAGGATATGTTATGTAACTCATTAGTGATTAACTTGTAGTTTAAATAGTACGACTCCTCGTCCCACTTACATTACCATAAACACAAGTTTAAATCTCATATGTTTAATGCTTCTTTTATTTAATAAAAAAAATTTAAGTATTTCTTTAACACTATGTATGATTCAATTAATTATTGTATAATTTAAGTCATGGTTTGAATTTTTTGAAGTATGTAACTCAGTCATTTGTGTTTGCAAGGATTCGATTAATTATTTTCTAGTTTAAGTTATAGGTTTGAAATATAGAAAATGATAAATGCGTTTTATCTGATAGACTAAAATAAATTTTATAACATTGAAAATTAATGTTATTCTAATGTTTAAAATTGACAAGCTTGCATATAATTCGCATTAAATTTAAATAACAAAAATGCTTGTTATTACAAATTGACATATAAATCAATCTACATATCATAATCTAATTACTTCTACCGGTCCTTTTTTTTTTAAAGAAAAAAACACTTTATTAACTAACATATTATTTGATGCATATAACATTACTCTTTAATTAAACTAATAACTACTAGAAAAGGAATGAATGTTTAGTTCTGATGCATATAACATTGCTATTTAATTAAACTAATAACTATTAGAAAAGGAACGAATGTTTAGGTGGCGTTTGATTCGTGGAATGAAATCGGAATCGGAATTGGAATTAGAATGAAATGGAATAAAAAGAAAACAATTCTGTTTGGTTTGACCATTGGAATCAAGCTCGGAATCATGATTACAGTGTTTGGTTTACTACTAGAATGGAATGAAAAAAGTTGTAAATGACCTTAATATTTCTACGTGCTGTAAAGTTCAAATAATGTCATTTAATTACTATTTTTTCGTCAGACAAAATATATTATTGAAATCATTATTTTTCTAAATAATTATTACTTAATTAAAAAAAATATTATTAAAATTATTATTTTTCTAAATAGGGTTTAAGGTTTTGAGGTTTGGAATGTGAGATTTAGGGTTTAGGGATTTAGGATTTGGGGTTATATTTGTGGGTTAAGGTTTAGGGTTAAAATTATTATTTTTCTAAAAAGGGTTTAGGGTTTTAAAAGTTTGGATTTAGGGTTTAGGGTTTAGGGTTTAGGGTTTTAGGATTTGGAATTTGGGGTTTAAGGTTTAGGGTTTTGGGATTTATGTTTTAGGGTTTTGGGATTTATGTTTTAGGGTTTAGGGTTTTGGAATTTGGGGTTTAGGATTTTGGGATTTATGTTTTAGGGTTTAGGGTTTAGGGTTTTGGGATTTATGTTTTAGGGTTTAGGGTTTTGGAATTTGGGGTTTAGGGTTTTGGGATTTATGTTTTAGGGTTTAAGGTTTTGGAATTTGAGATTTATGGTTTTGGGATTTATGTTTTAGAGTTTAGGGTTTTGGAATTTTGGGTTTGAGAATTTGGGATTTGAGTTTAAGGTTATATTTTAGGTGAGGATAAAATTGAAAAAAAAAGTTTAGATGAGAATGAAATTATGATTACCAAAGGGGAGAAGGAATTGTGATTCTTCCACAATTCCTTCTCTCTTAGTAATCGATTCCATTCCGTCTGTTTATTTCGTCCAACCAAACACACAAAATGAAAAAAATCAATTCTGATTCTATTCCATTCCATTCCATTCCCTTCAACCAAGCACGGGATTAGTTCTTAGGGTTTTCAAGTAATTTCACTTAACTAAGACCAACACAACTTACTAATCTCTTAAAATCACTTTTCCAACCACTAGATAGCTTAAACTTTCCATTTATTTTCCAAAACCTTAATATTAACACTTCATTCCACTAAATACTAGGCTCATACATCCTCTTTAAGTTAGTCAAGTAGCCAATGTTTTATAACTTTTTTAACATAATGAATGAATTTACCAACTCACATTGATTATATAGAAACAATGAAGAATCACAATTAAGGAATCATCATTAATACAAAAATGAACTTCCCTTTGTAAAGAAGATGATGATGATTCTTCATAACTCTACAAAATAATCCCATTGAATATATTTAAAAAAAAAAAGTAAAAAAAAATGGATGTACATAGGTGAGGTCCATTACAACAAGGTACCTTGATTGATATAGTACTTGTTGGTCCTGCTCATACTAGGACAGGTTTGGAAGTATCCAAATTATTAAGCCTGCATGTTCCTAGTAGGACTTCAGGAAGCTCCTCTTCTGTGTTTGCCTGCATATTCAATTAAATATCAAGTTGCTGGTAGTTTATAACTATTGTCACAAACAATAACAAGTTAAAGTAAATCAGGCACATTTGTCTTGTCTAATTATTGTTTCCGCATTAGTTGTTGTGCGAAACAACTTGATGTGAATAGAATTGTTCGAGATTTAAATATCAACTTTCTTTTTAGTTTACCTGTATCAAAAATGCCATTTCTATGACCAAATTGTTGAGGCAGCCAAGAACAAGGCTGACCACTCCTCTTGCAACTGTTGAAGACCCGACATCGATTGACCACTCCTCTTGCCACTGTTGAAGACCCGACATCGATTACAAGCTGTTACCGGACATTTTAGAAAGTTTAAAGCTTGATATCATGGAATTGAGATGGAAAATATATATAAAAAAACAGCATAATAAGCAAAACAAGGATTGGTGTTCATGAAAATTAACAAAAATATGATATTTTCTTAACTAGTTTGGCGACTTTCTTCCAAATAATTCTGTCCACGGTAATATTGTACTTCGAGTGCTTGACCTAACAAGCATGCCTTCTTTCCAACACTCTGCTTGACTATCCATGACCCCTGAGATATTGCAAGTAATATTACATTGACTAGTTAGTACACTATTGTTTAGTTTTTGTGCATATAGATACAATTTCAGGCTCTAATAGCTCAATTTTACAGATTTTACCAAAAAATCTCTCAAAATCATGTACAATCTCTATGCAGGCTATGCAAGTACGTGGCAAAAAACACAGTTTTGGACCAATTTTAACCCATTATAGGCATCATTTTCAAGATATGTCATACCTCAAAATATCGTTGGAAAAATCGGGTATATTTTTCCTATTCTAAATAATTACTATTCACTTATGATTAAAATGAGTAAAACTCAAACTAGTTTTACAAAATAATACTATTGAAAATATAATGTTAAACAACTAAAACAGATATTAAAGCAGAAGTTGTTAAAGCAGAAGTTGTTAAAGCAGATAAATAAAATACTAAAAATTTAACAAGGTTTGGTATAAATGTTATCTACGTCCTCGGACGTCGTTGAACACTTCTACTATCTTCAAATGAATGAACTCTAAAATTACAACTAATTGGACAAAATTGAGCTAATTAATTACCTTTACAAAAGAGATGAAGATTTATAAATTTTGGGATGTTTTAGAAGTAGAAGATATGGCTATATTTATAGTACAAAATATAACACTTACCTTCATTCCTCATCAATGTGGGACTTTTTCAATTTGCTCACTAAGAAATTACACAAAAAATATCCACCTTAACGACTTGATGATTCTTAAATGATTTCTTCAATCTCTAAATCAGCGACACCATTGTTAATTCAAATTTGTAGGATGTCAATCGAGTTCAAACGATGTTTGAACTTAATTTTCGTTACCACCTTGATCATCCTATCTGCGAGATTCTCTGTAGTATTGGTCTTCCGAACTAAAACTCCACATTCTTCAATAATCTTTCGCACAAAATGGTAACGAACGTCAATGTGCTTTGTACGTGCATGGTAGACTTGGTTCTTTGCTAAATGAATAGCATTCTGACTATCACAAAACACTTTCATATGTTTTTGACCAACTTTCAAGTCTTCAAGCAAACCTCATAATCAAATAACTTCTTTTACAACCTCTATAACTGCTATATACTTTGCCTCTATAGTAGACAAAGTAACTGTGGACTGCAAGGTAGACTTCCAACTGACTGGTGCTCTAACAAGAGTAAACACATAACCAATAGTTGACCAACGCTGATCTAAATCTCCTACATAGTCGGAATCACAATATTCGACTGCATATTGACCAACAATATTATCATACTGAAATACTAAACCACATCTACAGTATTTAAAATATACCGTAGAATCCATTTCACAGCCAACCGATATCCTTTACCAGGATCATGCATGTACCTGCTTACAGCACCAATCGCATGTGAAATGTCAGGTCTCATACACATTATGCATACATCAAGCTATCAACTAAATTTTCACACGGTACCTTTTCCATGTATTCTCGTTCTGCATCATTCATAGGAGATAATTGAGCATTAAGCTTGAAATGAGGAATAAACGGAGTACTTACATGTTGTGTCTGTTCATTCATACTAAAACGTTGTAATACCTTCTTTAAATATTGACTTTGAGTCAAACTAAGCTTTCCCTTCTTCCTGTCTCTGCTTATCTCTATGCCGAGAATCTTCTTGGCATTTCCCAGATCTTTCATCTCGAACTCCTGATTTAGTTGAACCTTCAACTTCTCAATTTCTGCTTGGCTCTTCGATGCAATCAACATATCATCAACGTACAATAGAAAATAGATGAAAGACTCATCTTGTAACTTGCAAAAATACACACAATGATCATATGTATTTCTAGTATACTTCTATTGCAACATAAACTGATCAAATCGTTTGTACCACTGTCTTAAAGATTGCTTCAATCCATACAATGATTTGTTCAACTTGCTAAGCCAATTCTCTTTACCAGCAACATTAAACCCTTCTAGCTGAGACATATAAATTTCCTCTTCCAAGTCACTGTGCAGACACACGGTTTTCACATCAAGTTGAACTAGTTTCAAATCCAAATGTGCTACCAAGGTCAACAAAATTCTAATGAATGTTTTATAATTGGAGAAAATACCTCATTATAATTGATTCCCTCCTTCTGAGTGTAGCCCTTAGCCACTAATCTTGTCTTGTAGCGAACACCATCTTTGTTAAGAAATCCTTCGTTCTTTGCATACACTTATTTGTAGCCAATTTCCCTCTTGCCCTTAGGTACTTGTGTCAACTTTCATGTCTTATTCTTTTGAAGGGACAAAAGTTGTTCTTCCATGGCTTCCTTCCATCTTTGAACTTTAGGGCTTCTGATTGCTTCTTTATATATAGAAGGAACATCATCATGCACAACTAAAAGTGCACAGGCTACCATATTCTTAAACTGAGCAGGTAGATCTTCCATATCTTTGTATTGAGTAGGCACCTTGACATTTTATCGTCGTGGCCTATCAATTGCAGTTTTTTCTTGTTGTTGTGGAGGTTCTTGGGTTAAAATCTTCTTCATTTGATTCATATTCTGCCAATGGAGGATCAGCTTCTGTCTTATCTCCACCAACTGGATTAACAATTCTGCTTTTAAATTCCACATGCTTCGGAGTTTGCTCCACCTACTGCAAAGTGCCATCAATCTTCTCAGTAACCTTTCGCAGCAAGGCAGATTCATCAAAGATAACATCTCTACTAAAGATTATCCTTTTCATTTCAAGGCACCATAGTCGATATACCTTAGAACTAGAAGGGATCTCCAAAAAATAGCTTTCTTAGCTCTTAGATCCAACTTCGATTCCGTTACATGGTAGTATGCAATAGAACCAAACACATGTAAGAAATCGTAATCTCTTGCAAATTTTCTAGACCATATCTCCATAGGTGTTTTTTCTTCAAGAGCTGATGATGATAGACAGTTGATAATGACATGCATATGTCACAACCTCAACCCAATATTGCTTGCCTAACCCAGCATTAGAAAACATACACCGAACCTTCTCCAGCAAAGTCCGGTTCATACATTCTACAACTTCGTTCTGTTGTGGTGTTTTTGGAATAATGAAGTGTCGTACTATCCCTTCTTCTTCACAAACTTTCATAAATGGATCGTTTGTGTACTCAGTGCCATTATTATACCTCAGATGTTTGATCCTTTACTAGTCTGAGTCTCGATCATCTTCTTCCACTTGAGAAATTTTTTTAACATTTCATCATTTTTCTTCATGAGATACACCCAAACTCTTCTAGAGAAGTCATCAACGAAAGTGACATAATAATGTTTACCACTTATGGATGGAGTTCTTGCTGGCCCCCATACATCAGTATGGATGTAATACGAAATGCCTTTTATATTATGGAGTGCAATGTCAAAGCTTACTCTTTTTTGCTTCCCCAATACACAATGTTCAGAGAATTTCAACTTGTTAGTTCTCACGCCTTTTAACATGCCTTGCTTTACAAGAATCTGTAAAGTTTTTTCATCAGCATGTCCCAAACGCATATGTCATAACTTGGTAGTTTCTGAATCTTTTTCTTCCTCCAAAACTACTATTGATGTTGTCCCAATAACCGTACTACTAAGGTAGTAGTACAAGTTATTCTTCTGAACATCTTTCATCGCCACAAGTGTTCCAAAAGTAACCTTTAATGCCCATTTTGCATAATCATAGTGAAGCCTTTTGATTCTAAGACTCCCACAGCAATGAGATTTTTCTTCATATCTGGGACATAATGAATATCTTTTAAGACTCTAGTTGAACCATCTTGTTCTTAAAACGAATTGTAAAGATCCCAAATTTTTTTCATGGATAATCATTACCCATGAAAACAACTCTACCGCCTAGTTCTTTAAAGTTAAAGAACCACTTTTTATTAGAAGACATATGGAAGGTACATGTTAAATCAAAAGTCCAATCACCAGGATGGAATGTTGTTGACGAATCAATCAATGTAAAATATGAATTTGAATTGCTTTCAACTACATATGCATCAGATGACACAAATTTTTCTTCCAATGACCTTTTTCATGACAAAAGGCACATTCATCTTTACCAAGCCTTCCTTTTGAATGAGATCTGTCTTTCCTTCCTTTCTGTTGACTTTGCGAACGCGTTCTTACAAACAGTGCCTCTGCTGCTTCATTCCTACTTTCTTTTTTATCTTTCTTTCTAATTTCATAGCTATACAAAGCAATACAAACTTCTTCAAAAAACACTTTATCCTTCCCAATGAGTAAGCTGGTAATAAGGTGATCAAACTCATCAGAAAGGAAAGCTAATAACATCAAGGCTAAATCTTCATCTTGAAAAGTTTCATCCATATTTAACAAATTTTCTACTAATCGATTAAAAGAAGTAATGTGATAATTTATTATGGTACCTGGAAGGTATTTAAAACGAAATAACTTCTTAAAATAGAGCTGATTCTGTCTGCTTTTCTTCATGAACTTGTTTTCCAACGCCTTCCACAACTTACTTGCGGATATCTCCTTCATGAATGTGTACTTTTGTTCTCTTAAGAGACATGAACGAATTGTAACACATGCCAATTGGTTGATATTTTTCCACTCAACTTTACCTGCTCCATCTGATTTTTCTTCTTCAATGGCGATGTCTACACCTTGTTGAAATAGAGCATCTAGAACTTCGCCTTACCACATGTTGAAATGACTAGTTCCATCAAACTTCTCCACCTCGAACCTTGCATTCATCACCATTGTTCTACCTAACGTGGATAGTTGGCCTTTGTTTGATAGAGACTTTTCTTCCACCATTTCTTCATATTACAACTAACAACTATATTCCAATAGCAAACAAACGGAATACAAACAAATGCCCAGGTAGAAACCTTCTGTTCTGATACCAATTGTTGGAAAAATTGGGTATATTTTTCCTATTCTAAGTAGTTACTATTCACTTATAATTTAAATGAATAGAACTCAAACTAGTCCGAAAATATAATGTTAAAAGAAACTAAAGCAGATAAATAAAAATACCATAAATTTAACAAGATTTGGTATAATTGTTACCTATGTCCTCAGGCATTGTTGACTATTTCACTATCTCCAAATAGATGAACTCTAAAATTACAACTAATTGGGCATAATTAAGCTAATCAATTACCTTTACAAAAGAGAGAAACATTTACAAATTTTGGGATATTTTAGAAGTGGAGGAAGGAGTTTTATTTATAGGTCAAAATACAACACCTACCGTTATTCCTAATCAATGTGGGACTTTTTCAATTTACTCACTAAAGAATTATACAACATGTATGGTATGATTAAATCTCGAATTCCTATAGGTATCATCTCCTTTAACAAATCGATGCAATGAAGGATTTTCTTCAAGTGGAGTTTCCATCATGTAATACAATGCCAATGTATGCATGGTTACACCAGGGAACTGAATTAATTAACCATGATACTTAGTGATCTGATTCTTTGTAACAACACCATAATGAGGTTCATAAAAGTGTAACAAGTTGAAAAAAGAAAAGCTCACTTATATGTTAACAATAAAGAAGAAATTTGATCCAGCTTCTTTTGCATATCTCTACATGAAACATATTAGATAATTCAGTTAGATCACTTTCCAAAGATATCAATCGCACAATTACTTATAAGTAAACCATGTGCATGTAGGCTTACATACCTGAACGATACTATCAGGCCGGCTGCCAAGATGATCATCTTGTTTATCAGATCTTAGCCAATCTGCACCAACCATTTCCATTAAGGTGCCTTTTGTCTTTACCTGTTGAAACAGATAAAGCTTTTCAGTTCAGAAATTGGTGAAACACATCACTATCAATTCCACATCTAAAGCTGAAGCAAAGTTTTGTTGACTATTATTAGTACTTATAATCCTTCAAAAAAAAATAATTTAAGCTTGTGAAATATAAGTATGCAAATTTTCGTCTTCAAGAGTATATAAAGATTGTTGCAGGAAAAAAAGAAAAAAAACGTATATACCTCACTACCTCAATTACATGTTCCAAATTGAACTCTAATAGTTCCTAGGCAACTTAAAAAAAGTGTTCTAGCACATTCAAAATACTAAGGATTTATTATTTTTCAGTTCAGGCCTCAAATCGCACAAAATTGCAAAACCTTGTTTTGGGCCTGAAATCAATGAATACCTTCTTCTGGTCTTGTAATAACTTGGACCCCAGGAAAGAAGAAGTATCAGCTGATGCCCAACTACAAGGTGAAGCACAATTTGTGTCCTTTTGAAGATTTGCTCCGTAGAAGTACGATGCGTCTTCCTTTGTTGCATCTTATAATTCCATGTATCCCTTTTTTTATCTGAATCATGATAAATTTTGAACCTCGGAAGAAATAATTATTGATGTTAACTCTTGGCTTATTACATAAGTAGACTGACCTCTGAGATTTTGCAACTTTTTCACAAGACCAGCAGCCGATGATAGTCTGGATGCCTGATATATATTCTGTTCATATCAACAATAAGAACAGTGACGACTAAAAAACAAGCCTAATTAGTATAACACTTGGATAAACTACTCAAAATGGTTCTATTAGAGTGAAATAAAGTACCCGGGATAGATATTGTGAACTGTCCCCTGTAGGCCAATCATGCTTAAAGTTGTCATCATCTGTTGGTTCAGGAACGTCAAAGAACTCATCTGCAGCAGCATTCATTCCCAATACACTTTTATGCCCACAAGGCGGTAACTTCTCTCATTCAACCTTTGTTGAAAAAACAAGAAATAACTCTACACAAAAGAGTTCTCTAGTTTGTATTATTTTCTTCATGTTTTCATTACAATTGTATAGCTATTTATAAGGAAATTTTACTCCTTCAATTATTCTTTAAATTAAGCATTCCTTGATTTACTCCTTGAATTAAGGATTCCTTGTTTTACTCCTTGAATTAAGGATTCCTTGTTTTATTCCTTGAATTAAGGTCCTTGTTTTATTCCTTGAATTAAGGTCCTTGTTTTATTCCTTGAATTAAGGTCCTTGTTTTATTCCTTGAATTAAGGACTAATATCCAATACTCCCCTTTGGCTCCGTAAGGTTTATGGATCCAAGCTTGGACAAAAGTCGTTGAAATCGATGAGAAGCGAAGGGCTTGGTGAAGATGTCACCGGTTGGTCGAAGCTTCTTGTATAATGTGTCCGAATTACCTGTGATTGAACTTGTTCCACGAACGTAATGACAATCAACTTCAATGTGTTTCGTCCTCTCGTGAAACACCGGGTTTGATGCTATATGCATACCGTCGATTGTCACAAAACAAGGACATAGGAAGAGTTGTAGGAACACCTAAATCACACAGAAGACCTTTAAGCCATATCAACTCACACGCAGTTGAAGCCATTGCACGATACTCAGCTTCGGCACTTGATCTGGCAATGACAGTTTGCTTCTTACTCTTCCATGTGACCAAGTTTTCATCGACAAATGTACAGTAGCCAGTGGTGGACTTGCGATCAATTGCATTCCTCGCCCAATCAAGATCACAATACCGCATGATTTGTGTGTTGTCATTCTTCTTCATGATAATAGCACGACCCACTGATCCTTTTAAGTACCGTAAAATGCTTTTAACAAGGGTCAAATACTCAAATGTCGAGGAGTGCATGAATTGGCTCACAATACTTACTGCAATATGTGATGTCGTGTCTAGTGATTGTTAGGTAGATCAACTTACCAACCAACCGCCGGTAATAACTTATATCCATGAGTGGCGTGCCATTCAAGCTAGGTTTGAGCTTCATTGTCGAGAGGGTAATGGTGGTTTAGCATCGCTCATGTTAGCTTCCTTAAGCAAATCTAGGACATATTTCCTTTGGTTAAGAAAGAGTCCTTTGTGCGAGGTTGCCATTTCTATACCAAGAAAGTACTTCAATATCCCAAGGTCTTTAATTGCAAACCTTTGTCGAGGGACCGTTTCAGGTTGAAAATCTCGTCGGCATTATCACCCGTAATTATCGGATCATCTACATAAATCAAGACAACCAATTTGCCCATAGCTCCCGTGGCGAACAAATAGTGAGAATCGCATTGGCCGCTTTTGAAACCAACACTAGTGAGACCGAGCTTAGCTTGGCATACCAAGCTCATGGGACTGCTTTCAAACCATAAATGGATTTGTGCAATTTGCACACTAAATCCAGTTCATTGCTTTGAGGATGCCCAGTGGTAATTTCATATAGACTTCTTCTTTGAGATCACCATGCAAGAATGCATTCTTCACATCCATTTGGTACATGGACCACCCCTTGTTTCTGACCACGACGGTAGCACTCTTCTTGTGTTCATTTTTGCAACAAGTGCAAATGTTTCTTTGTAATCCACCTCGAATGTTTGAGTGAATCCTCGAGCCACCAATCTTGCTTTATACCTCTCAATTGATCCATCCGACTTGAATTTCACTTATAGATCCATTTGCAACCCACAACTTTCTTGCCTTTTGGAAGTTTGGTGATGCTCCACGTGTGTTGTGTTGATCTAGTGGCTTTAAGTTCTTCTTGCATGGCTTCCTTCCACACCTCTTGTTTGTTGGCCTCATGAAAGTTTTCGAGGCTCACCGTAACTCGATATAGTCTTTGAGGAACGCGGCGTGGGTTGGTGTCACTCTCTTATATGACACATAATTTGAGATGGGATGTGTGGGTTTGTAGGTGACAAAGTCTTGAAGTCTTATGGGAGGTTGCCTAACACGCATTGGATTACGTCGTGGAATAGAAGGAGTTATCTCACACTCGTTCACATCTTGTACCATATTGTGAGGATCATCTTGATTATCACCATCTTCACGCAAAGGTACCATTAAGATGAGACCCTTCATTGTTACTTTCGGTGAGAGATGCATCAATGTTGACATGGTGGGATCTTGTTGTTGTGGAGCCTCAAGTTCAATTCTTGGTAATGGAAACACATCCAAGATGCCATTCCTCGACTTGTGATTTCATGTGACTTCTTTGAAAAAAGAGTTAGTTTCATAAAACCGAACATCTTTAGACACAATTAATCTCCTAAGTTGGGGATCATAACACTTATATCCCTTTTGTGTAGATGAATAACCAAGAAAAATACATTTAATGACTCTAGGATCCAATTTATCTCGATGATGAGATTGAATATGTACAAAAGCAGATCTGACAAAGACTACAGGTGTGAAAGGTTAATTTTCCTTCCTTTCACGACCTCTGGGAGACTTGAAATCCAAGACTCTACTGGGTAATCTATTGATGATGGAAGCGGTACCATAACCCTGGGACGAGAATCTCTTTGGTACATTCATTTGTAGCATTAATGCTCTAATTTTTTCAAGTAAATCCCGGTTTTGCGTTCCACACCATTTTGTTGAGGTGTGCCAACACAACTTGTTTGATGCATAATGCCATGAATGCTCAAATATTGTTTCATGATATGGGACATGTATTCAAGCCATTGTCGACCTTAAGGTTTGAATTTTAGAAGAGAAGTGATTTTTAACAAGATTATGAAAGTCCTTAAATACTTCCATAACTTCATTCTTAGACTTTAAAAGATATAACCATGTGACTCGAGAGAAATCATCAACAAAAATCACAAAATACTTATAACCATCAAAAGATTCATTAATTGGTCCCCATACATCTGAATGAACTAGTTCAAAACACTTACTAGCCCTAGACAAGGAAGAATTAAAAGGCAATCTAGTGGCCTTAGACAAATGGCAAGTTTCACATGCAATTTCATCATTTCCTAAGTTTGGAAATAAAGTTGACAAAATTACTAGACGAGGGTGAGCTAAACGCTGATGCCGCAATTGATTATCTTGGATAGGATTAAACTTGGCTTGAAACCTGCAGGATTGTTCTTGGATATGTAATAGAGACCATCTAAGTAAAACCGCTTCACCAATCGTCTTTTTGGTGACACAATCTGAAAAATGACATTGTGAGGAGAAAAAATGGCTAAGCAATTCAAGGTATTTGTGATTTTTCCTACTGAGGAAGTTGGAAAGGAAAGGAAGGTACATATAAAGCCGACTCGATTTCATCCGACATTAATTTTATTTTTTCCTTTCCTAAAACCTTTACATTCTCACCATTTGCAATTGAAACTTGAGAAGGATTTGCTAATTTTTCAAACTTATGAGAGTTTGACACACGGTTTGTCATATGATCAGGCTTTGAATCTACAACCCAAAAATCATGCAACATATTTATTTTAAGAAGCTTTAAAGGATTTTATAATACCTTGCATGTCCTCTTGTGGTATGAGTTTTGTATTCCGCCAGAAGCCCGCAAACTTGCCTAGCAATCTTTGTTGAAGTTTCCTTCTTCTATGCTATCCACACAACAATTACGCTCCTCCTGTCTTGCTTTGAAGATACAACATAAACTCATTCATGAGTTCATTTGGATTCATTTGTGAAGTTCTTGAATGGATCAGACCCATTAGAGGTAGAGGCAAAAGCATGATTTGCACGGTGTCGATCTGATTCACTTTCTCGTAAACCCTTATCCTTTATAAAATCGTGTTTTAATTCGGATGTAGAATCCAACATGTGTCCTTAACATGGCCCGTATGGTTGCAATGTTGACACTTCAAGTTTGGATGCTTCCCTTTGTACTTCCTCTCGTTGGTTAGATAGGCTCTTGCCTCAGGTGAACTAGCCATTGTATCCTTGTTCATGACTTTCCTCCTTATTTCTTCACGTTGAATTGTTGCACATACATTGGTGAAGGAAGGAAGTTCAGTATTCATGAGTATATGACATCGTATATCTTCATATGTTGAATCCAGACTGGACAAAAGTTGAAATATCTTATCTTCTTGCCCTGTCTTTCGTAGCAGAGCTACATCAGTTGTATGAGGACGATATATTTCCAACTCATTCCACATGTTTTTCATGCTTCCTAAGAGTTGTACAAAAGGCTTGCCATCTTGTTGCAGATCTGAGATGTCTTTCTTTAATTGAAAAACTCGTGCAGCGTTGTTTTGACTGCCATACATTTCCTTAACCGTATCCCATAGTTGGTATGCAGATTCAGAGTAACTGAATATTTCAGCTAATTTACGTTCCATGGAATTTAGGAGCCATGACATAACCAGCTGATCCTTACTAAGCCAGGATTCATAGGTTGGTGAGGAAACATCAGGTACTTCGATGCTTCCATTTATGAACCCCAACTTGGACCTTCCACCAGAGCGGAGACACTGCTCTTGACCAAGGCAAGTAATTAAACTCATTCAACAAGACTGAGCTTAATCTTTGATTTGGGTTGACATCCACCTCATGCATATTCATGAAGGAAAGCACTGATGAACTTTCAGCTTCTGATCCTAGCTGCTTGTCTTCAGCCATTTCAAAGATTGAAGATGCTAAGATAATAATAAAGCAGAAACAAGTTAATTTTCCTGCTCTGATACCATGTTGAAAAAACAAGAAATAACTCTACACAAAAGAGTTCTCTAATTTGTATTATTTTCTTCATGTTTTCATTACAATTGTATAGCTATTTATAAGGAAATTTTACTCCTTCAATTATTCTTTAAATTAAGCATTCCTTGATTTACTCCTTGAATTAAGGATTCCTTGTTTTACTCCTTGAATTAAGGATTCCTTGTTTTACTCCTTGAATTAAGGATTCCTTGTTTTATTCCTTGAATTAAGGTCCTTGTTTTATTCCTTGAATTAAGGTCCTTGTTTTATTCCTTGAATTAAGGTCCTTGTTTTATTCCTTGAATTAAGGACTAATATCCAATAACCTTCTTAATTGCTTCTACAGATAAGATGTCACGTGTCTTGATATTGAAATTTTCGTTTTGAGGTGAATCTATATTTGTTGCCACCTCTCTAGCCTCTGAGGAGTAGTTTGAGCAGCATCTTGAAAAGAATGAGTCCACCTCGCAGCTTCTTTGGGACTACTTTTTCGCAACTATAGATAAACAAAATTCAATTTCTATGTCAATATATGGTGGTAGAAGAGAAGGGGGAAAAAAAAGAAAAAAAAAGAAAAAAAAGAGAGAAAAAGAAAAAAAGAAGTGTTGTAAAGTGTGAAGATATAGAACACCTGCAAATATTAACAGAGAAATCAAGTTGTAAATGCTAGAGATAATGCATATCTTTCACAAACAACAATAGTT
The DNA here is from genome assembly GCA_030763125.1 of Hippophae gyantsensis. Lineage (NCBI taxonomy): Eukaryota > Viridiplantae > Streptophyta > Magnoliopsida > Rosales > Elaeagnaceae > Hippophae > Hippophae gyantsensis. Next base: position 32,773,333 of record CM061030.1, read on the forward strand.
TCACCCATAGATGGTTACTCTTCTATGAATGCTCTCCCTTCCATTATCTGTAACGTGAATGGACAAATCTATCATTATACTTCTAACAGATTGCTCCTGATAAATCAATAGCTTTAGTTAGTCATAATCATACCAGTAAAATTCATATAGTACCGGCCAAATTTGAAAAAATAAAAACAAATAAAATAAAACACAATGATATTGGAATACATATAATGAAGTAGACCATTGTGTGTTTTGGCATTATTGTTACATATCATGACATGAAACCCTGAAGCTAGTCCCAATTCCTAGCAGAGAAATATTAGTTAAGGTTGAAGAATTTTTCTGCATAAATATATGGACATGAAAAATGAGAGGTAGCGAGCTTCATTTACATCTAAATCTCCACCATATGCATTCTTAAAGTAGAGTAAGTTTTATATGTAACTGTTACATACAAAAGCTTTTGCTCAAAGTCCCAACATGTCATGTTTAATGCAATAATACTTAAATTGTTCACACCCTAAACCATAGCAATTACAATTTTGATTTACCAATTTTAACTTAGAATTGCAATTAAGGTGGTGTCCCATGTCTTCTTGGATGTAGGTTCGAACTCCCCTCCCTCTATTGTTAGTGAGTGAATGATTATGTATCTTAAAATGGATTGTATCAATTGAAAGAAAAAAGAATAATGCAATAATTACCAACATCTCCAAAGCATCAATCTTCAAGACTTCAACCATTTATGAAATTTCAGTTCATGTTTAAGAAATTATACTCTCCTTCCTAGCATGAACATAGATGCGTTTTATGAAATCGTTCTTTCTCTTATTACAAATGTGCATCAAGGTGCAAATATCACAGTAACCTCACAATCATAAAATAACTAATTGAAAAAATTGTTTTTTTATAAAAATGTAACCCTGCAAAAATTAAATACATCATTATAAAATTAAATTTCTGCTTAATAATAAACAAAGCTTTATCAGATAGACCCAGAATTAATTGTACTAAAATCAAAAGCAGAATTTCAAAATTAAATAAAAAATAAATATTACCTCTTTGTGAGAAACAGGTACAGTTTTGTAACAAATAAGACAATTATCTTTGAGAATGAAGAACCTTTTGCGTAAATACTGTAACCCAAATCGATTAGACCGAATGAGATAAAGCCAACCTTCCACTGTACCATTATTTTGTGAGACACCTATTTGAGCAAACCAGCTTTTGAATCTTTAAAACAACTTATTAGGAGCTTTGAGATTGAGACCTTCACAGGGGTGTGTGTGTGTCTTTAATCAAAGTTGTATCAAACAAACAGAGCCTAAATTTTATATGAAATTTGTTAAATTAAATTATTGAAAAAATATATTTCCTTCTCCAAAAATGTAGATGAAAATGGAAAGAAAAAGGAAGATAATCCTCTGATCCCAAGTAAGGGATTCAGAGGATCAAAAGAATCAATCAAACGAAAAACTCGACTCCTGAAATTTTGAGGAACTGCTGCTTCTCTTTTGTGTTTGCTCCTTCTCTGTTTTTTTACTTTCCCGTTTTCGAAATGTTTAATCATGTTTCTAAATTCCCATAATTACCTTGACAAAAAAAATAAAAAATAAATAGATAAATAAATTTTAATAGTTACCTTTTAACTTTTTGTTGTTATTTTAACTATAAATAAGTAAAATTAAAAAAAATTTAAATAGAATAATTATAATACCGATATTATAGTTAGTTAAAATTAAACATATATTATCAATATTTTTTATATACTTATAATTATATAAAAATATATTTTTAATAATAAAATATGCAAAAAAATTATTTATTTTTATTTTTATATAATTTTATTTTATTTATAAACCTATATTAAATAGTTAAAAATAAAAATTAATATTTAATATTTTAAATAATATAATAAAGTAAAGATTCTTTTAATATTAATTTTTTTTAAAATTAAATATGTTTTTAAATAAATATAAAAATATAAAAATGTTGTTAAATGGTGAAAAAACTTGATATTCGTTCCGTTTATTAACTAAATATACACTAAACTAATACTAAATAATTATAATTATTAATATAAGCACGTGCACGTTTCACGGCTTCTAAAATTATAACCCATTTACTCTTTATTTAGCTTTATTCCGTTACTATTCTTCTCTCTCTCTCATTTTTTTTTATGAACCATTACTACAGTTTTTGTCTAAACTATTATTACTAAATTTGAGGAAACATGGATTAGGTCAATTGATTGAGTTCAGAGGAGAGCGTATGAACTCTCACAAATGTCATCCACTTCTCACGCCCAACGTACCTGCTGAGAAAACCAATATATATATATATATATATATATTGAGGAAGCATTACGCATGTAAAATGAGTTAAACTTTATAAATTATAATTCAACTAATTTAAATTTATAAAACACTTTTATACTATATCACAATTATAACTCACCTAATAATTTTTTATTAAATACAATTATATAAATTCAAATATATTTATCGATAATAATATTCTATATAACTTGTAACTTATTATAAATTTATAATAAATAGAATTTTCTAAATATATATAAAACAAATTCAATTTAATTTATTTTTAAATGAGTTAAACTAAACAACTCATTTTATTTTAAGAAAAAACAAAATATTTTAAAAATATTTATAATTTTATTTATAAATATTTTACCTATCTACTATATTTTTGTAAAAAAAAATAATAATATTATCAATTACAATATACTATAATAACATTATTATAATTATAAAAATACTTCGTTAACAAAAAAAATTTATTAAATGAATGATTTATTCATAAACTAAGTGAAGTAACTCATTTAAACTAAAAAGGTTAGATAAAAAGAGTTTTTTTTTTCAAATCATGAGCTTAAATTGAACTAAAATTAGCAGACAAATTAAGAAGCCTTAATGAAAATATTTGGAATATTTTTTAAATTAATTTAATTAATATTATTTTGCAAAATCAAATTTACTTTGCCTTTGGAGTGCTTCTCCGACTTAAAAGGAGGAATGGCTTTTTTAAACATTAAAAGAAAGAGAAACAAAAAAACTAAAGGGATATATTATTGGTAGGATTTGGTCATTTATAATTATAAGATCAAAATTATCTCCAGCTAAAACTAATCCATACAAGTTGTAGATTACTTTTTCTTATCAAAGGGAAAACAAACAAACAACAAAATTGCTAAATAGAGTTCAATAAAGGACCCCTTTCCATAAATCACTTGTGGTCTTTTACAGTCACTAGGTTTCAGCTCTCTTGTTCATTCAGTAAACATGTGTGAGCAAGAATGGCAAGAATTCACCACCTAGTTAACAAAGTAAAACAACTTTAGTAACAAAGCTATTATTGAGAATACAAAGAGCACAAGTTCAGAAATATACCTTCCCAGAACTACCAAGAGGTTCTTCATTTGCTCAAGGAAAGGTCTACATGTATGTAAGCAATGCTTGCTACGAAAAACAACAAAAATGCTGATACCAACATCAATGGTTCCGCAAGCATAAAAACTGGGTTGAAGTTATAGTAGACCTGTCAAAGAAAGGGAGTGCACAATAATATCTTTAGTTTTAGTTTATCAAAATTTGATTATTTACGTATTTAGATGGATGAGTTTTAAACTATTAATATTTATTAATACAAAAATTTATTTTATTTTTTTCAAAAAAATAATAATTCAGAAATAGGAGCAATGGTCCATCCCATAAGAACAACGATAAGTTCCAATGGAAGTTTTTCATTTATATAATATATGCCTAATCAAAACTGCAAAGTTATGTAAAATAAAAAGGGTTATTAATCTCTAAAGGCTCGTGGAATTTGAGGCGTGAAATTCCATTTAATAAGCTTTACCTAAGTCAAAGATAGCCTTGGGTTCTTTGATATATTGACTAGGGTGTTGAGAGTGGTCTAATTTTAAGAGAAAGAAACTAGAGAGAAGTCAAAGCAATTGATGGAATCTGTGAATCTTTCCAGGAGTCTATTTATTTATAGAATTTTATACGTACAAGTGTCAATTACACAGAGTGTACACATCTAAGGGTGTTAGGGGGACACAAAGGTAAAAAACAAACATATTTAAGGTCTAAGGTCGACCACCCATAGCTAGGACTGGTGGTCGACTCTATAGATATCAGAGCTCCCTTGGACGGGTCCCTCCCACTAGTGTGTTGTGGGAACGGGCACAGGCACAAGTAGGTCCTTTGGAATGGTTCGTCTTATGGCTCGGGTTATCTGCTAGACTCGGGCTATTAGATAGGTAGGGTTTCAAGTTGATCCATATTTTTAAACATTTAGTCCCCTACTCTTTCAACTCGAGCTTTGTACTGAGGTGGAGGAGTAATACTTGAGCAACAGATTTAAACCGTCCACCCAACTCTCCTAATAAATACGTATCAGTTGATTAGAGAGAGAAATATGGGTCTTTATGTAAGGAAGTGCCTAAGCTGAGACTTTTCATTATTTCCTGCACATCAGACAAAAGGAAAGAGAAAAAACACTCTGTCGCCTTAGCTTGAGCCATAAAAAGGTTTCAGTTCGATGGTAAGAAATCAGCTCGACACATAGCTTATTTGTTCGAGTTTTTAGAGTACAAGTTCTCCGAGTCTTAACACTTTTTTGCTTTCTTTTTAGGTCATTTTTAAAGAATTATTTTTCATTATTTTCGAACTCGACCCTAGGTTATCCCATCTTCATGTGCCTTACCCCTTTTTTTTATGTTTTGTGATATTTTGTAGAGATTATGCACAGAGAAAAAATCTTGGGCTCGGGCTCCTAAGAGAGCTCACAATACCCTAGCACAAGTAATGACGTGGGGTCTTCCACCGAGACAAATTCTTCGAAGGGAGTCAATCTTAACCTCAATCCTCTACCTCCACCTCTTACCCCGAGGCCGTATCAACTAATAAGTTGAACGTGCCCCAAACATAAATCTCAGTGGCTAGGACATAGAGAAAGAAAACGGGGAACACAGAGACTAGAGAACCCACAAGCCGTACCAAGGGTTGATTGACCCAAGACAAGACCCAACAAGACCAGTGGTGATAAACCACTGGATAAGGAGAGGTTAAGGAAAACATACATTCCTTCCTCGGTCCAAATAATGATTCCAATGTCAGAGGCTCGTGACAACGACCCACCTCCAACTGGGTGGACGCTCTTTCAACAGAAGGCTTTGTGGTTGGGGGTCAAGTTTCCCTTATACCTTTTGATAAGGAGATTTTTGGCAAGACTCAGTTGGCACAAGGTCAGTTGATGCTCAATGGCTAGAGGTACCTGCTCTACCTTATAGTAACAAGCAAAGAGCTCGGGGTGGATTCTGAAATGCTCAAATTTAATGAAGCCTACGTCTGGAAGCAGAACCCAACAAACTCGAGGAAGGTATACATGTCTGTGAAGCAAGACTAGGGTATAAATGTAACCCTTCCTGAGAACGAGAAGAACAGGAAGGAATATTTCTTCTATGTCTCAAGCCGGTGAGAATCTCCTATCAATGATACGAGGTTGATAAAGAGCAACTGAAATGATACTAAAGTCGTGATAAGAAACATGGGCTCCTTCATCACGACATTGAATTTGGATGCAAAACAACGCTTGACTGATATCTAGAACTATCTGTATGAGAAAACCTCATGAAGGCATCTATTAAATACCCCTCACTTTGTTGCATATAGGCTGATGAGGTAGGGTTCGGTGGAGCATCTCCACAGGATTATTCGTAATCCTCGAGCTCCTCCTAATCATAGGACCCCTTCTACAGACTATGAGAGTAGGTTTGAAATGGTCCCTTAACGATGGTGAACTAACCCTCAAACTTGAACATTTCTTTTTTCCCATTTTTTTTATGGCTCGACCTCATAATACTAACACCTTATCGCCCTTTGTCTTTGTAGATACTATGGAGTTCGATGCTAATGCTTTCTTAGTGCGACTTAAGACTAGGGTTCTCACTCAGGGGACGAGTTCTCAAAAAACTACACCTCTCGTACAAGGAAGGGGCTCCTCTAAAGAGAAGAAAAGGAACAAGTCCTCTGGACAAGAGAGCCTTTCCACCCCTTCTAAAAGGAAAAAGAAAATGACCATAGATGAGCCCATGCCCAAGCCTAAGCCTTTAAGCGTCTTCGAGCCCTCACCGCCTTCCCCGGGTTTACACACCTCATCTTCTCCCAACTTGGTTCCCCAACTACCCCAGCACCTCGTACAAGATTCGAGGAAAGGGAAGGGGGTTGTCAAAGATCTTACTGCTGACGTGGATAAGATGGCTCTGTATCGAGGTATGGTACCAGAGCAACTCGACTATTATGTGTGTCACCTTCCTGTTATAGCGCACGAGAGGCAACTCGATGCCATATGTGAAGATGAGGGTTCAGAGGTCGTGATTAGTCACCTCATGTATCAGGTGTGCCAGTTCAACCTCTCTTTTCTCGTGTGTGTGTGTATATATATATATATATATTTATTTATTACCATGTATATTTTCTTATGTTTGACCTTGCATCCTCTGGCTTTTTCAGTTGTAGCTACTTTATGGGTTGAGCAAGGCTCGAGGCGTGGAGAGTTTGAAGAATAAGCTCGCACAGGAAAAGGAGAAGCATGTTTTAACTTGGGCTAAGTACACATTGCTACTGGCAAAGGCAAACAAGTGGAAAAGCGAGGCCATAAACAAGGAGAAGAAACTATACAAGGTCACCGCCGAGCTAAATGATATCGCGAGGCATTTGGTAGAGCTCGAGGAGACCCAGAGAAAGGTCAAGGCTGACATTGAGGCATTCAATCGTAGGCTAGCTAAAATAGAAGACAAGGCTAAGCACGAGCTTGATCCTATGGCCGAACAACTCTCATTGAGTGTGGAGATAGGGTATGGGTTGGCCATGGACTCTTTTAAAAAGGAGGCCAATAAGAGGGACTTGGGCAAGTATTATTACCAGATTTTGGACAGCCCAATCACTCTCCAGTACGTGCCTACTTAGTCCCCAGATGGGGACGAGGAACAAGACTCAGACTTGGACTCGAATGAAAGTGGTGACGGGACCAAGGTGGCCGATGCAGAAGGTGAGACCAAGGGCCATTAATGTGGTAATAACTCAAGGCTCCTGTTAAAGTAGATTCTAAGCTCTCTATGTTTTTCCTTTCCTTCGAGCTCGACACCCCTCCTAAATGTATGATCGTAGGGTGCACCTTGTAATTTTCTTTTAAATCATTAATGAGAATCAATTTAATTTTGAGAACCAACTATGTTGTTTGCCTAGTGGTGCATTTGTATAATTTTCTGTGTCCATTTTAGATGTTGACCGACCTCCTTATTTTTAAGACATGTGTCATTAAACTTTTCTTAACACTATCCCCTATAAAAAAGAGTTAAGGACATTTGTTGAATTCAAACAATCTTGTTGAAATATTTTCCTACTTTTCCATCCTTTTTGTTCGAACATTATGGATTTTGATCGTGTTAACAAACATACAGTTCGGGCTTTAAAATTGAAAAATGTAAGTCTTAAAACCAAGGTGAAGAAATTAAAAATCAAGTTGTCTAGGCTCAAGAATAAACTAAAGTTTTATGAAGAGACTAAGTGTGAGCTCGCCTCTTATAAGGAGCATCTATCCAAGACTCGAGCTCGAGAGAGGAGGACCATGACTAAAATAGCTACCCTTGTGGACAGGGAATACCATTGGGTAAACTTCTACATGAAGCGATCTGAAGGGGTCTTCCTTAAGGTGATGGACGTTGCTGAAGAATTGGAACGTTCTGTGCTTGCGTTGAACTCGATCCCTTCTAAAACAATGACCAATGTACAGAAGAAAATTATCAAGATTCAGGTCAAGCTATTACCCTTAGTAGAGGAGACTAATGATCAAAACACCGATCGTGTCTAAACGCTTGAAGAGTTTTTAACTTTTCGAGAGGTCGAGTCATGTATTAATAAAATTTTCAAAAGCATTGTAAGTTCGAACAATAAAAATATTCTTAATAGAACGCATTTGTAATGCTTGACCATTGTATTTTTCCATGTGTATGTTCTTCTTAATTAGGGGACGAGCACTACCTAGTTCTTGACCAAGGTGCTCAGCTCTCCTTCCATTGTTAGAACACCAACTCGATTCTTAACTGAGGTGATCAACTCATGACTTTTCAAGTGTTAAGGTAGTATACCTGGTTCTTTAACTGAGGTGATCAGCTGTGACATGTAATAGTGGGAAAAGAGATCTCTACCTGGTTCATGATTGAGGTGCTCAACTCTCCCTTGATTGTCAGAGCGCCAACCTAGTTCTTGACTGAAGTAATCAACTCATGACTTTTGCAAGTGTCAGGGCGATCTACCTAGTTCTTAACCGAGGTGATCAACCCATGACATGTAATATTGAGAGAGGGAGCTCTACCTGGTTCCTGACCGAGGTGCCCAACTCTCCCTTCATTACCACCCCAAGCTCTTTGCATATTACTGTAAGGCAAAGCAAGTAACTCCAACCATTGGGCATTAACTGACCCGACATGAGCTAAGTCCTTGCCAAAAATCTTCTTATGAAAGGGCATAAGGGAAACCTGACCCCAACCACAAAAATTTCTCGTGAAAGACCATCCACCCAATTAGACGTGGGTCACTGTCACGAGCCCTTGACATTGGAATCATTATTTGGATCGAGGAGGGGTTGTATGTTTTCCTCGACATCTCCTCATGGTGATAAACCACTGGTCTTGTCTTGGGCATACCAACCCTTGGTACGGCTTGTGAGTTCCCCAACCCCTATATTCCTCGTTTGCTAGTCTTAGTCGACCTTCAGCACACGTCCCTACCATGATGATAAGGAATAGATGATTGTGATTTTGGGGATAACTAGTAAGTGGAACAGGTGTTTGGTCTCTTAAATCTCTCAGAATTTAGAGTGAATCCTAGAAAATATGGGATCATAAGCTAAAGCTCAACCTTAGAATCTCAGTCCCCAGTGGGCGCCAAAAATGTTGGGATTGGTCCGATTTACAAAGAGAGAAGTCAAAACAATTGATGGAATTTGTGGATCCATTAAGAAGTCTATTTATTTATAGAGTTTTATACGTACAGGTGTCAATTACATAGAGTGTACACATCTAAGGGTGTCAAGGGGGCATAATGGTAAAAAGTAAACATATTTAAGGTCTGAGGCCAACCACCCATAACTAGGACTGGTGGTCGATCCTATAGATACCAAAGCTCCCTTGAACGGGTCTCTCCCATTGGTTTGTTGTGGGCGACGGCACATGCAAGTCCTTTGAAATGGTCCACCTTATGGTTCGGACTGTCTGCTAGACTTGGGTTGTTATATGGGTTGGGCTCCAAGTTGATCCATATGTCCAAACATAAGACATATTAGCCTAATACCATTAATTATAGTGCTTCAAATTTATTATTACATTGCTTTGCTCTTTTATCCAATCCGTACATTTCTAAACCTGGCATACTCATGTGCAATTTTCTATTCATTCAAATCTAAATACCAAAAGATCCATGATAAGTGTTCAGCAAAAAATAGGAAAATAAATAAAAATAAAGAATACAAGTTGAAAAAAGAGATCACCTGGAAAGCAGAGTTGTGCTCCGGAACTACATTTTTCTTTTCAAGAACCACAACAGTCCTTCCCATGACATCAAGGTATGAGTATTTGGTCTGCAAAGATGGAAACAAAGAAAAAGAATATGTCAGTCAAAACAGATAACAGATCAATTCAAATGGTCGGGTTTTTTTAGATGTTCTGGTAATTGCTAATTGAGCATAAAAAAGAGAGCAACTTCAATTTAGATGTCCTGCAAACGATCATTTCCCAAGAAAACAATCCATATGTAATTATGCACAATAAATAGTATGATAGAATTCCATATACTAGGCACCCAAAATGAGCCAGCAAAGTTGCAGATGTTACTAAAAGTATTGTCACAGATCTTTACATTGCACAAATTTCACAACAATAAGATACTTACCTTTAATTGTTGCTCCACTGGAAAAGGAACGACAGCAGAAGGGTCTTTTGATCCCTCTGGTAGCACAACCTGAAACAAGTTCATGTGACAAACTCATTTAAGATTCCAACATAAGACACTGAAGCAAGAAAAGTAGAGAATGAGTCAGTCAACCCACCTTTATGGTCAACTTGTCTACCACTGTATCCACAAGAGGACAACCAAAAGTGAAGTTGAGGTATCGCCTGCCATCAGTTGACTCAAACAAAAAGTCTTGCAAAGGTAGCCCATAGCCAATGACAAAAGTAGCTTTCCAGCCTCCAAATAAAGGGTATCGTGGTTCAATTTCAAGTTCTGACTGCAAAGATTAATAAAAGTGGGTCATGAATAGCCAAAAAAACATACATTAGAAAACACGTAAATTATATCATTCTCTTTTCTACTTAATGTTTCCCATGTATCACGTTCCTGATTCAGACAAATCTTCAACTGCACTTCACAATTATATGCATTTTAGTGGCAATGATCATACAAATAAATAGACATTTATAGAAGTCAACCATCTGAACTAGAGCATTTGGGATTCGAGTGCATCCATCAGATTTGTAGGGATAAAGTACCTCAGAAGTCACTTGGTTTATGTTAACGGAACACTTTTTTTACAAGGGACACATAAGTCACTCACTTATTAAAAATGGAACAAGTTAGTCAATATTTAAAGAGTGACATAATATTTTATTATTAAATTGGAGACAAAATGGTCAATATCAGTTTTTTCCTCTATTATCATCTTCCCTCCCCCATTTTTCTCCTTTATCATCGCTTTTTATAATCTATTACTATTATTTAGCCCTTTCGTCTTTTTTATCCTTCCCATGAAATTATGTATAGGTGTTATTTCTTTTTCATTTTCTTATTATGAATCAAATGCACAAGTTACTTGGAAGAAACCCTACAGAAAATGATAGATTTGGAGTAAATGAGTAACATGATCAAAGATGATATATATATTCCCCATTAAGAAAAATAATAACACAATTTTTTCCCAAAAAGAAAAAAAAAGAAAGGAAAAAGTTACACATACGCATGATTTAGCTCCTACTTTCTAAAATTTATGTATGCTGATAGAATAATGAGCTAATTTGTCCAATTGCAGTAGTTTAGAAGATGTCTAAACTGTAAACCAAATATTTAAATAAATTCAAAGAAATTGCACATACTTTAAGATAACAAAAAAAAGGCAAATAGTTAAGTTGAAGGGAAGAAAAAGTGGAGAGAAAATTGTTAAATACTAGTAATAGAATTATTAAAAAATGATAGGGAAATGGTGGGAGGGAAGGTGATGATTGAAGAAAAATTGATATTGACTACTTTGTCCCTAGTTTTAATAATAAAATAATACGTCATTGTTTAAATAGCGACTAAACTATCCCCATTTTAATAAATGAATGACTTACGTATTTCTTGTGAAAACAATGTGACTAAAGCGTCCATTTGACAAAAGTAGAGTGACTTCAAGAAACCCGACCCATATTTATAGCACATATTTTCTCTCGTATGAAAGTGCATTAGTCTGTAAAATTAATATGATGGTGACTTGAGACATCAAGGGCATACATCTCACGGGCATAGTATATAACTTAGCTGTGAGGCTTGAAAGGATTAAATATAAAGTAGCTTTCACATTCAATCTTACAATATAAGAAATTACATTACATGTAAGACATAGATTTATGAGATAAATTAATTTGCTTCATATAACTATTGACAGGAGCTTATAAAAGATCTTACTTTTTGATAATCTGTACGTAAATGTGATGATGAGATGTTCCCTATTTCATCTCGATAATATACCGAGTGAACTTTAGGAGGTAATCTTGCCAGAAGATTCCGAAATGAAGAAGCACCACTACGAGAAGGCCCAGATTGATATTCAACCCTGTGAAAAGGGAGCATCAATATCAACAATAAGATTAGGTAAAAAAACAGAAAATAAGAAAGAAGCATAGATATGAGCAAATTTGAACGTCGAGAAGAAAACAAAAAGGTCCCCCCTTAGATAACTTAAACGAACATACAGGATCAGCAACCTCTACCTTGAGAAAACACCTTTGTGCCTAGCACCAGCATGAACTAGCCTATAATGCTCTGTTATCTGAAGGCTTCCCCAGTGAGAGATTTCAACTTCACGCACAAGCTCCTCCACAACAGCAAATGGATTGTTATTCTCAAAATGAACAATTATGGGAGAAAATGAGTATGGTGAGCTATCACTATATGGCCCATACTTTAGCTCTGTACCAGCACGATTAGTGGGATCAACTCTGGTAAATGATTCAACCTTAGTGCTAGGTGTCCTTATAAAAGTGGTCTGTTGCTTAATAAAATGTGGTGATAGTATTTTCGCACTGTCACGGAAGAACACCAACTGTGACTCTGATTGGCTTATCTCTGCTGGAAAAGGTTCGAGAGAACGAATCAATTCATAAAACACTTCTAGTGTTGCAGTTTCACCTTTACTTAGAGGATTGAGCAACGATATAGAAAAATAGTTGGTCCCATTTGGAGCATCGGGTAGTTGCTCAATGGGGTTCACTGCAAGAGCCACATAAGTCTTCTTCTTTTTCTTTCCAACAGTCAATGTTGCTTTGACAAGTGCTAGTTGATCTACTTGTGTAGGTGGAAATGAAATAAGTACTTCTGAAGCTGGAGGTACCCCAATACTTTCAATCTGATGCAGAACCGGAGTTAAACATACAATCACAGTAGATCTATCATCCATCTAACTACTTGAAAATTCTAGCAAATCAAATTTTCATTCAAATTGTGATTAAAAAAAATATCTTATCTTCAAATACAAATCCAAAATTTTGTCATTGTATCAAAACTACACAAATGAAATAATATAGGAAAAAGTACCCCATAAGTCCAGTAGGTTTGACAGTTTGGACACTTTAGTAGATTAGCTTTTTACTATTACTGTAGAAATCCACTGAGTTAGTAAATTATTACCTTAAAAGTCAACTAGGTTAGCAAAGTTGGACCATAGTAGTCCATTTGATAGTTTGACTGATGTTGAAATTTGAAATACAGATCTGATCGTGGCGATAGCAATGGCACTGGAAAGTTTCGAAGATAGAAGTTTAGTGTCGTCAGTTTACTTACCTGTGAGTCTTCAAACAACGAAATGAGGGTGACAAAAAATTTTGCCGCCGTTTATTCCACCATCATTTTTGTCATTTGGAGGAGACTCGTACAAAATTACTACCACTAAACTCTTCTCGTTGAGAGCTTTCTAATGCCATCAATATATCCGTCATCAAAAGTTTATTTTAAAATTTAAAGTCGATCAAACCACCAAAAAGACTTCTAATGTCCTACTTTGCAGGATACTAGTGTAAAACTAGTAAATTAAAGTATCAAACTTTCCAAAATTAAAGGACTAATTTAGAACCGCACCCAATAATATAAGCCCAAAAAGAAATCATGAGTATTCGCAAGTTTGTAACTTTAAAGTGTATAAAAATTCACAAAACAGGAAATTTTAATTTTGGCTAGCAAATAAATCCCAAAATAACATTTTAGGCCACAAGAAAATAAAATCATCTGAATTGCATTTAAATGATAGCGGAAAATAAACTCATCTTAGTTCGAGATCCTCACCTTAAGGGTCAAGTAGACCTTTACTATATGAGAAGTCAAGTCAATCTGCGCAGCATCAATCATACAGCATCAGAGGACAGAAATTATATAAATATTTAATATATAAACTTTCTGAATTTTTTTGGTTGATTATAACTTGGTTTTCTTGAGATCCAGTATCAATTGAGTTGTTTTTTAAAAGATAATGACGAAAAAGAAGACATACTCTTCGTTCGGCATTGAGGATCTGAATGTCCTCGGGCGAAGACGAGGTGACGAGTGCTGAGAGATGGGATACGATCGTCAAGGCCAAGAGTACGGTTTTTACTCCTACTCTCAACTTAACTTCCATGGCTTTCCTTTCTCTGCTGCGTTTTGCCCGAGCGAGCAAAATCTGAGCTTGACGATCGAGTTTACGAGAGAAGCAAAAGCTCAAAACTTGGGCTATGATGGGCCATTTACTTCAGAAACTTTGGGCCAGCTATAAAGTTCCATGCCTTTTGAATGTTGGCCTATCAAAATATCCGAAATTTTAAATTAAATATTTAACACTATTTTATGGGAATGAAATGCACAATAATTTTAATCGTTATATTCATAAAATTTATCATTATAAAAATATAAATTAAAAAAAATTAACATAATATATATATATATATATAATATTAAATTGTTAAAGAAAAGAAAATTAAAATACTTAACCATCACTTTTTTAAATGATCAACTCACTCAACTTATTTCAAAGGTTCAAGAAATAAGTGTTCATAAAAGGAATGAAATAATATATATTTTAAAATTATTTTGTTCAAATGTCACCAAAAATATTTGTTATATTTTTTTTCTTCACGTTATATACATATTCTATAAACAAAGTAAGTATTTACTTACATTTTTACAAATACTAAATATTCATGATAAGATTTAAATTTTAAATAATTATTTATGTTTAATTAAAAAATATAAAAATAAGCTGTAATAAATATAAAATTAATAGAACATAAAAAATAAATTAAAAAAATCGAGAAAATTAGAAAATATTGGAAAAAATAAAAAAATAAATAACCTCTAAAGCCCCAATGTTTATATCCACCTATCCTAAATTTGCGATTTCGCTTTCTCCATTTTCCACACCAACGCTGGCCGTTAAGTATCCTCTAACTCTGTTGCCGCCGGCCAATAGTCTCCACAGTCGAATCTCCCACCCTCTTGCCCGTGAAGTATTTTGCTCGATTGGCTTTGAGTTTGTAATAGGTTATATCTCTGCCTTATCTTGATTTATTGGTTTAAGTTTTATTCTTTATGCTTAGAATTGCCGACCTTGTATATATAGTACTGTGATATTAGCTTGCTTAGTGATCTGATGTGATGGTTTATGTACCTTTTCAATCATTCAAATGTGTTACTCTCAACCCTGGACACTATGCAGGCACACCCCTGTATGAAACTTCCAGTGTATTTTTCATTCTAATTGTGAATTTGGTTATTTGGGTTTCTTCAGACACTTATTTCAATTAATGATAGTGGCAATACTGCTAATTTAGCATTTGTTTACAATACTAAGACGATACTGAGTTAATTGAGACACTGTCAATCACTTGAATCATCAAGGAGTCAACTGTACTAGCTCTATCATGTAGCAAATAAAGGAGTGAAAACTTGTAAGTCATTGCGGGCTTCAAATTTTTCTTATGTCTTGATTTGATGTTTTCTAACCACTTTGTTAAGCTTGATAAATTGCTCAGAAAGTACTTGATGCGAAACTTTATTGTGTGTGTGTGTGTTATTTTTTTCAACTGTAAAGCTTTTATAGATTTCTTGCAGATTGCTGTTTTATTCAATCATCAATTTTTTTCTGACCTGTCTGTGGCATATACATGTCAAGCCACCTTGGCGCTGGCCCTTGACAAATTTCTTTGCACCTGACTAGACTCCAGCTATAGGCAAAGGTTACAACTTATAATGTCTATCATTTTATCTACGTCCTCCGTGGGTTCCTATTCTTGTTTGGTCCAATATGGGCTTTCTAATTCAAAATCTCCTGGGAAAGCTTCTCCAAGTCTATACTTCCCATTTTTTCCTTTTTGCTTTACCAATAATGTTTTTACAACTTCCAACATGAAAGCACATGGTGTCTCAAAGAATACCGCAATAGATTGCATGAGGCCCAATCATCAGGCCTTGAGTGAAGAAAATTTAGTACTATTGGATTTAGGAGATCATGAAAAAGATATTGAAGATTCAGGCTCACCATGGGAAGGGACTCTTGTTTACAAGAGAAATCCTTCAATATCTCACATGGAGTACTGCACTACCTTGGAGAGGCTTGGATTAGGAAACCTTTCAACGGAGACTTCAAAATCTAGGGCTTCAGTGATGGGACTACGGATTACAAAATCCGTTAAGGACTATCCTCATGGAACACCCGTCCAGATCTCCATTGACATAACAAAAAAGAAGCAGAAGTTGAGACTTGATGGGATCATCAAAACTGTCATCTCTCTAATTTGCAATAGGTATGGTGTTCCTATTTCAACTTGCTATTGCAATAGCTCTCTGGGAAAATGTAGCATATTTAGACTTTCTTTTGTTCCCCGCCTCATTTACCTGATCATTCGAACGATTAATACTAAAATGATCACTATTGGGTTTCCACTCCCTTATAACGATCTGTTACACCTTTAACAACGAATTTAAGATATGAAGGATTCATCAGTTTGCTGGCTTCCAAACATATCTGATTATGACACGGAAAACACACATACATACACAATGCAAATTTCGAAACAATGCCAGAAAGGAACAATAAAATGATTACTCCTTTCTTACTGATCTAGAATGCCAAAATGGGTGATATATAGATGAAATTGCTTTGCATTAATTTAATTTACTTTGTCATTCATTCCATTGCATGTATGATGTATCCTTTTCTCCCAATTATATACTATTTGTTTGATTCTGTTTGTTGATGTTGAAGGTGTGGTGAGAATGCTGCCAAGTGTATCTTCTCTAACTTCTCGCTTCTACTAAGTGAAGAACCGATCGAAGAACCTGACGTTATTGACATGGGATTCATGTGTTGGGAAGACAAAAACAAAACATTTACAGGAATTTATGAAGGGGAGGAAGATGATGAAGTGTCTATTGATATGGAGGATCAGCTATATTTTCCACCAGAGAAAAAAGAAATAGACATTTCAAAGAACATAAGAGACTTAGTGCATTTGGAAATTAGAATTGATGAAATTTGTGATCTGAATTGCCAGGGTTTGTGCTTCAAGTGTGGTACAAACTTGAATAAAGGAAATTGTAATTGTAACAATCAGATTCAGGAGGCCAAAAAGAAATCTAGCGGTCCCTTTGGAAATTTAAGGAAGCAAATGCAGCCAAAATAATGAAACATTTGATTCTGAATGTTGTAATATTCTTATAAATCTGTTGTTTAGATCATTCCCATCGTCGCCCTTATTAATGCTTTTACTGCAAACAAATTGATTGGTACCCTTTTTATATATGCTGCCTGTTCTGTTTGCATTCTAATTATACTGGAACAGCGCAGGGTTGATGTATGTGTAGAATGGTCATTGAATGTCGGTAAAGTGGAAGGTTTTAGGTTTCTCTTTGTAACAACATCATTGTAATTTTGTTTCTGGAGTCCAATTTGTTGTCGTTTTGTATAATCAGCTAAAGGTATTTCTCTTATCTTTACCTCCATATGTAAAGATGATAATTAAAAAATGGGCATATATGACTCAATTACGTGTCTATTGACAGGCTTTGCAAGAGATGGTGAACATAAACAACTACAAGTACAAGAGGCTTTGTTGAAATATTTAAAATTCAAATGTAAATTGATTTTGCAATATGTTGTAATATTTTTAATGAGTTGTGTATGGTTAAAATATCATTAAAATTATTTTGTATTTAGTGTAATGATTCTAGTGAGTTGTGTATGGTTAGGATATCATTAGAATTATTGAGAGAATATTTTGTTTTTAATTATATTTTTTTTATCATTTACTTGTATTATAAATTGAGAGTAGAGTTGTATACAAGTTCATTAAGAAAATATAATAGAATACATTTGTTCTAACATCTCTTAGTAGTCCTACGATCTATTCTATATGGCATCATAGCAATGGAAGATGCATTAGCTTTCAATAAATTAGAAATTAATTTTGAAATTTTTAATTAAAATTCAGAACCTATTTCTATCATGAGTTCAAATGATAATCCATTTTTATAACTCTATGTAGAAAAATTAAATGGTAGAAATTTTAAAGAATGAGCTCAATCAGTAAAATTAGTTATCGATAAAAAGAGAAAAATGGGTTATCTTATTGGAGAGATGAAAATGCCAACAATTACAAATTCTAGTGCATTCCAATGTTGGAGTTCAAAAAATTTGATGGTTACAACTTAGTTTATTCATTCGATGATTCCCTCAATCAGTAAGACTTATCTATATTTACCCAAAGCAAGTGATGTCTGGCAACCCATACAAGACTTGTTCCAACAATGAAGACTCTGCTAATCTATTCAAGTTAAAAACTCGACTTTGGAAATTAAATCAAGGGAAAAAAGGGTACTGAAAATTATATGAAAATGTCATCATTATAGTAAGAAATTGATATATGTTTTGAAGAAAATTGGAAGTTTCTAGGGGATAATACACGTTGTATGAAAATTTTGGGAAACTAAATGTGTTTGAATTTCTTGTTGGTCTAAACAAAGAACTAGATGAAGTGAGTGGGAGATACTTAGTTGATGGTCATTGTCATTGGTCGAGGAAGTCTTCTTTGAGATGCGATGAGAGGATCATTGGTGCCGGTTGATGCTCGAAGAATCATCATTTCCTTTGTAGATGTCGCCTTTATAAATCACCTCTCTCTGGTCTCTTAAGACTGAGTGTGAAAAATCAACCCCAAAACTCTCCAATTTATTAACCTTTTTGGCTGGCTCAAAATGGGCCTAGGAGAAATAGATATGGTCCCAGTTAAAAAATTGAGTATAGGTTCAATGAAAACAATAATGGGTTTATTCATAGGCTTTCACAATATTTCGCCTACACAAATCAAAATAAAATATCACGTAGGCCATATGGAAACCAAATTAGGCTAGGCCCAAATTCACAGCATAAAAGAATATTTTGTGAGCAATGTCAAAAACCTAAACGCATAAAAATACTTAATGGAAAATTCATGGAAAACCAATGGATTGAAAACTAAGACAAAGCAAGTCTCGTAGCTACCAAGCCTCAGTTGAACCTCAAGATAAGCTTTTAATCCAACCCAACTAGATCAACTTTATAAGTTGTTTTTCAATTTTCAAAATTCCTTGGATTGTTGATTCTAGAGCATTAGATTATATGATTGATGCATATCATTTATTTACTACTTATGCACCTTGTTATGAAAATCTTAAAGTTATACACTATTACAAAATTGGGCTTTAAAGTTGATTAAAAATCGACTTTAAATCAATTTAAAGTCGATTCGTTGAACTGACTTTAAATGGAAAGATTTAAAATTTAAATTTGATAAAATTTAAAGTCGGTTCACGCATTGAACCAACTTTAAACGTAAAATCGGTTCAACTCGTTAACCGACTTTAAATTCTTTTCTTTTTTACATATTTTACTCGTTTTCTACTCTACTAAAAACCTGTATTCGATCACATAATACCTGAAAAAAACCAAAATATGTTTAACAAAGTTTAAATAATACAAATAATTTAAAAATTAAATATAATTAATTACTTGAAAATTAAATTTATTACAAAAATATAATTTATGTATAATACATACATATATATATATATATTTATTTAACTTAAATTACAAATAAAATGATATCTCTTTTATCATAGATTTTGTGATATTTCAAGGAGAGGAAGCTTGGTTTGCTTAGAATTACTAGCATAGTAACCAGGAAACTAGGTAAGAAAGATGAGATGGAGTTTGGGCAAAAAACAACTGATCCATATAACAATTCATTCTCCTAAATACATGAGCACATAAACATCTCAAACTTCATAGACACAAGAATAGATAAATTAAAACATTATAAAATTTACCATGTTGTTGTCCTATGTTATTCAAGATCATCATATTTTTCTCTTGATTCTTCTTATGATGTTATAATTTGAACCGTGTGTTCTGTCCATTCTTCTCGTAAATCATCAAAAAAATTCATATCTGACTTGTTCCAACCAAAGAACTATATGTAATTAAATTCAAAATAAGAATATAATATCATGAATTCACAAAAAATTAACTTATATATGTTAAAAGATTAGTAAAAAAGATTACCACATCGACACCAAAGTGATATAATAATAAACCTCATAGCTTGACTTGTTCCAACCAAAGAACTATGTGTAATTAAATTCAAAATAAGAATGTAATATCATGAACTCACAAAAAAATAACTTATATATGTTAAAAGATTAGTAAAAGAGATTACCACATCGATATCAGAGTGATATATAATAATAACCACATCCCTTCGAAATCATATTAGCATTGTATTAATCTGGAATGAAGCTGATATTTTTAATGCTATAATGAGCTCTAAATATGAAGTCAAGTGTAACTCTGATTTGTTACTTGAGTTGGTTGAGTTTTAGTGCCTATATACTAATACTTTTGTATTTCCTTGGGGTGAACCAACAATTACTCTTGAAGATATGATGATTATTGGTGGTTTTCCTATTCTTGGCTGGCTAGTGAATACTATGATATTGTCATACCAGGGAACTAGGTAAGAGATACGAGATGAAGTTTAGGCAAAAAAATAAGTCCATATAACAATTCATTCCCCTAAATTCATAAGCACACATAAACATCTATCAAACAAGCTGCCCAAACTTCAGACATAGTAATAGAGAAATTAAAGCATTATAAAAATTACCATGATGTTGTCATATGCTATTCAATATCATCAGAATCTTCTCTTGATTCTTCTTGTGATGATATAATTTGAACCATGTGTTCTGCCTATTCCTCTCGTAAATCATTAAAAATTTACGGGTCATAGCTCGTCTTGTTCCAACCAAAAAACTACATGTATTTAAATTCAAAATAAGAATGTAATTTCATGAATTCACAAAAATATAACTCATATATGTTAAAAATGAATATTGGTAAAAGAGATTACCACATCATTAATTGGAATGTTGATATTTGTGATAATTTTGCTCATAAACTTCATGACATAATAATCACACATGACTCCATCATTTTGTTGTGAAACCTACAAAAAACAAGTGTACATGATTTTTCATATTCGAACATATTTATTATTCAATAGTAAAATTAATAAAATTATTAATACTCACTTGTACATACCATAACTTTGTCCCATATAAGCTTATAAGATTTTTTAAGGGTAATGCCCCTACTCTTGTTCCACAACTTCCATGTCCTATCAAAGTTTAAAATGCTTATGTTTTTATTAAATATTACAAAGAACAATAGAAGAAAAATAACTAGTTATAACTCTTACATTTCCACAACTGATTTTGTATCTTTACTCAATTCTATGGAAGCTGAGTCACAGTACCAAACATGATTGTCATACAGATCAAGGATTACCATCATCAAATGATCTTGGCCTTATTCAAACTTTAGTGGCCAAGGGATTATCAACTTCTGATTCCTGTTAAGCATTAATGTCCTATCATATAATTGTTTAGCTTTGATGCTAACATCCTTCTCTTGATATTGATTGAAAAATGAAGAATCATAGAACATTGCTAAATGTGATGAGTGATTATGTTGAAGTCGATAATAACATGTCCTATATAAAAAAATAAAAAAATAATTAAATAACATAAATATAATTATATATGTTTCATATAATAAATGAAAGTTATTTATTGATTAAGGACTCACCTTGTCCATACTTGAATTATACTTAAATTGATCATTTAATATTCAAATAGCTACAATATGAACTCAATCGATATATATGTTTTATCAATGTCTACACCAGAAATTTCTATAGGAAGTGGCATAGTCCATCCATCATTTATTCTAGATGCCCTCGCAATAATAGTCATCAAAGCGCCAAGATTTCTACTGAAGTTTAAAGCATAATCAAAACTATACTTTTTCCATGGCTTCTTCTTAAATGACTTAGTGTATGGTGATTGGCCACTAGACATAGATTTAGCACGAGATACTTTCTTTGTATCTTTTAAATGTGTCACACTTACTAATTCTGGTATAATAGACTAAAGAAGAAGTATTATGTATGTTAGTGACAATAAAAGAATAATAATATAATAGTAGTAAAAAAAGTGATATTTTAAGTAAAAAAATAGTACCACATCAAAATTTATCACAACTTGACTAGACGGTCAAGCCATATATTGTCCAACTGTCTCTTGGACTATGGTAGCATCAGAAGGCACAAGTAGTGGACAATCATTGAGTAATGATTGATCAATTACTATTCACCAATGATTAGGCAAATATTGATTATGAATCATCCAATCATTGCTCAATTGTTGTACCATTCCAATAGCAACAAAATCTATTGATGAAGGATGTTTCAACAAACATTTCATATTCTGTAAAAAATTTAAGCGTTATTTATTATAAATAAAATATATAATAAAAAATAAAAATAATAGACTATCTACATAAACTTTAAATCTTACCATAAATGATTCATCAAATAGAGGAGGACTCTCATGTGGGGTAGCTATTGGAAGGAGATTCTCATAAAAACATTCATCGTGATGTGATGGATGGTAAGAATGCACAAATTGCATTGGAGATGTTGAACCACTACCTAATTGTATTTGCATTCCTAGAATAAATGGAGAACCAATAGGATGACTATATCTCATACATGATATAGGTTGGGCATCATGAGATTGCATGGGTGGCATGCCTGGAATGGATGGTGGCATGACTGGCATGAATGGTTGCATTCTTGGCCAATAGGGCATGCCTTGATTGTAGTATGCTACCATGTCTGACATATGTTGTGATTGATATTCTTTTAAAGTGATAACCTCACTTAACATTGAGGCCTTAAAGGAGATGAGTTCCTTAATTTTACTAAACATCTCCTTACTAACCATCTGAGACTTTTGTTTTAGAATGTTAAAATACTTCATATAACTATCATATTGACTTCCTCCCCTAACATGACTAGGATGCTTACGCCCGAATGCATGATATATAACATCTTTCCCTAGTTGTTAGATTATTTCACCCCTAGATATTTGTTCTTAAACAACTCTCTACAAATAATAAAGCAAAAAAACATATCATACATTATTACATCAATTAGCAAAAATCATAAGGAATTTGTATGAGTTAAATTACTAACCAACTTATTTAGTTTTTCTTCTCCTTGCTTAGTCATTGGTATTGACTTCTTCGTTTTGGGGGTCTTTTGTTTCTATGTACAATTCAGATCGAGTAACCGGTCTTCCCAATTCAACTTCCTACATAAGTTAAATAAATTTATTAACCATGATATCAACTTAAATTTGAGGAAAATAAATATAAAAATATTTAACACAAATTAATAATATTATTCTATATCTAACTTCAGGATTTGAAGACCTCCCAATATGGTTAGGAAGAATATTGTGTATTTGTATATTCTCATGTTATTTCTTAATAATTTGAAATTCATCCATACGTCTATAATCCATGAAGTCTTTCCAAACTTGAGGTGTAATCCAGGGGTATCCTTAAGGGATTTTTTAGAATTCTACTTCATCAAGTGGTTCCAAATATGAAAACACATAATTTCTGGCCAATCTGGAAGTTTTGTATTCCTTCCATGCCTTATTTGCAATTATATAACACTTATTCTTCCAAGTTTTAGGGACTTTATAACGATTCTGTAAAAACACACTACAAAAGATGAGATACAATACAAAAAAGATATAATATATGTAATTAGTTATAAAATAAAAGAGACTTACACAAATAGTTTGACCTTTCTAGCTTCGTCAACCTTTAGCCCAATCATTTATATTGATCAATATACTTGACTTCACAAGTCTACCAATAGAGGATTTCAATTATTGGCCATTTTCCTCTAATAGATTACCAATAACATCAAATAGAACGGGTATTTTATCATCTGGGTTAAGTAGAGCATCAGGTATATTCATCCAACCCCTTCTTTTCAAATGCCCCAATGGATCGTTTGGATCAACAAGCTCTGGTATCCTAGGATCCATGAAATATCTGCAAATAATTATAAAATATAAATTAATTGACAATTTTAAGTCCATACATACAAAAATCCAAGAGTTATTAGAATAATATAGAACTTACATTATGTTTAATTAGGTTGTTGATCGTATACATATATTCCTTCATAATCACTTTGAGTCCATGACGAAGAATCATCGTCATCAACTAGATCATCACATGCATTAGGCAATTTGTTTGAGAAATGACTAAAATTGGATAATGTATCAAGCATAGGGTCATCATCTTCTAAAGCATCACAATGGTATAACTCTTTTTGTGAAGGCGTTAACATAACAGACCATCTTGTGTCAATTTGATCGCTCACGTAAAATACTTGTTTTACATGAAGTGCTAATGTGAAAGGATCATCAGTGTGACTTATCCTGGATAAATTTACAAGGGTAAATCCAAAATCATCTATTTTATATCCAATATTGATAACATCTTCGACCCAATCACATAAGAATATTGTTTCATGGAAGACCTCATAATCGAGTTCCCAAATTTCTTGAATTATACCATATTATATTCTATCAAAAAGTACAGGATTACCATCTTTTGAACTGGAAAATTGCATAGTTTATGTAACCATCTTCACACCATTATTCTGATTTACTCGGAATTTTTCCCTTGCTTGAGTTGTAAACCTCGATCTATTAATTGTGAAACTAAAAAATTATTTGACGTCGAATTTTGGACCATATGTAAGCCATTCTAAACTTTCTCTTATTTTATGATTGGGTTTGTTGAGTTCAACTCGAATCTATACATACAAAAACATGAAATGTGTTTAAAGAAAAGTTTTAAAACATTGCATAGAAGTACTAATGAATTCTTTTATATGAAACATACATGGTTGCGAAACCAATTAATAAGCTCTTGCTTATGTTTATCATACAACCATTTTTCTCCTCCTTTTTTTATAACAAGGATTGATCTTCAATAAGTTTAAATGCATTCTGTAATGTTATTAAAGATATATCAAGTAGATATCATTAATAGTTAAATAAAAAATGATTTCATTTTAAATGTAAATGTTATCACTTACTCTATATACGGTTGTACCTCATTATTAATTACCAAAATGATTAGGTGTGATTTTTCCCATCGAGTGTGATCAATAAACAATTTCTTACTTCCACCAAGCATAGGATTACCTACTTTGGATCATGTGACGTTATAAGAACAACTTGTGCATAGGATTCCCAATTTCAGTACAACCATTAAAGTATTCAGAACAAAACTCAATGGCCTCTTCAGCAATGTAACGTTCCATCATGCATCCTTCAGGTTAATTTCTATTATTTACATATCCTTTAAGGACTTGCATGTATCTCTCAAAAGGATACATCCACATTAAGTAAGTAAGACCACACAATTGAACCTCTCAAACTAAATGAACACACAAGTGAATCATTATATTGAAGAAAGAAGGAGGAAAATATTTTTCAAGTAGGCACAAAGTCTTTACAACATCTTTATGTAAAAAGTTTAACTCGTCAATTGATATAGATTTCTTGCATATTATATTGAATGAATAAAGACAAATTATTGATAATTGAACATGTTTTGGAATAATTGATCTAATATCAACTGATAATAACTATTGCATTAAGATATGACAGTCATGTGATTTCAATCCATAAAGTTTCTTATTGGTGATAGACACAAAATTTCATAAGTTGGATGAGTAACCATCAAGAACTTTCATACCCACCAAACATTTACAAAACACATCATTCTCTTTTGTTGACATTGTATATGATGTTGGTGACAAGTATGTTCGATTATTATCATTTTCCACCCTTGGTGCCAATTCAGGTCGTATGTTTAGTTTCTTTAAATCCAATCTTGCTTTAATTCCATCCTTCATTTTTCTAGGTATATTAAGTAATGTACCAATCAAGCTCTCACATACATTTTTCTCAATGTGCATGACATCTAAGATGTGACGAATGTGTAGGTCTTTCCAATAAGGTAATTCCTAAAATAGTGATTTTTTATTCCAACAACCATGATCTACTGATTCAGTAACATTTTCATTTTCACCTCTTTTATTAGTTGACCTTTTTCATTTCCCTACCTTAGTGAGTATTCTTTTTTTCATCTTTTCATATCGTTTGAATGTCATACCATTCAATTTCCTTAATATCTTAACATCTCACAAAGGTTGGGCTGCAAGATCATGATCTTCTTCACCATCAAATGATTTCTTTTGGTATCTAAACTTGTGTCCTGATGGAAAAAATCTACGATGTCTTTTATAAGACATCTTTTTTCCATGAACAAGATAAGTTGAAGTGCCATCACTACATATAGGGCATCCCATATAACATTTTGTTGCATGTCCTGATAAGTTTCCATAGGTAGGAAAATCATTAATTGTCCATAAAAGGACCCCCCTCATGTTAAAGTGTTCTTATTTATATGCATCATAAACATTTATACCATCATTCCACAACATTTTTAAATCATCTATCAGAGGATGCAGATATACATCAATATCAACACCGGGTTGTTTCAGTCCTGAGATCAATAATGTTAACATCATGAATTTTCTTTTCATACACAACCAGGGAGAAATGTTGTATATTACCATAACTACTGGCCAACAACTATATCTACTACTAAGGAAACTGTGTGGATTAATTCCATCAGGAGAAATGGCAAGATGAAGATTGCAGGGATCAGATGAAAATTGAAGAGATAAATTATCTACTATTTTCCAATTTGGAGAATCACAAGGATGACGTAGCATCCCATCATCGGATCAATTATCTGAATGCCAAGTCAACATCTTTGATGTCTCTTTACTTTGGAAAACCTTTAAAAGCGAGGAATTAGAAGAAAGTACCAAAGAACCTTTGTGGGTACGTCTTTCTTAGGTGTTGTCTCATTTGTAGCATGCTTCCATCTCAATTCTTTATACATCCACTACTATAAAACGGACTATTAAAGTCGGTTAAAAATTGACTTTAAATAAAATGACTTAAAATATAAATTTGGTCCAAGCGTTGAATCGACTTTAAATTTTTAATTTTTAATTTTTTACAAAATTTACTCATTTTCTATTATACTTAAATTAAAACCTATATTCGATCATTACATAATAGTAGAAAAAAAAACCAAAATTTGTTTAAAAAATAGTTTAAATAATATAAATAATTGAAAAATAAAATATTAATTAATAGCAGAAAAATTATCATTGTGTTGTCCTATGCGATTTAAGATCATCATATTCTTCTCATGATGTTATAATACAAAACCTACTTATATTATATAAAAATTTATACACATAAATAATAACACATAATAGTAGAAAAAATATGAATAATAAGTGTGTATGATTAATATAAATACTTACAAGAGTAAATGAAGTGACAAAATGAAGAAAATGAAGAAAAAATAGTGTTTTGTAGTGAGAAATGGGTATAAATTTTTTGAGTATTTTGCTCAAAAAAATAAGGGATCGAAAAGATAAGTTAAAGAGGAAGAAAACTCATTAACCGACACTAGAATTGGTGGTCGTAGGTGGCTAGAAAATGAGAAAGAATGGAGGAGAAGTGGAAATTTTTTTGGATTTTTCAGAGTTATGCAACATTTGGAATAGTTCCTGTTTGAGGAAGAAAGCAGAAAAAAGGAGATATTCACGTGTGTAGCGTCTGTTCTACGTGTCAACCAACACTATCCACGTAGTTCGTAACATTGGTTCGATAAGTCAACCGACGATATGTGTAGCATCGGTTCTATACCGAACCGACTTTAAATTCATTATAAGTCGGGTTTTTTCCAAAAACCAACTTTACATATCAACTTAAATATCCCTTTTTGTAGTAGTGATCGGACAATCATCTAATGTCTCATATTCTTTTCTATAAAGAATGCAATCATTTGGACAAGTATGAATCTTATGATATTCCATGCCAAATCGACTAAGAGATTTCTTCACTTCATATATTAAAGATGGAAATTTAATACCCCTAAGAAACATATTTATTAGTAGATTTAGTAATTCTATGAATCCCTTGTAAAAAAAACCATGTTTTGCCTTCATATTGTACAAATGAACCAATCCCGACATTTTAGTATATTTCTTGCATTTCGGGATCATCCTCATGTAGTTCATCTTCAACACCATGAAATATATTTTATGTCTATTCATTATGATAGGATGTATATAATCCACTCATATTATTATTTATCTCTTTCCTATGAGTATTATCAATATTTTCTCCTTGATAATACCAACTTTTATAACTCAAAAGAATACCACTATGGATAAGGTGATACTTAACCTCGTTAACATCATGAAATCACTCATTTTTACATTTAACACATGGGCATCGAATCATACTAATTTCATTATTACTATTTCTACAAGAAAAATTCAAGAAACTTTCAACTCCATAAATGTAATCTTGCTCAATTATACACTTTTTAATCAAAGATTTATCCATTTTCTATTAATGACATTAAGCATATTAAATATGTATCTAATCAATATATTTTAGGTATTATTATATATAAATTTCCTAATTATTAAAATATATATCAAAACATCATATAAAAATAAATACATAAAAACCAAACATAACAAATATATACACATAAATATAATTATATGAGATTAATTGTAATTACTAATAATAATATGCCACGTTATTTGAGTTTATTTATATGAGATTGATTGTAATTACTAATAATAATATGTTACATCATTTGAGTTGATTTAAAATTTAAGATATATAAAATAGAATTTATATAACAATTTTGTGATGATTAAATTTTTTTTAAAATAACTACGGTACTTCAAATCATAGATATTCTAATGTGCATTATATTATTGAATCGTGTCTTTCTCATTTCATATTAACATAAATAAATAAATTAAACACCAACCTTAAATCATAGTCATAAATATATATAAATTTATTTTATTACGAAATACTTATGCAAAACCTACATAATAAAAATAATTACATACATAATACAAATATTTATACACATAATATACAAAAAATAATGCAAGGGAATAATAAGTGCGTAGGATTAATAAAAATACTTACAAGAGTAAATGAAGTGACAAAATGAAGGAATGAAGAAAAAAAATGGTGTTTGTAAGTGAGAAATAGGTATAAAAAATTTGAGTATTTCGCTCAAAAAAATAGGAAAATTGGAAGATAATTTAGAGTGGAAGAAAATATACTAAATGACACTGAAATTGGTGGTCATAGGTGGCCAAAAAATGAGAAAGAATGGAAGAGGTGAAGCTCAGTTTTGGGTTTTTGAGTGTTGTTTACAACGTTGCAAATTAAAAATGTTGTGTTTGATGGAGAAGAAAGAAGAGAAAAAGAAAAATCCACGTGTGTAGCGCCGGTTGACGTATTGAACCAACATTACACATAGTACGTAGCATTGGTTCTACGTGTCAACCAATGCTACACACATGGATAGCATCGATTGACACGTAGGACTGACGCTACGTCCTACGTAGCATCGATTCAACACATTAACTCACGCTACCTACAATGTCGGTTGAAGTGTTGAACCAACGCTAAGTAGGACATAGCGTCGGTCCTACATGTCAACTGATGCTATCTACGTGTGTAGTGTCGGTTGACACGTAGAACCGATGCTATATACTACGTGTAGCGTCGGTTCAACACGTCAACCGATGCTAATTTTAAGTTGGTTTTTCACCGAACCAACTTTAAATTCATTATAAGTCGATTTTATCTAAAAATTGACTTTAAATATTGACTTAAATGCCACATTTTGTGGTAGTGATAATTTCTTATGGATCTCTATTGTTTGTTGTAGGAAAATGGAGTGTTCAAATTATATAACTCTTAATTCTATACTTCATGTCCTGAATTTGTCTTGTAACTAAATTTTTATTAGTCAATTGATAAAAACCTCCCAATATTCTTCTAATTTTTTCAATTTTATTGTATCTTTAAGGATTTATTATCCAGGACGACGATTGGAAATACTAGATAATATGAAGATCTGTATGACTTTGATGAGACTAAGTGAAGGGAGTTAATCAATTTGCTATTTATAATTTTGTTTCTGTTCCTAGTGATAGCAAAATATTATTATAGTATAATATAATTAGATATCCAAATTTTCATTATTTGAAACTTTTATTTCCTCCATATTTTCAAATATTAACAGTTAAACTTTAGTATGAAATTTGTGAGTTTTCAAAACATAAGCATACTTTTTTTCACGAGTACTATATAAACCCTCCAAACCCTTTACTTTGATCCATAATTATGTGTAAGGATTATCTCCTATCCCTAATTGTACTCATACTAAGTGGTTCGTCACCTTTATTGATGACCATACTCATGTTTGTTGGGTGTATCTACTAAAAGGAAAAACCAAGGTTCAAAATATTTTCATTAACTTTCATACAATGATTCAAATCTAGTTTCAAATACAAATACAAATTTTCCATATAGATAATGACATCGAATAATACATCAGAGTTCTTGTGTTGACACAATAGAAAAAATAGGATAGCTAAACACAAGAATAGATATCTCTTTAATGCAGCATGTGTTTTATGTTTACCATAAACCTGCAAATTTGTTTTTAAGGAGATGTTGATCTCACTTCTTCATATCTCATTAATCGTATGCCCAATCATGTTCTTTCCTTTGAAACTCCTCTAAAAAAATATAGAACTTCTTTACCTTTTTACATCTGTAATCTACCTTGACCTTAAAAGTATATTGCATTTGTTCATAACCATTCAAAATACAAATTCAAACTAGATCCAAAAGTTATTAAATATGTTTTTATTAGTTATTCTCCTACTCAAAAAGGTTACAAATGCTATAATCCATCTACTCATAAGATTTTGTTAGTCTTGATATCATATTTTTTTATAACATCATTTACTAACAAAAGACCTCTCCTCAGGGGGAGAATGGTATAACAAAGAATAGAACTTTTGATCAATACTTGCACTATGACTCCACTCTTGATCTTTTTTCGAAATTACTCACAAACAAAATAATGACCCAAATAGAGAGTCTAAACTAGATTGTGAGCCAAACATACCTTGTTATACCATAAAGAGTAACATGAATTCAGGGGGAGAAATAGATAAACAACATAACATTAATATAATTACTTACTCGTAGAAGTCAAAATTAATATACAAGGAGAATTTCACACTTGAAGAACTTCAAGAGTCAAAACCCATGATAGATCTAAATACCTATGAGTCTACATTGAATCCAGGTAATTCTAAATCCATTAAGTCTCATCAATTACTCATATCTCTTAGAAAATAAACACAGTCTTGTACTATTTATCCAATTTCTAGATTTGTTTCTTATAAAACATTGTCTTCTGGATTTATGCTTTTACCACTAACCTTGATAGAACAAAAATATCCAAATATATTTATGAGGTCTTAAGAATCCCATAATGGAACGAAGCTATTATAGAAGAAATAAAAGCTCTAAAAAATAGAACTTAGGATGTGATAGAACTGCCAAAAGGAAATACTCTTTTTGGTTGTAAGTAGATTTTTACAAAGTAAATATAAAGATGATGGGACAATAGAAAGGTAAAAAATCGGCTGGTTACAAAAGGATTTACACAAGTCTACGAGATTAATTATACTGAAATATTTACACCAATGGCTAAACTCAATATAATTACGGTTCTTTTAGCCTTAGTAGCTAATTTAGATTGATCACTACATGAACTCGATATAGAAAATGCATTTCTTAATGGAGAATTAGAAGAAGAAGTCTTCATGTCCATGCCTCTAAGGTTCTACAAAGGAGAAAATATTGTATGTAAACTAAAGAAATCACTTTATGGCTTTAAACAATCACTTAGAGTTTGGTTTGATAGATTTGCAAAAGTGATGAAGAAACAAGAAAACCAATAGAGGTAATTAGGTAATACAATGTTTTTCTACCATATTGAAAATGGAAGGAAAGTTGTCTTAATAGTATATGTTGATGATATAATTGTGACTGAGGATGATTTAGTGAAATTAAAAGGTTGAAAAAAAATTCACAAAATTCAAAGTCAAGACTTTGGGACAAATGAGGTATTTTCTATATATGAAAGTTGCAAGATCAAAAAAAGAATTAGTATGTCATAATGAAAATACATCATTTATCTCCTCACTAAAACTGAAATGCTCGGTTGTAAACCAAGTAACACTCCGATAGTGAGTGAAAAAAATGAATGAAAGTCAAGGGAAATCAGTAGGCATAGAATGATATCAAAGATTAGTAGGAAAGTCGAACTATTTGTCTCAAACTAGGTCTGTCATCCCATTTGCAATTAATATTGTTAGTCAACACATGTAGTCTCCAAACAAAATCCACTTAGAAGTTGTGTATGAAATTCTAAAGTATAAAAAAATCACTAGGTAGAAGGTTGTTCTTCCAAATAAGTGAAACTAGTGATATAAATTTTTTTACTGATGCAGATTGGGCTGATTCAGTATAAAATAAAAGATCTACTACATCATATTATATTTTTGTTTTCAAAAACTCAGTAATACAGAGAAGTATAAAGGAGAATGTAGTGGTAACGAGCAATGTTGAAGTAGAGTTTAAAGCAATTATACAAGAAATTTGTAAAGTATTATGGTTAAAAAAACTTTTGAACGAACTTTGGATCACAGTACAGTCTCTGATGAAACTCTTCTGTGACAACAAAATTGCATCAACATTTCTCATAATTCAGTGCAACATGACAAAACCAAACATGTAGAATTGAATAGACATTTCATCAAAGAGAATATAGAAGACAAAACTATTTTCATAACCTATGTTCCCACCAAAGAACAAACAACATATATATTTACAAAAGGCTTTCACCGACCAAACTTCGATGAATTTATCTGAAAGTTGGATATGATTAATATTTATGATCCAACTTGAGAAAGAATGTTAAAATATTTAAAATTCAAATATAAATTGATTTTGCATTTAGTGCGGTGATTTTAGTGAGTTGTGTAAGGTCAAGATATCATTAAAATTATTTACATTTAGTGTAATGAGTTTGTATGGTTAAGATATTACTAGAATTATTGAGAAGATATTTTATTATTAATTAGTTTTTTTCTTTTTTATCATTTATTTATATTATAAATTGAGAGTAGATTTGTGTATAAATTTATCAAGAAAATATAACAAAACACATTTGTTTATAAATCTTTCTTAATCTTACAATTTATTTCATTGGATTTCTATGTCAAATGAAGACAAGTGAGATTAGTCATCCGCGATATAATTTAAATAGCTCTCTCTAGTCACCAAAAAGTGGGAAAAAGAAGTTGATATCATATCACTCTAATGTGTGAATTCTATAGCACATTGTATTTGTGTTTTTTTATGATAATACATGTAAGGTTTAGCTTTCTAAGTTATGTTTTTTAGGGCAAATTATATTTTTAATAAGTTTTGAACCCGAAAATGATTTGAAGTAAAAAGGAATCTCGACTATAATTTTATTTATAATTGGGGCTCATATATAGAGTCTCAGTTTTTTATAGACTTTTAAATCAAGGATAAAAAAGATTTTTTTTTTAAGATCAGTACATATTTATTGTGATTTGATATGTGAATTTAAGCCAGGGAGAGAATTAGTCTTACACCTGAATCTCATCTGGTGAACCACGAAAAAAAAAATGCTTGTGGCAAGTGATACTTGATAATCGATACATCAGTGCAATATTCTTCCTTTTTTAAGTTTTCTTCCTTTCACGACTCACAAGACATTAGCAGTTTAACTGCAGAGGAATTATAAGTAAATTATCTGAGCAAGGCAGGTGAGAATTTGATCTATATTTTGAACCCAAAAAAGGGTAAAAACTCATAATAATCTAGTGTGAATTAGTCTTATTTTATAATATATTTCGGTCACAGTTCACGGTTTTTTTCTTCCAATCTTCTTATTGCAGAACTTTTTCACATGTAAAAAGTTACAGATGTGTGAAGAATTTCCACACATGTAGCGTAAATTCTACACAGCTGTATAAAGTTTTTTAGTCACAATTCCATTGCCATGAGACCCATTCCTTAAAAACAGAACTAAATCGTAAAATTCAGTAATCCTAACTGCATTTATAAATTTCCTTCTATCTGGAGGCTATTTAATGTTTTTCCGAAAGAAAAAAAAGCAGGAGAGAATCAAAATTACTCATGAATTGATAAAACTTTCTTAAAAATTATTGAGAGCCAGTATAGTCAGAGTTCACCCCAACCATTTTTACAATTACAAACTTATACCCACTTCTCTTTATGTACACAATCAAAAATACAAATTATGGTACTAAGCCTATACCTAGTGTTTTTTTTTCACACTTTCCTTCCACAGATATCATTTTCCACCATTCCCTTGCTTCTTTATTCATGTACAGAATTAAGGCAGGAGCGAATCCACACCCCAAGAAACCTTATATGCATCTCTTCCCCCAAAAAGATAACAAGTTACCAACTCTGCCAAATTGCCACAAATTTACCTTGGCTTTGGTTGTGAACCAAATGACAACCATGGTTGCACAAGCCTCTGGGTCAACGGACTACCCAACAACACGGCCTGAGATCGAGTAAGCATCTCAACCATTGAAGGTGTCTGATAAGCCTGAACAAGACTTGAACCATCAGTGGAGTCACCTCTAGCTGTTGCTCTTTGCCACGAGTGTGAGCTTAACCCCGAAAGAATATATGCTCTCCCGGATGCCTCATAAACATGTCTGCTAGTCATCCTCTCCTGCATTTCCTTGAGTTCAGCATCCAGTGCAACACATAGTCGATCATGAGATTTTGCTGAAACAGTTTCTGACAACACCCATTGGCAATTCTCAAGAATAGAGGCTGCACCAACTAAATTTCCCTGCTCGGCAGCAATGCATGCCTGTGCCATGGCCTCAGCTGCTTGCAGTCTGTTGCGCTGCCTGTCTACTTCTATTGACACCACTGCTTGCCCGGATATTTCAGGCCTTTCTATCCTAACTTCTTCACATTCCAATGTAGCTTTTTCTTCAGTTAAGGAATCCTTGTAAACACATCTTACCTTCAGCAACGAAGTTGCAGTGATACAATGTTCTAATGGGATATTAACCGAAACTAGAAAATCTCTCTCTTCATCAGCATACAAGTCCCCTACATCAATGGATCCAGTGCGTCCATCAACAGTTATACGACTCGGGTAGCTCCCAGCTTTTAGTGACAAAAGTTGAAGATTTGGGTGCACACAATCTATTGCCACTTGCAACTCTTGAACCACAACACTCAAGAGCCCGCCAATGCATTGAGCAAATGCATCCTGGATCACTGCTTCATTTTCAATGAAAGAAAAGGTCCCTCCAGATATTTCTGAAATTGCATGCATTGATGAAGCATCGTGATCAGCACCGAATCCAAAAGAATGAACCGGAATCTGGAAGTTGCCACCACAGTGTATAGACAAAGGGAGGAGGCGCTGGTAATTAGGTTGATGTTGATTAGCTTGATAGCTGTTCATAGTATAAGTGTCTTGTCCATCAGATAATAATATAATACTCCCAACTGGGTTTTTATCTCTTCGATCTTCCATCACCTTAGCACCCTTCCTTAGACCTTCAGCGATATTAGTCCCACCATTAGCAACCAATGAGTTGACAGCATGAAGTGCTTGATGTTTTCCAGCACCAGTCATTCGACAAAGGGGAAAAAGCCGATGGGCAGTTGAAGAGAAGGCAATAACCGAAAGCCTGTCATTGGAACTAAGATTTTGTATTACAAATCCCATTGCCTGCTTTAGCAATGCAAGTTTAGTACCTGCCATACTACCACTGATGTCAAGCACAGTGACTAGATCTATGGGAGCACAAGAAGTTTGACAGACATGTTGCAGAGCAGCCTGATTTTGTGTAGGGTGTTGCCTTGTAATTGGTCCAGCAGCTTTGAGATGAATAAGAACAGTAAAATTATCAAAAGATCTGGACCATTGAACAGCTGAAGCCTCAGGGTATGCTTTGATCTCCATTGCTCTAGAAGTATTACCACCTGTAGCATTTTTATCGGAAGAGCTCATCTCAGAAAACACAGTTTGGTGATCCAATGATTCATCATCATTATATTTGCCTAGCTCGGAAGCCTGATACAGAGGCAAAACATGCCTTCGATTCACATCTCTTCGAGAGGGAGGCAATCGACGGACCACAGTCATCACGGCATCATTTTGAGGCCAACCTACTGGACTAACTGCTGTCCTCCTACGAAAAGGGTCCAAAGTTGGACTTTGCACAGGTATCTCTTTCCATTTTGCCCTACAAACAGGGCATATTTGATTGCCGTGTTTTACGTTTGACGTGATGCAATGGAAATGGAAAGAATGTGAACACTCTGCTGTAAATATAGCTTGGCCATTCCCTTGTTTCATTTTCGTCAAGCATATTGAACATATTTGCTGAAAATAACACCAGAAAGTTTATCTCAAATCAATATAAGAAAGTGCATACTAAAATGATCAAAGTTCTTTCAATGAACATACAAGAATGACAAAACAAACATCATAACGTACACAATCTAGAAATATATTGGATTTTGAACTTCATATCAAGAAACCACGAAAGCATTTAGCTAAGGACCTCTATGCTATAAAAAAAAAATAGGGTGTCCAAGATAAGACACTACTATTTATAATGACAAAAAGAAAACTAAACAAATGACATTTATAATACCCCTTAAAACTTGTAATTACAAAAATTACACACTTATGTCCAACTCAGATATTTTTATCACAAAAAAATCCTCAACCCAAATTTTTTATATGAATCGTCCTCTAATTGGACGCTGTTTAAGTTGAACTTAGGCCAATTAGACCTATTCAATGTTTAACTCCAATCAATTGAAACCCGTTTAATGTTATTAGGATGTTGTTTTTGTTGTTATAAGTTTTAAAAATGTTATTTATGTAATTTTTTAATATTTTATTCTACAACACAAAATAGCCATTAGATTTAACAAAAGGAAATTATAAGCTTTTGATAAAGAGAAAAAGAAAAAAAGGAACATGTTGGTAGTCTTAAGTCTCAAAGCAAGGTTCAAATCCTACTCTTGTTGTAAGGCCTCCCTTCTTTCCCTTATCTATGTACTTGGACTTTTCATATTTTATGAAGTATCTGTGTCCAAGTAATATAACATTGACATGGGTGTAGGTATTTGGACACTTCAATTTGATATAAATATACAATAAATTAAAAAAATTGAAGTGTCCGACATCCAGATATATATCCAATAAATTACGACTTTCGGTATCCAAAAAAATCCGAGTAACATAGCCCCTTATATTGGTTGAAAAAAAAATGATAAAAAAACCTTTAATTTTTTGATAAATATACCAGGTGGTAAAACTTGCAGGTTAACAGTCAACGATGAGGCCAACAAAAATATGAGATAACCATACAACTATGCAAGTTACCTTTGTTTCTTTTTCATCCTAAGCAAAAGATGAAAAGGCAAACGGTAAAGTAAAAAAGCCCACTACTTTTTAACTACTGAGGCAAACAAGTATGGTCATGAAAGAGACATGCTATTTAACTCCACCCTAAAGAAATGACGAGAACACACTACATAAAATTCAATTCTATAACTAAATTCACTGGACCTTTTTGCTAAAATATGGAATTATTAAAATAATAAAAAAAGGCATAAATTCTTGAAAATTATTTACTTTCTCTGGAAAATTTTGTAAATCATTAGATAATAAATAGCCTAAAATTTTTCCATGTAACTAAATTTTGGTCTATTTAACACAAAATTATCTGAACTTTTTTTCTACTCATAAGTACCAATATTTTTATCTTATTTACACATAAATTTTATTATATGATGAAGTCCTATCGCCTCACTTAATTAATAAACTTAATTTCGACTTATGTGCAAGTTTAAAAAAAAATTACTAATATTTTTTGTGTAAAGCGACCAAAGTTTGGTTACATGTAGTCTAATAAATAAGCTGGAAAAAGAAAATAGATATAGACAATTGCACGCTCAAGTAAATTGAAGCTTGCAGGAAGATTCATGAAATTTCATCAAAAATATAAATGAAAACGCTGATGAAATCATGATCAATTCTACTAATTCAAAACTATTTCCAACATTTCAAGAGTTTAAGCTTTAATCCAAAAGACACACATAAGAAAGGCCCAAAACTTTGTTTCCCCTGTGTTTCATTTAGCTTGATCGAGCTGAGAGCCTGAGACTCTATTTTACTTTAGAAAACTACTCCAAAAAGGGTAAAACTAAAAATTAAAGGCCAAGACTTTTCTTATATGCAGCTAAACAGAACATAACTGAAAATCATCAAACATCAAACCCCAAACACACAGAAAAGGAACACACTTTAATTTCGTAAATTAGAGTAATGATTTGACAAAGAAAAAGAAAGGAAAAAAAACAAACCTTGGATGATTTACTACAACTTTTAGAGAGCTTGAGGTTTGATGTTTGCGAAGATGGGGTGGGTGTGATGGGTATCGAAGTACCCAAATTGCAATTCGCAGGGGAAAGCAGAGCAGCATTAGAAAATCTTTTAGCCGAATCAATAGAGGAAGGAGGCGAGTCCTCTAGTGTTTTTGGAACAAATAGACACGTATTCAATCCAAGAGCAATCTTTACTTTCCTCCATTTGCTTTCCATTTTTCAATTTCAGGTCTCCAATAATCAAAGAAAATTGAACAAAACCCAAATCACAAAGACAATGGGCTAGTAGGGAGGGAGGGAGGGAGGGAGAGAGAGAGAGAGAGAGAGAGAGAATGGGCTTTAAGAAAAGTTGGAAGTTTTAACACGAAAATCAAGGTAGAGAGAGGTTCAATGCAAATGGTGTAAGAGAGAGAAAACAAATGTAAGAAGAAGTTGGGTTTGAGATTTGAGGAGAGAAATGTGAGTGTGTGGAGACGTTAAAGACTAAAATGTCAAAGGAGAGAAACTCAGTCGTATAAAGGGTACGCAACTTGAACAAATAGTCTTCTCCTTGGTTTTATTGTTGGCCGCCATTAGAGAGAAAGGGGAAGGAGAGGCGGTTTGGCAAATTGGCTTAACCTTAGCTCAGCTAGTTGGGTTTAAGAGAGTCCTGTCACTCTTGGGAGTAATTCTATTTGTATTTCTCAACGTATAAATTTTATATTAGTTTTTATTCCATTACCGTTTAAATAATTGATGATATAATATTACAATTTAATGAAATACAACTACAAGTAAGATGAATAGTGAGTACATTATAATAATAATAAATAAAATCTTATTTTTAAACATAAATTATGATATTAAATAAAGTGAGAGATAAATATTTATAAAGAATGTAATTTATTTTTAATTAT
The DNA here is from genome assembly GCA_030763125.1 of Hippophae gyantsensis. Lineage (NCBI taxonomy): Eukaryota > Viridiplantae > Streptophyta > Magnoliopsida > Rosales > Elaeagnaceae > Hippophae > Hippophae gyantsensis. Next base: position 32,812,490 of record CM061030.1, read on the forward strand.
GATGCAATTTTAATAAATTATGTAAAATTTTCTTACTTTTAATATATTAGAATATGAACATTATTATTTATTATAAATTTATAGATTAATTACATTTTATATTTATAACGTATAAGATAATTTTTAAAAATATTTAAAATGTTTAAATCATTATAATTATATCCAAAACATATAACGTATAAAAAATAATTGGTGTTAATTTCTTTAACGGAAGTAAAACATGTGCATTAGAAATTACAAGTAGGTATATAGGTAGTAAAACATTTATGTTAGAAGAATTTATCACCAAAATCTTTTTTTTAAATATAAGCTAAAAAAAGAACACAAATTAATAGATTGTTTAAAATTTTAATTTTTGTTTTCTTGCTTAAGTTTTTTATTCTTGTTGAAATTAGTTTTTCTTTATTTTATTTTAGTGTGTATATTTCATTTTAGAGCATCATCAAACTTACTATCTAAGTTTAATTTAAAAAAATCATATTTTAATAGCAAGATAAGAAAAGAAAGATCTTGAAAAGATTTTCCCCTCAAGATTATTTTTTTTCTTCGTATTTTAACTTTCTTAAATTGATTATTTATTCATTTTTTTCCATATATTATTATATTTTTTCTTGACTTTTTAAGTTTTAAAAATTTTAATTTTGAGATTGTCATCAACAAACCATTTTCTTTTTGAGATTAGTTAAATTTTTTGATTTTGTTAAGAATATAAAAGGGGACTCAAAATAGTGTGAACTACGAATGATATCAATTTGATTTGAAAACAAATACGTGAGTGAGTGTACGAAGAACAATACTTTTAAAATAAGTAAAGTATGTGTATTGCACATGTTTTTTGTTGAGGATATAATGATAATTTTAGGTATTTGGATGGTAAAAAAAGAAATTAAAGCTAAATATCTCGATCGTAAAACATTTTAGATCGAAGAATTTGATACCAAAATCTTCTTCTTCTTGAAATATAAGCTCTAACAAAAATTAAAAAAATAGAGAAAATATATCTAGGTGTAGATTTTCTCAATAATATGATGACCCTCGTGTCATAAATGCAAATAGCAATGAGAGCTTTCTTATAGGTCGTAAATTGAGTATAACAGATAAAACTGGTTACAAGACAACGTTAATACCAAGGTGAAGGTGAATATTATGGTTTCTTTGTTTAAGAAAATGTGCCGAGCATAATATTTTTGGCTCATATTTATGAAAGATGGCATCAGGTAGAATAAGAGCTAATATTCAATAAAGCAACCTCTATAGCTTTCGCATTTTGCCAAACGCTTTGGAGGAAACATATTCACCCAACCTTACCTTCACAAAAAGAAACCTTTCTTTCGTGCTGGTTTTACTTCTCTCGCTATCAAGTTACAATGGTATTTAATTATGTATGTTACAGTAATTTATTCTCGTTAATAATTTATATAATAATTTAGTTTTTTTTTTATAAAAAAGTGATGGTAAGGAGAAATGTTTTTAATGAAAAATGCGACAGTATAAAGAAAATTATCGAATTTTAAATTTTTTTATTTATATTTTATTTTTATCAATTATTTTTTATTATACTATAATTTTTTTAGAATTGAATGATTAAATTTTAAAAAAAAATAAATTATTTTTTTAATACAATCAATGGATTTATGATATCAACGACCGTCGAAATAAATAGGTGATTTGAGAACTGTTTAAGAGAATTTTGTTTGACCTTTTCCCTTCAAAGTTTGTTAAAAATAGGGCGTCATTAAAGCACGTTTTTTTTTTGTTCTCTCTCTCTCTCTCTCGATGAAGCATGTTTTGGTTGAACGAAAAAAAAAAAAGCGGCTACATTACACTCCCATATTCCAAGACTTACTAACTTGCCCTTTAATTTCTTAGCAATTTACCATTGGAATTTGGAATTCATTCCCTCTTTTTTTCTTCATCTGTTATCTATTTAAATTGATATTTAATTTGTTGCATTTTAGAAAGAAAAAAAAAAGATGAAGTAAAAACTGAAAGATTAGGAGTAATATAAGATGACAAAATCCAAATTAGGGACAAAAGATAATGAATCAAGAAAAAGGGCCCAAAGGGAAAGTATTACTAGTTAGTTACTTCGGTACTGTGTATGTATTCGAGTAAAATAGTTTATAGTAAGTATATTATATAATAGGTTTTAATTTTAATAAGTAAATAACTAATAAATTAGTTTAATAATTACTAAATTAGTAGATAATTATCGATATCAGTTAATATCTAATTAGATAAATAATAGATATTCAAATTTTTAATTATTCAATAATAAGATATTAAATCAAATTCTTAATTATTCGACAATGAGATAATTAAATAGATAAAATTTTAATATTTAAAAATAAATCTATCGTTATGGGTAAAAATCATCAATACGTATATTCTTTTTTATAAATAAACACAAATATTTAATATTATAACATAATTTCTTACCTTCTCAACTACGGACACTAAGATCTACATTTTCTCCTTAAATATCTCTTTTTCCATGTCTTTACATCACAATAAGAGACACTACTCTTCTCCTTCTTCTCGCTAACGTACTTACTTAAATATCAAAAGGTCAAAGGACACCACACTTAGTGGTAGTCCAAGGTCCTAACATTGTATTTGTTGTTCTTAGGTCCACAAGAAGCATAGGTGCATTCAATCATTGATATTGACAAAAATCGATATCAATATCTAGAGTTATTTGTAGGAACAAGTGTGCTCTACTAGTTGAATCAAAACCTGAAAGAAAAATATTTATAATGTTCTCTAACATTCTAAACTAGGTAGTTTTTGAAGAAAATGCAACAAAAGTTTAGAAGAAAACTTTTCTAGAAGAAGTTCACTCTATATGATCTCTTAAGGCCATACTTTTTTGTCCTTTAAATATGAATCAAACTCTTGACACGAAAAACCGAGCTTATACAAGGGACAATGAGGTCCCATCTCATGTTTGAAAAGTTGTGTAACTACTTGTACAAGTTGCTAGAACCAAGACTCCGTCCCTAACAAAGGACAGAGAAAAATGATTCACATTTCTTCCAATCCCACCTATAAAGTACTCGATGGGCACACTTGTCACATCATCACTAAGCCATCCTAGAATGCCTCCCAAGGCCACAAGTCCCTAGTTTACTTCCCATCCTAAAGAACATCCACATGGCATCTTTCAATGCCCATAGTGAATAGGATCCAACCAGTACCCATACTGAGTTAGACTAATGACGTGACCTTCCAATATAGGAATAGGCCCCACGACCTGCCAGAGATAGTTCACCCACAAAGTTCAAAATCATCCATATATGGATGCCTAGGAAGTGTCCTTCCAACCATTCATCCTAGACCAGTTGGGACCATATCGAGTAGATTTTATCCATCATAACCTATATGACCATCTAGAGGCCTATATGTAGGGACACTTTGTCCATGTTATCCCTATTAAACATATGGCCTCAATAGCTAATGACTGCACCATAAATTATCACCTATGATGGTACTTAAAACCTTTAAAATACATGGAAAACTTCAAGGGATAAGACCATGTTTCCATCTTGACATTATAAAGAACACACTCTAGACTATTTTAGAGTGCCTTTATAGACCATAAGATTTGTAACCATTTTTCATCAATAAAGACCTTTTATGGCATCTTTCAACACTTAAAGAGCCATAACGCTACCTCATAGGTTGCGTGGTTCACATTAACACTTAAAAGGTCCATGATCTCATAAATAGTTGTGACCACGACCAGGTTCAAAAATAAATCTACAAGTAAAGAAGTGCATGGATCAGAGCCAAGGACATGCATGATATGTTCGAAACATCATGTAATAAAATAAAGTATGTAACCTAAATTTGCACCCTATCAACAGCTTAGGTTGTGAGATGTATAACCATCACATACCATCCAAAGGTGCACACCCCCCATGAATTATTTTAAAAGGATTTATATGAGAATGTTCTAAGAGTGCACTTCAGAAATCTACCCAAGTCTCATATGAGAACATTTGGTAAGAGCAGTATAATCAATCAAGTTTAGACATAGATTCAATGAAGTAATAGGTTATGTCAAACCAAGGAACAAAATATGTGTCCACTCATAAATCTGAGGTCCAGAACAATGCTCCAACTCCTCCAAGGTTACATAAGTTCACATGATGCCTAAGAGGCACCTACCAAAGAGGTGAGTGTGGGTCAAGAAGACCCTATAATAGGGTTACAAAAATTACATTCCTATATAAGGTCATAGGCATTTGTCCCCACATATCATCTCCACCATAATCTCTAGAAATAATAATTGTATTGAAAGAGTAAAAAGTGACATAAGAGGCCTCTCATAAGACATAGCATAGGGTAGAAACAACACCCAACTACGATAAAAAGATAGATAGTGCTTCAAGTACACTTTTATTTAATAAAAGTTGTGCTTGTAGGTATTTGAGCATAGCTTCATCTACATTCATGGAATTTAACAAGGATTGGGGAAGTCAAAACTACAAAGGGACTAATAGATGTGGACTATAAAAAGTCACACACTAGTATCCTCGAGGTCAGAAGTTGCTATGCCTTTTGCACCACACTTCTACAGGCTATGCTGGACCTTTGAACATGTAACAACTAAGGTTTAAGAGTTGCTATAATCTTTATGCCTCACCTCTACGGGTGGTACTGGACCTTTGAATAGTTAATAACTATGCCTCGGGATTAGGAGTTGCTACAACTTCTATGCCATATATCTACGGCATGTGCTAGTCCTTTGAATAGATAGCAACTACGCCTTTGGGTCATGAGTTGCTACAAATTCTATGCTTTACCTCTGCGGGTCATGTTGGATCTTTGAATAGGTATCAACTATGCCTCGGGATCAAGAGTTTCTATAACTTTTGTGTCCTATCTCTATAGGTTGTGTTGGACCTTTGAATAGGCAATAATTACGCTATGACATCAGGAGTTGCTATAATATACCCCACATTTATGGGTCGTACTAGACCTTTGAATAGGTAGCAATTATGCCATGGGATCAGGAGTTGCTACAACTTCTGGGTTCTACCTATATGAGCCATGTTGGACCTTTGAATAGGCAAAAACTTTGCCTTGAGTCCAAGAGTTTCTACAACTTCTGCATCCTATCAATGCAAACACAAATTTATTCATGTTGGGGACCTTGAGTCTCCAACCTTAGTCTTTGATAAAAAATTGTCAGGCATGAACAGAGTGTAAGGACACTCACGATAGAATGGAATATTCCACCAAGGACTACAAAAGTTTTCTAAGTCTTAAGATCTAATGCTTGGATAACTTGATATACTTAAGCACACAAAGTAAAGGGGATAGTATACAAGGAAAACCCTAGTTCAAACAAACTACCCTTATTGAGATAAAATAATTGTTTTAATACAAAAGCAACAAAGTCCAAGCACAACTCAATGGGTACACGATCAAACTAAAAGTTACCGAACTAGCTAATGAACACACGTTAAACTAGGCCAATATGAGCCTACCTAATGGCACATGCTAGATATGACTCATATAACTTGACGTGGTATATGGTCAGATACGAAACATGTGACCCGAGATGGTATATAGTTGGACATGACATATGTGACCCAACATGGTACATGATTGGACACGACACATATGACATGTCATGGTACATGACTGGACCCGACACATATGACCTGACATGGTACATGACTGGACCCAACATATATGACCTGACATGGTACATGATTGGACACGACACATATGACCCAACATGGTCAGACATACACATATAACTTAACATGGCACATGCTCAAACATAACATATATGACTCAACATGGCACATGAATGGACACGAAACATGTGACCCAACATAGCACACATGGTCGTACATGACCCATGTGGCCAAACAAAGGAAGCATAACAAAACATAGCATATATGGTAAGAAATAATGTATATGGACAATTAGGGTACATGTGCATGGACATGTACCCATCTTGATCACCAGGGACCCACTCCACAACAAGTACACATCGTCACATACTAACGTAGTGGATCACAGTTTCCAACAAGGGACACGCTCAAGGAGAACCCTTCATCTCGAAACAAATAAGATCATAAATGAACCTCACCAAAAATTAAAAGAGGTACATGGATGCTACACAAGTATAGAATCATAAGTATATGATTTAAAAGTACATAACTAATAAAGTAACGTGACATATACATATGACCAAAAGGTCCATACATTATGATCCACACATATGGTAGATTACTAGGCCTTAGAAATCTTGTTTGACATGTCATAGTTCATAAGCTCAATGAACTTTGAAAGTTTGGAACAAGAGACGACCCTGATGAAGTCACAATAGGAGTACCTAACTCAATGATTTGTGAACCTATACCATCTATAATAGGCACTAAGTATTCCAAAAATATTTGAACAAAATGTCAAAACTTACTTTCAAGGCCCATGGGGTTGTCACCCTCATATATGGCTACTACAAAGTGCAAACCTTAGTGAGTAACTCATTCATAAAGTACAAAGCCCAATGCATATGAAGTGTCTAAACATCTCTGGTCTCCAAAACTAACTGAAGGTTACAAAGCATAAGCTTTTTCCTAGCACATACTTCTAGCTAATGGACTATGGCGCCATGTCCACTATCTTTCCAAATCGTGTCGCATCCTGTGTTCTCCTAAAGAACGAACACCTCCAATAATGCACTTTTATATATGCTTTTTAAAAGTTCTATTTAGTTATAGACTTAATTAGTTAGAAAGGGTTGTGAAAAGATAATCAACGGAAGTATAACAAGTTAAAAATAAATAGAATGACCAGATATGTAATCATATGTAAATAAAATAATACAGAAATATAAAGATTGACACATGAGATTTTTAGGTGGAAAAAATCTAGGCCATACTAATGACCTAAAAGGAAAACCATTAGTCCATTGGACTACCTAATTATCTATTATGAAAAATAAGGTCCAATTACAAGGCTAGGAATCAAACTATCCACTAAGGTAATGCCCCAAAGTAATCTACTTACAAGCCACTACTTTTACCATAGTCTTTATAAGGAAGGTGTTTAGATCCAAACCAACATTTTGATGAACTCGAGTCACATGAGTTAATTAAACTCGTACAATTGGTACCTGAAAAGTTCGCATAATAACACAATAACAAAAGTGTGTCAAGAGTATATTAAATAATGAACAACCCTACCTAGATGATATAATAAATATATCAGATAAATCGAAATCAATTAGCAATCCTAGAATAATCATTTTAAGCATAAGTTCAATAAATATTGATTCTTTAAATATTAATAATCAAACCAAATAATTATGATATGACACATAATTATTTGATCTAACAATTCAAGAAAAAAAAATAAAGAAGTTATAAGAACATATGACCAAAATATCATAAATAAATTAGGCTAATCAAACACAACAACCAATATTTGATAGATTAACTAAATAAAAAAACTTAAAAAATTATGATCTTATATTTGCAAAATAAGAGAGAGATTAAGATGAAGAGAATAATATTCTTATGTGGTTAACAAAATTATGAGCCAATGGTATGATTAAATAGCATGAGTAGAAATCTTAGGTCAAAGTTTAATTACAAAATTGTCTTTAAAAGTATTTAGAAGAGTTTAAAAACATAAGAACAATATAGAAAAAAAAACTAATTAGCTCGAGTAAAAATGAGGTTAAATCCTAATCGATCGAGTGAAACAATTAATTAATGTACAAATAAGTGGATTGATCTAGTCATAAATCTCTATTGATCTAGTGCTTGATCGATCAAGTTAATGTTTTGATTGACCTAGCTATATTAAAATTAATTCTGATAGTTTTAATTAAGCTCGATCAACCTAGTCACAGCCCGATCGATTGAGTGACCTATTTGATCAATGTTCCTATATCTCTAATATGAAATCTAACATCTATAGGAATAGAGATATTCTTGAGATGTGATCGTTGAGGCTTGATAGTTTCTTCTACTTGAAAATATTTTTAAAAGACACACCTAGAAACTAATATTACTTACAAATATTTTATTCATGAATATCACAAACATTCACAAACCTTACAATCTCCCCCTTTGGTATATTCATGTGACAAAATCTCTCTCACTACATAATGCTTATAGGAAAAAAGTTTACGTAAGGGAACTATCCTATAACCCAGTGAACCATCTTCGCTTGAATATTGATATCTCTTATTTACACTAAAAAATAAAAACGCCAACAAACAAACAACTTGTCTTAAGGGACTCATTGTTCAAAATAGTTAAGTGTATCTACTAATAGAAAAACAAAGAATGTTTCGAAAAGGATTGAACAAATGATAGAAATAAAAAAAAACTCCTTCTATGTTAAATATCCCAAAAAAAAATCAAAGTAATTAAAAAACAAATCTTCCCCTAACCCAAACTTTCTTAAATTTTGGTTTCTTTATATCTTTGGGTTGAAAATCAATTACCTTAGTTGTCATTGGCATATTCTTGGACTTACCGTTAGATTTTTAATTCATCCTAAATGAAGATGCAATATACATGATATGATAATGATAATTAGTCCTATAATTATATGCTTTGAATCTCACTTGTCTATTTGAACTAACAGCTTCATACTTTATAGTAGAATTTTTGAATATGCTATTACAATTTTCATTCATTCTAGAATATGATGCAATATACATAAATGTATGATGGTTATGAGTCCTACTATGTGAAGCATAAAAAGTACTATTAAATTTAGAAGCATTCATAAAAAATCTACAGGGTCTAATATGATACTTCTTACCACCATGATGATAGAGAGGCATAAACTTAATAGATTTTTTCATCACATGTGTAACTGTTGCTTATGTATGATGGGTAACATAAGGATTAGGGTTAGAAAGCTTTATAAATGTGGTCTTTCATGTTGAAGGAATGGAGCTCTCATTCTCATAATCAATGTCATGTGTATCATGTAAGGAAGACATGTTGAAAGTTTGACAAATTTATATGATTTCAAAGAAGATGGCATAGTGTGCTCATCTACATTTCCTAACCCTTTCTTGTCTCCAATTGGCATTCTATAACCTAGAACTTTGTCCGAACTTTTAGCTCTAGTTGTTAACCTTCTTATTGCTTCCTTTAATTATTCAAGTTCTATCATGAGATTCTTGTTTTCCTGTTTAATATCTGCAAGACTTGAATAAACATTAGCACGTTCAAATAGTTCAAGTGGTTTTTTACAGTATTGCTCTTTATTTCTTAAAAGTTTTTAACTAATTTTATGGACAATATGGTAATTAAATTTTAACTTAATATGCTTCAAAATATTCTATAAATACAAACCATAGCACATATTTGAAACTAACGAGCTTGATTATACTTATTCTCTTTATCTTTTATTCTCTCTTATTTTGTTAAAAGTTTTCAAGTAAGCTTTTTTATTAAGTTAATTCATCAAACATTTTCATTGTGTTTGATGGATTAACAAGCCTATAATAATAATTGTGTTATTATGCTTTTTAACATATTATTCTAGAGTTGCTAGTTTTTTCATTTTATCTGATATATTATTCAAATCAACTAGTTAGGATTGTTCATTATTGAATCTACTCTAGGACATATATTTGCACTTATATTTATGTACTAATCTTTTAAGTGATAGCAATGTGGGTTCTATTAACTCATGAGACTCAAGTTTTCCAAAATACTAATTTGAATCTGAATGCCTATCTTGTAGAGACTGTTCTCAAAGTAGTGGCTTGTAAGTATGTTACTTGGGGCATTACCTAGATAGATAGTTTAAGTCCTAGCCTTGTAACTAGGTACTTATTTTTTACAGCGAATAGTTAGGTGGATCAGTGATTTTTTTCTTAGGTTATTGGTGTGACCTAGTTTGTTTCCACTTAAAAATCTTGTGTATTGATATTTTAATTTTCACATTACTTTAAGTACACGTGATTGGTTGTTTGGCCACTTACGATTTTTAATTTTTTGTACTTCTAATGACTATATATGTAGATCCATAACTAAGCTTATTTGAAAGCTAAGCATACTTTTAAAAATAACCATATAAGAGCTATTATGCTTATTCTCTTGGTTAAATGTACTCTGGATTGATCGAGTGAATGTTCGATCAATCAACCAATGTACTCAATCGATTGAGCAATTGAGTTGATTGATTGAATAATAAGTTATCTAATTTTAAAATGTATTTCTTATACAATTTGGATTGACTTTTTACTATATTATCCTTATTTTTTAATAATATTTTAACTAATTTTATGGAAAATATGGTAATTACATTTTAACTTAATATGTTTCAAAATATTCTATAAATACAAATCATAAGCACACATCTAAAACTAACCACGCAAGAGCTATTATGTTTATTCTCTTTATCTTTTATTCTCTCTCTTATTTGGCTAAAAGTTTTCATGTATACTTTTTCATTAAGTTGATTTATCAAATATTTGTTGTTTTGTTTGATAGATTAATGAGCCTATAATAACAATTATGCTATTGTACTTTTAACTGATTGTTGTGTACTTGCTAGTTATTTTCTATTTACCTAATATATTATTTAAATCAATTAGTTAAGGTTTTTAATTATTGAATCTGCTCTAGAACACACATTTGCACTTGTGTTTATGTGTTAATATTTTAGATGATAACGGTGTAGGTTCGATTAATTTATAGGACTTGAGTTTGTCGAAATGCTAGTCTGGATTCGAATGCTTATCTTATAGAGACTGTGATCAAAGTAGTGGCTTATAAGTAGGTTTCTTGGGGGCATTATCTAGGGGGATAGTTTGAGTCCTAGACTTATAACTAGATACTTATTTTTCATAGTGGATAGTTAGGTGGTCCGTTGAACTGATGGTTTTCATCTTATATCATCCGCATTACTTTTCATACACATGATTGATTGTTTTGTCGCTTACAAAATTTTAATTTACCATACTATCACGGACTAGATATTTAGGTCCATAACTAAACAAACTTTCAATGATAGGAAATTGGGATATAAGAAAAAGCACTTTAGGTGGATGCTTCCATATTGGAACATTCTTGTATCATGGCATAACAAGAAATAAAATTCCATCTCATTATCTACTGTAAAAGCAGAATACATTATCACTTGAAAGCTCCTACACATAAATTCTATGGATGAAAAATATGCTTAAGGAATATGACTTTGAACAAGGTACAATTCCCTTTTTATTGTGATAACACTAATGTTATATGTTTTTCTAAATATCTAGTTCTACATTCTTGAATAGAACATATAGACATTAGACATCATATCATTAAGAAACTAGTAGAAGATAAAGTTTTATTCCTTGAGTTTGTGGCTATTGAAAGGCAATTAGTTGACTTACTCACTAAGGCACTTGATACCCAAAGATTTTAATCTTTTATAAGTACCTTAGGAATCTACACTATTGATTAAAATTTCCTAGTACTTTTTTATTCGTTAGAATATAATAAAAGAGAGGAAATAGACTTGCTTTAACATGACATGAACATTACATTCCACTCTCATACTTTTGACAACATCTTTAACAATTGGATTATGTGACTTGCACTTACATATTTTATGCATCTAGTGATCTATGTCAACACGACCCTATTCAAACACTCATTGGATACATATGTATGTCATGTATGAAATTTATAATTGATTATTTGAGTATTTAGGGACTTAGATAACCTTGATTGCTAAATTATGTTTGAGCTCTCTCTTACACTTTATATAGTGCTACTATAAAAATACACCTAGTTATGAGATTGTTTCCTACTATGACGTGTGAAGCTACCACAGTAAGTGGAAATGGTTGCTTCAAAATTAGTGTAAAAGTCATCATTTCATGTTTTTGGCTCATGCATATTTCCTTAAAAATAATAGTATTAAAGGAAAGAGAAAAATAATACAAAAGAAATTACATGTACAAAAAGAAAGAGCCACAAGTGGTTATACAAAAAAAAAGTAACCAATCCTCATAAAAAATAATAATACAAGAAGAGAATACAAAACAAAAAAATTATATTGATTAAATTTTTATATTAGTTAGTAAGATTTTATTTTGTACAAGTTTGAATTCAACTACAATTCCTTCATGATTGGTGATATTTTTTCTTTAAATTTTCATAACTAATCATGAATGGACTAATTGGCATACTAGTATTGTTCTAAAGCTCAACTCACTTATGGTCACTATAGATATGTCACTATATGTATGATCATGTTCGTGTGTATTGCTTACATATGTTTATGTGGTAATGACTAGTCACACCCTAAACACAAATTAATTTTTCTCATGTGCGTGTAATGTTGTACTCACATTTGGATTAATCTACTACCTATGCTAAAAAGAAATATTTTCATCTTTACTTCATGTTTGATTCATCTCACTCTTTTTATCTCCCGTTTATATTTGTTTATTCGTATAACAAAAAGAGGGAGAATAGTTGGAATATTGGTATATCAATTTTTTTTAACTATAATTAAAAATAAGGGATAGTTAATTTTGGAGGAGTTATTTACTTTTGAAATCTTTTGATTTTTTTGTGATATTTGATATATGAGAGTTGTTTTTTAATTATTATCATTTGTTTAATCTTTGAACAATTTTAACCTTCCTATTGTTATATACACTGAACTAATAAACAATGAGTCTTTTGGGATAAGTTGTTTGGTTGTTTATGTTTTTATTTTTCAGTGTAAACAAGTGATGTCAAGATACAAGGTAATAAGATTCACTACATCATAGAATAGTACCACTATGTAAAACTTTATTTTTCATATGAACGTTATGTAGTAAGAGAGAGGTTTTGTTACACGAATATGTCAAAGAGAGAGATTGTAAGGTTTATATAAGTATTGTTGATATTTGTGAAACAAAATATACATATCATGTATATTTCTATTCTTGTACACGTTAGATTGCATATTAGACATAATACAAAAAATATGAATTTGTGCAACTTTTTCGATCGAGTGTATACTAGATCGATCGAGTAATAAACCAAATTAATCTAATTTTAATTTATGACTAGATCGATCGAGGGATATTCTTGATTGATTCACTTGTTTTTGAATATTGGTTAAATGTATTATAAATCAATCAAGTGGATGTTCAATCGATCGATCGAACAAGGTACTTGATCGATCGAGAAACTAAGTAAGGAGCCAACTTTCAATTTTTTTAAAATGTATTTCTAATACAATTTGGATTGGATTTTTACGATATTACCATTATTTATTAAATATATTTTAATTGATTTTATGGATAATATGATAATTATACTTTAACCCAATGTGGTTTAAAATATTCTATAAATATAAAGCTAAGCGTACTTTTAGAAACAACTAGATAAGAGCTTAATTGTACTTATTTTTTTCATCTTTAATTCTCTCTCTTGCTTTGCTAAAAGTTTTCAAGTAGGTTTTTCATTAAGTAAATTTGTCAAAAAATTATGGTTGTGTTTAATGAATTAACAAGCCTACAATAATAATTTGTGTTATTATGCTTTTAACTGAATTAAGTTTGCTAATTAGTTTACTTACTTCTCTTTTTCATCTTAAATAATCTATGAATACTTCATTAATACTAGTGACATTAATTTTGTTGAGTAGAAATTCAGCATCACTTTCCTTATCATCTGAATCAATGTGAGACTTACTAGATTGTCCACCAGATTTTGTGGCAAATGCCAAGAAGTTTGTGTCGTTGTTTTTTGGTTCAACATTAGAAGTTACAGATTTGTGTTCTCTCTAGTTTTGATCCTTTTTACGGCATGGTTAAGCATTATTTTAAGGATTCTTTATGTTGAAGAACTTGTTTAATCATCTAGTCAAGAGTGACAGTTCTACATCTTTGTTATCAGCTTCTTCAATCATAGTAGTTTTGAAAGAAACATCCTTATTCTTTGGAGGTGTTCGAAAGCTTATCTTATAGACTTGAAGTGATTCTACAAGTTTTTTCTATTTTATGTTGTCAACACCCTTGCTTTCATCAATGGTAGCAACCTTTGCATGGAAGTGATCCGGTAGTGAGTAAAGAATCTTCCGAGTTATCCTAAAATCATCAATTTTTTCTCCAAAATTGACAAAGGTGTTAGTAATATCAAATAATCTAACATAGAATTCAGACAAAAGCTTGTCTTCTTACATCCTAATTTCTTACCTAATCTACATTTGTATATCCACTAATTTCACATGTAGTATCATCAGTAAACAAATTACCAAAGTTTTTTGTGCCAGAGACGTAACAGATGAACCTTTTGACATTGTCAATGCATGATTCCTTAGGATCTGATTGATAATGTGCACAAACACTAACACTAGAGAAAATATCAAGTCTACTTGTTGTGAGGTACAACAAGCTTCCTATCATGCTTTTATATAATGTTTGATCAATACTCTTACTTGACTCATCCATTGAGATCTTAGAACTAGTACTTATGGGTGTTTTCAAAGGCTTAACTATTTCAAGTCAAAATTTCTTAATTAAATTAAATTCATACTTGGCTTGAGAAATAAAGAGTCAATTTTCAATTTTTTAATTTGTAAACTAAGAAAGTATATGAGCTCACCCATCATTGTCATTTCAAATCCACTGGTCATTATGTTCACAAAATCATCAATAAGAGATTTGTATGTTAACCCAAAGACTATATCATTAACATATATTTGAACTATGAATATATCTTCTTTTGTTTTTAATAAAAAGAGTCTTATCAATTCCTCCTCGAACAAAACATTTGCTCAAAAGATAGGTTGTAAGTCTTTTATACCAAGCTTTTGGGGCTTATTTCAAACCATAAAGAACTTGTTATGGATCATTTAAGAGAGGGTTTGTCTACAATCTGTATTGTAAGGTTTATGTAAGTGTTGGTAATATTCATGAAACAAAACAAATAATTGTAATTTTAGTTCCTAGGTATGTCTTAAAAGAATATTTCAATCGCTAAAACTATCATGCCTCAATGATTATATATTAAGTATATTTTTATTTTTGTATACGTTAAATTACATATTAGACACAATAGTGACAATATGAATTTGAGCCACTCGAGTATGTACTAGATCAGTCGAGTAATAAACCAAATGAATCTGATTTTAATATATGACTAGATTGATTGAATGATGTACTCAATAGATCCACTTGTTTTTAAATATTGTTTAAACGTATTTTGGTTCAATCAAGTGGATGTTTGATCGATCGACCAATATACTCGATTGATTGAGAAATTGAGAGAATAGATCAAGCATCCAACTTTCATTTTTTTAAATCGTATTTCTAATACAAATTGGATTGGTTTTTTTACTATATTATTCTTATTTCTTAAACATGTTTTAACTTATTTTATGGATAATATGATGACTACACTTTAACCTAATGTGTTTCAAAATATTCTATAAAGATGAATCTAAGCACACTTTTAGAAACAATCACATAATAGCTTAATTGTGCTTATTCTCTTCATCTTTTATTCTCTCTATCTTGTTTTGCTAAAAGTTTTCAAATAAGCTTTTTCATTTAGTTAATTTATCAAACATTTGGTGGTTGTGTTTAATAGACTTACAAGTCTATAATTATAATTATGCTATTGTGCTTTTAATTGATTATTATATTAATGAACACATATAATTATTTGATCCAATAATTCAAGAATAAAAATATAGAAGAAGCTATAAGAACATATGATCAAAATATCATAAACTAATTAGGCTTATTAATGAAACAAATACAGCCACCAATATTTGATAGATTAGCTAAATAAAGAAGCTTAAATAATTATGATCTTATATTTACAAAATAAGAGAGAATATAAAAGATTAAGAAAACAAGCACAATAACTCTTGTGTGGTTGTTTATAAAGGTGTGTTTAGCTTTGTATTTATAGAATATTTTGAAGTCCATTAAGTTAAACTATAATTACCATATTTTTGATAAAATAATTTAAAACATGTTTAAGAAATAAGGATAATAATGTAAAAAAACAATCCAATTCGTATTAGAAATACTTTTTAAAATTAGATAAATGGTTGCTCAATCAATACACTCAATTGCTTGATCGATCGAATACATTGGTCAATCAAAAATCCACTCGATCGATCCAGAATACATTTAACCAATATTTAAAAAAAGTGGACCGATTGAGTATATTCCTCGATTGATCTAGTCATATATTAAAATCATATTAATTAGGTTTATTACTAGATCAATCCAGTATATACTAGATCGATTGAATGGATCAAATTCATTTTTTCCTATTGTGTCTAATATGCAATCTAACATGCATGGGAATAGAAATATACTTTATATGTGATTGTTAAGGTGCAATAGTTTCTATGGCTTGAAATATTCTTTTAAGATACACCTAGAAACTAAAATTACAATTAAACGTTTTGTTTCACGAACATAGTTGATACTAACATAAACCTAACAATCTCCCCATTTGGTATATTTGTGCGAAAAGACATCTCTCTCACTATATAACCCTGGAAAATTAAATTTTATAGAGTGGTGTTGTCCTATGATCCAGTGAAACCATCTTTACTTGCGTTTTGAAAGCTCATATGAACATTGAAAGTCAAAAACATAAATACCCTAACAACTTGTCCCAAAAGACTCATTGTTCATTAGTTCAGTGTATATAATAATATAGAAAGAGAAGAATATTCATAAGTGAGAAATCATTAGATAGAAATTAAAAGCATTACTCCCCATATGTGTAATATCTCTAAAGTGCTCCTCCAAAATTAGCTCTCCTATTTTTGTAGATTTTTCAATTAAAGTCCTATTTTTTTATTAAAAGTTCTTTTAGTTATAGATCTAAATATATAGTCAACAAAAGTACTGTAAATTAAAATTTTGTAAGTGACAAAACTACCAACCACTTGTATGTAAAGTAATATGAAAATAAAAATATCAGCACACAAGATATTTAGGTGGAAATAACATAGGCTACACCAATAACCTAAGAGAAAAACCACCAGTCCATCGGACCACAAAAATATCCACTATAAAAAATAAGTATCCAGTTACAAGGCTAGGACTCAAACTCCACCTAGGTAATTCCCCCAAGTAACCTACTTACAAGATGATGCTTTGATCATAGTCTCTACAAGATAGGCGTTCAAATCTGGACCAACATTTTGACAAACTCAAGTCCTATGAGTTAATCAAACCCACACCATTGTCACTTAAAATATTAGCATATAAACACAAATGCAAGTGTGTGTTATAGAGCAGATTCAATAATGAAAAACCCTAACTAGTTGATTTAAATAATACATCAGATAAATAAAAAAATAATTAGCAACTCTGGAATAATCGATTAAAAGCACAATCATACAATTATTATTGTAGGCTTGTTAATCTATCAAACACAACCACAAAGGTTTGATAAATTAATTTAATGAAAAATCCTTATTAAAAACTTTTAGAAAAATAAGAGAGAGAATAAAAGATGAAAAGAATAAGCCTAATAGCTCTTGTGTGGTTAGTTTCAAATGTGTGCTTATGGTTTGTATTTATAAAATATTTTGAAGCATATTAGGTTGAAGTGTAATTATCATATTGTTCATAAAATCAGTTAAAAATGTTTAAGAAATAAAGGGCAATATAGTAAAAAGCTAATGCAAATTGTATTAAAAATATGTTTTAAAATCAGATAATTGGTTGCTCGATTGATCCACTCAATTGCTCGATCGATCGAGTACATTAGTCGATTGATCCATCCATAATACATTTAACCAATATTTAAAAGCATGTGGATCGATCGATTATATCCCTCAATCAATCTAGTCATTATTAAAATTATATTAATTAGGTTTATCACTATATCAATCAAGTGGCACAAATTCATACTGATATGTCTAATATACAATCTAATGTGCATGGGAATAGAAATAAATCTGATATGTGATCATTGAGGTGCAATATTTTCTATTGCTTGAAATATTCTTCTAAGGCACACCTAGAAACTAAAATTATAATAATATGTTTTGGTCAAGAATATCACTAAATACTAATATAAACGTTATAATCTCCCTCTTTGGCATATTCATGTGATAAAACCTTTCTCTCACTAAATAACACTTATAGGAAAAATAAATGTTCACATAATAGTACTATCCTATGATCCGGTGGAACCATCTTTGCTTGCATCTTATTTACACAAAAAAATAAAATTATAAACAATCAAATAACTTGTCCCGAAAGACTCATTGTTTGTCCATTAATTCAATGTATATAACAATAGGAAGGCAAATAATATTCAAAAGAAAATTAAACAAATGATAGTAATTAAAAATAACTTCTCTTATGTCTAGTATCTCCAAAAAGGATTTTCAAAGTAATTCTCCACTTAAATTAGTTTGAGTAAGCAAACAATGTATTTAATGACTGAAAGGAAGAGTATACATTCTTAAAAGCTCAAAACAGAGAGCTAAAAACAATATGTTTTACAAAAAATGATTTTGCTCCTAAATTATACAACTCCTCTAACTAAATTACAATAAAACAAAAAAAATATTAAAATTGATAAATTTTTTAACTGAGTGTAGTAGATTTAGCTTAGCATGACTATAACTATACATACAAATTATGAAATTAATTTTGGTCAAAATGTGACTATCCATTGACAACATAAATATATATAGATTAGTTATACAAACATACTAACACATATGGTGATATATTGACAATACCAAAAGTAAAATACGTGTTGAAACTGCAATAGGATGTCAATTTGTTCATTTATAATTAGTTATGAAATATTCAAAAGAAGGAGTATCACCTTTGTGTTTTTCTTTTTCCTTTAATATTATTATCATTATTTTTTTAAGGAAATATGCACAAGCTAGTATACCTAGTATGATTATCTTTACATAAGTTATGAGGTAGCCCTCTTCGTTCACTACTATAGCTTTTATACATCATAGTATGTAGTCCTCTCAAAACTAGGTGTCTCTTTATAACAGCACTTTATACAATAAATGGCAGTACTTTATACAGTAAAAGATAGAGTTCAACCATAATTTTCACAATCAAAGTTATCTCATTTCCTAAAATCTCACATAATTAATTATAAACTTCTAACATGATATACTTATATGTCCAATGAGTGTGAGTAGGTTCATATCAATATCAATCACCACATGTGAAAAATATGTAAATGCACAAGTAAAAATATTCATTTGTATAATGTATATCTAATTAAAATAAATATGAATGGAGTGTGTAAAAATCATGTCAATGTTAAAGCATATTTACTTCCCTCCCTTTTTATCTATTATTATTTTAATTTTTTTCTTGAAACTAAGAAACATCAATAAAAATAAAAACAAAAAATCAAACTAAAGATGTTCACCTAGGGTCAATTAAGCACTCAAACAAAAGTATCTAGGTGAAACAATAAAGAATGATGATAGGTGACCGAAAAGAGGCAATCTTTTCTAACCTATACTTTCTTGAATTTTGATTTTTTTATATCTTTGGGTTGGAAATCAATTTCCTTAGTTTTCATAGGCATACTCTCTGAATTACCTTTAGATTTATCATTCATACTAAATTAAAATGCAACATGCATGATAGGATGATGATAATTAGAGTTAGAATTGCGAGTTTTGAATTTTATGTGCCTTTATGAACTAACAACTCCATGCTTTATAGTAGAATTTTTGAGTATGTTATTACAATTTTCATTCATCCTAAAATATAATACAATATGCATAGATGTATGATGGTTATAAGTTCTACTATGTGAAGCTTTGAAAGTATTATTAAATTTAAAATCATTCATCAAAAATCTACATTTGGGCCTAATATAACCTTTTTTATCACAATGATGACAAACATACACATACCAAACAAATTTTTCAATAACAAGAATATGGTTATAAAGCCTTACCATAGTAGTCTTTGATGTTAAAGTTGTATTTGTATTTGTATCCTATGAAGTAGAAGGATTGGAGGGTTTCTCAAACTCAGTTGTTTTTGAATATGATGGCGTAGAATCCTCATCTACATAGCCTAGTACTCTCTTATCTCTAATAGGTTTTCCATAATTCAAATTTTGCTTAGCCTTTTAGCTCCAATGGTTAACCTCTTCATAGCTTCTTTTCATTATTCAAGTTCGTACAATAGATTTTTATTTTCCTGTTTAAGATATGCAAGACTTGCATACAAAATATTAGTATGATCAGATAGTTCAATTTTTTCTTTTTCTACATTTGAGGAGTTTATTTCAAGGGATTTAAGTTAGTTTAGCTACTTCATTTTTGCATCTTACATAATCTATTAAAACTTCATCAATACTAGTAACATTAAATTTATTGAGTATAAATTAAGTATCAATTTCCTCGTCACCTGAAATATGAACCTTAAGAAAATTATCCATAATAAGGTCCTAGGCAATACTAAGTGTATTTAGTGACCTGCTCGGATACCAATTGAAAGTTCATTTTATTATGGATCTAAATATCTAGTCAACAGAATTATGAAAAATTAAAAAATTGTAAGCAAAGAAACAACCAATTATTGTACATAAAGTAATGTGGAAAAAAAAATATCAACACACGAGATTTAGATGAAAATAACATGGGCCACACTAATGACTAAAGAGGAAAACCACCGATCCACAAGATCACCAAACTATCCAATATGAATAATAAGTATCCATTTACAAACCTAAGACTCAAACTATCCACCCATATTATGTTGTCGAGTAACCTACTTACAAGTCACTGCTTTGACCACAATCTCTACAAGATAGGAAATCAAATTTGAACCAACATTTTGACAAGCTCAAGTCCTATGAGTTAATAGAACCTACACAAATGTCACCTAAAAGATTAGCCTATAAATACAAGTGTAAGTGTGTTCTAGAGTAGATTCAATAATGAAAAACCCAAATTAGTTGATTTAAACAATATATTAGATAAATCGAAAACAACTAACAACTCTAGAACAATCAGTTAAAAGAATAATTACATAATTATTATCATAAGTTTTTTAATCCATCAAACACAACCACAAATATTTGATAAATTAACATAATGAAAAATCCTACTTGAAAACATTTAGCAAAATAAGAGAAAGAATAAAAGATGAAGAGAATAAGTACAATAGCTCTTGTGTGGTTAATTTTAAATATGTGCTTATGGTTTGTATTTATAGAATATTTTGAAGCATGATAGATTAAAATGTAAGTACCATATTATCCATAAAATCAATTAAAACATTTTTAAGAAATAAGGGCAATTCGATAAAAAGCCAATCCAAATTACACTAGAAATATGTTTTAAAATTAGATAACTAGCTGCTCAATCGATCCAGAATACATTTAACCAATATTTAAAAAAAAGTGGATCAATCGAGTATATCTCCTGATTAATATAGTCATATATTAAAATTGGATTATTTAGTTTTATTACTCGATCCATCCAATATACACTTGATCCATCAAGTGGCTCAAATTCAAAAAATTTCCATTGTGTCTAATATGTAACCTAACATTCATGGGAATAGAAATATACCTGATATGTGATCAATGAGGCACGATAGTTTCTAAGATACACCAAGAAAAATTATGATTATATGTTTTGTTGATGAATATCATCAACACTAACATAAACCTTACAATCTGTCTCTTTGACATATTCGTGTGATAATACCTATCTCTCACTATGTAACGCTTATAAGAAAAATAAAATTTTACATAGTGGTACTACCATATGATCTAGTGGAACCATCTTTACTTATATCTTGACAGATCTTATTTATAATGAAAAATAAATACATAAGCAATCAAACAACTTGTCCGTAAAGACTCATTGTTTGTTCATTAGTTCGGTGTATATAACAATATAAAGGCAAAGAATGTTCAAAAGAGAATTAAATAAATTATAGTAATTAAAAAAAATCCCCCTATGTGTAGCATATCTAAAAATGATTTTCAAAGTAATTAAGTTTAAGCACAAGTTCAATAAAGATAGATTTTTTAAAGATTAATAATTATGATATGATACACACAATTATTTGACCCAATAATTCAAGAAAGAACATAAAGAAGAAGCTAGAAGAGCATATGATCAAAATATCATAAATCACTTAGGCTTATTAATCAATCAAACACAACTACCAACATTTGGTAGATTAACTAAAGAAAGAAGCCTAAAGATTTATGATATTATGTTTACAAAATATATAATTGTAATTTTAGTTTCTAGGTGCTTCTTAGAAAAATATTTAAAGTCATAGAAAATATTACGCCTTAATGATCATATATCAGGTATATTTTTATTCTCGTACACATTAGATTGCATATTAGACACAATAAGAAAAATATAAATTTCAACAACTCGATTAATCAAGTGTATACTGGAACGATCCAATAATAAACCTGATTAGTCTGATTTTAATATATGATTAGATCGGTCGAGGGATATACTCGATCAATCCATTTGTTTTTTAATATTGGTTAAACATATTCTAGATTGATCGATTGACCAATGTACTCGATCAATTGAGCAATTGAGTGGATCGATCGAGTAGCCAATTATCTAATTTTAAAATTTATTTCTAATACGAATTGGATTCATTTTTTTACTGTATCATCCTTATTTCTTAAACATGTTTTAATTAATTTTATTGACAATATGATAATTACACTTTAACCTAATGTGCTTGAAATAATTCTATAAATACAAATCTAAGCATAGTTTTAGAAACAACCACATAGGAGTTATTTTTTTATTTTTTTCATCTTTTATTATCTCTTATTTTGCAAATATAAGATCATAATTATTTAGGCTTCCTTATTTAGTTAATCTATCAAACATTGATGGTTATGTTTGATTGATTAATAAACCTAATTGGTTTATGATATTTTGATCACATGGATGAGCAAGAAGCTAACATATTTGAATAAATTATAAGTTATTCGATTACACAATTAAATAATTAATATCTAATACATATAATAAGTGTTAATATAATATAACATGTACGAGTAATAAATGTATAGGCTTATACCTTGTTCATAGATATTAGTCCATAACCAATCTTGGGCACACATTAAAGCTTCCAATGTGTTTTTTTTAGTCTACTACAATGTTTGCTTACCACTTATGCTAAATACTGATTCTAAAGTAATTATGGTCATTATAATAACTAAGATAACTCAAGCCATATCATGCATTACTAGATACTTATGGTTTTTGTACTTCGACCAAGATAATATATCAAATTCTTCATCTGAAATTTCATATCAACTTCCTCTAAATAGAAGTCCAACTCAGATTTCAAAGGTCTAGTTTTATTTTCCATTAATTTTCATTGTTTATACTTAATTATACCATTAGGATTCAAAACACTAGTACCTTTTGAACTTTGAGACGTATTGGAGTGTGTTCAAAACTCCATTTGTCGACTCTCATATTCTATAATTTGTTTCCTTCGATACATATTTACCAAATCATAATACATTTTTGTCACATTTTCAATTTCAAAAATGGAATTCTCTCCATATATTCTTGAAAAATATAATTCAAGATAATTCATCTTAAATCTAGAATCCAAAGCAACTCCTATAGCCATGATAATATTTACTTAGCCAATACTTGTCAAATTTTTCAAGCATTTTTTTAGCCATTCCCTTGTCACAAATATGAGAAAATAAAATATTTATAGTGGGATAGTTAGAACCATAAATCAATTCAATGACCTTGTAAAAATACCTCTAACTTATCACAAATTTTACTTACCATTAACCAATCCAAGTAATGAGGGAAGTCTTATAATTCTTATTCAATTGTTTCAAATGAGGAAACACTTTCTGATAAAAAAATGCATCTTTAAGCATTTAAAAAAGTAGAATTCTAACAAATTTGACAATTAAAAGATAAATTCTTAGAAGAAGACTGTATCTCTTGAGATGTAAATTTTTTTTTAAATTTTCCTTTTTATCTTGTGTTGCTGTCCAATATGAAACATTATCTCTAAATTTAAAAATGCATTGAGAAATTACATTCAACTCATCTTTCACTACTAAGTTTAATATGTGAATAACACAATGCATGTGAAAAATATCTCCATCCAATAACATTGAAGTTCTATCTAATGAATTTAACAGATCAAGTAACAATGAGTCATTAGTAGAACAATTATCTAAAGTTAGGGTTGAAATTTTACTTTCAATGTTTTAATTCAAAAAGCAACTCATCAACTTCGGGCCAATAACTTCAACAGTGTATAGAGCAGGAACATATATAAACCTACAAAAAATTATATAGCAATAATAAATTTTTTATGTACAATCATTTAATGTATCAAATCTCTAAAAAAATATTTCATATGAATTGCATAAATTTCAATAATAAACTTATAATGTTTACATGATTATTTTATTATGCAAATACCAATTGTCATTAGTAAAATGACAAGTTACAGCCATGAAACCTTTGTTATGGTATACAGACTTCATATATCACTCATGATTGCAACACGACTTTTGTTGTTCTCCATATATCTATAATTTTTTTTCTCAACATCATATATCTTTATAATGTCTCTCTTAACTGTCGCACAAGAAATAAGCTTCCATATTGGTTGTAATGAATGTGAATACTCCCTAAATTCATGATGCTCAACAATACTAAGATGATACTCATGTAGAATTATCATCTTTGCACATTTTTTATGAGAAACTTGAGGATAAAATTTCCAATGTTCTAACTCAATTCTATCTTGCTTCTTGTTAGGATTTAATAATGATTGATCTATAACCCTTTCTTTTCATTTGAATGTACAACCTTTTGTATGTGCTTTCAAATGAGATGTCCTATTCCTTGTAGCACCTCCTAACTTCTTTATGTAATAATTATATATTGCCTTCTATATCCCATTAATTTTCTTCTTATCAAAGTGAACCCATGCTTCAGACTTCAATTTAGCCCTCCCATATTCTTCTTCACTACATTCATATGGTGGTTGAGTTTGTGTATTTTTAGATGAGAAGGTTGGTGTAGGAAGAGGAGCATTTGTATGCTAATTGGCACTTGAAGTTGCACCACTTGTTACATCCATATTGAGGGATTGTTAAGTTCAATGTCATTTCTCCCTTGAGAGGATTGTGGTGAAAAACTTTGAAAAAAAAACTTTCAAAGTTTAAATTCATAAATACCAAAAAAAAATATTTTCTATTGTCTTTCATTACCTTTTCAACACATTCACTTGCCATAATGTTAAAGCCATTGCCTTCTTCACAAATCTCAAACTCTATAAGAAACATGAAAATGCATTAAATACAAGACAATAATTGTTATGTACTATTTCCGAGTATTTCTTCAATAAGTAAAAACACACTAAAGTCAAATCAATATTCAAAGGAAAAAAAAGATTCAATAAAATTACAAATGTACATTTATATATGAATATTTTCCATATAGAGCTAAAATAAAATTATAAGCATAATGTCTTTCAATCAAAATTCACAAGTTATACCATTTTTATAAAAAAATCATCAATAAAAAAAAAAATTCGAGTGTGGATTGGAAGGAAATTATGGTGTTAGATTTAGTACATGAGTTTATTTCCATAAGAAAAAGAAATAGTTGTTCATTGATTCTCTAAAAATAGTACATCAATAGAAGAGAACAACACATTTGATGAATAATTCAAAAAGGTATCTTACAAGTTTTATCTTCACATGAGTGTAAGAATGTTCGTTAATTTTCAAAAATGGAGTTTGTATCTTACAAGTTTTATCTTTATAAGAGTTGAACTAGATAAGTGACTGAGGTGAGTGGTTGATCGATTGATGGTAACTAGTAGACTCTAATGGTAGCTGGAGTCGAGTGGCTACTAGAAACTAGCAAGGCAAGCTGTGATATGGTAGACGCAACGACAACTAGTAGACTCAACAACAACTGGTCTCTTGACGGCAACTGATAGACTCAAACGGTAGATGGACTAGAATGACAATTGGTCTCCAATGGCGACTAGAAAATCAACTTGAGTGGTGGCTGACAACTCGACTCAACTAGCGACTGGAAGCTGGACTCGAGTGGTAAACAACAAATGGGTTAGAGTGCACAAGGTTATGATCTATGATGACAATCTATAATCTACGCGAGCGACTTGGGTTTTTTATGTTTGAGGATTTCAAATGGGAAGATTGCATTTCAATTTTACAATATACCCTAACCCTAGTTTTTCAATAAGTAGGATACAACTAATTAACTAAATAATAATATTATATTTTAATTATTATTTTATAGTTTTAAACAATTAACACATTTAATATAAAATTAATGAAAAAATGGGATAGATTAGTGGTATTAAGTGTTAATATATGAATAAGAGACTCAAGGTTAAAATCTTTGAAAGTTAAATTTTTTTTTATTAATAAATATAAATCAATTAAATAAATATAATATATATAAGGTACGGGTGGGGATGGATATCAGTATAATTGTACCGGTCCCATACCTATTACTTTGTGATCAGGTGATATCGAAACCATCCTCGTCTTCAAAATTAATTGGATAAAAACTGAACCATTAATGTGGATAGTCACAAATACCCAAACCCGTAGTTAAAATGTCCATTCCTATTCATAGTTCCCATTCCTATAACTTTACATTCATAGTTATTTCTAAGTAATACTTTATTACCTTCATATTCATCAAGACATTGAAACCAATCCTTCTCCAAGCATATATGGAAGGAACAACCAAAATCAAATTCTCATTCTCATTTCCTTTTTTATTTTGAGCTACTCACATTCAATACATTAGAAGTATCATAATCTTTAATCACAACACCTATATTTGTAGAAGTTTGATCATTATCAGAGTTTTTTAATTTTACTTGATAGACAATCCATCTTGAAATTCCCTTCTTTATGACATATAAAACACTCTGATTTCTTCCTTTGTTTCCATTGTTGTTGTTTCTCTTTTTAGATCTACCTCTAACATACAACCCTTTACTAACATCTGAATTCTTCTTCCACCTCTTTTGTTCTAACTCCCAAGACTTTAGTGATGATATTAAAAAATCGTTCTTTAATTCTTTCCTGCTATATTTTATGGCAGTCTTTAATTTATTGTAAGTTTTAGGTAAAACATTTAAAAATATAATATAATCCTCATCAATTTTCTTGTCAAGATTGGCCAATTGCACAACGATCATTTTAAATTGATCATTGGCTTCGATTGGTCCATATTAAAACCAAATAACCTTTCATTAAGAAAGATCTTTTTTGAGAGGGATTTATAATCGCATAATGTGCCTAGCCTTCCCATATTTCCTTTGTAATTTTAAGGTCTTGTACTTGGCAAAGTACATTGTCATCAAGGTACAATTCTATATAACTGCAGGCTTTCTACATCTTGATCTTCTTCTCTCCTTTCTTCAATTCTTCCAAGAAAACCTTATCTAGTGCACCATCAATAGCATTTTGAATCAATATGTTTTTCATTTCCCCTTTTCAAAGTGAAAAATTCCTTGAGCCATCAAAATTCTCTACTTTATATTTCATTGTTGTCATTATGTAAATTCTCTAAGAAATTTCTCTTCCACGATCTCAATTTCTTCCCAAAAAAATCCACTTTAAGATTTCAAGAAATCAATTTTCTTTGATGTTTAAGATGCTCTGATACCAATGTTATTCAAGAAACCAAACTCTTTACAAAATTACTCACATTTCACATTAATAATTATGCTAAAATGAAGATACAATGAGTAGCAATTAGCAAGTCTTACACATTTTAAAGTGGTTTTTGATCACAATATGTGACCCTTGCATCCACTTAGAACTAATCATTTCCAGTCCATTGCATTAAATATTTAAGGTGATAAACTACCATGTTTTATACAACCATTCTAGTCTTCTTGGTGTTCAAGTAATACACTCCTTTCACATGTTACAAAGACTGCATTACAATGGTAGTTGTAACTCTTAGAAAGAAGAAAGATCAAGTAACTCAAGTTTTATACAATCTAATTTTACACAAATGAAAGTTAAATGCATTTGATACTTAACTCTATATTTATAGAGGCCTTGAGTTGTGTACCACGCAACCTTTTGTATCAGATTAGGACTTCACACTTGCCAACAATAAGACTTTGTGTTTCCACCTTTGTATGTTGAACTCACATGCACAGAAGCTCTTAGGTTCCTTAGTTTGATGTTGTTGACATTTATTCTTTGTTTTGAAATGATAAATTCAAGTTAAATCATACTATAAACAATTCGATTATCAGTAATGACACAATTGAATCTCGTGTAATGACGATCTCACATTGCTAAAATATGAATAAATGGATGGATTAATAATTACATGGGCATCCTTCCCTTACAAAATGATTTTCTATGGGTGAGTTCTACTAAAAGTGATTATTACGTTACTACCAGAGACAATGATTGATCATTTGATACAAACTACCACAGGAAACTCATCTCCTTTTTGGATAAAGTTATACTGATAAGAATGTATGCAACATTCTTGGTAACTTAACTATCACCCCAAATGTTATCGGTGATTTGAGTGTAATTCTTATTCTCATCAATTTTTATTGGTGTGGTTTATGTGCAACGCTTGTTCACATCAATTTTTGTTTCAACTGATATTATTCATTCGATATAAAACGTTTTCTTCTTATTTCAACTATAAAAAAGTTTATTGATCCAGGTTAATTTATTACTGAGTACATGTAGCTGAAATTCATGTGTTCTTTTTTATCAATGGAGAAAGTTTCTCAAGGTGGATATGTTTGTTATGCTCAAATAAGTAAAGAACAAAGAGCAAAAGAAGAATAAGTAGCAAATTTTATTTAATATACTTGATCAAAAGATCAATTAGGAACCATTTTACATCCAATCAATGTGTAATTATTTATATCTAATCCAACCTAACCCATCAACGATTAAATATTCAAATTTTTCACAATGTACATCTTTATTAAACTAATTAACTTAACATTATCCTACTTGAGTTGTCATGTTGTCTAGGGTTTTCCCTTCTCACCTCTTAATCCTACTGGAGTGTACTTAAATTGAAAAAAACTTATGTCTTGTCTATCCATTGATCGAACACACCAATGATAAATGGTTCCATGGCCTTATTAAGAATTTTAAAAGTTGGGACCAGCAGCAAGGATTTGTTGAGTGAGAGTATTGTCATTGCCAATCTTGTAATTAGTGAATGATTGGAAGTTGTTTTTGAATAGTTCACCCAGCTTAATCAGTGTTTCATTGTAGGCCTTCTTGTCCAACCACTAGAAAACAAAATTAAACAATGTTAGATAACTAAAATGTATAAGCCCTTATAAAATTTCAAAACAAAAGAACTCTAACAGGTAACAGGGGTTTCAAGGAAAAGCCAACTGACAGCATTCACAGGGTCCAGGATTTCTGAAGGGATTCCATCAACTTCAGTTGGGATCTCCATTCCAAACACCTCAGTTTTCTTGTATGTTGCCTTCAAGAGGTTGCCAGAGCGTATGGCATTGATGATTTTTCATGTATAGGGTAGCTTAATGCGACTGCCTACACCATAACTGTCGGGTAAATATAAAAGAAAAATTAAAAATTTCACATTTAGTTTTATAGCTTATTAAAATAGGTTTACTCATCCGTTATGATTATCTCAAATGCATACCTTCCACCAGAGCAGCCGGTGTTGACAAGCCATCCAGTAGCACCATGCTTTTGCATCATTTCAGAAAGCATAGCTGCATACCTTGTAGGATGCCACACCAAAATTGCAGCACCAAAACATGCTGAGAATGTTGCCTTTGGCTCCTTCACACCATCTTCTGTGCCGGAAACCTGAAATTTTTGGACCCGTTTAGTTTTACATCGATCACAAGCATAACATATACTTTATAAGATTGGAAAATTGTTTTAGCATGATTTCTTTTAACTTAATATAAATGAGGTATATACCAGAGCAGTATAGCCACTGAAGAAATGGTACATGGTTTGCGCCAAGCTCAGTTTGCTCACTGGTGGAAGTACCCCAAATGCATCACAAGCTAAGAGTATAACATTCTTAGGGTGTGGACCAATGCATGGTAGTTTTGCATTGGGGATGAACTCGATTGGATAGGCTGCACGAGCATTTTCTGTAACGAAAAAATTGAAAATTCTTATAAGAACGTGTCTACTATAGTTCAAGATAAAATACAAATGGGACTTACCGATGTATGATCTTAATTTTTGCAAACAATAAACAACATATTGAAGAGTTGAATGATTTTTCAATATCAAGAAAGAAGTAAATAATATGTTTTAATACAGTTGAGATGATTGATAAACTACCTGTAACGGAGTTATGGTGTAATCCACATCCCTTGTATGCTCATCAAACACCACATTTTCAATTACTGCCAATCACAAGCATTTCTGACATTAGCTCCATGACTTATTCAAGAAATTTCAATATCTTTAATTACCATTTTTAGTATAATAGCATGGGGTTTTAATAGTTGACTCGTAGTAACAGTTCCAAACTTGATGGCATTCCAAATAGCAGGTTCTTTTTCTCTTGAGAGATCAATACATTTGGCATAACAACCAACTTCTATATTTGACACCCCATTTGCACTCTAACAATGTTCGTCATCTGCAATCAAGTACCTGTTGAGATCGGTTGAGAGGGTTGTTTTTCCGGTACCTAATTTGAAAATTTGAGAAAGAATACTGAGTACCGAGGATTTGACGCTTTGGCATGAAATAATGCATAAGACCAAAAATACTTTTCTTCATTTCTCCGGCATACTGAGTACCGAGGATAACCATTTCCTTCCTAGAGAAATTAATGTCTATGCTGTTGGAGATTGCTATAAAGCTCCTTAATTTAAGGAGAAAATTAAGGAGTAAAACATGGAGCTTAATTCAAGGAACCATTAATTTGAGTAATTCAAGGAGTGAATTTTCCTATAAATAAATGTGTAATTGTAATGAATTAATTAATCAAGTCTTTATTCCAATTGAGAGAAAAAATTTTGTGAGAGAAAATTGAGAGTAATTTTTTTGGGTGTAATTGGGTTGTGAGTTGTGAATTTTGTAAACACCTTGTGTAATTTCTTCCTTTTCAATAGAAAGATCTACAGTAGGTCCGGAGACATAAGCAAGATTGGTTGAACTCCATTATCAAATTTGTGTGTTATTTTGTTTATTTTACTTTCTCATAAATCTGGTTTATCGAGAATTTGTGTAATTTTCCAACAACTGGTATTAAAGCTTTTGGTGGTGATTTCTGTCATTTTATTGCAAGAATACTATTCACATGAATAGTAAATTTTTGTCGACTATATTTGTTCGTTGATGGAGGTGTTCTAATACACGGTGGTTTGCAGAAATAGTCAGAAACGATTCGGAGAAAGTCAGATTTAAGTGGGAGTAATGGCCGTAGATGAAAGAAAGGTGAAACTCGAAAAATTCGATGGCACAAAATTTGGATTTTGGAAAATGCAGATAGAGGATTATCTGTATCAAAAAAATCTATATCAATCTCTCTCAGTGAAGAAGCCAGAGGCTATGAAGGAAGAAGATTGGAATCTTCTAGACAGACAATTCCTTAGAGTTATTCGATTGATGCTATCCCATAATGTTGCTTTCAACATAGCAAAGCAAAAGACCACGGCGGGTCTTATGGCAGCTCTCTCCAATATGTATGAGAAGCCATCAGCCCCAAACAAAGTGCACTTGATAAGGTGTTTGTTCAATTTGCGGATGACAAAAGGCACATCGGTAGCTCAACATCTCAATGAACTCAACACAGTCACAACCCAGTTGAGTTCAGTGGAAATTGAATTCGATGAAGAAGTACGAGCATTGATACTTTTGTCTTCTCTACCAGAAAGCTGGAATGCTATTGTCACGGTTGTGAGTAGCTCGTCAAGAAGCAATAAGTTGAAATTTGATGATGTTCATGATCTGGTTCTCAGTGAAGAGATCCGACGTAGAGAGTCGGGTGAATCATCAACCTCTTCAGTTTTGCATACAGAGTTAAGAGGAAGAAATTCAACCAGAGGGAATGGACATAGCAGAACAGACTACCAAGGTAGATCAAAGGATAAGAGGTCTAAATCCAGGAATCCTAATAATTCCCATAGCTCAAAGACTATCGAGTGTTGGAATTGTGGGAGAACTGGGCACTATAAAAATCAGTATAAAAGTGCACCGAAGGACAAATAAGTGAAGGCAGAGGAAAATATTACTTCCACCTCAGGAGGAGATGATGTATTGATATGCTCTTTGGAGAGCAACGAAGAATCTTGGGTGTTAGACTCTGGAGCATCGTTCCATGTTACTTCACAGAAAGAATCCTTCGAGAAATATGTCTCTGGAAACCTTGGAAAGGTATATCTTGATGATGACCAACCATGTACTATTATTGGCAAAGGTGTAGTGAAGATTAAGTTGAACGAGTCTATTTGGGAGCTGAAGGATGTTAGGCATATTCCTGACCTAAGAAGGAACTTAATCTCAGTAGGGCAATTGGCCAGTGAAGGCTACACTACGATCTTACATGGTGATGATTGGAATATTCAAAGGGTGCAATGACAATTTCTCGAGGCAAGAAAAGTGGCACTCTTTACATGACAGCAAGGGCACGTTGTTCAATCGTAGTTGCAGTAGACAATGAAACACCAAATCTGTGGCATCAGAGACTAGGCCACATGAGTGAGAAGGGGATGAAGATTATACACTCAAAAGAAAAACTTCCAAGTCTACAATCTGCGGAGATAGATATGTGCGAATATTGCATACTTGGAAAGCAAAAGAGAGTCACCTTTCAGACAAGTGGTAGAACCCCAAAGAAGGAAAGGCTAGAGTTTATCCACTCTGATATTTAGGGACCAACAATTGTCTCATCCATTGGTGGGAAACACTACTTCATGACTTTCATTGATGATCACTCTCAAAAGGTATGGGTTTACTTTCTAAAGCATGAGTCTGAAGTATTTGAGGCTTTTAGAGGATGGAAAGCTATGGTGAAAAAATAGACATGTTTGAAAATCAAAAAGCTCAGAATCGATAATGGTGGTGAATATGAAGACACTAGATTCAAAAATTTATGCTATGAGCACGGGATCAGAATGGAAAGAACTATGCCAGGCACGCCTCAACACAATGGTGTAGTTGAGCGTATGAACCAAATGTTAACAGAAAGAACCAGAAACATTTGTATATAGTCAAGTCTACCGAAGTAGTTCTAGGTAGACTCAGTCAACACGATAACTTACTTGATCAACCGAGGTCCATCTGTTCCATTGGAGCACAGAATACCAGAGGAGGTATGGAGCAGAAAAGAGGTCAAACTATCACATGTAAAAGTTTTCAACTGTGTAGAATTTGTGCATATCAGTGATCAAGGCAGGAATAAGCTTGATCCCAAATCCAAGAAATGCACATTTATCGGTTATGGTGAGGATGAGTTTGGCTACCGCATTTAGGATGACGAAAAAAAGAAAGTGATCCGTAGTAGAGATGTGATTTTCAACAAAATGGTGATGTATAAGGACATGCATAAAATAGACGCCAACGACTTAGAGCAAAATGAGTTAGTAATTGTAGATGCAGATGATGTCTCAAATAGTTTCACAACAGAACCAATTGTAACAAGTCCTCAGCTAGAGGAACTTGTTGGACAGAGCAGTACGCAATAGTCCGACACACCACAACCTCCTACTCCAACTCCTGTATTGAGAAGGTCTTCTCGACCTCATATGCCTAACAGGAGATACATGAACTATATGTTGCTGACTGATGGAGGGGAGCTTGAATGTTATGATGAAGCTTGTCAGACTCGAGATTCCAGCAAGTGGGAGCTTGCCATGAAAGAAGAAATGAAATCTCTCATTTCCAACCATACATGGCAACTAGCTGAGTTACCTATGGGAAAGAAGGAACTTCACAACAATGGGTGTACTAGGTGAAAGAGGAGCATGATGGTTCCAAGAGATACAAAACATGTCTAGTTATCAAAGGGTTTCAATAGAAGGAAGGAGTTGACTACACTGAACTTTTTGCTCCTGTTAATACTATCGGATCAATGTTGAGTATTGTAGCCATTAAAGATCTTCATCTTGAATAGTTAGATGTGAAGACTACATTCCTTCACAGAGATTTAGATGAAGAGATATACATGTACCAGCCAGAAGGTTTCTCAGAATGAGGGAAGAAGAACATGGTGTGCAGACTTAAGAAGAGTTTGTATGGCCTAAAACAAGCTCCGAGATAATGGTACAAAATTTTTGATAGCTTCATGCACAATGAAGGTTTCTAGAAGTGCAATGCTGACCATTGTTGCTACTTCAAGAGATATAGGTCCAGTTATATCATTTTACTATTTTATGTTGATGATATGTTAGTAGTAGGTTCAGATATGGATGATATTAGAAGGTTGAAGCAGCAATTGTCAAAGGAATTTGACATGAAAGACTTGGGTCCAGCAAAGAAGATTCTTGGAATGCAAATCACAAGAAATAAAAAGAAAGGATCCTCGTAGTTATCTCAGGCAGAGTACATCAATCGTTTTTTGCAAAGATTCAACATGAGCGATGCCAAGCTAGTTAGCACACCCTTGGCCAGTCACTTTCGCTTATCCAAGGATCAGTCCCCTCAAACAGAGTAAGAGAGAGAATTCATGGCTAAGGTTCCTTATGCCTCAGCCATTGGAAGTTTAATGTACGCAATGGTTTGTATGAGACCAGACATTGGCTATGTAGTAGAAGTTGTTAGCAGATTTATGTCAAACCCAGGGAAAACTCATTGGGAAGCAATCAAATGGATTTTGAGGTATCTACGAGGCACCACAGAAAAGTGCTTGTACTTTAGTAAAGGAGAGTTAAAAGTACAAGGATATGTAGACGCATACTTTGGAGGTGAAGTTGATCACCTAAGAAGCACCACCGGTTATATATTTACTGTTGGAACTACAGTTGTTAGTTGGATGTCACAAATACAGAAAATTGTCACTCTATCCACTACAGAGGCTGAGTATGTAGCAGTGATTGAAGCTAGTAAAGAGATGATATGGCTTCAAGGTTTGTTAACTGAGTTGGGATTCAAACAGGAGAAGAATGTTATGCACAGTGATAGTCAAAGTGCAATACACTTGGTGAAGAATTTAGCATTTCATTCTAGAACCAAGCATATTGGAATTCGTTATCACTTCATCAGATCCCTATTGGAAGATGATGTGTTAATACTGGAAAATATTCAAGGACGCAAAAATCCAACAGATATGTTAACAAAGGTGGTGACTATTTGACAAACTAAAGTTGTGCTCAACTTCAGTTGGTCTGCTAGAGTAACAAGACTAGAAAAGTTGCTGCATTGATCGAGATGTGAAGAAAAATTGAAAGCAGTCTTCAAGTGGGATATTGTTGGAGATTGCTATAAAACTCCTCAATTTAAGGTGTAAATTAAGGAGCAAAACAAGGAGTTTAATTCTAGGAGCAATTCAAGGAACCATTAATTTAAAGAGTAGTTTAAGGAGTGAATTTTCCTATAAATAGATGTATAACTGTAATGAATTAATCAACCAAGTGTTCATTCCAATTGAGAGAAAAGTTTTTGTGAGAGAAAATTGAGAGTAATTTTCTTAGGTGTAATAGGGTTGTGGGTTATGAGTTGTTAGTGTTGTAAACACCTTGTGTAATTTCTTCCTTTTCAGTAAAAAGATCTACAACAGGTCCGGAGACGTAAGCAAGATTGGCCGAACTCCATTATCAAATTTGTGTGTTATTTTGTCTATTTTGTTTTCTTATAAATCTGACTTATTGAGAATTTGTGTAATTTTCCAACATATGCTAGTAGATGATGTCATGTAATGAGTATAACGATTACAAAGAAAATGACCTGCATTGTATATCGTGAAGTCCGGAGTACCAAAGTTCTTAAGTTCTTCAGTAGTTGGAAGGATGCACCTGGAAGACAGTCATTTGCATCAATTGTTCAATGAGCCATTACAAAGGGTTGTATAGGATTAAAAAAGAGAGAGAAAAATAAAAAAAAGATGTTCTATTTACATATTGTGCATAAACAATGAGTGATAAGCTCTGGCAGAAACAATGCAGACTTTTATTCTATTCTCTGTATCCCAATTCAAGAATTGGTCATTCACTAACACCTGAAAGTGGTTATCAAATCAATAACATCATTCTATGAAGTATACTTTATAAAGCTAATTTAGTCATTTTGGCAAACATAATTGAGAAAATATGAACTATTGATTAGTTTCTTTGCATAAACATGCATGTTATGGATAAGATCAAATATTTTTGCGTCATAATTTCTAGCGCTCATCACCACAAGCAATATCAGGAACCATAAAAATAATTCAAAATATTTAATAAATAGAAAAAGAATCAAAAGGAAAAAACATTAAGAAATAAAGAGAGGGATAAATTTTCTTTTCAAGTGAAAATAATTAACCTTGTCTAAGGAATTCAAGTAGTCCACAGCTCTTTCTATGTTCAACATATAGGTGTGCTCGTCCATTTCAATATTTGGTGAGCCCATGCATAAATACATAGCAAATTGCACAAATGAATAAAAAGACAAAGATACTTAAATTTTGTTTTCTTTAAGAAAAGGTACTTTAGATCCGTACTTATTAAATGAGACATATATGATCCTTTTTGTAAATGTAGTAAGATAGGTGACTAAAATGCATTTACATTAAATGTAATAGACTTAGAATATCTTTTTTTCTTGAATCAATACAATAAAAAAGAGAAAAAGGCTAATTAAGCATAAACTTACTTGCCCCACCAAAACTCATCCTTAGTATTGTCATCCTTAACAACACGTTTATCTTTGGGTGATCGACCAGTCTATCTTTGGGTGATCGACCAGTCTTAGCTCCAGAAAGGGTAGCCAAGGCACCAGTTGATGTTATAAATGACCCTTTCTCATACTTTATAGCTTGTTCATATAATTCTACACCATATATATGTTGAAAAAACAAGAAATAACTCTACACAAAGAATAACTCTACACAAAAGAGCTCTCTAGTTTGTATTTTTTTTCTTCATATTTTCATTACAATTGTATAGCTATATATAAGGAAATTTTACTCCTTCAATTACTCTTTAAATTAAGCATTCTTTGATTTACTCCTTGAATTAAGGTTTCTTTGTTTTACTCCTTGAATTAAGGATTCCTTGTTTTATTCCTTGATTAAGGACTCCTTGTTTTATTCCTTGATTAAGGACTAATATCCAATACTCCCCCTCAAGTTGGATCCAGAAGGTTTATGGATCCAAGCTTGGACAAAAGTCGTTAAAACTGATGAGAAGTCAAGGGCTTGGTGAAGATTTCAGCCAATTGGTCGAAGCTTCTTGTATAATGTGTCTGAATCACCTGTGATTGAACTTGTTCACGAACGTAATGACAATCAACTTCAATGTGTTTTGTCCTCTCGTGAAACCCTACGTTTGATGCTATATGTATGACTGTATAATTGTCACAAAATAAGGACATATGAAGAGTTGTAGGAACACCTAAATCACACAGAAGACCTTTAAGCCATATCAACTCACACGCAGTTGAATCCATTGCACGATACTCAACTTCGGCACTTGATCTGGCGATGATAGGTTACTTCTTACTCTTCCATGTGACCAAGTTTCCACCGAAAAATGTACAGTAGTTAGTGGTGGACTTATAATCGATTGCATTCCCTGCCCAATCAGCATCACAATACCCCATGATTTGTGTGTTGTCATTCTTCTTCATGATGATACCACAACCCACTGATCCTTTTAAGTAGCGTAAGATCCTTTTACTAAGGGTCAAATGCTTAAGTGTCGGGGAGTGCATGAATTGGCTCACAATACTTACAGAATATGTGATGTCAGGTCTGGTGATTGTTAGGTAGATCAACTAACCAACCAGTCACTAGTAATAACTTATATCCGTGAGTGGCATGCCCTTCAAGCTAGGTTTAAGCTTGCTATCAAGAGGGGTAATAGCTGGTTTAGCATCGCTCATGTTAGCTTCCTTGAGCAAATCTAGGACATATTTCCTTTGGTTAAGAAAGAGTCCCTTGTGCGAGGTTGTCATTTCTATACCAAGAAAATACTTCAATATCCCAAGGTCTTTAATTGCAAACCTTTGTCTGAGGGACTGTTTGAGGTTGAAAATCTTGTCAGCATTATAACCTATAATTATCAGATCATCTACATAAATCAGCACAACCAATTTGCCCATAGCTCCTGTGCAAACAAATAGTGAGGAATCGACATTGCTTCTTTTGAAACCAACACTAGTGAGAACTGAGCTTATCTTGGCATACCAAGCTCATGGGGACTATTTCAGACCATAAATGGATTTGTGCAATTTGCACACTAAATCCAGTTCATTGCTTTGAGAATGCCCGGGTGGAAATTTCATATAGACTTCTTCTTTGAGATCACCATGCAAGAATGCATTCTTCACATCCATTTGGTACATGGACCACCTCTTGTTTACAACCATGGACAGTAGCACTCTTACTGTATTCATTTTTGCAATAGGTGCAAATGTTTCTTTGTAATCCACCTCGAATGTTTGAGTGAATCCCCGAGCCACCAATCTTTCTTTATACCTCTCAATTAATCCATCTGACTTGAATTTGAGCTTATAGATCCATTTGCAACCCACGAATTTCTTGCCTTTTGGAAGTTTGGTGATGATCCATGTGTTGTGTTGATCTAGGGCTTTAAGTTCTTCTTGCATGGCTTCCTTCCACACCTCTTGGCTATTGGCGTCATGAAAGTTTTGAGGCTCACTGTAACTCGATATAGTGCTGAGGAATATGGCATGGGTTGGTGTCACTATCTCATATGACACATAATTTGAGATGGGATATGTGGGTTTGTAGGTGACAAAGTCTTGAAATCTTGTGGGAGGTTTCCTAACACGTATTGGATTACGTCATGGAGCAGGAGGAGTTATCTCACACTTGTTCACATCTTGTACCATATTGTGAAGATCATATTGATTATCACCATCTTTATATAGTGTACCATCAAGACGAGACCCTTCATTGTTACTTTCAGTGAGAGATGCATCAATGTTGACATGGCTGGGATCTTGTTGTTGTAGAGCCTTAAGTTCGATTCTTGGTAATGGAAACACATCCAAGATGCCATCTCCTTACTTGTGATTTCATATGACTTGCTGAAAAAAGGGTTAGTTTCATAAAATCAAACATATTTAGACACAATTAATCTCCTAAGTTGGGGATCATAACACTTATATCCCTTTTGTGTAGATTAATAACCAAGAAAAATCTCTAGGATCTAATTTATCTCGATAATGAGATTGAATATGTACAAAATAGATGTAGCCAAAGACTCTAAGGTGTGAGAGGTTAATTTTCCTTCCTTTCATGACCTCTAGGGGATATTTGAAATCCAAGACTCGACTAGGTAATCTATTGATGATGTAAGCAGTTGTCATAACCCATTGGGACTAGAATCTCTTTGGTATATTCATTTGTAGCATTAATGCTCTAGTTTTTTCAAGTAAGTCCCATTTTTTGCGTTCAACTACACCATTTTGTTGAGGTGTGCCAACATAACTTGTTTGATGCATAATGCCATGAATGCTCAAATATTATTTCATGATATGGGACATGTATTCGGTGTCATTGTCAGACCTTAAGGTTTGAATTTTAGAGGAGAAGTGATTTTTAACAAGGTTATGAAAGTCCTTAAATACTTCTGTAAGGACTATGAGTGTTGGCTATTTTCGTGGACAAAATATTTATTTGTAAATTTGCTTTTAGGCCTGCTATCAAGTTTATCAAGAAAAGCCGAACAAATGTTCAAGTTCCAGATATTCGTACTTAAGGTATGTTTTTTTATAACTACGACGCATAGGATTACATTCATGCATTTAATAACACATTTTCATAAATCTGAAATTATATTAAAATATTTATTCAAACTTTAATTAATTTATGAAATTATTAATTAAATATTTTATAATATATCTTAAGATAATATTAAGTTTTTGTTTTTAATGGGGTTTGAAAAGTTAAGACTAAAACACATTTAACCCTAACCCTAATATCATTAAGTATTATTATTATCTATATATATAGATACATTAGGGTTAGAGCGGTAGAGTGAAAAATAGAAAGTGAATAAGGTGTGGCCGAATAGAAAGGAAAAAAAAACTGCTGCAAATTGTTATATATATATGCTAGCCGTTCACTGCCGAAATAAAAAGAAGAATAAAAGGCTAACATTCAAGAGCTGCACTTAAGGTAATATAGGAATTAATATAGATATGCTGTGAATGAAAAGGTAGAGTTGCAGTTCACTTTCATCAACATCAATTATTACATATTTCGGCGACAAAGTTCATTTGTGAACGATCTGATTGGCGGGGAGCTTATTGGAACGTTGGTCTGGAAACCGCTCACGCTAATATTGGAAACTGTGAAAATAGAGCGAGGGCTCGTAAGTAAAGTACATTGGGGTAGTATCCTAGGGAGGGTAGCATAAGACCGAGTTTGTACTTGAACATTTGATTTTCATAGTGGAAAGTTAGGTGGTCTGGTGGACTGGTGGTTTTCCTCTTAGGTCATGTTTGTGGCCTAGGTTGTTTTCACCTAAAAATATTGTGTGTTATTATTTTATTTCCGCACTTATTTTTATACACGATTACATGTCTGGCCGCTTTGTTTAGGTTATTAAATTATAAAATTGATAAAAATTAAGAATAACCTATTCACCCCCCCTCTAGGTTAATTAGGTCCATATTTTATAAACTTTCAATTGGTATCAGAGCCGACACTAGACACACTTAGTGAGATTGATCTTTAGGGACACACACACTTACTTATGGACCAAATGAAAGAAGGTGGGTCATCTGTTAGACCCCCACTCTTTGATGGGTTTAATTACCCTTACTGGAAGGCTCGCATGCAAGCCTTTCTCAGACAAGATGAAAAAGTCTGGGATGCTATTCTTGATGGTTAGGAACCACCTTCGGTAACGAAAGATGGTGTAACAATCATAAAGCCAAGAAGAGACTGGACCACTGAAGAACGCACCCTTAGTGGGGCAAACCAAAAAGGTCTAAGCTCAATATTTTCTGCAGTGTCTGATGCTTATTTTCGCAAGTGTACGAATCGTTCAAGTAATAAAGTGTACAAAGTATGGATATCGAACCCACAAGGAATGGCGTTACTAAGTACCGAAATTGACTAACCCTAATTTTATTTGAAAACTGAATTGTTGAAATTGTTTTAAAAGCAAATTAACATAAAACTAAACGTAAATAACAAAATTTAATGTTGTTCACAAATGATTAAAAATGCTAAGGCATTTGATTTCGCTAAATCAATTCAATCCGATTTCAAGTCATGTTATATGAGAATCAAAGCTAAAAGTGATGGTTGAAAAACCCAAACTTATCTAATACTCTTTCTCAAGTTATATTAGAATTACTTATCTATGAAAACCAACTATATTCCTATGAAGATTTAATCACAAATAAGCACATTACGATTTATGGAATTTCTGGAATAACCACATACATCATGCATTAGGTGTCAAACTCGCATTCAACATACGGTATTTATCACAAGAAGCATTCATTACACATCTCCTCTCGGTCTCAATATAATGCAACAAATCATCTAAATCTTGATCAGAAATTTAAAAGCATTAAGCATGGAAATAAATACTCGACTTGAAAACAATGAATTCATATAACCATAACAAAAGAAATCAGATTTCCTTGATTTAACTACATCATAGCCTTAGCAAAAACGAATTAGTTCATAATGGAAATAAGAACAACCATTATTTCAATTGAATTCATGAATAACAAATCTGAATAAAATGCAGAATATGAAGGCTAAGGAGAAGAGATGAAAAACTCTTGAAGATGAAGACTTGGTAGCAACAATGGTGATGATTCTTCAAGCTTCTCCAAACTTTCTCTCCAAAATTTGCCTTTTTTCCTCCAAAAATGATTCAGATCTGTTCTCTCTGCCGTCCCCCTCTTTTTCCATCATATTATATATATAGATCTAGGGTTTGGGGGCGCAATTTTGGAACAAAACAACCAAAAAATCTGTTTTCGGATGAAACTCGCCGGCGGCGACATTATTCTCGCCGCGGCGAGATTTCTGGAAAATAAATTTTTTTGGGTTTTCGATTTTGGCTGGCGGCCAAAATAATGTGGCCGGTGGCTAGATACATTTGGCCTGCGGCGAGATAAATTTGGTCGGCGGCGAGATGAATTTGCCAAATTTTGTGCTCTCGGGAAGATTTTCGCCGTGCTACGTAGGATTTTAATGGCGAGAATGCATTGGCCGGCGGCGAGATTACATTGGCCGGCGGCAAGATTTCTTTGGCCGGCGGCGAGATTGCTTTGCTCAACGTATTCTCCGTAAGGTTTTCGCCGGCGGCGAAATTCCAAATTTTGAAATTTTGTTTTCTTTTTATTTGCACTCAATCCCGTTCATTGAAATTTGTCTCAAACTTCTCCAAAATTATGATTTTACCTGAAATTGCACTTTAAACACGAAATACCCGTGAAATGACATTTGTGGATTAAATAATCAAATAAACGCAATTTTCACACAAATATCAACATTTAAATCATAACAAAAATGCAATAATTTGACTCTTATCAGTGTCAATGGATGAGTTCCGTCGCATCTCCGACTGTGAGACTGCTAAAGATGCATGGAATGCACTTGCTCTTGCTCATGAAGGAACTTCCCAAGTAAAACAAACAAAATTGAGATTGCTAACATCTGAGTTTGATTCTATTAAAATGAGCAACAATGAAACTTTTGGTCAATTCTATGCTCGCTTCTGTGATATCACTAATGATTGCTCTAACCTTGGTGAGAAAATTCCACAACCTATACAAGTGCGCAAACTCCTAAGCTCCTTAACAACTGACTACAAGATGAAAGTAACAGCGATAGAGGAAAGCAAGAATGTGGACACACTAAATATTGATGAACTTGTCGGGTCAATCCAAACCTATGAGCTTTCTCTTGATCGTCCCAAGAAAATCAAGGATGTGGCATTCAAAAGCTCCAAACTGGACATCTCTGATAGTGATGAGGATATAAATGATGAGTCATTAGTCTCGCTAGCACGAAAATTGAAGAAGTTCCTAAAAATGAAGGGTCAACAAAATAATCAATCTAATAAGGGACAATCTAGTTGTTCGAAGGACCAAAAGTCAAGGGAAATCAAGTCTCCTAGCTCTGATGGTAAGAAAACTAAGCTCACTAGTCCTCGATGCTATACTTGTGGGGGTTTTGGTCATATTTCTATAGATTGTGCAAACAATAAAAATAAATTTGGAAAAGCATTTAATGCTACACTCAGTGACATGGAAAGTGAGCAGGATAATACTAGTAACTCAGAAGATGATGACACAAACTATCGTGCCTTCACCACAACTACCAAAGCACACCACAATGACTCTGACTCTAGCTCGGATGAAGAAAATGAGGAAGTAAACTCCTCTTTTTTATTTAGCATGTACCTTCCATATGTCTCCTAATAAAGAGTGGTTCTTTAACTTTGAAGAACTAGACAGTGGAGTTGTTTTTATGGGTAATGATTATCCATGCAAAGTTTTAGGGATCAGTATAATTTGTTTGAAGAATCAAGATGGTTCAACCAGAGTATTGAAAGATGTTCATTATGTCTCAGATATGAAGAAGAATCTCATTACTGTAGGAGTCTTAGAATCAAAAGGCTTCACTATGATCATGCAAAATAAGACATTAAAGATTACTTCAGGAGCACTTGTGGCGATAAAAGGTGTTCGGAATAATAACTTGTACTACTACCTTGGTAGCACGATTATTAGGACAACATCAGTAGTAGTTTCAGAGGAAGAAAAAGACTCAAAAACTACCAAGCTATGGCATATGCATTTGGGACATGTTGGTAAAAAAAACTTTACAAATTCTTGTAAACCAAGGCCTATTAAAAGACATGAGAACCGACAAGTTGGAATTCTGTGAGCCTTATGTATTGGGAAAACAAAAAAGAGTAAAATTTGGCACTACACTCTATAATACAAAATTTATTTCACATTACATCCATACTGATGTATGGGGGCTAACAAGAACTCCATCCATGAGCGGTAAACATTATTATGTCACTTTCGTTGATGACATCTCTGGAAGAGTTTAGATGTATCTCATGAAGAAGAAGGATGAAGTGCAAAGAATTTTTCTCAAGTGGAAGAAGATGATCGAGACTCAAATTGGTAGAAAGATCAAGCGTCTAAGGTATGATAATGGCATTGAGTACACAAATGATCCATTTATGAAAGTTTGTGACAAATAAGGAATAGTGCAACACTTCACTATTCGAAAAATACTACAACAGAATGGAGTTGCATAATGTATGAACCGGAATTTGCTGGAGAAGGTTTGGTGCATGTTCTCAAATGCTAGGTTAGGCAAGCAATGTTGGGCTAAGGTTGTGACATATACATGTCATC
Source organism: Hippophae gyantsensis (assembly GCA_030763125.1). Lineage (NCBI taxonomy): Eukaryota > Viridiplantae > Streptophyta > Magnoliopsida > Rosales > Elaeagnaceae > Hippophae > Hippophae gyantsensis. Next base: position 32,857,015 of record CM061030.1, read on the forward strand.
TTGTCAACCGTCTACCATCATCTACTCTTGAAGGAAAAATGCCTCTGGAGGTTTGGTCTGAAAAACTTGCTAGAGATTACGATTTCTTACATGTGTTTATTTCTATTGCATACTACCATTTAACGGAATCAAAGTTAGATCCAACAAAACTATTTTATTAGGGATCCCTTCTAGTTCTAAAAGATATCGACTATGGTGTCTTGAAACAAAAAAGATAATCTTTAGTAGAGATGTTACCTTTGATGAATCAACCTTGCTAAGAGAGGTAACTAAGAAGATTGATGGCACTTTGCCGTAGGTAAAGCAAACTCCAAAGTAGGTGGAGAAAACTCTAAAGTAGGTGGAATTTGAAAGCAGAATTGTTAATCCAGTTGGCGGAGAAAAGATAGAAGCTAATATTCCATTGGTAGAAGATGAGTCTGATGAAGAAGAATTTTTAACCCAAGAACCTCCACAGCAACAAGAAGAAACTACAATTGATAGGCCACAACGAAAAAATGTCAAAGTGCCTACTCGATACAAAGATATGAAAGATCTACCTACTGAGTTTAAGAATATGGTGACCTGTGCACTTTTAGTTGTGCATGATCATGTTCCTTCCATATATAAAGAAGCAATCATAAGCCTTGAATTTGAAATATGGAAGGAAGCCATAGAAGAAGAATTTATGTCCCTTCAGAAGAATAAGACATGGAAGTTGACATAATTACCTAAGGGTAAGAATGCAATTGGCTACAAATGGATATATACAAAGAAAGATGGATTTCCAAACAAAGGTGGTGTTCATTACAAGGCAAGGTTGGTGGCTAAGGGCTACGTTCAGAAGGAGGGAATCAATTATAATGAGGTATTTTCTCTAGTTGTAAAACATTCCTCCATTAGAATTTTGTTAGCCTTGGTAGCACATTTGAATTTGGAACTAGTTCAACTTGATGTGAAAACCATGTTTCTACACGATGACTTCGAAGAGAAAATCTATGTCTTAGTTAGAACGGTTTAATTTTGCTGGTAAAGAGAATTGGGTTTGCAAGCTGAAAAAATCATTGTATGGATTAAAACAATTTCCAAGGCAGTGGTACAAACAATTTGATCAGTTTATGTTGCAACAGAAGTATATTGGAAGTAGACATGATCATTGTGTGTATTTTCGTAAGCTACAAGATGAGTTTTTCATCTATCTCCTATTGTACATCAATGATATATTGATTACATCAAAGAGCCAAGTAGAAATTGAGAATTGAAGGCTCAACTAAGTCAAGAGTTCAAGATAAAAGATTTGGGAGAAGCCAAGAAGATTCTCGATATGGAGATAAGCAGAGATAGTAAGAAGAAGAAGCTTAGTTTGACCCCTAGTGAATATTTGAAGAAGGTATTACAACGTTTTGGTATGAATGAACAAACAAAACCTGTAAGTACTCTGCTTGTTTCTCATTTGAAGCTTAGTACTCAATTATCTCCTAAGAATAATGCAGAACGAGAATACATGGCAAAGGTACCATATGCAAATGTGATTGGTAGCTTAATGTATGCAATGATGGGTACGAGACCTGACATTTCACATGTGATTGGTGCTATGAGCAAGTACATGCATGATCCTCATAAAGGACATTGGTTGGTTGTGAAATGAATTCTACGGTATATTTTAAATATTGTAGATGTTGCTTTAGTATTTTAACAGGATAATACTATTGGTCAATGTGCAGTCAGATATTGTGATTCCGACTATGTAGGAAATTTATATAAGCATTGGTCAACTATTGGTTATATGTTTACTCTTGCTAGAGTACCAGTCAGTTGGAATTCTACCTTGTAGTCCACGATTGCTTTGTCTACTATAGAAATAGAGTATATGTCAATTACAAAGGCCATGAAGGAAGCTATTTGGTTACGAGGTTTGCTTAAAGACTTGGGAGTTAGTCAAAAACATATTAAGGTGTTTTGTGATAGTGAGAGTGTTATTCATTTATCAAAGAACCAAGTCTACCATGAACGTACAAAGCACATTGACATTCATTACCATTTTGTGCAAGAGATTATTGAAGAAGGTAGAGTATTAGTTCAGAAGATCAATATTATAGAGAATCCAACTAATATGATGACCAAAGTGGTAACGACAATCAAGTTCAAACATTGTATGGACTTGATTAGCATCTTGTAAATTTGAATTGGCAATGACATCACTGGTCTAGAAATTGAAGAAATCATTTAAGATTCACTAAGTCGCTAAGGTGGGAATTTTTTGTATAGCTCCTTAGTGAGAAAATTGAAAAAGTCCTACATTGATTATAAATGAAGGTGGGTGTTGTATTTTGGGCTATAAATAAAGCCTCTTCTCCACTTCTAAAGCATCCCAAAATTTGTAAATCTTTCTCTCTTTTGTAAGAGTAATTGATGGGCTCAATTTTGCCCAATAAGTTGTAATTTTAGAGTTTATCCATTTGGAGATAATGGAAGTAGTCAACGACGCCCGATGACATAGGTAACATTTATATCGAAACTCGTTAAATTTATGGTGTTTTTTATCTATTTTAATATTTTTTATTTAATATTTGTTTTAGTTTCTTTTAACATTATATTTCCAATAACATTATTTTGTTGGGATAATATGGGTTATATTTATTTAAATCATAAGTGAATAGTAATTATTTAAAATAGGAAAAATATATCCGATTTTTCCAACACAAACTTTATGGCATTTCAAATATGAGGCTCTTTCTCCTATGAAAGATCGATGCATTTGGCATAGCAACCACCTGCAATGTTGGAAACACCATTCTTGCTTCAACAATGTTCATCATCTCCAATCAAATACTTGTTATGATCTATTGATTGAGTTGTACAGTACATAATAAAAAATATCACAAAGAAAAAAAACTTTATTGCATATAGGACACAAAATGTGTCCAACAATATTAGTGAGCAATTAAGGGCAAAGAAAGTAAGAGAGCATATATCATGTGGCAGTTTTCCCATTCACTTCAAAATTATAGAGCTTATTTACCAAAAATCTAATTCAATTTAATCATGATTATATCTAAAGCACCAAAATGAATATATGTTTGATGATATAGACTCCATCGAAAGACACTCAAATAGTATGAAATTGTGCAAAACCAACTTGGTTATAGATCCTAATTAAGGCTCTCATGGAACTTTAAACAAACAATCTACATGCAATTTATGCAAAGACAAATTTTGTTAGTAAAACTAAATTCACATCTTGTTATTCATGCTCTAATATTTCAGTTTAAAAGTCTAAAGTTATTTATATATATTAGTAGATCCAATAACAACAATTTCAATCAACATCCGTTTAAATAAACCATTTAAAAGTTATAGAATATCCTTAAAGTTGCAGCAACATATAAGCACACCATGCTTAAAATTTTCGATTGGGTTATACCTTCAATGGAGAAGCAGGAACAACTCGTGGTTGTAAAAGGTTATGCATTTCCAAATAGTAAGCGTGCGATGTTCCTTAAAAATGCATGAAGGTTGGGTTGAAAAGGGCAACACCATATTATGATTGAGTTCAATTGACACATACGAGGGCGATTGGGCTTAGCCGATGCTAAGGTGATCCTAGTCGGGTTCGATCGACAATGATAGAGTAGATTTTGAGAATGTAACTTAAGAGAGAAGATTGATGCTCTGACTTTAATGAAAAGGAAGAATTACAAAGAGTTATTAAGGTACTATTTATATTAGTTACATGTAATGGTTTTCTAAACTGAAACTAATATGCTAGACACATAATACTCTAATACTCTCTCAACAAAGACATGAAGCCAAACCAATGTCACTATAAATTGATGTTAAATTCGTTGTTGCCTTGCAATTCCTCTCCATGAAGAGCATCATGAACAAATACATGTTGATAATTAGAAAAGTAATATTTGACTCAACATAGGCCAAGTCCATGTATGAACTAGACAACTCACTTGAATAATAATTCTTCTAGTTGTTTTGCAATACTTGTGAAGACTTAGGAGATGAACTTGATCTCAAGTTAGATTTTTCTTTCAACTTATTTCAAATGAAGTATCAAAGTTATCCAGACAAAAACCATGGAGGATAACATATTAATATTCCCAATAAAAATGGAAGTAATAACGAATAATTCCATTTTACAACACACTCTGAAATAAAGATGTATGGAACAACTTTATCCATGTGTTTTACTATATCAGCTTTAATCGCAATTTCTACCAACTTCCCTTCTATCCATTTCTCATATGATACATCATTACTACTAACTCCTGCTATAGGCTCTAATATAACCTCACTTTCCTCTTCAAACACTTGAAAAACACCAAATATTGATCCAAAGATTGAGCCATTTAATTCAACAGAGATTTGTAATTATACAACTTCATCCAACTCATACACAGTTGCTTTAATATCTCCTTCAGACACTTCCAAAGTTTTTATGTCTCCAACTTGTGAACTTGACACTTGCTCCATCTCTTTAGACACTTCAGACGACTGGTTAGAAACCCTACACTTCTAGTACCCATCTTTGACGTTCTCAAGTTCACAAAGGTCTGCAGAGTTCTTTAAAACACCTCTTAGAAGAAAACAATTCGAAGCAATATGACCAAGTACCACACAAAGCTGATAAACTGGTCCCACAGAAATATTAGTTTTACAATGATGGAAACTATCATTGGAGCAACTTTCATGTTCACTAAAGAATCCATTATTTTGTTGTAGCAAAAAACACAAATCATGCTGTTGGAACAAATATGTGAAAAATTATGTAAGAACAATATTACCGATAACTTGAAATAAACTACTTGGGTTGAGTCGCGGACTAGGTTGCTCTCTTTAAGACGTTTCGTCGCTCTGCCCAAACTTGTGCAAGCAAACACGACCTCATCGTCCCCAGGATAAAATAGCCCAAAATCTTTTTTCTATCTCGAATCTTCACTGCACTGATGAAGTCCGGAATACTACACCTCTTAAATATTTATGTTGCTTGGAAATCTGAGAAAACAATTCTGAATTTTCATTTCTTTGATTTTGCTATGAAAAACCGTAGAACTGTTTTTTGAGTTGTTAAGTTATGTTCTAAACTGAGGGCTATTGCCCCTATTTATAGTTGAAAAAATAAGTGTAACAGTCATATAATTATGAAAATAACGATAAAAAATAACGGACACATAATTATGAAAATAACGGTCATAAAAGTAACGGTCGCATAATTATGAAAATAACGATCATAAAAGTAACAGTCACATAATTATGAAAATAACGGTCATAAAAATAACGGCCACATAATTATGAAAATAACGGTCATAAAAGTAACGGTCACATAATTATGAAAATAACGATCATAAAAGTAATGGTCACATAATTATGAAAATGACAATTACATAATTTATGAAATAACGGTCATAAAATAATACTAATTTTTTATTTAAATTCATTTCCAACAATCCCCCACTTGAATTTTAAATAAAAATAGTTTCATCGAGCAACCGATCAATTAAAAGTATAAGATTGTGCATAAACAAAAGGTGTCTATCGACTTGAACCTTTGCATAGTGTTGATGCTTTAGAATATATTAGAGTAACTCATAGTTTTGAACTCTATCTCTAACAACATTACACACACAACCTTTCCAAGGTGTAGTTCGAAAAGCCCATGTTTTACGGTCGTGCACGTGTATCCCAGTATAGTGAATGCTCTAGTAAATTTGGCCCAAAAGTTTCATAGGAAACGACCACACTTCCACATTCACATAGGCAAGTCTATCAAGAGTACTCTTGTAACTACATACTCCACTCCACATAGAGTATAGAACTCATTAAGAGTTTAATAATTAACTCATCATTTCTGTCGCTTCAAGACTTCATGCTTCTAACAATATAGAATGGGACTTCATAATAGCATGATTCATCTCATATCACTTCATGACTTGTTATTATCCTTTGAACTTATTTCTTGGGATCTCCAATCTATAAGTTGGGTTACCATCACGAGTGACTCTTCATTCTAAGGGCATTAGTCCCATTCCTTTTGAGGTTTTGAAAACCTTCTCTCTCGGTAATCCTTTTGTCAAAGGATCTGCCAAATTTTCATCAGTACATATATGATCCATTCTTACAGCTCCTATAGAGAGAAATTATCTAATAGTACTGTGTATCTGTCATCTCTTACCGTTGTAATAACGATTCTAAATCTTTGCAATAGCCGTGGTACTATCACAGTGGATCAAGACAACTGGTATCGATCTTTCCCATAAAGGGATCTCAACTAATAGACTTCTTAACTAGTCTACTTCTTCACTAGCAGTAGCTAGTGCTATCATTTCAAACTCTATCGTAGATTGAGCCAATATTGTCTATTACTTAGACTTCAAAGAAACAGCTCCACCAACAATGTTAAATATATAGCTGTTAGTTGCTTTGAAGTCTTCTGATAGAACGTTCCAATCATCATCACTGTATCCATCTAGAACAGCGAGAAACTTCTTATTATATAATCCAAGGTTCATAGTTCTCTTAAGGTATCTTATGACCCTTTCAATTGCATTTCAATGCTCTATACTAGGTCTATTGATAAACCTGCATAGTAGTCCCACAACATAAGCTATGTCTGGTCTAGTGTAATCAGTAGCATAACGTAAGCTACCAATGATGCTCGCATACTCAGTTTATCAAACACTGTCCCCGGTGTTCTTGAACAACTTTACACTAGGATCATAAGGAGTACATGCAGGTTTACAATTAAAGTAATTATATTTCTTTAAGATCTTCTCAATGTAATGAGATTGATCTAGAGAAATTCCCTTTTTCAAACCTAGTAATCTTTATACCAAGGATTATACTCGCTTCTTCGAGGTCTTTCATATCAAAGTTAGCACATAACAAAATTTTCACATTAACATGAATATTTGACAAAAAAATAATCATGTCATCCATATATAAACATATAATAGTGCAAATGTCATTTTTTGATTTATAATAAATGCATTTGTCACTTTTATTCATTTTGAATTCATGTGGGATAACTATATTATCAAATTTTTCAAGACTTGCTTAGGTGCTTGTTTTAGACCATACAGATATTTATATAGTTTAAAAACTTTATTTTCTTGACCTAAGATAACAAAGCCCTCAAGTTGGTCCATATAAATCTCTTCTTCTAAGTCACCATTTAAGAAAGCAGTTTTGACATCCATTTGGTGCAGTACTAAATCATGGATAACAACAAGAGAGAAAAGTACACGCATGTAATTTATTCGTGTGATTGGTGAAAAGGTATCAAAAAATCCATATTTTCCCTATACCTATACCCTTTGACTACCAAACGAGCTTTGTACTTTTCAATAATACCATCGGGTTTTAATTTCTTTTTTTAATATCCATTTACATCCTATGGTTTTGCAACTAGGAGGTAAGTTGACTAAATGCTAAGTTCTATTATACTCAAGAGAGTCCACTTCATCATTTATGGCTTCTTCCCATAATTTGGCATCTAAAGAAGATAAGACTTCATTAAGAGTTTGGGAATCTTCCTCTAAGGTATAAACATAAAAATCAGACCCAAAGTCCTTAAGGGTTCGAGCTCGTTTACTTCTCCTAATTTCATAAAAATCAATCCCAAAGTCCTTAAGGGTTCGAGCTCATTTACTTCTCCTAATTTCAGTGTTTAATTCCTCATTTTGTTTACTAGTTTTAGTTATGGGTAAACAACTAGAAGATGAGCCCCCACTATTCTTCAATTTAAATGGAAACCTATATTCACAATAGTCAACATCATTTGATTCTATAACTATGATCATTTAAGTCATAGAATTTATAAGCTTTACTATTCACAACATATCCTATGAATACACATTTGTATGTTCTACTAGAAAGTTTATTTCTTTTAGGATCAAGAATCCTAACATAAGCTAAACAATCCCAAGTTTTAAAATAGGTTAAGTTAGGTTTCTTATTTTTCAAAATTTCAGATGGTTAAATTTTACTAGTAGATTTAGGCATTCTATGTAGCACATAGAAAACAGTTAATAAAATTTCTTCCCACCAATGAGAAGCAACACCAGAGTTTAATAAAATTACAATAATTGATTCATCAAAAGTTCCAATTTTTTTTTGTTCAGCTTTATCATTCATTTCAGGAGAATCATGTGCAATTTTTTCATGTATAATTCCATGAGTTTTTTTTAAAACATTGAAAATATTGGAATTATATTCAGTGCCTTTATCACTTAGAATTTTTATTTTTATTTTTCTGTTAAGTTGATTCTCAATCTCAGTCATAAATATTTTAAACATGTCAAACGCTTTACTTTTATTTTTCATTAGATATACATAAGTGTAATCTGAACAGTCATATATAAAAGTTATAAAATAACGTTCCATTTCTTGTTAAATGTCCATCAAGTTCACATATGTGAGAATGTATTAAATCTAAAGGTTCAGATTCTCTAACTACTAACTTATGTGAAGTTTTTGTTATTTTAGCTTGACTACAAAATTCACATTTTCCAAAATCATTCAAAGATAGTTTAGGAATTAGTTCTAAGCTACTCATGTTCTTGATTATGCGTTAATTAACATGATAAAGTCTAGCATGTCAAATATTAAAAGAACTCAACATTCAATTTAAATATGCCATTAGTGGTGTACCCTTTCCCAACAAAAAATATTATTTTTAGTTATTATATATAAATAAGTCCTTATAGTTTTAGTAAACCCAGCTATGTAAATAAGATATCCCGAAACTAAGTTCTTTCTCATCTCTGGAGTATACAAGACATCTTTCAAGATGATAGTCTTTCTAGAGGTAAACTTCAATTCCACCTTACCAGTACCAACAACTTTAGTGGAGTGGGAGTCTCCCATTAACACTTTCTTATCCTCAATGTCCACCTATCACCCCTCAGATTATAACAAACATGGCGAGAAGCACTAGTGTCCACCCATCACCCCTCAGATCCACCAACAAAATTGATTTTAGATATCATATCAATAAGTTGATCTTCGGTAAGGTTCGCCTACGGGGCAAGACAATTCATGTTTCGGTAGTTCCTGGCCAAGTGGCCAGGTCTATTACAACTATAACACATGAATGTGTTATTCCTTAAGGGGGTTAAGGTCCATTCTAGGGAGGATAGTTTTTGTTTCTATTTTGGTGGTTGCGGTTTTAGTTATTATTGTGATTCTGAGTTTTCATATTTCTACCTTTAGGTTTCAGAATTGCAGATGAGGGTTTCTTATTGGTACTGTTGTTTGAGACAATAAGTACTTCATCTCTTTGGTCTTATTTTCGCGCTTCTTCTTCTATTCTTAAACGGGTTATAAGACTTTCTAAAGAAAATTCCTTAGTTTTATATCTAAGTGTATTCTCAAAATATTTCTAAGCATGGGGTATTTTATCTATAATAACAGCTACTTGAAATTGTTCATCTAAAGTCATACCTTCAGAAGTTATTTCGTATGTTGTCTTCTGCAATTCGTGTGATTGAGCTTCCACAGATTTGCCATCAATCATTTGATACTTCATGTATCTACTGACATCATACTTCTTAGTTCCATTTTCCTCAATGTTGTACTTCTTTTGAAGTGCATTCCAAATTTCCTTAATAGACTTATCAAAATTATAATAGTCATACAAGTCATTAGCTAATTCATTAAGAATAAATTTTTTTGCATAGAAAATGATTTTCTATCCATGTATTTAATTCCTTTGTTATAGCTTCAGTATGAGAATTAGGCAGTGTTGGTTTTTCAATAATAAGAACAAAAGCAACATTTTACATGGTTAAGAAAAAGAACATTTTTTTGTCTCCATTTTTTAAAGTGTAGTTCCTCAAAACAAAATGGTTTGTTGAAATCAGCAGTTAACATTTCAGTAGACATGGCAGATAGAAATGTCTTAAAATTGTTGGAACAAATATGTGAAAAATTATGTAAGAACAATATTACCGATAACCTGAAATGAACTGCTTGGGTTGAGTCGTGAACTAGGTCGCTCTCTTTAAGACGTTTCGTGGCTCTGCCCAAACTTGTGCAAGCAAACACGACCTCATCGTCCCCAGGATAAAACAGCCCAAAATCTTTTTTCTATCTCGGATCTTCACTGCACTGATGAAGTCCGGAATACTACACCTCTTAAATATTTATGTTGCTCGGAAATCTGAGAAAACAATTCTGAATTTTCATTTCTTTGATTTTGCTATGAAAAACTGTAGAACTGTTTTTTGAGTTGTTAAGTTATGTTCTAAACTGAGGGCTATTGCCCCTATTTATAGTTGAAAAAATAAGTATAACAGTCATATAATTATGAAAATAACGATAAAAAATAACGGACACATAATTATGAAAATAACGGTCATAAAAGTAACGGTCGCATAATTATGAAAATAACGGTCATAAAAGTAACGGTCACATAATTATGAAAATAACGGTCATAAAAATAACGGCCACATAATTATGAAAATAACGGTCATAAAAGTAACGGTCACATAATTATGAAAATAACGATCATAAAAATAATGGTCACATAATTATGAAAATGACAATTACATAATTTATGAAATAACGGTCATAAAATAATAATAATTTTTTATTTAAATTCATTTCCAACACATGCTTTTCCTTTGTTGATTTGACTTGAGTAAACTTTGTCATTATTTATAAACTCTGCCATTATCTGTAGGATCATGAGGTATTAAACATTGATCAAACCTCTCATGCTTTATCAACATATTGTCATAATCCTTGAGCAATTTGCATTGTTGAGTAAATTTTAGAATAAATAACTCTAAATTTACTAGTATTGGATCCAAACAAGTAAACAAACTACTTGTATTATACCACAATAAAAGACACTATAACACCTTTGAAAGACAACTCACAAATTGAAGAGAAATACAAACACTCAAAGAGAAAGCTCTCAACTCACACTCAAACTTAAAATACAAAGACTTATTTGTTTTTGATGAGATGAAAAACCAAATGCAAGGTAGGCTATTTATAGTCTTCACCATGCAATCTACACCACACAAATATAAAACTAAGAAATAATTCTAGCCATACAAATATTATCACATTCTACACACTTCTCTTTTCTACATCTTTCTAGATTTTCTCTTTAAAAAAATTCTTCAGCCACTCCATTTATTGAGTTGGTGTTGATTTTCAACACTTTTCCTTAACACCAACTCTCACTATTTTTATTGTGCCAAGCTGACGGCCAAAAATTTCAAACTTACCAATGCTTAAGCTTTTTGTGAACAAGTCCACAACTTGATCATCTATCTTGATTTGACTCATCTCAATTTCTTCTTGCTAAACCTTTTCTCTGATAAAGTGATAGTGCATTTCAACATGCTTAGTTCTTGCATGAAATACTGGATTCTCTACCAAACAAATTTTCGATTGATTGTCATAGTATAATAGAACTGCTTAATCTATTGGTTGTTGTAGATTATTCGTTAGCTGTATCAACCATGTACTCTCTTGAGTTGCCATTTTCGCTGCTCATTACTCAGCTTCAATGGTTGATAGTGATGCTATTGGTTATCTCTTGCTACACCAAGAAATTGTTCCAAAACCAAGCTTAAACATATAGCTAGTTGCTGATCTCCAAGTGTCATGATCTCTTGCACAGTAAGCATCATAGTAACCAACTAACTTATCGTCTCCACTTTTTTTGTACAAAAGATCATAATCAATTGTACTCTTCACATATCTCAGTATTCGTCAAATTGCTTCCAAATAAGGCTTCTTTGGATTTTGCATGTACCGACTCATTACACTAATTGCATAAGAAATGTCAAGTCGAGTTAAGGTTAAGTAGATCAAACTGCCTACCAATTTTTGATACGTTGTTGCATATTCCAAAGCATTTCCTTCATCTAGAATCTGCAAGTGTTATTGAATAACCATTCTGTGTTAAAATTCAGCAATCTTACCATACTATACCATGTGTGCCTGTTTCAATCCGTAAATTTTTTTCCACATCTTACACACTACTTGTAAACAACTCTAAATTTACTAATATTGGATCCAAAAAAGTAAACAAACTACTTATATTATACCTATAATAAAAGACACTATAATACTTTTCAAAGGCAACTCACAAATTGAAGAGAAATACAAACACCCAAAGAGAAATACAAACACCCAAAGAGAAAGCTCTCAACTCACACTCAAACTAAGAATACAAAGACTTATTTGTTTTTGATGGGATGATAAAACCAAATGAAAGGTAGGCTATTTATAGTCTTCACCATGCAATATACACCACAAAAATATAAAACTAAGAAATAATTCTAGCCACACAAATATTATCACATTCTATACACTTATCTTTTCTACATCTTTCTAGATTTTCTTTTAAAACAATTTCTTCAACCACTCCATTTATTGAGTTGGTGTTGATTTTCAACATGCATGAGATCCCAATAGAAGGCAATGTATCTTTTATGCTAAAAGTAGTCAAAAACAAAATATAGTTGAGTACAAATCCATCAAGAACATATAAAATCAATTCTTTATCAGTTATTGGCTTACTAATCATAGCTAAACGATGAACAAGTGTTTTTGCCTTAATTATGTAATCAAGAACAGACATATTATCCTTAAGATTTGTAATTGGCTATGCAAATCCATAACACCAAATAGAGAAGAAGAAGCTGATATATCTTCAAGAACAAGCCATTGCTCGGTAGCACTATAAATTCCAATAAGAATTTTTTTTTATATTTTCATATACCCATAAATCCAAGTTTTCAAAAATGCATTTAATTTGTTCCATTTTGAAAACTTTGGGTTCAAGATTATCATTTCACAGTTTACAAACCTATCAAGAATGCATATTGATTCATTTAATAGACCTTTTAACCCAAAGATTGTAACAAAGTTATCCATTTGTTCTCTCCATAACCAATAATCACCACTCAATTTTGTTAGGCACAACGGGTACAAATAAAATAAATTCAACATAATAAAATAATAACACTTGTAATTTAACATGATTCACCCTATAATTTGGGTTAAATCTACGGGACAAACTTCAAAAAATATTTCTCCTACTAATAAAATTAATAGGTACAAAGTGAGAGGTAATATAACAAATTGAGATAAACCCAAATTAGTGACACATAAGTATTTCCCAAACTCACTATTTTGTCACTCCCTTTTTAGAAAAATATCCCAAATATTTTTCTGAAATATTCTCTTACACTCTCTTATACACACAAACTATTTTTTTTTCAAAGGAAATTGCTCCTTTGGCATTGTTTTTCTTCTCTTATTTTAGTGTGTCTCTTTAAGGCAAAAAAATTGCTTATTTATAGGCAAATTTTCCTGTCCCTCATGTGGCCAGAAATTAACCACATAGTTAGCCAAATTTTAGCCACAAAAAAATTTGATGCATTTGTCAAATATGGTTACACCTAACATTTTTATTTTCAAATCTCGTTGCACCTACTTTTTTATTTTCAAATGTGGTTGCACCTAACATCTTTATTTTCTTTCCCTTCCATATAGGTGGGACCTACAAATCTCCCTTTTCCCGACTACATGAAGAGCTCTACTAATCCAGCAGCTAAACGATAGTATTCAAAATTCTGTCTTGGAAGAATTCTCATCATAATGTTTAATCCATTTTTCTCTGTATGTATCTTCTCAAGTTGTAGTAGTTTCTTCTCCATTACATCCCTAATCTAGTGACATCTCACATCAATGCATTTTGATCTCGAATGAAAGGAAACATTCTTTCCAAGATGGATAACATTCTGACTATCACAAAATAATTGTTAACTGTCTTGTTGTAACCCAAGTTCTTTCAAGAACTTTTTCATCCATAGAAACTATTTACATGCTTCCATTGCCGCTATAAACTCTGCTTTTATAGTGGATAATGCAACACATTTTTGTATCTTTGACTACCATAACACAGTTCCCCCTGTAAATGTAATCAGATAACTTGAAGTGGATTTTCTAGAATCCATATCGTCAGCTATATTTGCATCTGTGTATCCAACTAACACATGTTTTTCATTTCCAAAACATAGGCATATTTTGGAATAACCTTGAAGATACCTGAAAATCCATTTCACTACAACCCAATATTCCTTTTCAGGATTTGAAAGGAATCTACTCACAACTCCAACTGCATGAGTGATATCTGGTTGTGTACAAACTATGACATATATCACACTGTTGATGCATATGGAAACTTTTCCATCTCTTCCTTATCTTTTTCTATAGAAGGGTTGTGCTTAGAGCTTAGCTTAAAGTGATTAGCAAGAGGACAACTAATCATTTTAGCCTTATCCATATGAATTCTCTGAAGTACTTTCTCAATGTACTTCTCCTATGACAACCATAATTTCTTGGCACCTCTGTCTCTAATAATACTTATGCCAAGAATCTACTTTCCTGCCCCCAATTCTTTTATGGAAAAAGACTTACTCAATTGCTTTTTCAAGTTGTTGATTCTAGAAATATTTTGGTCAAAAATTAATATATCATTCACACAGAGCAAAAGAATAATTAAATCATCATCAGAGAATTTCTGAAAAAAAACACAATTGTCTGAAGTAGTCTTTTTGTAGCCTTGCTCCCCTATAATAGAATCAAACTTCTTGTACCATTGTCTCGGTACCTGTTTTAAACTGTAAAGGCTTTTCTTCAATTTTCAAACATAATCCTCTTTTCCATTTTGCTTGAAACCTTCTAGTTTCTCTATGTATATCTCTTCTTCTAAGTCACCATGTATAAAGGAAATTTTGACATCCATTTGCTCAATCTCCAAGTCAAGACTTGCTGCTAACCCCAACACAGCATGGATGGATGTTATTTTCAAAACAGGTGAGAAAATCTCATCAAAGTAAACTTTTTTTCTTTGGCTGAACCCCTTGACAACCAGTCTGGCTTTGTATTGCGGACTGGAACTGTGTTCTTCACGCTTTACACTAAACACCTATTTATTTTTCAAAGCCCTCTTCCTTTGGGTAGCTTAATCAGCTCAAATTGTTCTCATACAAGAACTTCATCATATCTTGCATGGCTTCAATCCATTTTTTTTGGATTTGTCATCCATGGCTTATTCATAACTCTCAGGTTCTCCCTTATCAGTGAAAGTTACATACTCATATGAAGGATATATGGTAGATGGTCATCTCGATCTACAAATTCTTCTCAATGGAACATAAGATTTCATAGGTGTTGGTGTTGGATAATGAACATCATCATTTCCCTCATCTTCAGAACCAACTTCTATGGGAGCATCATCTTCATCATGTGGATAAACCTATTCTTCATCTCCAACTTGTCTTGGCACTGATGTTTGAGGAATTAATTCTAAATCTGATGAGTCACCAATGGAAATAGCAACATCCTTCTTCATTTTGAAAACATCTTCAATGCTTTCATTTTTTACAAATAAAACATCATGGCTTCTGACAAGTCTCTTTGCAACCAAATCATAAAATATATAGCCAAATTTATCTTAACCATAGCCAATAAAAATACACTATATTGTCTTGGCATCAAGTTTGGATCTCTCATCCTTGGGGATATGAACAAATGCTTTATAGCCAAAGACTCATAAATGATCATAAGAAACATCATTTCCTGACCACACTTTATCTGGAACATCCAACTTGAGAGGAGTACAGGGTGAAAAATTCAAAACATGTGCAACTTTAAGTATGGCTTCATCCTTAGAAATTTTTACTCAACTTTGCATGTGAGAGTAGACATATGACTCTCTCCATCAAATTTTTGTTCATCCTCTCAGCTAAGCCACTCAATTGTGGTGTCTTTGGAGATATCATTTGATGCCGAATACCATGATTTTTGCAGTAAGCATGAAAAAGGTCTTGTGTATTCTTCACCATTGTCTGTTCGAATGTGCTTCGGCTTCTTTCTAGTCTGTCTCTTAACTGAGGCATGAAATTCTTTAAAGACATATAGCACCTGATCCTTTGTCTTCAGAAGATATACCCATATCTTCCTTGAATGATCATCAATGAAAATCATAAAGTATTGAGCACCACCAAATGACTTTGACATTGGTCCATACAAATCTGAATGAATCAGATCTAAAATATTATTCATTCTAGAAGGAGGGGAACTTTTGAAAGCAACTCTATTTTGCTTTCCTGCTAGACAATCAACACATTTCTCCAAATGTACTTCATCCATTCTGGGTAGTATCTTCTTTCAGGCTAGACTTGTCATACCTTTTTCACCCATGTGACTGAGTCTTCTATGCCATAATTCAGTTGCATTATCTTTTTCCACAGTATTTACTGTATTGGTGGAGAGCTTCACTTTCATTATATATAGAGTTGTATGCTTCTCACCTCTAGCCACTACTAAAGAGCCTTTTGTAAGTTTCCATTTGTCATAAATGAAAGAACTACAATATCCTTCATTTGCAAGTTTGCATACAGAGATCAAATTCAAGCGCATATCTGAAATATGCTTGAGATCCTTCAAAAATAGTCTGGTTTCATTCTCTATTTCCAAGCAAACATCTCTGTTGTCATCAACCTTTGACAGGCCTTCATTTCCCATTCTAACAACACCAAAACTTCTAGGTATATATGATGAGAAAAATTCTCTATGCGATGTAGCATGAATTGTATCACCACTATAAATCACTCAGCTGGTCTCGTGTGATGAAAGATTGACAAAATCTTCATCATAAATGATATTGAACTCGTCTATGGTATTTTTTTGCTCATCATTAGTGTTGTCATCTTTTGTCACTACTTTACCTTTGTTCGTTTCTTGTTCCATCTTGAACACCAGACAAAATTTCTTAATATGACCCTTGCTCTTACAGTGATGGCATTTAACATTGACATATTTGTTTGATTTGCCTTTTCTCTTGCCTCTGGATTTCTATTCTATGTACTGTCTCCTTCCTCTGGACTTTGTGATAAAAGTTTGTGCTTCTGAATCTCTCTCCCTATTATGTTTCTCATATGACAATAGGGCTTCTACAACAACTTCAAACCCATCTTATCTTTTGCATAAGTCAGAGTTATTGTGAGATGATTATATGATTAGGGTAGTGATGCCAACATCATCACATCTTTCTCTTTATCGCCAAAACTCACATTGAATCTTGCTAAGTACGAAAGCTTGTTGTTGAAATCACTAATGTGCTACATCATTCTCACATTATCTTCCTTCCTCATCTGATATAACTCTTTTCACAAATAAAATTTATTTAAAAGGTTCTTTGACATGTAAACGTTTTCTAGAGTCTCCCATGTTTCTTTTACAATTTTGCAATTTTTTTATTCAATATTTTGCTAGACATTATTTGAGAGATATAGAAGGATTATACTAGCTACAATCTTATCTATCTCCTCCCACTGTTCCTCGGTGACGGTTCCTGCTTTCTTTTCTTTCCTCAGTAACGCCTTATGGACCTTCTATTGAATGAGAATTTCTTTCATCCTCCTTTACCATAAATGTAAATTATTATTTCCATTAAATTTCTCGATATCTACCTTCTAGTTTGATATTTTTGTCTCCTTATGTTTATTTTTCTACAAATAAATACGCTCTAGACCTAATAAAATCTTTTTTTATGTGGCAAATCAGTCTATGTTGTAACCATAGAGCATACTAAGAATTTTACTAGATCAACTCTAATACCATTTGTTGGGCACAACAGGTACAAATAAAATAAATTCAATACAGTAAAATAATGATAATGAAAATTTAACATGGTTCATCCTTTAATTTGGGCTAAGTCTATGGGACAAACTCCGAAAAATATTTCTTCCACTAATAAAATTAATGGGTACAAAGTGAAAGACAATACAACAAATTGAGATAAATCCAA
Source organism: Hippophae gyantsensis (assembly GCA_030763125.1). Classification (NCBI taxonomy): domain Eukaryota; kingdom Viridiplantae; phylum Streptophyta; class Magnoliopsida; order Rosales; family Elaeagnaceae; genus Hippophae; species Hippophae gyantsensis. The sequence continues at coordinate 32,874,848 of CM061030.1, forward strand.
AATAGTGACACACAAGTGTTTCCCAAACTCACTATTTTGTTACTCCCTTTTTAGAAAAATATCCCAAATATTTTTCTAAAATATTCTCTCATACTCTCTTACACACACAACACTATTTTTCTTCAAAGGATATTGTTCTTTTGACTTTGTTTTGCTTTGCTTCTCTTCTTTTGGTGTGTCTTTCTAAGGTAAAAATATTGTCTATTTATAAGCAAAATTTCATATCCCTTATGTGACCAGAAATTGGCTACATAACTAGCCAAATTTTATCCACAAAAATATTTGATGTATTTGTCAAATGTGGTTACACCTAACATTTTTATTTTCAAATGTGATTACACCTAACTGAACGTGATCTACAAATTTTACAAATAAAGAAACACTTATAGGTAGTGTAAAAAACCCCATGTGAAAGAACATTATAGGCAAAATCCCTTCACTTAGAGCGGCAGAAAATATACCTTGACTTATAGGTAGTGTTGATGGCATCGTTGAGTTATCTCGAGCGAGAAATTCTACTGACACATTTCTACATGCCAATCCATCGTTTTGAAATAGAGGAATTCAATCCTAAATTAGATTAATTTGCTCCACGATTCAATGAAGATGACACTATATCTCAAGAAGAACTTGAATCACCATTGTTCAAGTATTTGTTCCCTGTTGCAACCAGAAATAAAAACTTCAAAAATGAAGTCAATTTGTGGAAGAGATTACACAAAAAATTTAGGACATAATATTCCAAATTGTAATTAGCAAAGAAATTCTTAAATTTTTGATATAAAATCCCTTATCCAAATGAAAATTAAGGGTATTAGCCTTGTGGCTCTAATACCATTCTAAAAATTAAACGAATGCTATGATTTTAATCATAAGAAAGAATTATAAAAAAGTTGTTAAGGTAGTATTTCTATTAATTACATATAATAGTTTTCTAAACTGAAACTAATTTGCTAGACACAATGCGAATATACAGACATCTAGTTATTGATACTTTGTACAATAATATATAATACAAGACTAGATCATATATGTTTCAAATACTATAAAGATCCGTTTAATCTATAATATTGTTAACATATAAATCGATGACTATTTATACTATGATTTTAATCGTAAATGTTATAACTAATATATTTATGTAATGATTTGATATTTGACTTATTCAGTGATGCTCATTAATATACCTTGTATATTGATGTGATATCGTTACAGTTAGTTGAGAAGTTATCTCACAAGATAAGGAATTGACATCATTTATTTTTCATATATTAGATAATAGTTCTTTTATTTAGTGATTAATTAAGTGTTTGTTTAATTATGTACAATCATGTAATATTATCACAATATAGTTGTTTAACATGAATTATGGGTTCTCAATGACAAGATATACTTAGAAAGGTAAAACAAAAATATTCACCTATATCTAATTACAAACTAAATGTGAAGGATCATTTTGGAGATAATTATTATACTAATGGATTACTCAACATTAGAAAATTAAGTAAATAATATAAGTATGTTTCAAAAATTCAATCCCAGTGGAATAATTTTAGGATTTGTAGCATTAACAATTTAATTAAGATGTTAATTAAATATCAAATCTTGTTAAGTTTGAACTAATAGTTTCATTAGTCCTAAAGTCCACTCTTTAACAATGACTAGAGGATGCATGTTCTATTTCAACAAGATAAATATTTAATTATGAATTAATTAATTAAAATTGAAAGTCATCTTTAATATTTTTAAAAGATCGATGATATTTATAAATAAAATGAAGTATTATTAATATTTTTCCCATGCTATAAGTTCAAACAAAGATTGTTCTTTTATTTTTTTTAACAAACAAACAATTAAAGAACTGAAAAATACCCATAATATTCTTAAGAAAAAGAGAAAATTAATATTTATAGTACCATAGAAACTTATAATTATATAGATAATATATTTATGTTTAATTCATATATTTTTACTATAAAAATATTACAGTGTAATTTTTTATAAATTAAATGTCATCTAATTAAATAAGTTGAACTCTATTTAGTTTAACATCTTTAATATTATTATGTTATTTTTGATTATGTGTTACGAATATTATTTGATACAGTTGGAGAGTAGAGGTGTCAAATGGGATGAGATGTCCTATTAGAAATAGTATAATTCATAAATTTTATGAGTTTATTCAATTTTATCCCACTTTATTTTTTGGTAGATTGAGATAATATTATGATGAGATATACCATTTATCCTAAATGAGCTTAAATGATGAATAAAATTTTAAAAAATAACAAAAAATGAAATATGATTATCTATAATAACCATGCTTATTTATATTTGAAGATTCTCATATGTAAGAATAATTACACGAAGGTCAATTATTTTTTTGACTCAAATAAGTAACCGGGACCTAGATGAAGGGTGAAAACGTCAACGCATGAAATATTTTCATGAGCTGTATATCAATTCGACCAAGTAGGTCTCACAATGTGAATTAAGCAATTAACACAACGAAAGTATAAAATAATATTCTTAATTCAACACATAATAAAAACAACCTACAATAAGAAAAACTGCAGTAAATTCACTAATGATAGTGTGGTTCACTGGCTCTTATCCAACCTAGTAGCATCTATAAACATAAAAAATGTCACACAACATGCAAGACTACATTACATAACAAACTATAATAAATAGTCCAACACTTGGTACATTACTTGGATAAGGAGATACAGACTTCGTAGATACTTATATAAAAAATGCATAATCAGAAAGCAAAAGTAATAATTAGAAAGCTATAGACATACTATAAGAAAAGGAAAGAAAGCATACAACTATACAAAACAAATAAGCTTTCTAATTAGATTCTTAATCTAGTATGATGGAACATACATGATAGAAACTCAGATTATACTAACACAATAACATATCATGCATACAATAGATATGACGAGAAAACTCATATAGAAACCTTATATATGTGGTAACATTTTCAGGTTGCTTAAGGAAACCACTCAATAATAAACAATCCACTAAAAACAATAAAAAAGATATAACTCGTTAGAAAAATATAATCCCAAATACCTTTATCAGTTGGGACACCTACCCTAACTGCTTATTGTTGCTATCGTTTACCGCTTTTGCAATAACTCGGTTCGACACATGAACCTGACTCTCCTCCAAAACCAACACCACCCTACGTGGTGTGATTAGTAACCAAAGAATAGTAATGTATAAAGTGAATAAAAAACATTACATTAATGCAACCACCAGTTGACACATGACTCATAACCATATAGGCTCATAACATGAGAAAAAGTTGCATGAGAGCAACTACCAGTTGACACACAGCTCACATACAACTCACTCACAAACATTGTACTGAATACTCACCACTCACAAGCAAGGTTTTGCTCACATAGTCACAAATCACTAAGATTGACCAACACTCGAGGTATTAGTGATTCGAAAATAGAAAAAAATGAGATATCAATTAGACAAAACTTCGCTACATTTTCTAGATACGAAACAAGAAGAAATCGGGGGTATTTATAAAGCTTGAATTTTCCATCTCGCTAGCCACCTCACCAACCACCTCACTAAGGGTAGTGGTGATGGTGGTGGTAAGGTGCTAAAAAATCATATTTTTTCGTTCCAAAAATTACTAAGTGTTTTTCATAAATACACACACTCGAAACAAATCCAAAAACAAGTGAAAATGTGGGCGAGCGAGCGAAACCAATCCCATGATGTGTGTAAGTATGCTTGCATATAAAATGTATCTAACTATATGCGTGTGTGTATTACTGATACGCAATAACTAATCTTACACAAAGGAAGAAAAAAAACACTAATGTCATGTTTGGTTGGTAGGAATGGAATTGATTCGTTACAATTGTATGTTTAGTTGTGCTATAAATTGAGAATGAAATTGAATCAGTTTTCAAAAGAGAAATAATAAGAATTACGTCCTCCCTTTTATGCTAAATTTTGGTTCTAATTTACCTTAATTTACAAATATAATCATAAATTCTAAACCTTATACTTTATGCCTTAAACTCTAAATCGTAAATCCAAAATCTTAAAACCCAAAATTTTAAATCTTAAATCCTATACTCAATACCCCTAAAAATCCAAAACCTAAAATCTTAAATGTTAAACCTTAAAAAAATAAAAATTAACTTAAAGTCTACCGACTAATATTTAAGGCTTTATAATACCTTTTTATCAATGAAATTGCTTGACTTTTTTGCAAAAACATAAAAAAATAAAAATTAACTATTCAAAACAGCACCTAGGTAAGAACAAAAAAAAAGCAGTGAATTCAATATTATTAACGAGGCATTTGGAGACAATCTTATTCATAATAATATTGCACAAACTATTAGTTTAAAAATGTTATCAATTTTCCTAATCATAACAATATAAGTAACATTTTATCATCAAAGATAACCAAGTTCATAAAGTTAACAAAAAAAAAAAAACAGTAACATTATCTACTATGTGTCAACGTTTATAAATGATAAAAGATAGATGGTATGCGATAATAAGGCCTCAAGACATAACTGATTTCATTTCAAATAAAATAATTTAAAATAAAAGTGTAACCTTTTGTATCCATTGGAAATAAATTGGTCATACTAAACAATGTCAAAGATTGGGACAAAAATGGCTATTTAGAGAAGGAAAAAAAGAAAATAAAAAAACGAAGATGGTAATGTAAAATGGGTTGGGCTTGGTATGGATTTACACGAAGACCTGATCCGAATCTAGTATAAAATATTTTAAATAATAAATAAGTTTTAAAATATATAAATTTTAAATTATATATATTACTAATAATTTTATATTTTAATATAAAATTATATAAATTTTACATAGATGAATTCATAAGTTTTGAATTAAAAATATTATCCTATAATAATATTTTCATATTTTAAAATAATTATGTAAATTATATATAACTTATATTTTCATAATTTTATGTACTATTTATATATAATTTACATAATTATTTTAAAATATAAAAATATTATTATAGGATAATATTTTTATTACATAAAATTATGAAATATAAGTTATTTTGTGAGTCTTACAAAATTTAAAGAAAATTTATAAGTATTATATATTTATCCATTAAGGTCGCTAGAGGGTTGATATTAATATGATTGAAGATTAGATATAAAATTATTTTAATTTTTTTTAATGTGTATAAATTTTTATTTTTTTAAACTTATTTTTTTAATTTCTAAACCATTAGGTATAAATACCCCAGGTCTTTTATTCGGTTAATGTCTAAATGTTTAATTATTAGTATTGGTTAATACTAAATTGGTTGTCAGTCGGAGCAAGTCTAGACCCGCTTCACTTGTATCAGAGTGAGAGGATCAGAAGAAGTCTGGTGAGGGGTGTCTCAACACTCCGAAGAATATGGAGTACGAGAACAAATACTTACTTGCTCCCATGGTTCGAGTCGTGAGTTCTCTCTACTCTTAAAACCTAGCTGATTCCTTTTTACGAAAAAATATTTTCTAAATTAGCTCCTTGCTAATGGTAGCTTTACTAATGGTTTTAGCATAGCTTCTTAAACCCTAAGATTATATTTTATCCAATTGGGTATTCAAAAATATTAAGGGACGATAAATAAAAAAAAAACTTACGTGTTTCGAATTGATTGAGATATTTATCTGTTTGATTTAATTAGTCGTGTATATTTATGGTCAGGGGACGCTACCTCTTAGATTGCTCGCTGCCGATTACGGTGCAGATATTACATACGGAGAGGAGATCATTGATCACAAGATGGTCAAATGTGAGCGCAGATTAAATGGTACCATTTTTCTCAATTCTTATTAGTCAATGTTTGCTTTCTATTTTATCGCTCATTTACATAGATAACTAAAAGATGGAATTGTACAAGTTGGTGTCTATTCTTTAACCTGTAGATAAATTGTTTAGTGATCACCAATTTAGTACACTCTCCTATCTTAAGAGTGAAGCTTTAAAAGAGTAATATTCTATGTCTTATTTCTTTTAAATCTCACTGTTTGAATATGATAGTGTAAAAAACTGTGTAATAAATTGTGTTCATTGTTCTTGATCCATTATATACAAAGTAAATAGATTTTTTTTCCACCGAATTTTGGAATTGTTACAAAAATATCATCGAACTTTGATATGTTACTTCCATATCATTAAACTCCATAAATGTTATAAAAATACCATCAATTTTTTTTGTTATTTCTATACCATTGAATTTTTCAAATGTAACAAAAATACCATCGATATACATGCACCTTAACGTTAATTGATCGACGTTGATACATTTTGCAAAATCTAATGGTATGAAAATAACAAAAAAAAATTGATGGTATTTTTGTAACAACTACAAAGTTTGGTATGAAAGTAACAAATCAAATTTTGATATTATTTTTGTAATAATCATTAAAGTTCAGTGGTAGAAAAAATTATTTACTCTATATATACAGGGATTAAGGACGGATCACTAAGTGCAATTTATTACACAATTTTTTACAACATATCTCAACCGTTGAGATTTGTAAGGGACATGATAAAATCACTCTTTTTAATCTCAAAGGTTGAGATTAAATTGTGTAATAAATTACAACAACTCATCCTATTCCATATATATATATATATATTTCATTTGTTGTTTGACCCTTTCATCCTAGGAAATTAAGTGTTTTTACCAATTTTATTTTTGTGCTTCCAAAGATCGAATTGGGACTGTTGATTTTGTGGAGAAGGGGACAGAAAATGTTGTGTTCAGAACATGTGATGAAGAGAGGAACCGTGTGGTATTTCAAATTGGCACTTCTGATGCTGTGAGAGCTCTTACTACTGCTCAGATGGTGTAAGTTGATGTTGGTTTCGTTGCCTTTCCAAGGACAAATTGCCCATCACGTTACCAATTATCAGTTCACTTTTTCACGTTTATCTAATATCCTGAATGGATAGATTTGGATTTGTGCACATTAAAATGATGCAAGACAAGATTTTCCTGGGTCTGGGGCAAGTCCAATGTTAAGTAACTTCTTGATAAGATACTAAATTTTACTATGCAAGACAAGCTTGTTTTGATGGGGCAGAAGCTTACTACAAGGGCAAAGCCAACCAAAATAATATCCTTGATGCAATCGGCTAGTAAAATAAAATTACATGCTCTAATTTGATCTTATAACTATCATAATACGAATGTCACCCCTTAACTTTGTGGTGTCAAACATACGCCAATCAGATATGGCTGAGTAGGTTTGAACCAAATTGTAAGCTACTGAAGAGTTTTTCCTTTTCAGTTGCAAAGATGTTGCAGCAGTAGATATAAACATGGGCTGTCCCAAGTCATTTTCTCTGAGTGGTGGAATGGGTGCAGCACTTCTGAGTAAGCCGGAGCTTATTCATGATGTAAGAATTGTTTATTCTCTAAATCTTTTTCCTCTTTCTAAAGGGTATTGCTATTAGCTGTAATGTGTTTATCTTTTTCTGTTTGAGTTCAGATATTAACAACCTTAAGAAGGAACCTAACAATACCAGTAACATGTAAGATTCGCCTGTTAAAATCACCCCAGGATACGGTGGAATTAGCCAGGAGAATTGAGAAAACTGGTGTTTCTGCTCTTGCTGTCCATGGAAGGTAATCTCAGCTGATATTCAGAGTTTCCTAACATGACCAGCCATAGAATGTATTTCTTTTATTCTTCTATTGCTATTACAAGTAAACTATAACATATTTTCTTTAGAGGTCTGTTGCTTAACTTTTTAAATATTTTCAATTAGCTTGCTCCTTCGCTTTAGCAGAAAATCCATAATCTTTGAAGAGAAGGAAACTGATTTAAACGGGAATGGAAGTCAGTGTTGGATGAATCATATATTGTAATATTTAAGTACCAAATTGAGTAACTAGGCTGAAAATGCATTTCATTTGGATGAATAAATTGAAAAATAGAGAATAATAGGCAGGAACATGTTACATTGAGAAATAGAGGATCAAGCAAATCTTTGTTGATTGAAAAGTTTCATAGGCATGGGAAGATTACAAAGGCTAAAGAGGCTACAGTATTGTGGAGATGTGGGCTTTGAGCAATTCTTTGGGATTTGTTCATTGAGGTGCTAGTAGAATTTTTAAAGACACTGAGAATAATAGCAATCTTTTGTTGGATAAAGTTTTATTTTTGGATGCATCTTAGGTTTCAAAGAGTTTAAAGCTATAAATTCAACTTATTATAAGCTATAATTGGAGAATTTGTGTAGCCAAGTATAGGGGATGGATTTTATTAAGAATAAACCATCTTATAGTTAGCTTTTCTTTTGAGTGAATTGTTTGTTCACGTTTTTTGTATTTTCGTAACTATTTATGTCTATGTGATATGATGTTTCTTATAAAAAAACACATGAAGGAAATTACACTTTGAGGACAGAGTTTCTGGCACAAGCAAAGTGTTTGTGGTAATGAGGAAGACCACTCTTAAGTCTTTTCTTTGATAGCCATAGACATGAAGCTTGAGTTTATTGGAAAATAAGGTATATATTTTGGGAATGTGTTGATTTGATGATATGAACTGTCAGCACAACTCAGCATAGACAAGTTTCTATGATATTGTGCTGCTTCAAAATTGAAGCAGTAGGTCATTAAACATTAAATAATATACATTGAGTCTCAAAGTATGATTTTACGTTGTTAATTAGGTTTTGAACTAGTAGAAGTTCTGTCAGGGAGAGATATATGCACAATCAATATTTGCACCTATATTCATATTTCTGATGTGATATCTATTATTCATATCAAAAGTAAATAAATCTTATGCTATTATTTTATTTTGCATGTGACGATCCCAACTATTGTTTTGAAACTAACTTTGAGTTTTTCTTCTATCACTGACTAACATGCTCTCCATTTTAACAACATGCAGAAAAGTTCCAGACCGGCCAAGAGATCCAGCTAAGTGGAACGAGATTGCTGATGTTGTAGCATCTGTATCAGTTCCAGTTATAGCAAATGGTGATGTCTTTGAGTACGGCGATTTTCAACGCATTAAAGATGCAACAGGTAGCACTAGGACAGTTTATTATAAATTTAAGGAGGGAATCTTCTCATGAGGGATTTCATCTATGACATATAGATAATTTCTTTTCTGCTCAGTTAAATCCATGGCATACAATTTCATTGTGAAGTATTTGATAGATATTATCTCAAAGAGAAATAGCCTTGGAAAAATTTCTTGAGGTATTGTTTTAAATTTTTTGTTTCCATCAAATGTGAAATATTTACGTTAATCTCAGTTAACTTTTAGAAAGTACCTTTTCTTCAGAAAACAATCTTTGCTTTTGCTTTTGTTGTTTCAGCTTACTTATATCCTTTGACAATTAATTAGGTTTTTAGCAACATATTCGGGTAGAATTACAATCTTTATGATATTGGAGCCTACTCTGGATGACATGAAATCTATGGCTTGATAAAACCTTGTCTTGTTCTAGTGGTTTACCCCAACATTCCAGAAATTGCATTATGCATTTCTGTAATTTTGTTAGTAACCGATATGCTAAATTTGTAAATTTCCATATTTATATTCAAGGTGCCTCATCTGTCATGGTTGCACGAGGAGCTCTTTGGAATGCTTCCATATTCTCTTCACACGGAAAATTACCATGGGAAGAGGTCAAAAAAGAATATGTTAGAAAGGTAAATGTTGCCTATAGATAATGAAAACTGGCTGGCATTTAAACTGTCAATGGTCTTCTTTCTGAATTGTTCAGCACATGCTTTTATTTAAATGGGCACTATTTGCAAATGTGATTGGGCAGCTGTGCTCCCGCATTACACCTTGCTCTTTAATAGATCTATTGGAGTTATAGAGCGCTGGCTGTAAACTTGTTTTTATTCTTTTCCCAGAGCATCCTTTGGGACAATGATATCAAAAGTACAAAGCATACTCTGAAAGAAATGATAATGCATTATTCTTGCCTTGAATTCCCAGAGGGGAAGGCTGTGATAAAATCAGAATCCTTGGCAGATCTAGCGTAAGTTTGTTTGCTTACTATGTTTAGTACTAGTTTCAGCTCCGTTCTTTTATAATAATGATTTTATTTGTAATTGCATTAACTTATAGTAAAACATATGACTCTTACACCTTTTTGAGTTTCCAAGGTAAAATGCATGCATTGCAAGCAGGCACCTTCAGTAGAATTCTATACCTTAATAAAAAGTTTTTTTAGCAAATCAATCTAGGCGTGATTGATTCCTGATTTTCAAGGTATAATCAGCTTATGATTTTCAGGAGATTAGTTTCCTAAAAATCTAATGTACATTCTTATTTCCAATTATATATTAGTTAAGATTTAATCTAGATCTTAATTTATAGGAAATAGTTAAGATCATAAAACTGTATATATATGTATCCGGTATTAAGAAATAAAAGAAACATTTTTCTGTAAAATACATATAGTTTCATGGTATCAGAGTAAGGTTCATAAATTGCTACTCTTATCTATCTATCTTTTTTTCCTTCCAAATAACATCTCACCATGGCAGAGCATTCCTCTACATCCAATCCCTCTTTTAATATTCCCACTACTCCTCGGGTAACACTAAGTAACACAGACAATAATCTCGTCCCTATCACCACACACAAACTTAATGGCCAAAACTATCTTTAATAGTCTCAATCAATGATGATGTTCATCTGCGGACAAAGTAAGGATGAATGTCTCACTTGAAACATCCCAAAATCCGATCCTAATACTGCTGATTTTAGAATCTAGAAAGCAAAAAACAATCTAGTTATGTCTTGGTTATTCAGTTCTATGACAACCGAAATAGGAGAAAATTTATTGTTGTACAACACAGTGAAAGAATATGGGAAGTTGCACGTGAAACGTTATCCAGTAGTGAGAATACTTCTAGGCTCTTCTATGTGGAGAGTTCTCTCTAGGATCTGTGCCAAGACGATAACTCTGTGACTATTTATTTTACAACTCTTACTCGTAATTGGCAACAGTTAGACCTGTTTGAGATACATGAATGGAAATATCTAAAAGATCGCGCATATTTTAGAAAAATTATGGAGACTAAGCATGTCTTCAAATTCTTGATGGGACTCGATAAGTCCCTTAATGAAGCAAGGGGTAGAATTCTTGGATCAAAACCACTACCAAGTCTGCAAGAGACATTTTCTGAGGTGTGCAGAGAAGAAAGTCGAAAACGTGTCATGTTGGAACAATCGAATCCTACCATGATTCTTGAAGTCCCAACATTTGCAACAGTCAAAGGCAATTCACCATATTCTGGTACATTCACTGCTCGAAGCAATACTTAACATACCAACATTAATCGAATAAGGGTTGCCCATGGTATGACTATTGTCGAAAGCCTGGGCATTTGAAGGAAACCTGTTGCAAAATTACATGGAAAGCTTGGGCATTTTGACTGGAAACCAAATCGAGATTGAGGCAAAGGGAAATGCTACAATTTCCCATTCACTAAGGATCAATTGGATCTCCTCCAGCAACTTATACAAAAAGCAAACATTAACCCTGCTCATAGTTCTAATAATTCAGCAATGCATGCTGGCAAATTCTCTTTTTCATCTTGGATAGTAGACTCAGGTACCTCCAATCACATGACAGGTGATCAATCACTTTTCACAACCTACTCACCTAGTAACAGACTTCAAACAGTGCATGTTGCCAATGGTACATGCACCACAATGGTCGGAACAAGCACCGTTTGTCTTTCAAACAACCTTACCCTTAAATTTGTGTTATCTGTGCCTGATTTTGACTGCAATCTTATATCAGTTAGTAGACTTAATCATGACCTTAACTGTGAAACTAAATTCTTGGCTAAATCTTGTGTTTTTCAGGACCTGAGGTTGGGGAGGATGATTGGTAGTGCTGATTTCCGTGTGAGCCTTTATGTTCTTGATGTCAACACTCCTTCAATCCATTCTGTTAGTTATTAGTGTCAATTGAGTCATAGTCTTAAGTCTAATAGCCATACTAATAAAGAAAGTGAAATCATGTAGTAGCACTTTCGCCTAGGTCATCCTAATTTTTTATACTTGAAACGTTTGTTTCCATTCTTATTCATCAATAAAAATCCCAATTAATTTCGTTGTGAAGTTTGTCAGTTGGCAAAACATACTCAGAACACCTTCTCACTATGTATGCACAAACCAAGTCATTCTTTTTCCCTTATTCACGGTGACATTTGGGGACTATGTCACATTCCTAGTATTACTGGTGCTCAATGGTTCTTATTTTTAGTTGATGATCATATTTGACTATGTTGGACATTTCTTACAAAAGACAAATCTGAAATCAAGCACATATTTTCACTTTTTCATACTATAATCCATACTCAGTTCAATGCCAATATTCAAATCCTAAAAACTGATAATGTTAAGGATTTCTTTAATTCCAATTTTAGTGGATATCTCAAATCACATGGTATTGTCCAACAAAGCTCCTACGTTGACACACCACAACAAAATGGTGTAACCAAATGTAAAAACTGCCATATACTTGAGGTTGCTCGATCTTTGCTTTTTCAAAACAATGTTTTTAAAAATTTTTGGGGTGAAGTCATTCTTACTGCAACATACTTGATCAACCGAATGTCTTCTCGAGTTTTCACATTTCATTCACCTTTACAAACGTTTCAAGGTCAATATTCTACCTCAACTTGTGTCACCAATTCCTTTCAAGTTTTTGGTTGTACTGTTTTTGTCCATATTCATTCACAATATCGTGGTAAACTTGATGTCCGTGCCATTAAATGCATCTTCTTGGGCTACTCAGCTAATTAAAAATGTTACAAATGTTTCTCTCTCATCATCCATAAGTTTTACAATTCCATTGACGTTACTTTCTTTGAAGAAACTCCATTCTACTCTAATTCTGCAATTCAAGGGGAGAATCACACAAATGAATTACAGAATTGAGATTGGTCATTACTCATTAAACTGATTTCACCATCCCATTTATCTTCTACTACTTTGTCCTCTTCCAACTTGGTTCCTATTCTAGATCTGCACACAAACACCTGTGACTCAACAGAATTCTCCATCAAAAATTGAGCTCAATCTCCCATTGTCTATCCTACACATCTTTTTCTTCCTAATGATGCCATAAAAGTCTATGGAAGAAAGAGAAATCCTAACTTGTCCACACGAAATCAGCAAAGCCAAGAAATTTTCCCGAGCTAGACTGAATCTGAAAGATTACAAGATGAATCAAAATCTAGTCCAAAACTAGGTTCTAATCCTGAGTTAGATCTTCCTATTGTGTAGAGAAAAGGTACTCAATCATGCACTCAACATCCTTTTCGAAGTTACATTTTTTACGCAAATCTTTCCCCAAATTTCAGACATTTGTGACATCCCTAGACAACATCAAGATTCCTAATTCTGTCAATGAGGCTCTAAAAGTTCCTAAATAGCCCAAGACAACCTTAGAAGAATACACTGCACTTGAAAAGAATGGTACATGGATGTTAACAAGAACTACCACCTAGAAAGAAGATAGTGGGATGTAAATGGATATTCTCAGATAAACAAATGGTGGATGAAAATAGAAACGGATATAAGGCTCGATTAGTGGTTAAAGGGTTCATTCAATCATATGTAATTGATTATCAGGAGACTTTTGCTCCTATAGCAAAACTTAACACAATTCGTGTCTTGTTATCTATTGCAGTTAATGAAGATTGGCCACTGCTTCAACTCGATGTCAAGAATGCATTCTTAAATGGAGATTTGATCGAGGAAGTTTACATGGATGTACCTTCTAACTTTGAGACTAAGAATACACAAGGGAAGGTATGTAAGTTAAGAAAGGCACTATACAGACTTAAATAGTCACCTAAAGCATGGTTCGACAGATTCACCAAGGTCTTCAAACAGGATGGATACTCTCAGATACATACAAATCACACTCTGTTTGTCAAACACTTCAAAGATGGAAGAATCACAGCTTTGATTGTTTATGTTGATAATATAGTTCTTACAGAAAATCATGTAGGAGAGATGAAGAGGCTTAAGATGCTATTATCCAAGGAATTCGAGATTAAAGATTTGAGATATTTGAAATATTTCTTAGAGATGGAGTTGACAAGAAGCACCAAAGGAATCTCAGTTTCTCAATGCAAATATGTTCTAGATCTCTTACATGAGACTGGCATGAGTGGGTGTAAGTCTGTTGAAACACTCATGGATCCTAACACCAAACTAATGCCTCGAACTGATGAGTTGGTAATTGACAAGGGGCAATATCAGTGTTTGGTAGGTAAGCTAATATATTTGATTCATACACGTCTAGATATAAGTTTTGCAGTCAGTGTTGTTAGTCAGTTGCTTGGCAACTCATCAGTAGATCACTTGGAGGTAGTAAACCATATTCTAAGGTACTTGAAGAAGGATATTGGAAAGGGGGCTCGTGTTCAAGAAAACAATTAATAGGATATTGGAAATTTATACTGATGTTTATTGGGCTAGATCTCCTAGTAATAAAAAATCTACATCTGGATATTGTTCATTTATTTGGGAAAATTTGGTGACATAGTGTAGCAAGAAACATACAATGGTAGCACGTAGCAGTGCCGAGGCTGAGTTTCGTGCATTAGCTTTGACCATATGTGAAGGAATTTGACTAAAACAACTGCTAAACGAACTCAAGGTTGAAAATTCAGAATCTATTAGAATCATGTGTGACAACCAGTTAGTAATTACAATTGCCAGAAATCTTGTCCACCATGATTGAACTAAACATGTGGAAATTGATAGATACTTCATCAGTGAAAAAATTGAAGGCAAGATGATCTCTCTCATTTATGTTCTATTTAGACAACAAGTAGTAGATATCTTAACCAAAACTTTGTTTCAACCTAATTTCACTGAGTGTCGTGTAGAACTTAGTTTGGAGAACATATATCGCCTAGTTTGAGAGGGAATGTAGGAAATCAATCTAGGCGTGATTGATTCCTGATTTTTAGGATGTAGTTAGCTCTTGATTTTTAGGATATTAGTTTCCTAAAAATCTAATGTACATTTTGATTTCTAGCTATATATTAGTTAAGATGGATCAATTGTGTTAAGTTTTAGCATCTTAGATTTATCATAATACTCAAGATTATTAAATTTCATAAAAGTATAATCTCCCTTTTGTTATCTAACATTTGTTCTTATGTCCTCTTTGGTCTTTCAGGAAACTTTATGGAGAAGATAAATACTATAACTTTGTTATGGGAAACAGATTTATGGATTGTGGAAGTTAACGTGGATTTCACAGAGTGCACTCTCTCTACAACGGAGGGAGTGAGCATTATAGTATTATACTAATAGATATACAGTCTGCTGGTCCTGCAGATTTCGTAGCCATTTGTCCCAATGTCATTTTGTTGGGAAAAAAGTAATTTTATTTAGGGAAAACTAACATATGATAACTAGTTTTGGAAAAATTCCCATGGTAGTTTTACTTAATCTATCTAGCAATCAAGATTTTTCAAATCATTTACACATTTGTGTAATCTAGTCACTAAATGATTTAAAAAATCTTGATTATGAAATAAGCCTAATTTAAACTATATTGTGAATTTTTCTAAAATTTGATCATATATTAAGTGATTATCATTCTATTTATACCCATTGGGAAAGCATCTTATCATTGTGTTTATTTTTTATTGGTTGTTATACATTAATCTTGATAACAAATTTGGTGGAACCTATATAATTAATGGGACATTTTTTTGAGTGGGATATATAGAGTTAAAAAAAAATCCTTTGCGTGGCCACAATTTCAAGCGGTAGAAGAATAATCAAGAGTGAACTTACTAGCTCAAATTAAAGCCCAAAATCCAACGTATTACATAATCATATCACTACAGTTATAACCTCATGTCTAGCTCTGTATTTTTACACATGTCTTGAATTATTCATTGTCTATGTAAAAAATAGGGTAATGATATTGGCATAATTATTATTGTTACAATGAAAGTATATGAAATATTTATTTTATCATTATTATTAATTACATCTGTTAGGATTGGTTTAATTTATAAATAGAAAAACTAGAGAGAAATTAGAGAATTTTTGTGAAATGTTGTGTGTATCTCTTATGAGATTCATATATATATATATATTATATATATATATATATAGAAAATTACACGTATACGTGGTGATTACATAGAGGTATTTGTCACAGTGTCAAAAAGGTATAAGAGTAAAAAAAACACATTTAAAGTTTGAGGTCAATCATATCATGGCTCGATTTATAGATCGGTCTTCCAATACCAAAGTTCTTATACGTAGGTAAGTTCATCCTACAAGTGTTGCTAAGGATGCAAGCACATGTAAGTCTTTCTAGGATGACTAGTATGATAGTTCAGGTTGTTAGTTGGATTGAGCTCAAGGTTGATTTATATGTTTAAACATCTAGTTCTTTTACTTTTTTAGCTCGAGTCCTCGATAGGGGTGGAAGGACCATGACTAAAGAGATCAAGTGTGAGCTCGCCTCTTATAAGGAGCATATATCCCAAACTTGAGCTCGAGAGAGGACTATGACTAAACTGGTTGTTCTCGTTGATAGGGAGTTCAATTGGGAAAACTTTTATATGAAGCGATCTAAGAGGGTGTTCCTCAAGGTGATGAGTGTTGTTGAGGAGTTGGAACATTCTATACTTATCTTGAGCTTAGCCCCTCTCAGAAAAGGGGTCAATATATGCAAGAAAGTTTTCAAGATTTAGGTCGAGTTGTTGCCCTTGAAGGAGGAGATAGGTGACTCAGACGTTGGTCGTGTGTCCAAACGTTTGAAGAACTTTTAATTTTGGGAGGTCGAGCTCTTCATTAATGAATTTGAAAGGTTTTGTAAGCTCGATCAATAAATTTTTATTTTTAATAGAATAAACTTGTGATACTCAATCAATGTACTATATCTTTGAAAGGACAAACATTTAGGGTTCGATCAACGAAATAGACTTATGGCCCGACCCGGGCAATTGATGGAGAGTAGTTTACTCGATCTATGATTGAACATGGAATGTTAGGGGAAAGTGTTCTACTTGGTTTGTCACCAAGGTGATCAATTCTCTCTCAAGTATCAGAGCGTTCTACCTGGTCCTTGATCATGGTGCTCAGCTTGTGACATGTAATATTGGGGGAGAGCGTTCTACCTGGTTTGTGACCAAGGTGATCAACTCTCTCTTAAGTGTTAGAGCACTCTATTTGGTTCCTAATCGAGGTGATCAACTCGTGACATGTAATCTTGGGGGAGAGCATTTTACCTGGTTTATGACCAAGGTGATCAATTCTTCCTTAAGTGTCAGAGCGCTTTACCTGGTTCCTAACTGAGGTAATCAACTTGTGACATGTAATCTTAGGAGAGAGAGTTCTACCTAGTCTGTGACTGAGGTGATCAACTCTCTCTTAAGTGTTAGAGCGCTCTACTTGTTCATGACTGAGGTGATGAACTCTTGATAAGTAATCTTAGGGAAAACGTTCTACCTAGTCTGTCACCGAGGTGATCAACTCTATCTTAAGTGTCAGAGTGTTCTACCTGGTTCTTGACCTAAGTGATCAACTCGTGACATGTAATCTAAGGAGAGAGCGTTCTACCTGATCTACGACTGAGGTGATCAACTCTCTTTTAAATGTCATAATGCTCTCTACTTGGTTCTTAACCGAGGTGATCAACTCGTGACATATAACCTTGGGGGAAAGCATTCTACATGGTATGTGACTAAGGTGATCAACTCTCTCTTAAGTGTCAGAGAACTTTACCTGGTTCTTGACTATGGTGATCAACTCATGACATGTAATCTTGGGGGAGAGAATTATTGCTTGTAAAAAATCATCTCATAAATATATACAGGGATGGTACATGAATATGGTAGATTGAAGTACATTAGAAGTGATACTTTTTTAAGTGTCAAGCATTCCAACTTGCGCTATCTTTAGCTCTCTCAATGTTTCTCAATAGGTAGACCCCTCTTAGTGTCATCTCGACTATTTGGTATGGGCCTTTCCAATTTGCACCTAACTTGCCAGTAATCCATTCCTTCTTACTAGGAAAGTCCCTTCTGAGAACCCAATCACCTATGGCGAAAGTTTTGAAACGTATGACCTTGTTGTAATAATCTATTACTCTCATTTTTCCTCGACTATTCTCCTCAAGGCTTCATCTCTTTTTTCTTATGTGAAGGTTTGTTTAATTTCTCTACTTGTAGTGTTCTAGTCCTTAGTTAGGGCTGATCTCACAGTGGGCACTGTGATCTCAGTTGACATTATAGCCTCAATATCATATACTAGCAAGAAAGGTGTCTCGTTAATGCTCCCTCAGGGACTAGTCCTGATAGCCTACAATGCCCCAGGTAGCTCCTCAACCCATATTTCTTTAACACCCTTCAACCTTTTCTTTAGTATGTTGATTATCAATTTGTTAGAAGATCCTGCCTGACCGTTGGCTTATGGATAATATGGTGTTGAATGCCACATCTTGATGTTGTACTTGATGGTAAACTCTTTGATGTTACAACTCATAAATTGTCTTCCATTATCATTTACATGCTCTTTGGGTAGGCTGAAGTGACAAATTATGGATTTTTAGGTAAACCGAATCACTTCCTCTTCTTGTATCCTTCTTAGAGGTTTTGCCTCAATCCACTTGGAAAAATAATATGTGACGACTAATAAAAACTACTTTTACCCCTTTACTTAGGGAAAAAGGTCTTATTATATCAAGCCCCCATTTATAGAAGGGCCATGGGCTAAATATCTCTACCATGGTGGTTGGCAGTGTGTGTGATAATGGGGTGAATCTTTGACACTTAATGCACGCTTGGGTATACCTTGTGCAATCTGTTAGCATAGTAGGTCAGTAGTACCCTGCCTTATAATTTGCTAGGATAGCCTTCTCCCACCCGAATGAGAGTCGCACTCTCTTTCATGGGCTTCAAACATATTTCTTTCAGACTTTTCCCTAGCTATGCACAAGAGCCCAGGTCCAACTGTAGTCTTTCTGTACAATTTATTGTTTTCTATCATGTATCAACCTGTCTTAGCCTTGATTTCCTTTGAGAACTTCTAGTCATGGGGTGGGTCTTCCTTTTTTAGGAAGTCAAAGATTGGGGTGAATCATGCTCTCGTGGTTGCATCCACACTCTTGACTATTTTTTTGGCCTCTTCTAAACTGGTTTTTGTTAGGATTGCTATTGACACCACCCAAGTGCAGTTGGCCTCACGTACAGAGGCTAGTATGGCCAAAGCGTCAACATGACCATTCTCATTCCTACATATCTGCTTGATCTTAAAGTTGGAAAATTTTGAGCACTCTTTTCATAGTCTCTCCAAATATCTCCTCTTCTTGCTATCTTTAACCTCAAAGGTGCCAAAGTACTGATTAACCACCAATCATGAGTCACTATGTAAGGTGATGTTATCCGCTTTAAGCTTCTTTCTCGTCATGACTCCAAATATAACTACCTCATACTCTGCAATGTTATTAGTTGCTTGGAAATCCATCCTAATAGCATACTCAAAACAAATTTCATCACGATCAACTATGACCACCCCTAGCCCAATGCCATTGAAGTTGTGTGCACTGTTGACTAATACCTACTAGGTTGGCCTCTCTTTTTGATCCATGCCACATACTTTCTCTTTTACCTCATCACTGGTAACCTATGGTGACTCACTGAACTCAACGACAAACTCTGCCACCACTTCTCCTTTAATGGAGGTTCTGGACATATACTTGATATTGTGCTATCCCAACTCTATAGTAATTTGTGCTAGTCACCCTATGATCTCTTTCCTTGTCAATACATTCTTAAGCGACTGCAAGGTAAGTCCTACCATTGTGTGTGAGCCGAAGTAATGTTTGAGCTGTCATGCTATCATTTTTAGGGAAAAGGCCAACTTGTCGATTGTTGGGTACTTACTTTGGATGTTTGTCAAGATTTGGCTGATGTAGTAGACTAGATATTGGATCTTATTTCTTTCAACTAGAAGTACGACACTACAAGTCTAGGAAGTAACACTCAAATACCAATAAAGTGTTTCTCCTGGGATTGGGTGGACTAGGAAATAAGGTTTGCTCAAGTACGGTTTAATTCCTTGAAAGGCTTTGTCGCAATCCTCGTTCTAGAAAATTGATATGTTCTTCTTTAGCATTTTGAAGAATGGAAAACACTTGTCTATGCATTTGGAAATGAATATGTTTAATTTCACTATTCTTCCATTCAATTGCTAAATCTCCTTCAGAGTGGTAGGAGACTTCATGTTGACCAGGACTTGTATCTTGTCTAGGTTGGCCTCAATTCCTTGAGTAGATATAAGATACACTAAGAATTTTCCTGAAGCAACACCAAAACACATTTTTTAGGGTTAAGTCTCATACCATACCTTCGGATTATGCAAAATATTTCTTCCAAGTTGTTGACATGGTTTGCTGGTTGTGTTGACTTTACCACCATGTCATCTACATATGCCTCTAGATTTCTTCCTAGTTGATCAACAAACATATTAGATGAGGCATTGATACGTGACCCCTACATTTTTCAAACCAAATGGCATTCGAGTGTAACAGAAGGTCCCTTTCTCAATGATGAAAGATGTTTTCTCCTTATCCTCTAGGTGCATTTTGATATGATGGTAAGCAGAATATGCATCCAGGAAACTCATCAACTTGAAATTGGCAGTGGCATCAACCAGTTGATCAATGATTGGAAGAGAAAAAACAATCTTTTGGACATGCATAATTTAAGTTCGTAAAGGTCACATATATACGAGGTGATCCACAAGCCTTTTTCACCAACACCACATTTGAAAATCAGGTTGAGTAGTTCACCTTTCTAATAATCTCCATCTCTTTAAGTGTGGTGACCTAACTTTTAATCACCTCATTCTTTTCTCTATGTAATTTTCTCTTTCTTTGTTTGATAGATCTAGCTTTTAGATCAACATTCAACCTATGTGTTATGATCCCTGGATTTGCTTTCAGGAATCGAGACAGTTGTTCCCTAAACTCTGTTCTCAAGTTAGTGCTTATCTTTAGAGAGTGGTCTTCCTCCTTGTCCCCAATTGGTAGATCTCGTACCTCATTTGAGTTGACAGACTCTGCTAGACATCTACCTCCTGGCCTTTTTTGACAGGACCCTTGTTGTGGTTGCTATTTGGGAGTAGCCTCTTTCAAAGTGGCATTATAACAACCTCTGGCCTTTTCCTGGTCTCCTCTTCTCTCTTTTTTTATGCCTTCTTCAGTCTGGGTATTTGATGACTTGGTAAAAGGTAGATGGAACTACTTTCATCTTGTGTATCCGTAGTTTGTCCAGGATGACATTGTAGTGAACTGGAACATCAATTACCACAAAGTTGGTTATCACTATAGATCCTTTTTCCATGATTGGTAACACCATGGTTTCGATTACATAGGTGGTGCTACTATTAAATCCCACCAGGGGTAGCTCTCTTCTTAAGATGTTGCATTCCTTTATGCCTAGAGCCCTTGTTGTTGACAGAAAAAAGGTCGACAAAGTTCTCATTGTCAATCATGATTTGATAAACATAGTAGGATCCTAGAGTCAAGGTGATTACCAAAATTTTTCGTAGGGAGACGAGGCCTTGTCTTTTCCAATGAAGGTGATTTAAATAGTGGACCTAACTTTTTCCTGATTGTAAACATGTGGTGAATCGCACAAGTCTATGCCGTACCTTTTACATGAGTTATTGGAGGTCCCATTGAGCCCAGGCTCTCTATGTATAGTATGGATAGTCCTTACATTCTAGGCTCTCCATGTATGATATGGATAGTCCTTACATTGGCCACATTGTATGGATCTATTGCGGTACCTAACGAATCAAATAGCCTCAATGTTTCAAGTTTAGGTTGTCGCCCTCCTCCTTTACTGTTACTTCCTACGAGGTCCCTTAAATACCATTTGGACAACAAGTCCTTTGTTTCTTTTTTCAAATGATTGCAGTCTCTTGTCTCGTGGCTTGCATCCTTGTGAAAGGCACACCATTTAGATGTGTCCTTAAGAGGAGCCTTCATTTTTGGTGGCCATCTGACATTTTGCTCCTCCTTCATCCTTAACATTACTTGAGCTAGACTCACTCTTAATGGTGGACCTTTGAAAGGACCCGTATTCCTGGACCATTGGCCACTTACCCTGTAACTTGGCATGAAGCATTTTTTTTTGTTAATTCTTTGTCTTGGTTTGTATTGTCTGGGCTTAATCTTCTTTTTTCCTTTTCTATTGCAGTGTCCATAGTTGCCTTGCTGCTCTTATCTAGACCTAACTCTTTTTCCAAATTGATGAATTTTCTTGCCTTTTTCATAAGCTTCCTCCAAAGTTTGTGGGACCATCTTAGTCAGCTCTACAAACAAATCAAAATTTCATAGCAGGTTTGACCTGAAGGCCTCTATCACAATAGAGTTGGGGTAGTCTGATATCTTTAGATTTTCCTCTTTGAACCTTCTCATATACTCTTCAATAGACTCACCCTTTCCTTGGGTGATTAAGAAGAGGCGGTGAGATTCCTTCCTTAGGGTCTTGTTGTAGGCATAATTAGTGATGAACAACTTGGCAAACTGTGAGAAGGAAGTTATGGTATATGGTGCCTGGTTTTGAACCACTTCTGTGTGCCATCACATAGGGTGGTAGTAAACAACTTACACATCATGACGTCTCTCTTGTCCTGAGTGAGGCTCACAAAGATAGTAGCCATCTTGAAGTGTTGCATATGATTTACAGGATCTTTGGTCCCTTGGTAGTCTGGGTACTTGGGAGCAGTAAACTTGACTGGGGGCTCATCGTGCTCTTTTTCATTAGAAAAATGGGAGACATATAGTTGTTCTCAATCCTTATCAACATCATAATGCACCTTACCCTTGTCTTGCCTTTCATTAGACCTTTTCAGTATTTGGTCTTGCTTTTTGTTAGCTTCCTATAATGCCTGAAATCGTGTCTCCCATCATTTTTTGCTCTTGCAGCAATTGCTCTTTATTAGGCCCATCGAGCTAGGATGGGGGTTATCCTCAGCTACGTTCTTGCCCTGGGAAGGCTCGAGCATATCATGATCTGACCTGATCCTACCAACCAAATTAATGGCTCGACCTTCAAGGGAACCCATACGTGATTGCGATCGTAGTGCCTTGTTTTCTCGCCTAGTCTGCTCGAGCTCTCTTCTTAGCTCAAGAAGTTGACGTGCAACTCTTGATGGGGATCAGTCTCCATTTTGGCCTCATTACGAGCTAGTAAGATGTGGTCCTGTACCAATGCTCCCTCTTCGTTCACTAATCTCAATTGTTCCTAAGCTCGTGTTCTTACCATGATGGTCGTGATTCTGGGGAACTATGCTCGCTTACTAAGTCTCTCTTGAGCTAAATCTTTTTAAAAATGTGAGGTCATAAGCCAAAGCTCGACCTTTGAATCTGAGCCGCATGTTGGGTGCCAAAATGTTGGAATTTATCTGATTCACAAAGAGAGAGAGAAACTAGAAAAAAGTTAGAGAATTTTTGTAGAATGTATGAATCTATTATGAGGCCTATGTATATATAGAGAATTATATGTACATGTATCGATTACATATGAGTACATGTCACAGTATGTTAAAAGGGTATAAGAGTAAAAGAAAATACATTTAAAGTTTGAGGTCAATCACATCATGACTTGATTTATAGGTCAACCTTTCAACACCAAAGCTTTTATGTGTAGGCAGGCCCATCCTACAAGAGTCGTTGAAAGCACGAGCACAAGCAGGTTTTCTTAAGATGATTCGTCTGATGGTTCAAACTGTTAGTTGAATCGGACTCAAGGTCAATCCATATGTTCAAACAAGATCTTAGTGCTATTATTATTAGATAAAGTGATTATTAATGAATTATTGTTGTGATAATAATAATTTAGACTTTGACAATATTTTCATTCTAAAAACTTAGTTGTTAGTTGGACAGTTTTCATGATTTATGCTAAAGTTTTGAAGAGTATTTTTTATGTAGTTCATGAGCCGAAGAAAAGCTAAATTTAACAATGGCAACTAGAAACGGATAAAGCCCCTTAGTTCAATAGTGGAGTCCTGGAATATGATTAGTGCTTACTAATTCAGACGTGAAACTGTGAACAACTATTAGAATTGAGTAGAACATGGAGGTATCAGGCTTGTAGTATTTACTCAATTCAAGAATTTCACAGCAAAGATTACAAGCCTGAGACCATCCTAGATCAAATCTAGGTAGACAAAACATTCATGGTTACGATTTTTTTTAATAATAGTAACACATTTATGCGCGCACATATAATATTGTGCGCACTTATAACATTAGAATTCAAGTTCATGTCTTCCAAAAATATTAAAGCCTTTTGTAATAATCATATGAATAAAGGTCACTTAGAATATGGATGATACTTATATAGGGATAATCATGTTTGCTTTGTGTTATGACGTTGTGTTTATATATTAATTGATATATTAAAAATTTATTTTATTTTATAATATTTATTTATAATAATAAACAATAGGGATTTTATGGATAAAAAAAATTATTGATTAATTATAACTAAATTTATTATCCATATTATATTGTGTTAATATTATATATCAAGCATTATCACCCTAACGTGGCTTTAGTTATTCTGTCATATTTATATCTTCTTTTTTTCCCTACTAATTGAATTGCAATACCTTAATAGTTATGTTCCCTTTAGATTATCTTGATTTTAAATTTTTTTAATACTAGATGTGAAGATATAATTAATATGATAGAAAATAATATAGAAAAATAATAAAGATGGAACTTCTAACCAAAATATTATTATATTATAAAATAAATCATAATATTTTTAAGATAATCTTATTGTTACAATAATTAAATATATAAAATATTTATTTTATTCTTAATATTAATTATATTTTAATATTATTATTATTTAATAAAATTATCCTAATGAATTATTCTCGTGGTAGTTCTATAAAAAAATTGATAAATTAAACTAAAGTAAAATATTAGATTGTTTCAGATAATCTAATTTGCTTTGCTATTTGATTAGCTACATCCGTAAAAAAAAAAAAATTAAATTGCTCAAGTTTTATTAAACTATTTAGAGTATTATATTTATAATTTATTACTATTAAACTTGATATTTTCAAATTCAATACCTAAAAATAACAAAAATAAAATGTTAGTACTATTGGGATATTCATGTTTTAATAACATAAATTAATTATACGTAAATAATCAACAACTTATTATTTAATTGATGATAATGTAAAATTTTTTAAATATATATTTTAGTGATTTTATTAACGGTTACTATTAAACTCGGTACAATTAATTTAAATTCTACAAAAATTAGACAAGATTGAATCATATTTATCCTTATTATGTGATAATAAAAACTTATATACTAATAATATAGTTATCATATTTTTATTCTTTGGACTCTAAAATTACTTTGAAAGGAAAAGAAAAATAAAGGGACTATGATGCTGTATGTACATTCGACGGAGGCTAAAATACATCTTTTCTGTTAGCTCTACAATTTTTATATTCAACGGTCAAGATTGCAGTATCTAAAGCTTAATCTTCATGTGGGACCCTTATGAGTCCGACTGACCTACTGAAAGGTCCGGAACCGATAACTCACCAAGAAATGAGCTCACCCAATCACTCTCTCTCGAAGAGGGTCCAATTGAATTTGTATATAAAATCATAAGGGCTACAATTTGCCCAATTTGTTATCGTAACGAAAATCTAAAGCAATCCTTCCTTGGCCGTTTACTTGCACTTGCCACCAAGGTTTCTTCCTGTGTATTTTTTTTCTTCATTTTCTTGTGGTTCTGTGTTCGTTGATCCATCGTCTATATATGAATCTATCGGTGTATATTTTTATTTGTTATTTATTTTCTTAAATGTGAAATCAGTTGTTTGTTTTGTTCAAGTAGTTCTATTTAATCAAGCATTTTATATGGTTTCTCCAGTTTGAAGATCATAAGCTATCCTTAATCTATTGCCATTGACTAGTTTCTTTATTCCCAGATTCTAATTGTACGTATTTATACCTTTTTTTGTAGTCGAAGTTTGCTCATGTTGTAATTGGGTATTCTGTGATGATGATATGAGATTAGTTTGTTTTGGCCTACAAAACACTTTCTGACTTGAGTTTAAGTTTGTGTTCAGGTTTTATGCTCTGCTTAGCTGGTTGTTTGGCTATTGTTTTAGTGTCTGATTTGTTACTGACGTTTTTGCAGTTGAAACTCACTCTCTTCTGAATAAACCAACCTTCCAGGCTCCAGCTGTTAAATTTGTGTTTTATAATTGATGTCATACATAACTTCTTATTGTTTCCCTTTCCAACGTGGGGTGATGTATGTATTGTGTTGTTTCTTTCTTTACAGGGAAGCTCTTCTGCACAATTTCCTAAAAAAACAATTTGTGGCTAATTGCTTTCTTTTTTGAGCTTTTCATTAAGCTGCCACTTTACATATTCATTATGATGTGTGTTTTGAGTTGCATCTATCTTGCTTGAACCCTGTAATTTTCCCTACGTGTTATTATTGTTCAATAGTTTGGGTAATATCATGCTTAAAAGTATTAGACAGTTAAACTTTATGAAACATTGTTAGGCCTTCATCTTTCTAGTAAAACTTAGGGGTGTCAAAGGAGCTGATTTGGCTCAGCTCTCTTACTAAAACTTAAGAGTGCACTTCTTGCTTTGTTTGTGAATCACAAATCACTTAATAGCAATTATTATTTTTACAAAAGGAATATTTTTATATTTCTTCTACCGTAAGTTTCTTAAGTCTTAAGTTTGAGGGATGGATACCTCCTGTTAACGTATTAATCTGATAGTTGTAGGATTCATGCCAAAGTTGCATTTTAGCTTTATATAATGTGTGGATATGTATAGGAGATATACAATAGACCCCTAATAATAATGACGGGAATTAACCTAGTTGTATTACCGAGTAATATGTGCTGGTTGTGACCACTTACTTCTCTTTCCAACACTCATATACGTGGTACATGGATCTTTTATGTGCTAGATTTATTTCGGAAATACTTATCATCTGTCAGTCTCATATCAAATAAAGTCTTACAATGTTCACTCTGCTTTCGGAAATACGTGGTACATGGATCTTATATGTGCTAGATTTATTTTGGAAATACTTATTATCTGTCCAGTCTCATTTCAAAATAAAGTCTTACAATGTTCACTCTGCTTTCTAATTTTTTACATCCAAGAAAAAAAATGGTTTATTCATTAAAGGGCTTATGTTTTCAAATGCTGTTTTCCTAATCTGCATAGTTGAATTCTGGAGCTCTCTGTAGTATAATTAGTTGAATTCTGGAGCTCTCTGTAGTATAATTGTTCTTCTAAAATGATGCAACATGAAAGTTGAATGATGTGTCACTTATTTCAAGTTAAACCATGGTTCCTTGTTATCTTGCAGCTGTCTGTAACTTGTTTATACTCATATGTTACTGTTAATGGAACTGAATACAATTAAAGATGCATTTGATCGTGTTGCAAAGAAGCAGAAGTTTTCCTGCTCTAACACCCAAGAGGTGGTTGACCAAATTGAACAAGAAATCAATTATGCATTACAAAAGATATTGACTGCTAAAGATCCTGACTTCAAAATTGATTGTAAATCTGTCCTTACTGCCCTCAAAATCAAGTTGAAAGATATGGGTTTAGTCAGTCAATTGGAAAGCACACAGAAAGAATTGAACATAGCATTGAGCAAGTACCCAAAACTTCTTGAGAAATCCTTCAATCCAGATATATCAAAGGCTTACAGGAATGTTGACTTTGATAAGCATACAGTTATTCAGGTAATTGCCAGCCATTTTTACTGGCAAGGCCTGTTTGAAATTGGTGAATGTCTTATAAATGAGGCAGAAGAACCAGAATCAGTGACTGCAATGAAATCTGAATTCCAAGAAATGTATCAGATTGTTGAAGCCATGAAAACTCGGAACTTAGAGCCGGCACTGAGATGGGGCTTGGCCAACACTAATAGGCTAAAACAGAATGGATCAGACCTTTTGTTGAAACTTCATAGCCTGCAGTTTGTTGAATTATTGCACAAGGGAAGCAGATATGAAGCTCTCAAGTATGCCAGAAAGTTTCTTGCTCATTTTGCTTCCACCCGCATGGCTGAAATCCAAAAGCTTATGGTTTGTCTTATGTGGACTGGAAAGCTCAATCGCTCCCCTTACTCAGAGTTGTTATCTGCTACTAATTGGGAGAAAGTAGCTGAGGAGTTAATTGTGCAGTTCTGCAGTATCCTGGAGCAGTTCAGCCCACTGAGTGTGACCATAGCTGCAGGGATCCTGGGGTTGCCACCTCTTTTGAAGTTCATGAATGTAATGGCCAGTAAGAGACACGAATGGCAAACTATGAAGCAGTTACCTGTGCCAGTGGAGTTGGACAGGGAGTTTCAGTTCCATTCCATCTTTGTATGTCCAGTGTCTAAAGAGCAATCAACTGAGGATAACCCACCAATGTTGATGCCATGTGGCCATGTGCTTTGCAAGCAGTCGATCACGAAGATGTCAAAGAATAGCACAAAGTCCTTTAAATGTCCATACTGTCCATCTGATATTGACGCTAAACATTGTAAGCAGCTACATTTATGATGCATTTCCCATTTTCATATGTCTATTCTCTCTTATAAACTGGTTTAAACTTGTACTATATTGTGTTGTTAGCTAGGGTGGTTGTTAAATTTCTTGTAAATATGAAATGCATTGCTGTGGCAATGCAAGCTCATTGATTCTTTAGAACTTGTTTTGAAAGAATGTACCTGCCTGGGGTGGATCGCATTCATTGAATTTCTCTGAAGTTTAGTGCATCCCCTATTTGTAATTTGGAGTTAATTGAATGATGATAAATGTTTTTTTTTTCAAAATTATTTTCTTTCTACACTTCTTTATACTGAGGTAATATGCAGTCAAATCTATTAACGGTATCGTAATTTTATAGCGTTACTGGTTGGAAAATGTTTTTTTATCCTGCATGCATAACTCTTGTGTCAACGCATGATTAGCTTCTGATATGTGATGGACATCTCAAGTTTAGATGTATTGCATTGCTCGAAGCTTCATGGAAAAATACCCAATTGTAGAACTAAAAATAAATGCAATTATGGCAGTGCTCCATACAAAAAGGGATTTGGTAACTTTAAGCATGTTGCGAATTGTTTACTCAAAAGCTGTGAACAGTTCCTGTATATGAATGTTCCCAACTTTTTACAATATTTTTTAGGCTCCTTTATCCCAACCATTGGCACACTGATATATCAAATTGCTCAATACGTTTGCGTTTAAATTAGTGCGGTGCAGTATGTGTCCCCGAAGAAAGACACTGATCAACTTCTACTAGGTACTTATCCTGTCCTGTGGATATGCCATACATGTGGAAAATGGTCCCAACTCTCATTGAAAGATAACAGTTCGACAAAAGGTCTCCGATACAGAGCAAGCAGGAGACACTAACAAAACCAACCACTGCAATTCATTCTTTAACAATTCACCCTCTTTTGTGCTCCTTTATCAAAAGATTTTGCCCATCATTCTCCATTTGTAAAACTCTTGTTTCAAGTTTAGATAGGATCTCAATTAATTTGGCATAATGTAATTCGACGAAGTAAATGTCCCAACTGTTGGACACCCAATCACTTTCTTACAAATAAATTGAGATTCTATAACAACTTAGATAAAAGGAATTATTATTGTACAGTTAATAGAACTTTGTTTATATACGCTTTGTGTGTGTTTCTTTAATTTTGGAAAAAGTGTCAACTTCTGTAGACCATGTTAATCCAAGGAAGTTAATGCTAATTATAAACACCAGGTATCTTTGATGTAATATTATAATACAAATTTATGAGGATGCTTCAAAATCATTATGAATGATAAGTATCAAAGGTTGGACTAAGAACATTACGAGGAATAAAAAAAAAGTTTTTTGATAAATGTTGATTGATCAAAACGTATTAATCGATATTCGTTGATCGATAGGATATCGATCGTGTTTCGATCGAAGAGTTTCTTACCGAATTCTCGTTTCCATTTTCAATAACTCGATCAATCGAACTATTAAAATAACAAAATCAATGATAAAAAGGGATAGTTTTTTAACCAAAGAGGCTTGGAAGACATTGGGTATTCTTGTAAATTCCAAATGCATACCCTACAAGATTCAAGGAGCATTTGAAGCAAGAGAGGAAAGAGGGTTTCTACTATTGTTATGTGTGTAAGCTTTGTGAGATTTCTTTAAGTGTTTTGTCTCTAAAGTGAATGTTTTCTCTTCATAATTTCTCCATTGTATTTGTAATCTCCATCTTTGAAGTTAGTAGAATTCATCTCTATTGGAGGGATGAAGAATTGAATTAGACTTATCATATTGATTAGGTTGAACCACTATAAATCTTGGTTGTATTCTTTCTTTGCTTTCAATATCTTTGATATTCTACATCTAAATTTTGTGGTGTGATAGTTGAAATATCTTTATTTAAATGTTTTGACGTGGATATTTCTATTTTGTTTAGATTTATTGATATTTGTAATATTTAAGAGTTTTTTATCATAACATTTATTAATATGAATAGAGTTACAAATCGCAATGAATTAGAATAAAATAATCATTTAAATATTTTTTAAAAAATAATGACGGTAAAAAATGAAACAAAATATTAAAAGTAGAGACAATTTTGCTAAAATTTCACGTTATTAATTTGGTGAAGGAAATCAATATCAATGATTTGTGTGAATTAACTAATGAGAATGATTTTAAAATTTATGGAGTTTTTATTTATTTCCTACCATATTTTTAAAAGTAAATAAGAGAATAAGAATGATTCAATTTCCTTACGATAAAGACAACCTAACATCATTAAGCATATGTGACACTTTCCTTTTACATGCAAACATTAAGAACCATTAGAAAAGCTACCATTTACATGTTGCAGTGAATAAATCAACTTCATTTTGAGGAACCTTACTCGAAATCGAGTCTTGGAGTTAAAGTGATTTTGAGGAGTGTGGGTAAATTATACTCCGCTGGTAATGAAACATTGAACTTACCTAAGTAACACAATATGTGATTGTGGGCTAGCTAGCTGGCCCTTCTTTTGGAAGCAGAAAAGGACATTCTGATTTTGGATTTATCAACTTTCAAAGAGTCTATGGTGGAAAGTTTAGAAGAAATTATAAAATTTTCAATTTAATATCCATAATTATTATAAATTTTATTAAATATTATTTTTAATCAATATAAGATATTATAGTTTGTCTTTGCAAACTCCTTACATTATATTTTTAATATATTTTATTATATTATATTCTATTTTAATCACTTATTTATTTTTACTTTTTTTTAGAATTCACATTTTATTTTTTCAAAAGAGGTTAAAAGTTTTTTTTCCTCTATCGATTGAAATTTAACTCTAAAATATTAACCTAATAGATCTAGATATTCATAATTTTTTATCTTTAATCAACATTAGACATTACATCTAATAAATAAATAAGAGTGATAAGATATTATAGTTTTGTGAGGTTAATGAAAGAGCTAACCCTTTAAACATAAACAGTAATATTTCACCACAAACAAATTACTTGCTTTGTTGAAATTTATTAAATATTGTGAAAATGAAATCTAGAGAGTAGTAGAAAGAGTATCAATCAGTTTTAATTTGTGATTTTGGATTTGAAATGAAAGCTAATAAGTCAACATCAAGAAGGAGCTACTAGGAGGTGACTATTGCTGTTTTGTTCTTTAAAATTTAAGGAGTTTAAGTCAAATTCAAAAGAAAAGTAAATTCTTTACTACGTCTTTCAAAAGTTTAAATTCCACAGGGCTTATCTTCTAAGATGGTAAGGCTGCCCATAATTTGCCATCAATAAAATCTCAGTAACTTGACTTTTTAAGAGATTGGTACCACAATTTAAGGTCTTTTCTTGAGCTACTCCTATTTGTCACATTTTGTGCATTACCTCATTTGCAAATTGTACTTAAAATTTAAACTAATCAAAACCTAACTTCAATAGCTTCTCTTGTTAACATTCCACAAATATGATCGTACTATTACAAAAAATGGTATTTAAGTCGCTGTATAAAGTCGGTTCAGGGTAGAATCGACGCTATCCACGTTGGACGTAGTGTCGGTTGATGTGACGAACCGACGCTAGCCGCGTGGGTAGCGTCGGTTGATGTGGCGAACCGACGCTAGCTGCGTGGGTAGCGTCGGTTTGCCCCATCAATCGACGCTACGTCCACGTGGATAGCGTCGGTTGACGTGGCAAACTGATGCTACCCACGCGGCTAACATCGGTTCACCACATCAACCGATGCTACTCACGTGGCTAGCGTCGGTTCGCCACGTCAACCGACGCTACGTCTTATTTTTTAAATTATAAAATGGATGAAGTAAATAAAATTGAAATTTTTTTAGGTCATTAATTATTATTTTATTTGACTCTTTAGAATTTAAGTTGGATATAAATATATATAAATAATATAACTTTTCTTTTTTTTCAGACAATTAGTTTTAAAAATTATAAAATTTTGTTTATTTGTTTGGATATTTAAATTTATATATTTACGTACAATATATCTTTATTTAATTTTGTGTATCTATTATAATTAAATATTATTGTAAAATTATTTTTTTTTCTTTTTCTATAGTACTTATTATATGCATAGTTTAAATAAAATAATAATTTACAAAAAAAATTTTAATTGGGTGGACAGCGTTGGTTGACGTGGCGAACCGACGCTACCCATGCGGCTAGCGTCGGTTCGCCACGTCAATCGACGCTATCCACCTAATATATCCGTTCGGCTCATTTCTTATACAAAAACCCAAAAATTTCATTTCTCTTCTCCATTTTCTCTCAAAACCGAGCACACATCCACCTTTTTCTCAATTTTTGGCCACCTCCGACCACCATTTGTAACGCCGTTTTGTGGGTTATATTACTCTTCTCATTATCTTTCAAATCTACTATTTTTTTGAGCGAAATACTCAAATTTTTTATACCCATTTTTTCACTTATTCTAACTTGCAAAACACCATTTTCTTCCTCATTTCCTCTGTTTAGTCACTTCATAACATTCTTGTAAGTATTTCTATTAATTTTGCAGCTTATTATTCAGTTTGTTTTATTTTTTGTATAAATTTTTTATTTAGGCATTTATTTTATTTTGCTTGTTATTATATATTTGACTTATTTTCTGTCAAAATAATATCTGAAATGTTATGGATTTGAGGGATTATATATATTTACAGTGCGTGGATAAATTTATTTATATACAAATAATTATATTTTAGGCAATTAGTGAATAGATGAAAAGTAATATGTTTTTTAAAATTTTTAAGAAATTATATTGGTATTAGAGTTATACGTGCTATATATCTCTTGACTCTTAAAAAAAATATAAATATGTTTTTTAAAATTTTTAAGAAATTATATTGGTATTAGAGTTATACGTGCTATATATCTCTTGACTCTTAAAAAAATTATAAATATATATTTATAAACTCAATAATTTAAATAATATATATATATATTAATAAAATTCAAATAATAACTAAAAACTAAGTAGTATTATTATTTTTATTTATATATGCTACTTATGAGTTAAAATGTTAAATATGTTACTATAGTAGCCCCTATTTCTATAGAATGTTATATACGTGTAATCAATATTACTTTTTAATTATGATATAGTAACATGTTTAGAAATTAAAATCAATCAAAGTGATTGATTTTTATATATTCATGATGGCATGCTGTTTATTTTTTAATTTATATAGAAATGAGGTTGTTTGTAACTTTATATTTTCATTCCTCCTTTAGGTATAGATTGATTCCCAACTCTAACCCTATTATCATTCCCAAAGTTAATTATATATAATAATACTTGAAATATATTCATCGAATACATAATTAATTAATATGTTCAATTAATGTCATTAATAGAAAATGGAAAAATCTTGGATGTCAAAGTGTTGAATTTAGTAAGACTATATTTATGGAGTTGAAAGTTTCATGGAATTTTCTTGTAGAAATAGTAATACTGGAACTAGTATGATTCGATGCCCATGTGTTAAATGTAAAAATGAGCGATTTCATGAATTTGACGAGGTTAAGTATTACCTTATCGGTAATGGTATTCTTTTGAGCTATAAATGTTGGTATTATCATGGAGGAAATATTGATAATACTCATGGGAAAAAGATAAATAATAATGTGAGTGGATTGCATTCATCTTATCATAATGTACAGACAGAAAATATGTTTCATGGTGTTGAAGATGAATTACGCGAGGATGATCCCGAAACCTTTAAAAAATTTATAGAAGATGCCGAAAAATCGTTGTATTCAAAATGCAAAAAATACACTAAAATGTCGGGATTGGTTCATTTGTACAATGTGAAGGCAAAACATGGTTTTTCTGACAAGGGATTCACAGAATTACTAAATCTACTAGTCGATATGTTTCCTGAGGGCATTGAATTGCCATCTTCAATATATGAAGTGAAGAAATCTCTTAGTCGATTTGGCATGGAATATCATAAGATTCACGCTTGTCCAAATGATTGCATTCTTTATAGAAAATAATATGAGACATTAGATGATTGTCCTACGTGTAAAGAATCAATATGGAAGCATGGTACAAATGAGACAATACATAAGAAAGGCGTGCCTATAAAGGTTCTTTGGTACTTTCCTCCGATTCCTAGCTTTCAAAGGTTGTTCAATAGTAAAGATACATCAAAGATGTTGACTTGGAATTCAGATAATAGATCTGATGATGGGGTGTTACGTCATCCTTGTGATTCTCCAAATTGGAAAGTAGTAGATAATTTATCTCCTCAATTTTCATCTGATCTGCGCAATCTTCGTCTTGCCATTGTTGCTGATGGAATTAATCCACATAGCTCCCTTAGTAGTAGATATAGCTGTTGGCCAGTAATTATGGTAACATACAACCTTCCTCCCTGGTTGTGTATGAAAATAAAATTCATGATGTTAACATTATTGATCTCAGGACCGAAACAACCCGGTGTTGATATTGATGTATATTTGTAGCCTTTGATAGATGATTTAAAGACGTTGTGGAATGATGGTGTAAATTTTTACGATGCACATAAAGAAGAACACTTTAACTTGAAGTGGGTCATTTTATGGACAATTAATGATTTTCCTGCCTATGGAAATTTATCTGGACATGCAAAAAAAGGTTACAAGGGATGCCCTATATGTAGTGATGGAACTTCTGCAGCTTATCTTGTTCACGGACAAAAGATGTCTTATAGAAGACATAGAATATTTTTTCCATATGGACACAAGTTTAGATACCAAAAGAAACCATTCGATGGTGAAGAAGATCATGATCATGCAACTCGACTTTTGCAAGGTGTTGAGATATTAAGGTAATTGAATGATATGACATTCAAACGATATGGAAAGATGAAAAAAAACTCACTAAGGTAGGGAAACGAAAGAGGTTAACTAATGAAATAGGTGAAAATGAAAAAGAGTTTGAACCGACTTACCATGGTTGTTGGAAAAAAATCAATATTATGGGAATTACCTTATTGGAAATACCTACACATTCGTCACATCTTAGATGTCATGCATATTGAGAAAAATGTATGTGAGGGCTTGATTTGTACTTTACTTAATATACCTGGAAAAACAAAGGATGAAATTAAAGCAAGATTGGATTTAAAGAAACTAGGCATACGATCTGAATTGGAACCAAGGATGGAAAATGATAAGAATCGAACATACTTACCACCAACATCATATACAATGTCAACAAAAGAGAAGGATATGTTTTGTAAATGTTTGGATGGTGTAAAAGTTCCTGATGGTTACTCATCCAACTTAAGAAATTTTGTGTCTATCATCGATAAAAAACTGTATGGATTGAAATCACATGACTGTCATATCTTAATACAAAAGTTATTACCAATTGCTATTAGATCAATTCTTCCAAAACATGTTCGATTATCAATAATTTGGCTTTGTTCATTCTTCAATACACTATGAAAGAAATCTATATCAATTGGCGAGTTAAATTCTTTACAGAAAGATGTTGTAGAGACTTTGTGTCTAATTGAAAAATATTTTCCTCCTTCTTTCTTTGATATAATGATTCACTTGTGTATTCATTTAGTTCAAGAGGTTTAATTGTATGGTCCTACTTACTTAAAGTGGATGTATCCTTTTGAGAGATATATGCAAGTCCTTAAAGGATATCTAAATAATAGAAATCGACCTGAAGGATGCATGGTGGAACACTACATTGTTGAAGAGGCCATTGAGTTTTGTTCTGAATACTTTAGTGGTTGCACTGAAATTGGTAATCCTATGCACAAGTTGTTCTTAGAACGTCACATGATCCAAGTAGGTAACCCTATGCTTGGTGGAAGTAAGAAATTATTTATTGACCGCACTCGATGGGAAAAAGTACACCGAATCATTTTGGTAAATAATGATGAGGCACAACCGTACATAGAGTAAGTGATGTTCATTGTTTCATGATTGCAAAAATCATTTTTTATTTAACTATTAATGATGATATATAACTTCATATATATTTAATAACATTACATGATGCATTTAAACTTATTGAAGATTGATCCTCGTTATAAAAAAAAGGAGGAGAAAAATGGTTGTATGATGAACATAAGCGAGAGCTTATTAATTGGTTTCGTAACCATGTAAGTGTCACAAACAAAAAATCATGCATGTATCTTCCTAGATCTATTCAATGTTTTAAAACTTTGCTCTAAACACATTTTGTGTTTTTGTATACATAGATTAAAGATGAACTCAAGAAACCCAATCATAAAATATCAGAAAGTTTACAATGGCTTGCACATGTGCCAAAATTCGATGTCAAATCATTTTATAGTTTCATAATAAATGGATCGAGGTTTACAACTCAAGCTAGGGACAAAGTCCAAGTAAATCAAAATAGTGGTGTGAAGATGGTTGCACAAACTATGCAATTTACGAGTTCAAAAGATGTTAATCTTGTATTTTCTGATAGAACATATTATGGTATAATACAAGAGATTTGGGAATTAGATTATGAGGTCTTTCATGAAACAGTTTTCTTGTGTGATTGGGTAGAAGATGTTATCAATGTTGGATATAAAATAGATGATTTTGGATTTACCCTTGTAAATTTATCCAAGATAAGTTACACTGATGATCCTTTCACATTAGCACTTCATGCAAAACAAGTATTTTACGTGAGTGATCAAATTGATCCAAGATGGTCTATTGTGTTAACGCCTACACAAAAAGAGTTTTGGTATTGTGATGTTGTAGAAGATGATGACTCTATGCTTGATACATTAACCAATATTAGTAATTTCTCAAATAAATTGCCTAATGTATGTGATGATCTAATTGATGATGATGATTCTTCGTCATGGGCTCGAAATGATTGTGAAGGAATATATGTATATGATCAACAACCTAATTAAACATAACATATGTTCTATATTGTTGTAATAACTCTTATATATATGTATGTTCCTAAAATTGTCAATTAATTTATATATTTCTTCATTGTTTGCAGATATATATTTCATGGATCTTCGGATAACAGAGCTTGTAGATCCAAATGATCCATTGGGGTATTTGAAAAAAAAGGGTTGGGCGAATATACCTGATGCTCCACTTAACCCAAATGATAGAATACTTGTTCTATTTGATGCTAATGGTAATCCAATAGGAGAAAATGGTCAACAATTGAAATTCTCTATTGGTCGACTTGCGAAGTCCAATATACCAATCAATATAAATGATTGGTCTCACGTTGACGATGCAGAAAAGTTCAAAATATGGATAAGCATTTGTGTAAGTCTCTTATATTTTATAATCAATATATATTATATATTTTTTGTATTATATCTAATCTTTTGTATTGTGTTTTTACAGAATCGTTACAAAGTCGATGACAGTTGGAAATGCAAGTGTTATAAGATTGCAAATAAGGCATGGAAGGAATACAAGACTTCCAGATTGGCAAGAAATTATGTGTTTCTATATTTGGAAACACTTGATGAGGTAGAGCTCTACAAAATCCCTCAAGGACACCTATGGATTACACCTCAAGTTTGGAAAGACTTTGTGGATTATAGACGTTCAGATGAATTTCAAATTATTAGGGAAGAACATCAGAATATACAAATGCATAACATTCTTCCTAACCGTACTAGGAGGTCTTCAAATCCTGAAGTTAGATATAGAATAATATTATTAATTTGTCTTAATTTATAAATATTTTTATATTTATTTTCCTCAATTTAATTTCATGTCATTGTTAATAAATTTTTCATAATTTATGTAGGAAGCTAAATTGGGTAGACCTGTTACTCGAACTGAATTGTACATAGAAACAAAGACTCCCAAAATGAAGAATTCAAGACCAATGACTAAGCGAGGAGAAGAACAACTAAATAAGTTGGTTAGTAATTTCGGTTGATAAAAAGTCTTAATGATTTTTAATAATTGATGTAATAATGAATGATATGTTTGTGTTTTTTATTATTTGTAGAGAGCTAGCCAAGAAAAAATATCCAGGGGTGAAATAATCAAAGAGCCTGGGAGAGATCCTTTATATCATGCATTCGGACGCGAGCATCCTAGTCGTGTTAAGGGAGGTAGCCAATATGATGGTTATATGGAGTATTTTAACATTCCAAAACAAAAGCCTCAGATGGTAAGTAAGGAAAAGTAAACTAAAATTGAAGAAGAATTCAACTCCTTTAAGGCCTCAGTGTTAAGTGAAATTGCCACTCTAAAAGAACATCAATCACAACAAATGTCAGCCATGTCATCATGCTACAACCAAGGCATGCCATGTTGGCCAAGCATGTAACCATCCATGCCAGGCATGCCACCATCCATGCCAGGTATGCCACAATCCATGCCAGGCATGCCACCACATGTCAGGTAGGCCACCATCCATGCCAGGCATGCCACCCATGCAATCTCATTGCGCTCAAACTACATCCATTATGGGATATAGCCATCCTATTGGTCCTCACTATATGCCAAGAATGCATATGCAATCAAGTAGTGGTTCATTTTCTCCAATGCAATATGCACATTCTTACCATCAATCAAACCAGGATGAACGTTTTGGTGAGAATGTACATTCAATAGCTACCCCACATAGGAGTACTCTTCTATTTGATGAATCATATGTGGTAAAATTTTAATTTATGGTGTATATAATCTATTATTTTTAAATTTTTATTATATGTTTTATTTTTTATATATAACACTTAAATTTTTTACAAAATATGAAATATTTGTTGAAACATCCTTCGTCAAAGGACTTTGTTGCTATTGGAATGATACAACAATTGAGCGATGATCGAATGATTCATAATCAATATTTTCCTAATCATTGGCGAATAGTAATTGATCAATCATTGTTTCATGATTGTCCACTACCTGTGCCTTCTGATGCTACCGCAGTCTAAGAGGCGGTTGAACAGTATATGGCTTGGCCGTCGATTCAAGTTATTCTAAATTTTAATGTGGTACTATTTTTTAACTTAAAAGATAACACTTGTTTACTACTATTATTTTATTATATCTTATATTGTTACTAAAATACATATATAATAATTTTTTTAGTCTATTATACCAAAACTCTTAAATGCGGCACATTTAAGATATACGAAGCAAGTATCTCGTGCTAAATCTATGTCTAGTGGCCAATCATCGAGCACCAAGTCATTCAAGAAGAAGCCTTGGAAAAAGTATAGTTATGATTATGCTTTAAGCTTCAGTAGAAGTCTTGGCACTTTGATGACTATTGTTGGGAGGGCATCTAGCATAAATGATGGATAGATTGTGCCACTTCCTATAGAAATTTCTAGTGTAGACCTCGGCCAAACTTATATATCGATCGAGTGTATATTGCAACTATTTGAATATCAAATGATTGATTTAAGTATAATTCAAGCGTGGACAAGATGAGTCCTCAATCTATTTATTTTTCTTTCATTTATGTAAACTATATTATCTAATTATATATATATATATATATATATATATCTTTTATATAGGGCGTGCTATTATCGACTTCAACATAATCACTCATCACATTGAGCAATGTTCTATGATTCTTCATATGTCAATCAATATCAAGAGAAGGATGTTAGCATCAGAGCTAAACAATTATATGATAGGACATTAATGCTTAACAGAAATCAAAAATTGATAATCGCTTGGCCATTAAGGTTTGAACAAGGCCAAGATCATTGGATGTTGGTAATCATTGATCTATTCAATAATCATGCATGGTACTATGACTCAGCTTCTATAGAACTGAGTAAAGATACAAAATCAGTTGTTGAAATGTAAGAGTTATAGCTAAATATTAGTTTCTTCTATTATTTTTTGTAATATTTAATAAAAACTAACCGTTTTAAACCTTGATAGGGCATGGAAGTTGTGGAAAAAGTTTAAGGGCATTGCCCTTAAAAAATCTCATAAGCTTATATGGACAAAAGTTATGGTATGTACAAACCAATATTAATAATTTTATTAATTTTGCAATTGAATAATAAAGATGTTCGAATATGAAAAATCATGTACACTTTTTTTTGTAGGTTCCACAACAAAATAATGGAGTCATGTGTGGTTATTATGTCATGAAGTTTATGAGCGAAATCATCACAAATATCAAAATTCCAATTGATGATGTGGTAATATCTTTTACCCATATACATAAATATTTTTAACATATTTGAGTTATTTTTGTAAATAACTGAAATTACATTCTTATTTTGATTTTAAATACATGTAGTTCTTTGGTTGGAACAAGACGGGCTACAACCAACAAATTTTTGATGATTTACGAGAGGAATGGGCAGAACACATGATTCAAATTATATCATCACAAGAAGAATCAAGAGAAGATTCAGATGATCTTGAATAGTATATGACAACATAATGGTAATTTTTTTAATGATTTAATTTCTCTTTTCCTGTGTCTGAAGTCCCTTGTTTGATGGATGATTATATGCTCTGTATTTAGGGGAATGTATTGTTTTATGGACCTATTTTTGAACCACACTACATCTCATCTCTCTTGCCTACTTTCCTTATGACAACAATTAACACTTTATTAATCATTTGTCTATAAATATGAAGTTATTTGGAATCTTTGCTAGTAT
Organism: Hippophae gyantsensis; assembly: GCA_030763125.1. NCBI lineage: Eukaryota > Viridiplantae > Streptophyta > Magnoliopsida > Rosales > Elaeagnaceae > Hippophae > Hippophae gyantsensis. The sequence continues at coordinate 32,916,091 of CM061030.1, forward strand.
TTTTAATGCTATAATGAGCTCTAAATATGAAATCAGGTGTAACTCCGATTTGTTTCTTGGTTTGTATGAGTTTTGGTGCCCATGAACGTGTTCCATACGTTTAAGGGCACCAAAACTCACACAAGCCAAGTAAGAAATTGGAGTTATACTTTGATTTCATATTTAGAGTTCATTATAGCATTAAAAATACTAATAGAGAGATTCCAGATAACTTCATATTTATAGATAAATGATTAATTAAGTGCTAATATGAGTTCGTCGAAGGGTTATATCACTCGTATGTCGCTGTGGTAATCTCTCTTTTATGGTAATATTTATAATGATTTAATTTCTTCATTCATATGTCTCTGAAATTTAGACTGCTTCTTTGATGGATGTTTACGTGCTCATGTATGTAGGGGAATATGAATTGTTATATGGATCAACTGTTTTTTGTCTTGTTTTCTTGTCATAATGCTGGTGATTCTAAGCCAACCAAGCTTACTCGCATCCAATTACACTTTAATGACATTATGTTATTTGTAATTTAAGTTAATTATATGTATTGTATATACATTATTTGTTTTTGTAATAAATTTAATTATCAAATAATTAATTATATTTGAAATTTTAATTATTTGTATTTTAGTTTTTTATGCTATATATATATTGAATTGAATATGAAAAATGAGAATAAAAACAAAACAATTCATAAAATGTACGTGTAAAGTCGGTTCACGTGACGAACCGACTTTACATTTTAAGTCACTCAATTTAAAGTCGGTTTTTAACCGACTTTAATGCCCATTTTTGTAATAGTGTCGGTTCATTATATCATGAGAAAAGTAGGCACTTATAATCTTTAGCTATCGACAAGTACAATGCAGCTCGATTTTATTTTCATTAGTCAAGTGCTAAAAGGGGAGAGAAACACAAACAATTTACACTATTAAGATCCGAACCACAGCCCTTGTGGGATTTGCAAGAAGGATTACCCTTCATTGAAGGAGCTCACAGGTTCAAACATGCTTAGATAAAGTTATTGAACTATTTAAACTATTGTCTAACATAGAGACAAATCACAAAAACAAGTTTTATATGATTATAATTACATAGCACTTGCCAATTTGCAGGAAATAATTGATTGTCATACACTTCTATAATGTAAAAAGTGATAGATTAGTCATAAAATTATGCTTAAAAATGCACTTAAATCTTTAAATTGTTACCTTAAATACTACAATCATATTTGGTTCGTAAAATGTAAATGTAATGAGAATAAGAATGATAAGAGAAATTAAATATAATACAAATAATATTATTATTACTATGTTTCTTTAAGTGGTGTAATTAAAATAATGATAAATATTAAAGTAAAATTTATAAAATTATAAATGGAGCAAAAGTAGAAATAAACTTTTTTAATTTTTAAATAACATAAAATGATAAATAAATTAATAATCAATTATAAAAATATGTGAAAAAATAGAGCATTTCTGTGTATTCCTAAGGGATGTGACAAAAATGAGAATTACTACCATTGTTAGAATGTTTCACATTTTATTCTAAATTAATAGTCAAACCAAACACAAAATCCCTAAATTATTCTCATTATCATTTATATTATTATCAACCAAACATGACTTACAAGTACCATTATTTTCTTGAGAAAAGTGTCATAGAGGTATTAGATCATTTGTGTTATTTGATCTCTTAGATTATAAGTTGTGTCATTTAGCTTTTAATACCAAATAGATATAAGAAGAAAAGAGAAAGTTTATTTTATTTAGAGTTTTACTAGAGTAATAGTTTATTTTGTTTAGAGTTCTATTCTTATGTACTACTAGAATCCTATATAGAAATATTTATTTAAAGTTTTTTTTGTTTGTATTACTAGAATCTCACGTAGAAACTTTATGAACTATTCTAGGAACTTTTCAACTATAAATAGCTAGGCCTTATGGTTGTATAAGGCATTCTATCTAGAAAATAATCAATTTAGTAATATTAAAGAAGTTCTATTCTTTTTTTCTCATATTCCTAATATTTTAGAAATATTTCTTATTTCTTCCGTTTGAAAGTTGAAGTCCTCTTATCCGTGAGATAGAGGAATATTTTTAGGCTAGTCATACTTAAGAGTTCCTAGAGTGATCGTCTAAAGATAGATAACATAATTAGGCTTATCATATTCTAGATTTGTTAGAGTGTTTGCCTAGATAATAGTTTCATTATGTTTGTTTCATAACACAAATTCAATAATCTCTTACCAGAGAGTGAGTTTGTCTAGTCTAAACTTTGCTCATCTTTTTTATTTTCTAAGTACTTCAATATCATTGGTGCATTTTCGTTTCCATCCTACATCAGGTGGAATTTGAGACAAGTTTAGCTTGGGAGAATGAAGTATAATAAAGTGATACGAGAAGAATATCAAAAATTCCGTCAAGAGATTCAATAGAAAATAAGGAGCTTACTACAACTATTTCTCAACTAACTAATAATGATAATAGGCCTAAAGTCCAAGCCTAAGAAGTATAGAATGCATATGGAGATAGGATCGAGCTAATACTACCCAGAAGACAAGTTGAAGGATTATTTCTAAGAATATTTGTTGATCCAATACCCCTAAGAAGACATGTTGCCCTCACTGATAGTTCTAGTGATAAAGATTTAGAAGAAGAATATTTTAGAGGTCAAATGAAAAGAGGATGCCACCAAAAAGACCAAGAATCACAAGACTATCATCTCAAAATTAACCTTCGTATTTTCTATGGCAACATGAAGGTGGATAATTTTCTTGATTGGATCTCAAATGTGGAACAATTCTTTGATGTTATGGGCATTCTAGAGGAAAAATAAGTCAAACTAGTAGCTTATCAACTCAAAAAAAGAGCTTCAGCATGGTGGGACCAACTCAAAAAAATAGATTGAGATAAAGGAAAGCTCTGATCAAAACATGGCCTTAGATGAAGTGATACCTAATGCGTATGTTTCTTCCCTCTAATTATGAACAAATATTATTTCAACAATATCAAAATTACTAATAAGAAAATTGTTCAGTTCAAGAGTATATCACATAATTTCACCATTTATCTACTTGAAATAATTTGGAAGAATCTGAAGCATAACAAGTTGCACGCTATACGGATGGACTCCATCTACCAATATAAGATCAAGAATCCTTGCATCAAGTATAGATAGTCACTGATGCCTACAATATGGCCCTTGAAGTGGAGATATAGTTAGGTAGGACAAGTTCAAGTACAAGATCGCAAGCCCTACCAAGCCCATCAGTTGAAACAACTAAGCCATGACATAACAAAGGAAAAACACATAAGGATGACACATCAAAAACAAAAAAAAACTCAATCAAAGGAAAACATTGCTTGTAATCCTCCATAGAACCCTTATGGATGCCTAGTATCATAAAAAAGTTATAGATGCAGACAAATGGATCATCGTTCTAATCAATGCCCAAAGAGAGAAGCAATCAATCTGGTAGAGCAAGAATATAAAGATCATAAGGAAGAACCATGATATGATGACTACGAAGGTGTTGAGTTTCCTGAAATGGATAAAAGGGAACATGTTAATTGTGTTATTAGTCGACTCCTTTTGTCACCAAAGCAAGACACACTGATGTACAATATCTTTTGCATTTGCTACTTAATTAATAATAAACTATCTTCTTTACTGGAAAAAGAAGATGTACCTAAAGTTTCTAAAGTGGAGGAAAAATCATTCCTTACAATATCTCAAGCATTATTCTTTGCAAAAGCGAAACAAAGTAAAGAGATATTTGCCTTGGTAGTCAAATAAGAAGCCATGTCAACTTCAACCATTCTTTCCCATGTAAAAACAATCCTCGATGAGTTTGAAGAAATCATGCGAGAAGAACTACCAATTGGGCTACCACCAATGAGAGGTATCCAACACCATATTGATCTCATTCCAAGAGAAATCCTTCCCAATCTTTCTCATCATAGTCTAAGTCCAAAAAAGAGTGCAATTCTCCAACAAAAGGTTAAGGAGTTAATTAGCAAAGGGATGATTCAAGAAAACATGAGTCTATATGTAGTACCAACCTTAATAGTTCTAAAGAAGGATGGAGATTGACATGTATGTATGGACAGTCTAGCTATCAACAAGATAACAATAAAATACAGGTTTCCAATATCATGTCTTGATGAAATGCTTGATATGCTTTATGGAATAATCATATTCTCAAAAATTGACCTACATAACAAATATCACTAAATTTGAATTAGATATGGAGATGAGTGAAATATTGCATTCAAAACAAAAGAAGGATTGTACGAGTGGCTAGTGATGCCTTTTGGATTATCAAATGCACCTAGCACATTCATGCAACTTATGAATCACATCTTGAAGTCATACATTGGTAAGCTTATAGTTTTTTACTTTGATGACATCCTAATTTATAGTCGAACACAAGAAGAAAATTTGGAGCACTTGAAGAATGCACTCATTATTTTGAAGGAAAATAATTGTACCTTGATTTGAAGAAATGTAGTTTCTTGACCAATAAATTGGTAATCTTGGGTTTTATCATCACTACCAATGGAATTGAAGTTGATGAGGAGGAAGTACATTCTATGGGTTAGCAACCTTCTACCAAAGGTTCATTAAGAAGTTTAGTACTATTGCTACCCCAATTATTGAATGCCTAAAGAATGGAAAGTTCAACTGGGGAGAAAAGCTAAAAAAGGTTTCAGTTATTGAAAGAAAAGCTGACTTTTGCACCAGTATTATCATTTTCAAACTTTGATAAGATCTTTCAAGTGGAGTATGATACCTCGGATTTAGGAATTGAAGGTGTTTTATCTCAAGATGTGCGACCGTTGGCTTACATTAGTGAAAAGCTCAGTAAAGCACGAGGAAAGTGAACTACATAAGAACTTGACTTTTATGTAGTATTTTTCACTTTGAAATACTAGGAACATTATCTCATCCAAATAGGTTTTTTTGGTTTACTGATCATGAGACATTTAAGTTTATCAATTATCAAACTAAGCCTAGCAGGACATATGCCAGGTGGATTTTCTACCTGCAAAAAATCTCATTTTGTTCTAAAACACAAGTTTGGTCAACATAGCAAAATGGTTGATGCATTAAGTCGTAAGGAAATCTTATTGGTCAATTTAAGAACTAAAATTGTAGGGTTTGAATATCTTAAGGATACATACACTAAAGATGAATATTTTAAGAACCTTTGGGAAAAGTGTCAACTGAAACAAGATGTAGGAAACATGCACATACATGAGGGATGCTTTTTTTTATGTACCCAATTTTGTATCCCTAAAACTTCACTAAGGGAGAAAATCATTTGAGACTTACATGCTAGAGGACTAAGTGGACATCTTGTAAGAGACAAGACCATCGCACTTGCTAAAGAAAGGTACTTCTAGCCTCGGTTGAAAAAATATGTTAGCAAGTTTTTCCAAAGGTGTTATGTGTGCCAAACATCCAAAAGACAAGTTTAAAATACTAGATTATATACATTTTTACCTGTCCCTGAAACCACTTAGGAAAACTTATCCATGGATTTTGTCCTAGAACGTCCAAGACTCAATGGGATGTAGACTCAGTTTTTGTTATTATTAATAGGTTTTCCAAAATAGTTTTTCTTTCCAAAATGATGCATTTTATCCCATGTGAAAAAACTATAGATGCGTCAAATATTGAAAAACTCTTTTTCAAAGAGATTATTCATCTACATGGAGTTCCACAACCAATTACTTTAGATGGAAACACAAAGTTTCTTTCTCATTTTTGGAGGACATTATAAGCACACTTTGATACATCACTCAACTTTAGTAGCACTACACATCCTCAAACTGATGGTCAAATAGAAGTAATGAACCAAACACTTGGCAACATGATTTTTTGTCTTTGTAATGACAAACCAAAATAGTGGGACCTCACTCCTGCACAAGCTAAGTTTGCCTTCAACAGTATTGTGCATAGTTCAACTGAAAAGACCTCATTCGAGGTTGTATATGTGAAAGCCCCAAAACACACATTGGATTTGGTTAATCATCCAAGGATTCATGGGAAAATCAAGGCTATCGAAGAGATGGAAAATAAGATTCAAACTATTCCTTTAGAAGTAAAAAAAAAGCTTATAGAGTCCAATGTCAAGTATAAAGTAACAGTCGAAAAGCATAGAAGAAAGAAAGTTTATCAAGTAGGAGACATGGTGATGGTACGTTTGCAAAAATAATGCTTTCCTATTGGCACATACAACAAGCTAAATGATAAAAAATATGGACCATGTTGAATACTGAAAAGGATCAATGAAAATGCATACATAGTGCACTTACCCAAAGATATTGTCATCTCAACAACGTTTAATGTATCAGATATTTATGACTACCACTTGATGAATGCTTAAAATGAACTAAAATTACCATGATTTAATATACTTTAATTGATTAAATAAATTTATATTTTTATGATTTTATCCTATTTTTATATAAATTTATCTCTTCGGAATCATGGGTATTTTTATTAATTTTTAGGTATTTTTGTTCAAAAATAACTTAAAGACTCAGAAAAATACTGGAGGCAATACATTAGAAATATTTTGAGAAAAAATGAGGAAAAATCAAAAAATGGAAAAATTGGACAAAGTCGATCAAAATGTAAAAATGACGAGTCCCGCGCACAACCAACATAGTGCAACACATGCTTGCACCGAGTTTTGTGCACGCCAACATTTGTCTATGCCGAGTCTCGCGCCAACATATGCCTACACCTGGCCTGTGGGCACCAATGCCCGTTTTCCATAAATCTCGCCCCCACACGAATGCCAGCATGTCCAAATGAGTCCAAAATAAATTTTTGAGATATTTTCTCACTTTTTTTGGCTTTTTGCTCATCTATAAAAGGTTCATCTCCCTCGTTGTAAATATCATCCCTCAAATAAAAAATCTCCTCTTTTTCTATCTAGTTCTTAGTTTTTAGTTTTTTTAGTTTTAAAGTTCTTTTCTTTTTGAGAAGAATTAGTTATGTTTTTATAGATTTCTAGTTTTTAATTCAGTAAATGGAAATACAAATCTATTTGGAGGTTTTCCCGCAATAGAATTAGCATTAAAGTTCTGTAAGGATTCTTTTAAGTTATAATTTTAATATGAAATCTTTATAGTTATTTTTTATGTTTTATTCTTATATGTTATGTTTAATTTTTCAATGATTAAATTTAACATAGATGGTTGTTTGTAAATATGATATAATAATAACTTGTTATGCTTGCGAAATATTAAATAAATAGGTAAAATATCTTTATAAAATAAATTTATTTTGTTTTTATTCAAGATTTTATATTAAGGATATTAGAGAGAAATCTATTATTTTTCATTACAAACTTAAATTTGAAAATTAGATTATAAGGTTTAGTTATCCGATCTAATATAGAGTAGTGTTATTTTATTTATTGGCACAATCGTCCGGTAGTTAGAGTGAAACTTTATTTCAAGAGTTTTTATAAGAACTATTATTCGAAAATGTATTGACAATATATTTTCGGTAGTAGTTTTAAAACTTGAAAGTTAGTACTCGGATAATTAAATTCTTAGGTTTAATTTAGATATTTTGAAGAAAGTTTAAAATGTCTAACCCCACCAAATATGACATTTAAATAGTTCATTTTCAATCTCTTAGGAAAAAGAAATTAATATAACTAACTAAATTAATTATCGACTCCACCCATAAGTGTTAATTAATTTTTTTAATTAATAAAGAATATCTAACCCTACAAAATGTGGTATTCATATAAAAAAGAGAGAATAAATAAATATAAATTTATATCTTTGATAATCTAAATAATATAAACAAACATAATTAAGTTAATTATTATATCCATAAATACTCCATTGTTATGAATGATAAAAATTTACATAATTGTTTATTGAATCATATCTATGTTTTTTTTTTGTTATGAGATTTGGAAACACAAAAATGAAAATATCGTGATAGGATATTTAGGATTTAATATCGTTTTTAAAAATTTAAATAATAAATTAAAAACCACATATATTTATTCCTTAGATCAACTTTGGGTGTATACTTGTCATTTTCTAAAAAAAGATTCGTGCACTTAAGAGAGTTACAAATATAAACCAAAGTATCTGCAATATCAGTATTACTAACTTGATATCGATCTTATCTCATCACCACTCACTAGAACTATTCTATTCAGAAGAAAATTTAGGACGTGTTTAAAACAAGTGGAGGGAACTAATACCAAATGAATAAAGGAAAAAAAATTAAAAAATTGTTTATTTTATTTAGAGTTTTTCTTTAGAGTTCCACTAGAGTAATAATTTATTTTGTTTAAAGTTCTATTTCTCACGTACTAGTAGAGTCTTATATACAAACCTTTATTTATAGTTCTTTTTTGTTTGTATTACTAGAGTCCCACATAAAAACTTTATGAACTATTTTAAGGACTTTTCAACTAAATAGCTAGGCCCTATGTTTGTAAAAGTCATCCTAAAAAATAATCAACTTATTAATATTAAAGAAATTCTCTTCTTTCTTTTTTTCTCAAGTTCCTAATATTTTAGGAATATTTTTTCTTTCTTTCTTTTGAAAGTTGAATTCTTCTTATCCGTGAGATAGATAAATATGTTTAGGTTAGTCATACTCTAGAGTTGTTAGAGTGCTCATCTAAATATAAATAACATAACTAGATTTATCATATTCTAAATTTGTTATAATGCTTTCCTAAATAATAGTTTTTTATGTTTGTTGCATAACATAAATACAAAGACCTCTTGTTAGGTAATGAGTCTGGATAGTCTAAACTTTACTCATCTTTCTTATTTTTTGAATGCTTTCATATTATTGGTACATTAATACTTATGTCTAATGATCAAACAATACCAATGACCTAATATAAAGGACTTTTATGGCCATGTTTCCTATTCTCTTTAATGCTTCAAAATATTCCTAAGAAGCTAACGGTGTTAGCTTATTTTGTTAAAAATAACGGTGATAATGATTAAAGTGTAGGATAACTAAAAAGGATTTTTTGTGTTTTTATCTCCCCCATCCATTTTTGTAACTCTAAGTAACTAATAAATTAAATAAAGAAAAAAGAGACTAGTTAAAAAAAAGAGCAAAAATAAAAAAAAGAAATAGAATATCTAGTTAACTATATTTTTCCTCCAAGCTTACAATTTCTTACAGATTTTTTTATAACTTAATTGTTTTAGAATGTAATTTCAATAGCATATTCATGACATTATATTTCCCTTAACATATTTTTATAGATATTGAACATGAATGTGAGTTATGCAATCAAAGTTCAGAAACAGTATAACATTTAGCTCAACAAACCCATTGTTTCATAGATTATGGAGTACCTACTGTAGTGGTATCAACATAGCCAGGTTTGCACAAGACAAATTTTATTCTGACCTTAGATAGCCCACAGATGCTTTGATAACTGGCCAACAAAACAAGCTGGAATTCATTTTATCTATAGTTATAGTTGTGGTAGCCATTTGAAAGATGATGAATAATCTATTGTTTCAGCAGGTAAATCCAAACTTCTAAAGGTTATCAAAATGGATGAAAAGATTTAAAAAAGACTTTAAGAAATGAAGATGATGATATGGTTGAAAATAATAGCTCATAACTACTAGTAAGAAAAGAGATGACTAAACGGCAAAAACCACTAGCAAATTGCATGAAGTTTAATGCTGATGCAGTTTTTAAAGATTGTGAGGCAGCAATAGGGGTAATTGCGAGGAATCATCAAGGTGAAATGATTGGAATAGGGATGTAAACGGGATGAGATTGGGAGGGGGTGAGAAGGCTATCCTTATCACTCAAATAAATGCGGGGACAGGGAAGGGATGAGATATCGGAGTTTTGAAGTTTTTCAACGGGATCGGATTCTCCACTAAAAAAGACAATATCAGTTATATATTAAATAATCAAATCAATGTAAAATTTCAATTTCGTATGTTTATTATACAATTATATATAATAAACTTAAAATTTTAAATATAAAATAATAATCATACTCAAATTATTTATTTTATTATTTAAGCGATTATTAAAATAATTATTATTTTATATAATATTATATTATATTTTATAATTAAAGTACTAATTTAATGATAGAAATAATATTTTTTAATAAAAAATTAAATTTAATTATAAACTTATATAAATATATAATATATTTTTAAATAAAATATAAAAAAAATAGGATCGAAAAACAAGTGAGATGGGGATGGTAATTCCAACCTCTACCCTCCTCCCCACGAGGTCATTTTCTATTGATACTAAAATCGAATTTTTTCCATAAATTCCTCTTTCTACAGAGTAAATTAATATCCCTAGATTAAAGCATAAGGTAAAATGTAGTAAGTTAATTCAACTAAGGAAAATCATTGATCCATTGGACTACCTAACTATCCACCATGAAAAATTAGTTCAATTATTAAGCCAGGTTTTAAACTACCATTTATAGACAAACCCCCTAAAGTAATCTACTTACGATGTTTTGCTTTTTCACAGTCTCTACAAGATAGTTGTATGGTAGGGGTGAGCAAATAATCATATCTAAATTGAGAAATTCGATGCGATCCATCAAATTTGGATTGGATTGATAAACTTTAAGTGAAAATTCACGTGCACGATTGATTTAAACCAGGCTTAAACGATCGAACCAATAGGTTGATTAATCAAAACCCTTTTTTGATCGATACAACAACGATTAATAAAAATTTGAGAGCAAGTAGATTGAATACGATTAATCTTTGATCGATCGATCAAAATAAGCTCAATCGATCTACTCTAATTAGAATTCAACCCGAGAGTAACTAGATCGTACACAATTGATTCTCGATTTATCTAACCCTTTAGTTGACGGATCAAATACTTGATCGATCAACCAACACATATACCATATTTTCTTATATGTGTAAATTCAATTTTAACATGTTGAGAAATGAATGTATACCTGAAACACATCAAATTAAAGCTTGAACATTTATTTAGCTTTGAATAATGAATAATAAAATGCATCTACAAACTAGTTTATACTTAAACATTTTGTTCACAAATATCACCAATACTCGTAACCCTTACAATGTTAATGTTAAATTAATAAACAAGATTTATTATTTAATCTATAATTTAATTAAAAAATTATACATCAACATTTAAATTAAAATTATGCATTAATTTTCAAATAGAGTAGTACTCTTGAAAATGAGTAAATTATTGAGACTGGGATAATAAAAAGTATTGATACTGTTTTTTGTTAACATCATGTAGGATTATTCTTTGTAGATTTGCGAGATGAACAAACTATTAGAACCTTAGATTACCTTGTGGAGATGGTCTTTGACCCTCCGATGTTTAAGTCAGTAACTATAAGTGAAAGTTATAGGAGATCTATGATCTCGCTCTAATATTATATGGAAAAAGAGTGTTTAATTGTGATTATTTGTTATAAGATTAAAGTGATATTTCAAGTTATAATAATTGTGTGCTTGTGTGAATATATATAGAAGAAAAAATTAACCTAATGGCTATCTCTTGTCAAAATAGGATTAAGTAATTGTAACTTTGTAGACATCTATCCTTAATTATATTCTTAAATATCTCAAAAAAGGATAATTATTAGGCATTTATCTTTTTAAGATAACTAAAAAAATAATCATTTGACCTTGATATCTTTAAGATAACTATTTTGCAATTACACTTATAATGACTAGGTACTTATTGTACTTGGTCGATAAGGCTCTTTGATAATTAGGACTACTTTTTTATTACCATGTGCGATGTACTAAATTATCTCCAACAAAAAATAATTTAAATTTTTTATTAGTTATAATAATTTTTAATTAAAATAACAATATAATAATATAAATTATTTCACCTTCTCAATCATCACAAAAATTTAACTAAAATTAGATGATTATAAACATATAAACATATATGATATATGTACGATAAATGTATAAAATTAAAATATATATATATATATATATATATATTAGTAGTATATAGGTCAGTTTAATTAAATTTATATTTACAAACTTTAAAATCTTAGTCGACTAAATACAAGTCAATTTTTGCATTTTTACAACCAAAATAAACTTATTTGGACCTATAAAATATAAAATTTAATTCAAGCATGTAATGATATAAGGGGATTGCCTAAATATAGTTAAGCATGTAAATGAGTGGCAGTAGATATATCATGGCAAGTTGGACAATTCTTAGATGAAATTACACCTTGAAGAACTTTTTTTGCATCTTGATTGCATTGATCCAAGAAGATGCAATGAAGCGGCCTAAATGGATGCCCAATGATCATGCAGAGAGCTTTTTCAATTTATATCTCCCTCTATCTCTTTATAATAGGATATGTTAATGTATATTTATTAATAGATTAATTTATATCTATTAATGTATATTATATATGCTAATGTATATCTAGTTTACTTTAGTCATATCTAGTTTATTTGTAACTCCTATATAAAGGCACCATGTATATTCCTTCAGATATAGAATACAATACAATCGTTAAGTATTTCTAATACGATATCAGAGCCACTTTTCTGACTTTTCTTCTAGCAGTCTTGTCTCTTCTGGTATTACTCCACTCTTATCGCTTCCGCCGTCACAACAGTTACTGTAGCCACTCACCGTTGAACCTCTGACGTCTCTCAGCCATTATCCTTGGGTTCTGTGCCAATAACCGCCATCGTTAAGGAGTCTTGCACCATAAAGATCACTACATTCACCGTCTCCACTGTGCATCTTGCTCCAATAATATTTTTGAAGGTACCACTATGATTTGCTCGTGAATCTGACGCACAGTTTCTATTAGTGGTGCATGAGGAGGCGTGTGGGCTATGATGCTTGCAAGACTTCCACGATTGTGTAGATTTGGTCGAGTAGAAATAAAACTTCATCATATTCTTGACACTGTTCGTGGTCTTCTTCTTTCTGCCAAAGTTCTTGTCCCATTTTAGGGTGAAATTGCTCTTCATGCTGTTCATGCCATTAATCTTATTTCAAGCAATGTCATTCATAATCAGACTCCGTATGAGCACCTTTTTGGGAAATCTTTCCAGATGAGTCACATGTTCCTTCTACATATACTCTTGATCATCCTTTAGACTTCTCTATTCAATCCTCAGATATTTTTGAGGATTTTCCTACATAGGTTGTAAATAAGCAGGTTGATAACGAGCTACCCCACCTTGAGCATAGGTCCCCTACTCCTACTCCGCCTAATGATCCTTTACAAGACATTCCACCTCACCGCTTAACCCGAGTAAGATTCATTCTTACACATTTACTTGACTATCATTGCTACACTGCCCTTGCTACACTCCATGAACCTTTCACCTATCGTGAGGTATCTATTGACCCTTTATGGAAAATTGCAATGAAAGAGGAAATTGATCCATTAACCAAAAACCATACTTGGGATCTGGTTACTTTCCCTCCTAGTTAGTCTGTGGTTGGTTATAAGTGGATCTATAAGATCAAGACTCGCTCTGATGGGTCCATCAAGCACTACAAGGCTCGTCTTGTTACAAAAGGTTTTACACAAGATTATGGGATTGATTATGAAGAGACTTTTTCTCTAGTTGCCAGTATCTCCTCTGTTTGTTCCCTCTTAGTTGTTACCACTACTAGTAAATGGGACCTTTTTCAGATGGATGTTAAAAATGCCTTCCTTAATGGGGATCTACATGAAGAAGTCCATATGCAACCTTCTCCTGGTCTTTTTGTTGAAACAAACAAGGTTTTTCGCCTTCGACGTGAACTTTATGGCCTTAAACAAGCTCCACGAGTATGGTTTGCCAAGTTCAGCTCCATCATCCTTCGCTTGGATTACATTGCCAGTCCTTATGATTCTACCTTATTTATTCATTGCAATGATAAAGGCACTATTTTGCTTCTCCTATATGTGGATGATATGATCATAACTGGTGATGATCTCAGTGACATTCAAGAACTCAAGGATTTTCTTAGTCAGCAGTTTGAGATGACAGACCTTGGACATCTCAACTATTTCTTAGGTCTTGAGATCACTCGTTCCACAGATGGTCTTTATATTACTCAAGCCAAATATGCATCTGACCTTTTATCTCAAGCTAGACTCATTGATAGCAAGACTGTTGACACTCCAGTTGAACTTAATGCGCATTTGACACCCTCGGGGCTCTTTACAGATGATTGGTTGGCAGCCTTGTTTATCTTACCGTTATTTGACTAGACATTTCTTATGTTGTTCATCAGGTGAGCCAGTATCTGTCTGCTCCACGATCGACTCACTATGCTACTATTCTACGCATTCTACGATACTTGAAAGGTACTCTCTTCCATGGCCTTTTCTACTCAACTCAGCCTCCTTTTGTACTTCGTGCATTCTCTGATGATGATTGGGTAGGAGATTCCACTAATCGTAGGTGCACTACAGGTTATTGCTTTCTCCTTGATTCTTTTTTGATTTCTTGGCGATGTAAGAAACAAACTTTTGTGGCTCACTCTAGTACTGAAGTAGAATATCGTGCTCTTATTGATACCATATTTGAGCTCCTTTGGCTACGATGGCTTCTTAAGAATTTGGGTGTGTCCATATCCTTTGCTACTCCCTTTTTATTGTGACAATTAGAGTGTCATTCATATTGCTCACAATAATGTCTTCTATGAATGGACTAAACACATCGAGATTGATTGTCACTTTATTCATTCTCATCTTTTCCATGGTGCTCTCAAGCTTTTCCCCGTCTCCTATAACGATCAACTTATAGATATCTTTACTAAGGCACTTTCTAATGGATACACTCATAATTTGGTTGACAATTTCAAGTTGGTCTCACATCCACCTTGAGTTTAAGGGGGACTGTTAATATATATCTAGTTTAATTTAGACATATAAAGTTTATTTGTAACTCTTATATAAAAACATCATGTATATTCCTTAAAATATAGAATATAATACAATCGTTAAGTATTTTTAACAGGATTAAAAAAGAATATGCAATTAGGTGGGTTGAGGAGTAACACGTGTTTTACTCTAATTTTAAAATAAATAATAATTAATATTATTTTTTATTTTTCATATAATTTCGCTAATTTATATAAATTTTAAATCCGAAGGTGCAATTAATATTTTAAATCTTTGAGGAAAAAATAAATGCAGCCTTTCGCTCAAAATGAAAATTTACACATTTTCAACTTTATCAAAATATTGATTTCTTATTTACGTTTATTTTACGTTTGGGCCCACTTTTCGACCCAATTCCCAAGTAGGGATTTATTTTCAAACATTTTGTCTGCAGCGTCAACTTTTTGCTCACTTTATATTTTAATTTATTCTAGTTCTAGTGATAAAGTTTCATATTTATAAAATAATTTTATTTTTTTAATAATTATACTATAGACACGAACTCTATAAAAATTCATATGGTTGGAATCATATTTTGTTGAAATTAAAATAATAATAATATTACGATGCACTTGATAAGAGCATTTATTAATCTTAACCCACTTTCTTACGTACTGTACCAGTTTTTCGTACCTTTCACATTATTTTCGTTTATAAATTCCATCTCACTCGCTCTTCAATCTTGATTCTCAAACTGCCTATAAAGAACACACAAAAGCCAATAAATCTCTATTCAATTCCAACCCATCTTTTCCATCTTCCTGAAAACGCATGAGAGAAGTAACCAAAATCCTCAATCAATATTCAATGGAGAACCAGCAATTCTCACCACCTCATTCAGATGAATCTAGGCCGTCCTTGGGTTTCCCTCTTGGTACAGCTCTTCTTTTAATCATCGTCTTCAGCTTGAGTGGTATCTTCTCTTGTTGCTACCATTGGGACAAGCTCAGATCATTTCGTACATCTTTTTCAGATGACCCAAATCCTGAAACTGACATTGAACAGCCCCCAACTAAATCTAACCCTATTTGCATGGTAATTTTTTGTTTACTCTCTGTAAAAATTCTTACTTGGGTTTCTTTTTCTTTTTTGTATATATGCTAATTTTACTTTGTAAAAAATCTTGTTTTTACTTTTGTTGTGGTGTTTTAGGATTTCAAGCAAAACCAAAGGCAGAGTTTGCCAGTTTTAATGCCTGGAGATGAGGTGCCTAAGTTTATTGCATTGTCTTGTCCCTGTGACCCTCCGAGAGTTGACAAGTTTGAGATTAAGGTGCCCAAGTCACCTATGCCACTTCCCATACCAGTGCCTTTGTGTTAGAAATTGAGCAAGTATTATAATTTTGTGTACATGCATAACGATGTGTTTAAATTGTTAATTCTATTCAATTTCACCTACATCATTGTTGATACTAAAAGTTTGGTGTTTATTTTCTATTTTCTATTATTGTTTTAGTTCAGTCACTCTCTTTTTATGACTTAAATTTGTATTTCTCACTAGAAAGAAAAAAATAAAACAGAGGAAAAGTATTTATGGAAAAATAGGATTATTAAATATTAAAGGGAACAATCACCAGCTTATTTATCAGCAACAGTTAAGTTAAGAACATATATGAGTGCCCCCCACAATGGGTAAGAAATGTGGTGACACATACAAAGGTTTCCGTAATCAAACAAAAATTAAAACAGATGACAAAGCGACATCTGCACAGTGCAGCATACTGCTGAAAGATTCCCGTATTTTTTAAATAAATAAAAAATCCTTCATTTATCTCTTTTTAAACAGAAGAATCATTTTTTTCATGCAATAACTTTTTCCTTTTAAAAAAAATACCTCTAAAACTTATAATATTATACAAATAAATTTTTAAATAAACTAAGAAATATACAAATAAACTTAAAACATTTACCACTTAATTCTGTGCTCTACAAATATATTATTAATAATTTTGTACATTTAATAAAAAATTTAATGATAAATTTACATCATTTATAATAAATTTTCATATATTTATATTTTTTTTTAAACTTTAAAACATTTGTATATATCTATCTATCATTTAATTTTACTACTAAAAAATATATTATTAAATTTTTTTAAAATATTATGAAATTATTATGAACGTTATATTTTTTATAATAAATTTATATAATTAATAAGAAATTTAATGGTAGATTTATAATGCTTATAATAAATCATAATAGATTCACGATCTAAATTTTTAAAATTTATTGAAAAATTCGTTAGATTACTCCTACTTTTTCTAAACCTTATCACATGAAGGCATCTTTGCACTCACTTTTTATATTAAAAAAAAATTAATCGGTTAGAAATTAGTTTGGAACTCCGTAAAAAAATAAAGCAAGAAACTGGTTTGTAACTAAAGCAAGCAAAGTAGTACTCCTTTTTAAGTTAAGAAATATTTAAAGAAAAATTCTAAACAATTTTTTTAGTGGGATTCTACGTTCTTAATTTCCTATCAATTAAATTAATTAGATAATTATAACTTCTTTTTTTCATGAATAATTAGATAATTATATTAAGATAAAAGCTTAGGCGACATTTCAAATTGAAAATATAGTATTACATTTGTACTCATATTCTAAGAATGAACCGCGTGCATGACGTGTGGTATTTTCCGAGGATCCAAGTGAGGAGATGTATTTCTTTCCTTTCGTCAGACAGTATGCATGTTAGAAGCTATTTTTCTGACTAATTTTTTATGTCATAAATTTATATTAATTTTTAAACATTAGTCTGGTTATTTATATGGAATCTATTAATATTTAAGAAATTTGTAGTTTATTTTAAATGAAAATGAAATAATAATGAAATTTAATAGAAATATATAGAGTTTTTTTTATTTTTCTTTATAAAATTAAAAAGGTACTAATATTGTGGCAACTTAAATTCTTATTAGTATATTTTTCATTAATGATAAATATATATTATTAATAATAATAATATTAAAGTATAATTAATTATAGGATTAAAAATTTTATAAAAAAAATAGATTGATTTTGTTTGAGGATTGGGAATCGGACCAACCTGATATGATTATTAAGAATCTGCATTCAATTATGATTTTTCATGGATTTTTAAGAAGTAATTAATTTTAAAGAATTTTTAAAGATTGTTCTTAAATTTTGTAAGAATTATTTAAATTGTAGTGAATTTTATTTCATAATTTTTTAAAATTTATATTGATAATGATAAAAAATAGACATAAAAATAATAAAATTAAAATCCTTATACATCCTTAGAATCTTTAGGGTTTAGATAAGAAATGGTGATATTTTCTTAAGTATAATTTTAACTTAAAATTTCATCAAATTGTGTAAAAATTCATAAATTTTTAAAAAAATTAAAAAAATAGTTTTTTTAATACACCTAAACTTTTAAATTATATATATAATTAAATGCACATAAATTTTTATAGAGTTTTTAAAAATGCATTTTAAAACTATTATAATCACTAAAAGTTTCATTGAATATACCCCTCTAACAATGGTTATAATTCGTACGTAGCTTGGCTAATAATATGATTTTAGATTTTTTTTTTGTTTCTAATTAGTAAATTTTTTGGATAATCTTAAAATACTAAAAGTAGATACTCTTACAAAAGATATAAACTTAACTCTAAACTCACTCATGTATTGTCTACTCTACTCATTTTTTTTATTCTTACCCTTTTTTTTGTTTTTTTACTATCTCTCTTTTCTTTAAAAGAGTACATATATAATCTCAAAGTAGAGAAAAAAATTCCCCTACTTTGCACACTGTAAAAAAAACAAAAAGATAAAATAGAAAAAAATTGCCATCAACATTTTTAGAATTATAAAAACAAATTTTGTGCTTTTATTTTCTGCTTATCATTACCCAAGATAAAAATATTTTTTAGAAAAAATAGATATTTAATTGGATCATCCGGATATAAGAAATTTGCAATAATTATAATTCATAATTTAGGTAAAAACCTAACTTTTGATTTGTTTGTTTATGCTTCGGGACTATCTAAAAACGTTTTTGACAGTAAAAAAATATATTTTAAGATCAAATAGAATTTTTTTTCATCAAAAACGTTTTCAGTATCCACAAAGCACATTTTGTGCTCATTTTTGAAACCTTTTTTTTTTTATTTCTTGAAATTGTTTCGGTTTAAAACAAGTTTTAACTCAAGTAGAAACAAATAAGCAAACATACCCAAAAAAAAAAAAAAAACAAATGTACCAGTTCATTGTCCTAACTTCACTATTGTTAAATTGAAACCGAGTTTTCGATCAAAGAGCAGAATCAGTAGAATGGACTACTTCATTTCTTAATGTATTTCTCTTCCGTGATGTATGCTTTTTAATTTTTTGCCCTAAGTTATGTTACAAAAGTATTATCAAATTTTAAATCATTATAAAATTTTCATTGAAATTTAACTTTTATTGCATAAGTACTATCTTTAAAATTTAACAAAAAACTAATAAACACTAACATTGTTAAAGAATTTTCATTAATTTTTAGATAAATTAATATGAATTAAGAGTAAAAAAAAGAAGATAATTATTATTATTTAGGTAAAGCTACACGAGTTACACGATCTATATGAGCTACACGATCATGGGGTACGTAAGCTACACGAGTTACACGACCTATATGAGCTACACGAAGAATGCCAAAAAAAGGAGCTATATGAGGTACACAACCTATACAATGTGTGTAAGACCCAAGTTACTTAATAGTGGGGTATTTGACCTAGTTAAGGGACAAGAAGACATACATTATAGAGGTACATCGACATGACCTCATCTTAGGGTAATGGACTTGTTTTTGTGTCAATATAAGTAAGATATGATCGCTCTAATAGGGTACTAATACTTGGAAGTAGTAGTGCCTATATATATATATATGGAACCATGTGACCCATTAAAGGGATCTCACTCTCTCTATTATATATCTCTAGAACCCTGTATCAATTGTAATTCTCTCCAAATAATTGGAATCCATTGTGAAACCTTGGGTTTTTTTAGTCCATCTTGAGAATTTGAGACCTTTTATTTATAAAATCGGGAGAATCATCTCGTGCAATAGGGGAATTCACCCCTGTCAATATTACTAACCACTACACTACCTCTAATTCAAGGGGAAGCAACGCTCAGAACCACCCTAAGTATCATATACATCAAGTTCATGGAAGTAACCCTATTGAAAATGTACCTTACCATGAAGTTCATCTCACCCCACACAATGGATTAGGGTATAACTCAATTCATCCATTAGTCTCAAAAGTTAAGATATAAGAGGTTACAAAGACAATCCCACTTGCTACTAGTTCAATAAGCGTGATTTCTAATGATGCATCCTTGGAAAAAGATGTCAAGATAAAAAAGCTCCAAGAAGAAGTTGCGAAATTGCAACAAGCTTTCATCAAATCATAAAATGATAACAACAAACTATGCACATTTTTACTACAAGAGAACTACTCAGAAGAAGCCAAAAGCTTCTTTCAGACTATAACACCAATGCCACCCCCAAAACTATTACACCTAATAAGAGCTTGATAAGCTCTTTAAGAACCAAAGAGGCATCACCATCAAGAACCCATACCCATATATAGAGAATCCACACCCATAAATCCATCACAAGGGCCACTTTATTAGAGCCCTACTAGACACTCATGCACCCAATGAAGCTCAAACAGACTATCACAATAACAAGTGGGATGATAAATGGAAGAAGATGGAAAAGAAAAATGGAAGGAAACAGTCGATCAACTCAAAACGCAGCGTAGGGGATGCCCTGTGAGTGATATTGAAGCCATGTGTGATCAGTTATCGATATCCCCCTTCTTAGATGATATAGAATTAATGGTTCCACCATCCAAATTCTACTCTCAAAATTGTCCACCCTATAAGGAATGAATGATTCCGTAGCTCACGTGATACACTTTAAGATGGATATGGCGCTAGTGTGCATCATGTTTTGTAAGATTTTTGTCTCTACATTTCAAAACACGACACAAAAATAGTTCATAGAGCTTCCTCCAAAAAGTATCACTAATTTCAATCAAATGGTAAAGGCTTTCATTACTAACTACACTTGCAACAAACCCATCCGCAAGGAATCACACCACTTGTTCTCCATTTTCTAAGAAAGTGAGGAGACAAAAGAGACCTATATGAATAGGTTCAAGATGGATAAAATGGAGATCTCACAATGTCCTAATTTCATAGCCATCAAAGCTTTTAGAAAGGGAATAAAAAGGGATATGGTTTATTTGTGGAGTTGACCAAGATCACCCTACGTTCTCTTGATGTGGTTTATGAGAAGACTCAAAAGTTGATCAACGTAGAGAGGGAGATGAAACCCTCCAAAACTACAGTGTCCAAACCAGCCGACAAATCCACCATAAGCAAAGACATAACCATTGATAGATAGATGCCCAAACCCATCCCATTTCAAGCCAATAATAACACTTGGGGAATGGACAGGAACTTAGGGGAGGGCTTTGTCTCCTTTTAGATAACCCCTCATTATGAGTATCCTTTGCTAATGTAGTGCAAAGGATGGAGAGGAATGGACCAAGTAAAGTGACCAAAACCTATAGAACTTGTTCTAGAGACTTGACTAAATACAGTGACTTCTATAAAGATACAGATCATTGGACCAAGGATTGTCGACATTTCAAGTGGGAGATTTAACAAATTTTATTCAAGAGACACTTGGGGATATAATGGAAATAAATAGAGGGCCAAGATAGGTGAATAGGAGAGGTATTCCTAGAAGGGACGTGGTTCTCTATAATCCCTCTTTTAGAGAAGATAACAGACAGATCCAACCATCTCAAGGGGATGTTCATGTGGTTTATACCATCCATAGTAGTCCACCATGTCAGGACCCACTCATAATTCTCAAAAAAAGATATGCAAGAGAAGCAAGAGACATGCATCAACCAATTTATACCTTGATACGTGAAGGCCCATAATTTCCTATACTTTTTGAAGGGAGAGAGACTTTACCACCTTATGATGACCCTTGGTGGTCACAATTAAGACTACACATTGTAAGGTGCGTAGGATATTGCTAAGTAACGAAGTTCCTCAGATTTGTTGTATTTTTGGGCACTCCTTAAAATGGAAAGAGGCCTTAAAGAGATAACTAAATAGCAAATGCCAATGGTAGTGCCTCTATGTCTGTTGGTACAATACAACTTTCTATCTCCATAGAAGGAGCTATTATACTCATAAATTTTATTGTTTTAAATGCCCCTACCTCCTACAATGAAATCTTGAGAAGACTCTAGATTCATAAGATGAGGGTCATCCAGCATCAACTGGTAAAGTATCCAATGATGTATGGAATAAGATAAATCAAAGGGGACTAAGAAAGGGTGAGGAGTTGCTATAATTCCGCCATGAAGAATAAAGAACCTACATCCAACCCAAGTTAGAAATTAAGTGGTGGTCAATGTAGAAGACCTACAAGTACACACCACTCATGCAACATGATATTCACAGTGGCTTCTAAGGACTACGTGGTCATTCCTATCGGGATATTAGATGAGGAGAAATTCTTGAAGGTTAGTTCTATACTCCCCACAGATGCCAAAAAGGAATTGGTGAAATTTTTGAAGAAAAATGTGGATCTCTTCACTTAGAAGCTAGAAGATATGATTGGTATTAATTCTGACATAATCGTACATAAGCTGAATATAGATCACACAAAAAAAAAACCAGTCCAACAAAAGAAGAAAAGGTTTGCAAGGGAAAAAAGGAACATCATTAAAAATAAAGTTAATTTCATCAAAAGAGTAGGCTGAGTCTAAGAGGTAAACTATCACATATGGATCTCAAATGTTATCCTAGCGAACAAGGTGGGAGTGACGACTGCATATGGGTAGATTTTACTGAATTTAACATTGCTATCAAAAAGATTATTTTTCTCTACCAAACATTGACCAACTGTAGATGCCAATGCGGGATTCTAAGTGATGAGTTTCATGGATGCATACATAGGTTATCATCACATCTGTATGTACCCAAAGAATGAGGAGAAATTAGTGTTCATCACAAAGGAAAGGACCTTTTGTTACACGAGAATGCCTTTTGGATGGAAAAAACGTAAGTATAGTTAACTTATGATATGCAAGTCAACAGAATGATCAAAAAGAAAATAGGAAGAAAAATGGAAGTATATGTAGATGACATGATGGTCAAAACAAAGGCCACAAGAGATCATGTCTTGGATTTATAAGAGGTTTTTTTGCATCATACGACATTATGAAATGCATCTTAGCCCTAAGAAATGTGTCTCTACGGTAACATCGGCAAAATTCTTGGGATATCTAGTATCTTCCTGAGGAATTTCCACAAATCCTAATAAGATTATGAAGCATAAAATTTGTATTAGATAAATAGCTCACAAATGCACAAATTACTTTGTAAGAAATGATAAGTATACTTTCAAGGTAATTCTAAAGAGAAATTATGTTATTTTTAAATAATTCAAAAAATTTCTTAAAAATGAAAAAATAAACCTAATCATTATGTCGCAATTATTTTAGTTTAGAATAAATATAATCTATTTACATAAATTTAAAGATAGATTTAATTCAACAAATAATAGACAAATAAACATTTAATCATTTAATTGAGAAATTATGAGATATAATAGTAAGTTAATCATACTTGTTCACATTAATTATGTTATTAAATGTATAAATTAATATTACTAATTTTTTATTTTTGGGATGAAAATGTCTGTGGCCCAAATTCTTTATTAATAAAAGTCAACTAATATCCTTAGGGAGGACCAACCAATTCATTAATGTTAAATTATGATTTATTTTTAAGGAAATAATAAACTATCTAAATCACTATTTAATATGGAACAAATAATTTATATTCTTATTCAAGGTGTTAAAGTTAGATTTTAAGATTGATTTATCTAGGAACTAACTTTTAGATTTTAAATATATTGCAAAAAATATATTCTAAATATATTTTTGAATAATAAATGTTTGTGAAAACTTTTGAAATAGAATATAATTTTAAATTTGATCTAAATAATCATGTCATAAATCTAACATTTATTTTTTAAACTTATTACGAAAAATATGTTATCAATATATTTTTATGTTATAAGCTTTGTAAAATTCTTGAATGAAAAAATAAAAAAATTATTTATTTTATAAAAATGTTTACCTAAATTAATATTTTACAAATATAATAGTATAACTAATAGTATTTTCAGTTATACATTCTAAGATTTAATAAATGATGAGAATATTAAAAAACAAAACAACACATAAAATTAATCTAAAAATAGAAGAATAATTTAAAATTTATAATTCAAGCGTATCCTTCCAAGTATAAAACTTCATGTACCAATCTTTTGGAAAACCTCCAAATAGATATGCCAATACTGTTTATTGAATCGAAAACTACTACATTAAACTAAAAAAAACTATAAATCTAAAACTATAACAAAATTCTCAAAGAGAATTTATCTTTAAAACTCAAAAAATGTTCTTGAGTTAATGTGTCTTTTACAATAAAAGGGTGTTTATATTGGTAGAAAAACATGCAAAAAGGAGAGAATAGTGGATCGTAAGGTCGAGTACCATGACACACATTTTCCATCGTTGAGTTCTACATCAATCTGGTACATTTTTCAATTACGATCTGAGGCACTTGCACTATGGTACACTTAAAGCATTGTAATGGCACCCATTAAACGGTATTTCTTCACCTTCTTTTTGTTTCACCCCCCTTACAAGCTTAGTTAGTTCATATGTAAAAGCTTACATATGTTATCCTTATATTCTTCTTGCTTGCAATCGAGTGCTTTTAGTCATCATTCTTTATGTATTGATCTTTTTAATCATTTTGAAGCTAGAAATACCTATAAAAAAAACATACCCTTGATTTCAAAAACATAGATTTGCTAAAATAATGATAAAATTATGCAAATATAAATGTATTTTTGATACTAAATTTCAAATAAATCACATAATATTTAGTGCTTTAAGCACTCATCACAAACTTCAACTAGCTTCTTGTTTGTCTCTAGAAAGGAAATCGATAAAAATTAAAACAAAAACTAAAATAAAATTAAACTATCATAAATCATTTTCATAGATTAACACAGTTATATTTATTATATGTAACAAGTCTTTAAACCCCTGAGTTGCCTTAGTAGACTAGTTTAAGTCTTGTAAGAATTTTCAAAGATGATACGCATAAACATCAAATTAAAATACAAATTTTTTAAAAGAAATAAAAAATAATAAAATAAAGACTAAAATTTAACAAAGTAATAATTAAAATAAAATATGAAAACTTAAAATAGAAAAAATTCTTATGATTTTAATCTTTTTTTAGTTTACAATTAAAATTCAAAACATAAGTCAAATTACATCCTAAACATTCATAGTTTATGGTAAAAGTTAGTTTAAAATCACAAATTCATATTCCATATAAAAAATGTATCAATTTTGATTTATCAAATTTCAGTATTAAGAATCTAAATTTACTTTGACTCTAATACTCACAAGTCATACTCTCAATATTACATTGATCTTATGGGCTCAAACACTTAATCAAAGTTATATGTGAATAGAGTTTATGTAAAAAAATAACTAATATGTTCACATATATTTAAAGAATAAAATACTCAAAAATAGTGCGTAAAATTTGATCTCATGAAATGAATCAAATAATAGAATTTATAAAGAAATCACATATTATCCTTATGCCTTTAGAGAATGAATGAAAATATAATGACTTTGAGGGATTTATTTCCTATCTTTCTTTTGTAATAGTCATTCCTCTCAACTTTGAAGTACTTTTGGGTTATAGTATTTAGTTTATATTATTATTATTTCTCTTTTTATATATATATATATATATAAGAGAGGACCTATTTATAGTTTGTACATATTTTGTATGATTTTGATGAGTGGTTAATTTGATTCTTTTTGTAATGGTTTTATGGAATCCCATATATATCTTCTTATTTTTTTATGAAGTCATGCATGAATGAAGAAGGTGTACATTTTTTATTTCTACTTAAGTCATTCAATTTAAGTAATAAAATAAGTATATGACAACTTATCCGATTTAAAAATCCTAACATTCAATGCCAAATCTATAAATATCTTCTAACAGTATGAGAAATTAAGAAGAGTATTTAAAAGAGTGAAAAAATATTATCTCTCAGAATGAAACGATAATAGACTTAAAAACATTCTTACAAGGTAGTTTCTACTATTTAATTTCTAAACACTAATTTCTGATTTATCTTAATTTTAAAATTTTATCATGAAACATAAATTATAATAAAAACAAAATAATTATCACATTACTCCATGATATATTTAAAATATTAATCTAGCAGTGTAAAGGCTCAATTATTTGCATTAAATTAATTAAAAGCATCAAAATTTTGTAAGAAATTTTTTTAAAATGAAACCTAACTATCCTAAACCAATAAAAGCAAATAAATGCAAGCAAATAAAAAGTAAGTGATAATGTAAACATATGTTTAATAAAAAAAATTAAATTACCTAAATTTATGTCCATATTTTTTTTACCCTTAATCTAGAATCTATATTGCCCTCAATGTAACAAATGTAAATTATAGATAAATAACAAGGAAGAGAAAAGTTACCCATTTGCTATATGTGATCAAGTATTGATATGGATATTTAGGTGCATCCATCATTTTAAATATTTTAATCTACATAGAAAGAATGATATGTACTTCTTACACATCACAACAAATAGTTATAATTTTTATCAATTCCAAATAAAATAAATATTGTTCATATAATAGGAAAATAAAATGAATGAAAGTAAAAGAAATTACATGAAACAAAAGAAAATTTAAAAAATTAAAAATTAAAATAAAATAAAGAAAATAATACTTAAAAAATGAGTTGCCTCCCATCAAGCGTCATTTTAACGTCTTAGTAAGATACAATTTCCATATGATGCATAGGATAGTTCACCAGTATGAAATCAATGTTGCATTGTGTCCATACTACTAAAATAGTGATCTTTGGTCTCGGGACTTTTGCCATGGTCTTTTTTAAAAACCAAGCCTTTAGGATTTTGGTCATAGTTTAATAAAATCTATTACCATAGTGTATACATATAGTTTCAATTTTTATCAGTAACCATGATCATAAGTTAAATTACAAAAATTACTTAAATATATAAACAAACTTATATAATCATGATTATTAAATGATCGGTGCAAAACTACAAGTGCATAGTATCATAGTTTTATATAAAGTGATAAGAAGAGTATTGTCCTTAGGGATTAGTAACTTAATTTTGACAAATACCAAAATTATACTAATCTTAATTTTATCTAGAGAAGTCACTAATGTTATTGTAATTGAAATTTAAAATAAAATAAATTTAAAAAAAATATGCAAAGAAAATAAAGATATTGTTCAAAGATCAAATTAATGGGAAGAAAACTTCTAGAAGATCGATTTTACCTAATCTCTCACTATGCTTTACTCATCTAGTTAATTGAATTTAATTCTCTTTATTTGTTAGCAATTTCCAAAAAATATCCAAAAGCCTCTTTTGATAGTCAATTGGAAATATTTTTGTTTATTAATTTACACAAGAATATGCAATTAATAAAGTAAGAAAGTATTACCAATGACTTTTAGAACTACATAGGTTCATACAAGTCTTTTGATCTTTATATTTACTTATGTCGAAATATTCCAGATCTATCCTATAATTTCCTCTTTCGATAGTAAACCAAAAGACTAAAATCATCTAATGAATGACCAATTAATTAGAAGAATTAAATTCATAATAAATTAGACAAACATGAAGAGAAATAATTCAAATTAACATAGAAAATCAAGCATAGTTTGGAATTAAATTACATCTTTTTCCTAGAATAAAGAAAAATTAGATCATGCTAAAAATTAAATTTAACATAAACGAAGTCTACATTCAATAAAAAATAAATAAAATTAGACTAAAGTTAAAGTTGAGAAGTCTACATTCACCACCGTCATTCCACCCTTTTTTGGTACAACATGCACTGGACTTACCCATGAACTTTCTGAAATAGCATAAATAATTCCAACATTGAAGAGCTTCAAAATTTTAGCTCTCATAAATTCCTTCATTACTAGATTTAATCTTCTTTAGAGCTTAATTGATGGTTTGTAAGGTTCCTCTATTAGAATCTTATGCATACAAATGGATGGACTTATACCTTTTATGTTAGAGATAGTCCATCCCAAGACTATTTTATCCTCTCTTAACACAGGCAGTAATTTTTCCTCTTCTTCGGGTGTAAGTGATGTCGTAACAATCATTGGAATGGTGTAATTATCACCCAAGAACGCATAGCAAAGATGATTAGGCAATTGCTTCAACTCTGAAGTTGTAGTTTACTGCACTTTTTCTATAGAGATTATAGAATCTGTCTTTGCTACCATTAGCTCCAACCTCTCCACTTCTGTGCTACATGATGTAACCTACTGCAATGCTTCCAAGGCAAATACATAGTGGATAAATTCTTCACTAACAAAAGGTAAATCAGGTTCACAAATAGCAGAGTTATTGAAATCATAAGCATGAGATAAAGTGGTGATAAATCATTTTAGGTGATCAGAAGACATATCTTCTTAAAAGGATTTTACTACCCATTGTTGAATGACATCTACCCGAAAGCAAGTGCTTAGATCTTCTAGAAATATCATATCTTTGTAGATGTTGAACATAGCCTCTTCCTTGTTCATTCTCAATGTTAATTTACCCTTTTGAACATCCATTAAAGCCCTTCACATAGCCAAGAATGGTCAGCTGAGAATTAGTGGGACATCTTGGTCTTCATCCATATCTAACACCATAAAATCAACATAAAAAATGAATTTATCAACCTTTACAAATACATCTTCTATGATTCCATGTGGATACTTAATGGATCGGTCTACTAGTTACAAAGAAATTTTTATTTGTTTCATCTTTCCAAGTCCTAATTCCCTATAAAAAATTGTGGCATAAGATTAATACTCGCACCAAGATCACATAAAACTTTATCAAAAAATGAATTTTCAATAGTGCAAGGCAAAGTGAAACTCCCTAGATCTTGTAATTTTTGAGGCAATTTCTTTTGAAGAATGACACTACATTCTTTGGAAAGCTTCATTATTTCAAACTCCTCTAACCTTCTCTTCTTGGAAATGATTTCCATTAAGAATTTGGAATAATTTGGCATTTGTTCCAAGGCATATACAAAAGTAATATTTATGTGAATTTTCTTAAAGATATCCAAAAATTTAGAAAACTGCTCATCTAATTTTTATTTTTGAAAATGTTGAGGATAAGGAAGTGGAGTAGAGATAATAGGAGGATTATTAGGAAATGAAATTGATGGAGGCATGTCAATCTCTCTTAGTGTATCATCAAAAATCACCTCTTCTTCTACTTGTAATGGCCTTGCATTGTTCCTTTGGATTCACTTCTGCATTGCTAGAAAAAATTCATCTTTGTTAGGCATTGATGGTTATCCAATTTGTACTTTAAGATTTTTCATAGTGGCTCCCATATTGTTAAAATAAATCTCAATGTTATCCATCCGTGAATCACTCTTTTTAAACCTTACTTTGGTTTTCTCAACAAAGGAAATCATGGCATCCTCAAGTGAAATCATATTTTCTCTTGGTTGACTATTAAACCCTGGAAAAGGTTGTAACACATTCTTTGTGTTTCAATAGGAAAAATTCTCATGATTTCGAAGCCTTGGATGGTAGTAAATTTGCAAAGGATTACCACGATAGTTATAATTCCGATTGTTGATGTATTGAAAATGCTCTTGACTTGCTTCATTCATCTGAATTGTCAAACTTGGGTTTGCAACATATTCTGCACTTTGTGGAATTCTTTGGGTTATCAAGGCTGAAATTTGATGAGATATAGAAGCTATTTGAGTTGAAAGGGAAACAAACAGCTCCAATTCATGAATCCCGACAACTTTCTTAGCCATAGATCTTTCAGTTGGCCATTGATAGTTGTTTGAGGCCATTTCTTCCAAAAGAGAAGTAGCACCTTCAGGTGTCTTTGACATCAAAGTTTCACTAGAAGTAGCATCAACTATAGTTCTAGTTTGCCCATTTAACCCATTATAAAACATCTAAACTTGTAACCAATTTGGCAATCCATCTTGAGGGCAACTTCGAATCAAATCTTTATATCTTTCCCATGCTTCATAGAGTGCCTCAAAATAATTTTGTATACATTGACCAATTTCAATCCTGAGTTGGGCTATTTTTACAGGTGGAAAGAATTTAGCAAGAAACTTTTCTACCATGTCCTGTCAACTAGTGATGCTTCCTGGTTATAGAGATTGTAGCTAACCTCTAGCCTTGTCCCTCAATAAAAAAGGAAACAATATCAATCTAATGGTGTCTTCAGTAATACCATTCATCCTTATAGTGTAACAAATCTCCAAGAACATCACCAAATGAATATTGGGATTATCAAGTGGCGATCTTCTGAATTGGGCTTGCTGAACCATGCTGATCAACATAAGTTTGAGCTCATAATTATTGGCATTAATGGTCTGACATCTTACACCTGAGTAATTGTCATTCACAATTGGCCTTACATAATCCTTTAAGGTGCGTGATAGTGCATTATGTTCTCCTTCAGCCATGGCTAGTACTTTCTTCTTTCTTCGTGATCTAAAGGTTCTTTCGATCTCCGGATCAAAAGGAATAATGTTTTGAGTTCTAGTACGGTGCATCCAACGTTAAAAAAACACCTATAAAAACATAAAAAATAAAATTAAAATTCTAAATTAAAACGAAGATTACTTTGTATCGATATTGGAAAAAATAAGAAAAAATCAATCCCCAATAACAGTGCCAAAAATTTAATCGGTGTAAAACTACAAGTGCATAATAAAGTGATAAGAAGAGTATTATCCTCAAGGATTGGTAACTTATTTTTGAAAAATAATACAATTATACTAATTTTAATTTTATCTATAGAAGTCACTAATGTTGTTGTAATTGAAATTTAAAATAAAATAAAATCAAAGAAAATAAAGATATTATTCAAAGATTAAATTAATGGGAAGAAAACTTCTAGGAAATTGATTTCACCTAATCCTTTACTATGCTTTACTCATCTAGCTAATTGAATTTAATTCTCACTACTTGTTAGCAATCTCCAAAAAATATCCAAAAGCCTATTTTGATAGTCTATTGGAAATATTCTTGTTCATTAATTTACACAAGAGTATGAAAATCAATAAAACAAGAAAGCATTAAGACTAATGATTTTTAAAAATACAAAGGTTCATACAAGTTTTTCGATCTCTATATTTACCTATGTCAAAATATTCTAAATCTATGCTATAATTTCAAAACTAAAATCATCTAATTAATGGTAAGTTAATTAGAAGCATTAAATTCATAATAAATTAGACAAATATGAAGATAAATAATTCAATTTAACATAGAAAATCAAGCATAGTTTGGAATTAAATTATATTTTTTTCCTAAAATAAAAGAAAATTAATATATGCTAAAAATTAAATTTAATATAAACGAATTCACCATAATTTTCTGAGAAGAATGTAAAGAAAATTGACTCGCAATAGAATATGCTTTTGCTTTAATTTTCTCACGTTTCTTCTTTGCGCTCTTGTGTTCTTTTTTTGTTTTTCTTCCTTCTTACGGCATGGCCTTCTCTTTCTTTTCTTGTTTATGCGTTTCTTCTTTTTTTTTATTTTATTTTGTTCTCGTCATGCCTCCTCTGCCTTTTTAAATTTATGTTCCTCTTTTTCTTTATAATATATATATATATAAATATAAATATATAAAACCCTAGTATATATATAAATTTTAATTTTAATTTGATTTAAAAAATCTTCATTTAAATTATAAGATTCTTTAAATGGTATGCTTCTAAAATTTTCGATCTTTATTATCTTTAAATCTACAATAAAATTTAAATTATAATAATAAAGTCTACATTTAATAAAAAATAAATAAAATTAGATTAAATTTAAAGTTTAGAAATGATAAACTATGTCAAATTATATAAATCATCATTAAATAATCGTGATATAATTAAAATAATAGACTTTTAGTCTTTATAAAACCAAAATCAAATAATATATTGTGTTATTCATTTAAAAAATTCAAAAACTATCTTACAATTTTTTCATATTCCTCTTAATTAATTTCATATATTTTCTTTCTGTTACACCACATCTATTTTTTTTCTTTTTCCCTCTCTTTTCTTTCTTTTCTACTCTTGTACAACTTCCTTTCTTTTTTTTTTTTCTTTTCCCTCACCCTTTCCTTTTTTCCTCTCTTTCCCTAGCCTCACAACTTATCTTTCATTCTCTCTTGTTTTTTCAATCGTGATCCATCTCAACTCCACCCACCTCCAATCGTATCCAACTCTGGCTATACCTAACTCCATCGTACCCTTATCTATCTCTTCCCAACCTTGGTTTCATGTAACATTTCTAACGTTTCTCGATCAACTAGTTCCATTTCTTCTCATTCCAACCCAACACCTGTATTCATGTTTCTGGCTCTTTCATTCCTAGCCTAGTGCCTCCAACTCAGCCCGGTACCTCCTATAGTTTTTGGTCACCCTCCAACCTTCACTTCTAACAAATTTTCTAGTGTTTTTTCTCTATGTATTTTCGATAAAATCCTTTATTTTTTTTCCTTTAAACATTGATCTTGTTTTCTTTCTTCAATATGGTAGAAACTAATCTAATTAGGAGGAAGCTTCATCAAATTTCATTGTATTTGAGGCTTTACTCCAGCCATCATATACAATTTATGTGTGAATTTGGGGCATTATTCCTCAAATATACATGTTGTGTATGAATTAATGTTTTAAAGTCTCCCGTTACATTCCAAAGGATTGGAGCAAGTGCTTAAGCTTCTTAGTGCTTCTAGGTTTCCCTTAAATCCTAGACAATAAATTAGGTTTCCAAATTGCTGTCCCTAAATGAAGGGCATAGTTGGATATTCTCAAGAATCCAAGTTGAATTAAAACTATAAACAAAGAAAATAGAATTGTAATTTGATGAGTTATTTTCATTTTGTAATGATTTATGCAAAGTTAGAAGTTTTTTTCT
Organism: Hippophae gyantsensis; assembly: GCA_030763125.1. Lineage (NCBI taxonomy): Eukaryota > Viridiplantae > Streptophyta > Magnoliopsida > Rosales > Elaeagnaceae > Hippophae > Hippophae gyantsensis. The sequence goes on from CM061030.1 coordinate 32,949,161, forward strand.
GATGAGTCCTGATTTAGTAGAACTACAGTCTTCAGTTATAATGATCTATTTACAGTTTTATTCTTACTTATATGCCCCTTTTTCCCTACAAATGAACCGCTTCAAATTTTAGATTTAACTATTGTAGGGTGAAGCCCATATTGGTCCAACTTTATCACTAATTGAAGTTTTAGTCGCAATTGATAATATTGTTCCTGAGAAAGATGGCCTTCCATTTAAAAAGGTCTATTTTGTTTTTTCCAATACCTAAGACATCTAACAGAAGATTCTTAATATTTATAGTCTCATGTTTCTTATTGTGATCATGCTGGTGCTATACAACTTTGGTCAATCGTGTCATATTTTACAAATATTGATTGTGTCAACATTTTGGAGATATTAAGGACATCTGATATTGTAATTACAATCTAGGCCCACAAAATATTTTTCACATGATGGAATAGATAGGGAAATTCAATCTCACCCTTTGTATCTAGTAAGATGGTTGTAAAGGGGTAGCCTGTTTCTATTTATGGTATTTATAGTTTAAAGAATATATCTATTTTTATACGGTAGATCATCTCTTAAAGGATATGGTGGCTAACGATGAAACTCCATTGTGAGGCCAAAATATCCTACTAATTCTCTTCTCCCAGTTTCATATTCTTAGTGATTGTCATATTACTTATGAAAAACACTTGCTTAAATTTCCTATTTCGTATCATAATCAGAATGCAAAAGTTTGTTTGAATGCTGCTTAACTACCTTCGGTATTATGTATTTCATTTTTTAAATTTTTGTCTCCAATCATTGTAGTTGGATTTACCTAATTTCATTTAAGAAACTATCGGATTACTCAAGTTGTTAAGTTCAAGAATATTTATATTTTCATTCTCCTTTCTTATAGAAACCTCAACCAAAGTACAAGTCTTCAAAAAATTACGGGAGATAAAAGACAAGGTTATTTTTCTCTTAGTATTAACATGTACAACATGCAAAGTTTCGTATAATTTCAAATATTTAAGCTATTTTTTCTTGTGCAAATACAATGTAGGATCAAGCTTAGAGATTGATCATGTTCTCAAGCTGATACCTGTGTGGTTAAAGAGTGTAAGATTGGCTATACAATTGTTCACATTATTATCTTGCGTATTTTGTTTTCCATCTCCCAGTTTTTTGTATGCATATGTGTTTATGTGAATATATACGACACTAGTATAGTTGATATCTTGGAGCCATAATTTTCAGTGTATGAAAATTTTGTTAACTATTTTTTAAATATGTGATCGTAAGTTTGTAACTTCAAATATAATGAATATATTATTTTAAATAATATAAAAGTTTAAGTTTAATGCATTCGTCGATCTCATTTAAATGAAATAAATATGCAGTGTTCAGTTGATTCTGTATTTGTATGAGATTGTAAGACTGATTTTTAGCTTCAGGTAAAATTTGAAGACTCTCTGGATATAAACTAGTTATATTGCCTAACTTTTTTTACCTCTTACTTTCTTTCTCTATAATTTTTGGCTACTGGATTAAGCCTTAGTTTTTATGTCCTTTGTTGTTAGTAGCTTTGTTTTTATTATTTATCTAGATAGATGTGGTGACTAAAGGTGTATATTTTCTTTTCCATCCTTCAGAAATATAGAACAGATAATTTAAAACTTCAAGCTCTTCAACGGGTAATTAATATGATCCATGATACCTTTTAAACTTGATACTCTTATGCAGTCATATTAGTTATCTATTTCAATTGCATCTGCTTTGTTGTTTAGGAAGCTACTGAGGGATTGAAAAAACCAGAACTAGCTACTTATGAAGAAAATGATCTCAGTTCTGCAGTTAGCTATAGTTCTAAGGAGATTCATGATTCTGAGACATCTAAAAATGCTAGAAACTTGACAAACATCTTAGGAGGACATAGAAAAGGTTGGTATAATAAGGTACGTTTGTTCTATTTTTGTCTTTACTAGTATCTAAATTTCTTTATTCTGGTCTTCTTTATTCAAATATCAGAAGGTAATGATGACAATGGTACAGTTGTATTTCAATTTCAGTAAAGAAAAACTCCATACAAGTCTAGGGAAAAGGTTTGCATCTAAAATAACTAATTATTATTGCCAAGCATCTTTGTTTAGCTGAAGCCAAATGGTTTCAGTATTATTGATTTTAGAATCCTTGTGGTGAGTGCTATTAATCCAAAAAAATTCTTTTAGAAGCTGCTAATAGCCTATACTATATACCCAATTAAGTTGAGTTTTTACGTAGATCGTTGACTTAGTAAGTGTTATTGAATCTCTGGATGACATTATCGATATATTTCTTTTATCTAAATTAATATTTGTGGTTGCACTTCCAATAATTGTGCCAATATGTTTTGCAGTTTGTTGTCCTCACTCAATGTCTGTATACTTTTAAAGTGGATATGTAATATAAAAACTTTGTAAATTATTTAACATCTCTTGTTACACAAGTCTACATGTATCCTATGGCCGTTTTTTCTTGAACTTTCAAATATGTAGGCTATGGAGCTATCATGGTTGAATTTTTTATTATTCGGCCTTTATTTTCTAGTGCTAGGTATTTGTATCTATCAAATTTATAAAAATACAGTGATACATTTATTGGTTGTTCAAGGATAATAAGATAACAGCTTCTCAAAATTTCTCTATTTTGTTCTTGCAATGAAACAGATGAGATCTACAAAATATGTAGTATGATTGGTAGTCCAACTAAGGATTCCTATGTTCATGTTTAATACTTTGCATGTACCATACTTCTCATGAAACTTTGCTATCTTTTTTATATTAGAGCACTACTAAAAAAATGGGCATTAAAGTCGGTTAAAAATCGACTTTAAATTGAGTGACTTAAAATGTAAAGTCGGTTCATCGCATGAACCGACTTTACAAGTTAAGCATATAGTGTTAAGCATCGAGGTAGTTTAGCAATGTTAATCTGCCATACTTATATAAAGTGTTAAGTATATAGTCCATATTTTTATGCATTTCTCATGATTTTTAATGTTTGATATTCTCTTTACTTTTACCATCACAGCTACCAAGTAACCATCTGTTTGCCCTAATTCCAACTACTAGTGATAAGGCACGCCGCAGTTGGTGAGTGCTTAAAAAGTACTAAAATTATCATGATTTAATGTACTTTAATTGATTAAATAGATTTATATTAGTATGATTTTATCATATTTTTATATAAATTTGTCTTTTCAGAATCATAGGTGTTTTTATTGTTTTTCAGGTATTTTCGTTCAAAAATAACTTAAAGACATGAAAAAATACTAGAGGTAATACATTATGAATATATTGAGAAAAGAAATGAGAAAAAGTTAAAAAAAGATGGAAAAAATTGGACAAAAAGGGTCAAAACGATAAAAAAATGTCAAAAAGCCAAAATCTTGGACATAGTCGCCCATCTGGGTCGAATCCCACGCACAACAACCATGCGTCGAGTCCCACATGCACCAGTGTGTGCTCACGCCAAGCACACACTCGCGTATTCCCAACACACATCAGCACACACCTAGCACATGCCTACACGTGGTCGGTACACACCCAACACACGTCTGCATGCAACCGACACACGCCCAGCCAGCGCATGCTCGACACATGATTTTCCAATTTCTGTGCACACCAGTACACGTTCAGACCGTGTCCCACTCGTACCAAACTCCCGACTACCAAAAGTTTTATGCCCCACACGCATGCCAACCTATCCAAATGCGTCCAAATTCATATTTTGAAATATTTTTCCCCCTTTTTAGCATTTTCCTTACCTATAAAAGGATCCTCTTCTCCCATTGTAAAACACAATTTCTTTAGCTCTTTCTCTCTCTAGAAAGTTTTCTTAGTTTTTTTAATTTTTAGTTTTAAAGTTCTTCTCTTTTTGAGAATAACTAGTTATTCTTTTATAGATTTTTAATTTTTGATTCAATAAGTAGAAATGTAAATTCATTTGTAGGTTTTTCAGCAATAGAATTAACATCAAATTACTATAAGAATTTTTTTAAGGTATAATTTTAATGGATTCGTTAGAGTTATCTTTTTTATGTTTTATTTTTATATGTTACATTTAATTTGTCTGTGATCAAATTTAACATGTCTAGTTATTTGTAAAATAATAATGTTATTATGCTTGCGAAATATTAAATAAGTAAAACATTTTTATAAAATAAATTGATTTTGTTTTGATTCAAGATTTTATATTAAGTATGTTAGAAAGAAGTATATTATTTTTCATTACAAACTTAAATCTAAAAATTAGATTTTAAGGTTTAATTATTCTATCTGGTTTAAAATAGTACTATTTTATTTGTTGGTACAATCATTCGGTAGTTAGAGTGAAGCTCTATTTCAAAAACTTTTATAAGAACTATTATTCAAAAATTTATTAATAACATATTTTTAGTAATAGTTTTAAAACTTGAAAGTTAGTACTGAGATAATTAAATTCTTAAGTTTAATTTTGACACCTTGAATAAAGTCTAATTAACTGACTCTACCTAAATTTGTAATTAGATGATTTGTTATTTTCTTAAAAATAAAATTAAAATTTAATACTTAATTAATTAATAGGTTCCGCCTAAGGATATTAGTTAATTACTATTTAAAAAAAATTTAGACCCCACCTAAGAATACTTTCATACCAAAAAGAAAAAAATTAATAAATATTAATTTATATCTTTAATAACCTAAATAATATGAGCAAACATAATTAACTTAGTTATTATATCCTCAAATACTCCACTATTATGAATGATAAAAATTTGCATTATTGTTTATTAATTCTATATCTATGTTTATTTGTTTGTTATTAGATTTGGAAACAAACAAACCAAAATATCGTTACAAGATGTTTAAGATTTAATTTTATTTTTAAGATTTTGAATAATAAATTAAAAACCACATATATTCCTTTTTAAATCGATCTTAGAAGTATATTTATCATTTGCTATAACATGATTCGTGTACTTGTGAGAGTATTACAAATTATAAAACCAAAATATCCGCAAGATCAACATTTGCAATGATGGTCTTGTGCTCATCAAATTTTTAGTGCCATTGTCGGGGACTTGATGTTGTGTCATTAAGTTTTTGGCGCTAATACCAAGAAAGAAATAGCTTTTTAAAATTATTTATTAAAATTTTAAAAAAAATTTGTGTTGTAAATGATTGTGATTTTTTTATTTGAGTTCAAATTTTTTTAAAAAAGAAATCAAAAAATAAAAAATTTTAACTTTTAATTTGTCTTAATTTTAATTTTAATTTTTCATTTTTTAAAAAAATTTATTAAAAAAATTAATTAACTTTTAACTTTTACTCTTAATTTTAATTTAAAAAAAACTTAATTTATTAACTTAATTAATTTAAAATTTTCATTTAACTTAATTTATTAATTTAATTAAGTTTAATTTTATTAACTTAATATATTAATTTTAATTTTAATTTAATTTAATTTATTAACTTAACTAACATAGATTTTAATGACATGAAAAGTAAAGATTTAAGGAAATTATATCTAGGAGACTAGTTCTTGGAAATCTTTATTCCATTAATCTTTCTTAAGAATTTTACTCTATCTAGAATGATGGTTTTTATGAAGGCTTTGTCCCAATATTTTTTCTTGGGAGCACTCTTAGTTAATATTGATTATATTATTTAACTTAGAAATTATAATTAAAAAATATAAAAAAATTCTAAAACTCTCTCCAAAATTTCAAAAATTTTAATCACAATATGTGATAAAAGGAAATAGTTGATTTGTTAGATTTAGGTAGAAATGTGTTTTGATGCCTTAGTTATTTGACTTGCACCTAGAAGTCGGTTATCTAAAACTCACAATCATGTCCTTAGTTTTAAGTAAGTAAAAATTTGAAAATTCATAAGACATGACTTAAAAAGTATAGGTAGATAACCTTTTACTACCTGTAGGATTGACTTAATGATGTGTAGACATTGAGTTAACTTAAAATAAAATCTCCAAGTTATGTTTTCCTAAGACATTAAACTAAGTGCTAGATGTGAGACAACTCATCACTTTAGATAATTTTCTTTTATTTGTTTTACTTATTTAATTTCTTTTGTTTATTTTAGTGTAAATGCATATGAATAGTTTTAGAATTGTTAAAACTAAAAACATTTGTGGAGATGTTAGAAGTTTACAACGATATATCTATGTGTACTTTAATGATGGATGCACCTACATTTCTCCATCACTATTTAGACATTCTCAAGTAATAAGTAATTTTTTTTCTTTTTGTTCTTTATCTTTAATTTATAATTGTTACATTGAGAACAATGTATGTTCTAAGTTGTTGGTGAAACGTTACTGATGACTTGTATAATTTGACATAATTTATCATTTCTTTAACTTTAAATTTTAGAATAATTTTTTTTATTTTAGATTTCATTTTTTTATTTATATTTTATTGCATATTTGAAGATAATAAAGATTCAAAATTTTAGAAATATATCATTTAAAAACTCTTAAATTAAATTAATATATACGAGGAAATTGTGCAGACGATTATATGATACATACAGAACAAACGGATAAGGATCAGGAGATATTATATATATATATATAACATGCGCAGGAGGGAACAGAAAAAAAAAAAAAGGTAGAGCCGCGAAGGGAGAACAGCGAAAAGAAAACAAAAAGGGAAGCAGACAAAGTAACGGGGGGAAACGCATAACCCGTAAAAAAGGGGAAGAAAACTCGGGATAACACACAAAAGTGATTGTTTTTGCGATTCAATTTTTTTTAATTCTTTTTGTGATTTAATTTTTTTTAATTCTTTTAAAAAAAATTATGATAAATTCGTTTATATTTAATTTAATTTTTAACATGAATTAATTTATCTTTATTCTAAAAAAAATGTAATTTAATTCTAAACTATGTTTGATTTTCTATGTTTATTTGAATTATTTCTGTACATATTTATTTAATTTATTCTGAATTTAATACTTTTAATTAACTGTCAATTAATTAGATGATTTTAGTTTTGTGATTACTATCGAAAGAGGGAATTATAAGATAGATCTGAAATATTTCGACATAGGTAAATATAAAGATCGAAAGACTTGTATGAACCTATGTAGTTTTAAAATCATTGATCTTAATGTTTTATTGTTTTATTAAATTGTATACTTTTATGTAAATTAATTAACAAGAATGTTTCTAATTGACTATTTAAAGAGGTTTTTGGATATTTTTTGGAGATTGTTAACAAATAGAGATAATTAAATTTAATTAACTAGATGAGTAAAGCATAGTGAGAGATTAGGTGAAATCATTTAGTGTTTAAAACACCTAATTGATCTTGATGATGCTTTGTGGGCATACCGTACAGTTTTTAAAACACCTATTGGGATATCTCCTTATCGTTTAGTGTTTGGAATTAAAAAGCATTAAAATTACCATGATTTAATGTACTTTAATTGATTAAATAGATTTATATTTGTATGATTTTATCATATTTTTATATAAATTTGTCTTTTCGAAATCACTGGTATTTTTATTATTTTTCAGGTATTTTCGTTCAAAAATAACTTAAAGACATGAAGAAAAATAATGGAGGCAATACATCACGAATATATTGAGAAAATAAATGAGGAAAAGTAAAAAAGATCGAAAAAATTGGACAAAATGGTTCAAAACAGTCAAAAAGGCCAAAATCCTTCGTGTAGCAACCCATCCACGTTGAGTCTCGTGCGCACCAATGCGTGTGCATATCGGTACATGCTCACACGTGGTCAGCACATGCCCACATGTTGTTGATACATGCCCAACTAGCACATGCAACCAATACATGCCCGACACATGTCGGGCCAATTTTTGCCCACACTATGTCCCACACACGCCTGTACACTCTTGCGTCTTGTCCCGTGTGCGTCTGGGCATGCCCAACGCCTATCGACCATGCCAAACCCTCATCTATCGAAATATTTGTGCCCTATACGTGTGCCAACCTGTCCAAACGTGTCCAAATTCAAATTTTGAATTATTTTCTCCCTTTTTTGGTCTTTCCTCACCTATATAAGGAACCTCTTTCCTCATTATAAAACACACAATTTTCGCAACTCTTTCTCTCTCTAGAAAGTTTTCTTAATTTTTTTAGTTTTAAAGTTCTTATCTTTTTTAGAATAACTAGTTATGCTTTTATAGATCTTTAGTTTTTGATTTAATAAGTGGAAATATAAATCCTTTTGAAGGTTTTTCAGCAATAGAATTAGCATCAAATTGTTGTAAGGATTCTTTTAAGATATAATTTTAATGGATTATTTATAACTACCTTTTTTATGTTTTATTCTTATATGTTATTTTAATTTATCTGTGATTAAATTTAACATGGCTGTTTGTTTTTAAATATGATATAATAATAATGTTATTATGCTTGCGAAATATTAAATAGGTAAAACATTTTTATAAAATAAATTGATTTTGTTTTTATTCAAGATTTTATATTAAGGATGTTAGAGAGAAATATATTATTTTTCATTAGAAACTTAAATCTGAAAATCAGATTTTAAGATTTAATTATCCGGTTTGATTTAGAGTAGTACTCTTTTATTTGTTAGTATAATCGCTCGGTAGTTAGAGTAAAACTTTATTTCAAAAAAATTTATAAGAACTATTATTTGAAAATGTATTGACAACATATTTTCAGTAATAGTTTTAAAACTTGAAAGTTAGTACTCAGATAATTACATTCTTAAGTTTAATTTGGATACCTTAAATAATGTCTAATTGACTAAGATTAGATGATTTGCTATTTTCTTAAAAATAAAGCTAAAATTGAATGCTTAATTAATTAATAGGTCTCGCTTAAGAATATTAGTTAATTAATATTTAAAAAAATTGGGACCCGTTTAAGAACACTTTCTTACAAAAAAGAGAAACATAACAAATATCAATTTATATATTTAATAATCTAAATAATCTAAATAATATGAGCCAATATAATTAATTTAGTTGTTATATTCTTAAATACTTCACTATTATTAATAATAAAAATTTACATTATTGTTTATTAAATCTATATCTATGTTTATTTTTTGTTATTAGATTAGGAAACAAACAAACCAAAATATCGTGACACGATGTTTAGGATTTAATTTCATTTTTAATATTTTGAATAATAAATTAAAAATCACATATATTCATTCCTTAGATCAACCTTGGGGGTATACTTATTATTCGTTATAAAATTATTCGTACACTTGCGAGAGTTTTACAAATTATAAAATCAAAGTATCCGCAAGATCATCATTTGCAATACCTATCTTGTACTCATTAGCAGCCTTATTAAGGTAACCTTCATGGCCTATGTATAATCTGTAGCATGGCCAATGTATTCTATTCATTCAATATTCATTTAATAGGCATTCTCTAGTTATTTTCTTTATACACATAAACACACATACATACTTACATACATATATAATACTTGTCATTAGTTGTACATTACGTCCACTAGAGAAAGTCATTTAAATGATGATTCATAATGTTTTTGTTCAAATAAAGTATATTTCCTAGAGCTCAAGCGTTTCCATTATTATTAAGGATGGAATTTTATGTGGTGCATTGAATTGATAAATAATGTTTTCTATACAAACCCTTCCCTAGTTTTTCCCAAATTGGTAATTCTGGTTTGCTTATCAGATGAATCATAATCAACTTTTAGTGCTACCTTTTCCAACATGTTAAATATAATAATCATAATGCAGAAGTTATGTGCATGCATATGAACACTAGTCTAATTGATATCTTAGTGCCATAATTTCCTAGTGTATGGAAATTTTGTTAGATGCTTCTTTAATCAATGTTTGATTGTAAGTTTGTAACTTAAAATATATTGAATACACTGTTTCAAATAATATAATATATTGATGCTTAAGTTTAATGCATTTGTGGATCTCATTGAAATGAAATGGAGCTCCAATGTTCAATTGATTTTATATTTGTATGACGTTGTCTTCAAAAATTCAGCTTGTTAATATTTTCATAACATTTTAAGTTCAAAACTGGAAGTTTCTACTTGGACAATTAGTTGAGAAGATGTTTGTAGAGTCATCAAATGCTATTCTACTCAGGTTTATAAGTCATATCAATAAAAACTTGGCTGAACCTTCTGATGTAGTCTTTCATGACATTTGATTAATATTGTTATTGAAATTTTGTTTGCATGTATTTCATATTTTGGAATACTTTAATTCGCTATAGCTAATAAGGCTTTATTATTTTTTAGTCCATATATATAAATTTATATATTTTTTAATATTATAATTAATAAATTTATTGTAATTTATATTGAAAAATGAGGTTAATTAAGATATATATAGTCACGATTTAAGTGTAACCGAGAAAATAGATATACCATTTGGTCACGGTCTTATAAAAGATAGTGACCAAATGGTATGTCTATAGCCTTAGTTTTTTTATAAAATCGTCAACAAATGGTATGTCTATGGCCTTAGTGTTTTAAAGGCCATCACAAATGGTATGTCTATGGCTTTGTTCTTTTATAATACTGTGACTAAATGGTATGTCTATGGTCATGGTCTTATAAAAGACCAAGATCGAATGATATGTCTATGACCTCAATTTTTTATAAAACCATAATGAAATGGTATGTCTATGACCTTAGTCTTATAAAAAACAGTAAGTAAATAGTATATCTATAGTCTTGGTTAAAAACCGAGACCATATGTAAGATTCTATGGTCTTTCCCACTTAGGCCTTAATTTTTATAATCATGGTCATAAACCTACAGTTACAATTAAAAACTGAGGCTATGTATCAATTTTTGTAGTAATGACTTCTTCTAAATAGGGTTTCACACGATGCCTATTGACCTTGAACGTTCTTTGGAATCAATAACTCCACCAGTCTATTTGGGAATAATTGGGAAATTTTGTACAGTCTATCCCACCTTGATTGCAGTTTTCCTAAAAATAATCTCAGACAATAATTAAATAAAATAATTTTCATTTCAGGAAGAAAATACTTACAAACTAGTCTTTTTCATGATATCTCTTAGTGTGCTTTTTGCACAACTTGTAATTTTTATAGATTTTGTCTAATTTCTTCAAGCTCACTTAGTTGGAGTAACCACTTCTCTATACTAAATCCATGGTTAGCTCTTTAATTACCCAATAAGCCTTATGTTCGAGTTCAATAGGTAAATGCCATGCTTTCCTATAGATTAACTAGTAAGGGCTCATATCAATAAGTATTTTGTAGGATATGAGGTATGCCAATAAGGCATCATTCAACTTGATTACCTAGTCTTTCCTTAAAGGGTGTACGGTGTGTTCCAAAACCATTTTGATTTTCCCATTACTCACTTCCACTTGATTGAATTTTGTGGATGATAAAGTAGTCACTTTGTGTGTGATGTTATATTTCTTCATTACCTCATCAAAAGGTTTATTGTGAAAATGGCTCCCTCTATTACTAATTATTGATTTAGGTGTTACGAACCTATTAAATAGTGAATCCTTTAAGTATTTAACAAAAACATTAACGAAATTAATTTTAGTGGGTATAGCTTCTACCCATTTGAACACATAATCAACAACGATCGAAATGTATTCCTTTCCAAAAGATGAGAAAAAAGGAAGTGTATCTTCTATACACCAAATAGTTCAACAACTATATTAGATGTCAAAGGTATTTTATCTAGTTTACCTGTCCTTTAACATCTATTACATTGCATGTAAAACATATAAGCATATTTAAGAAGAGTTGGCAAATAAAATCTAGACTATAACACCTTAAAGGCCATTTTCTTACCACCAAAATAGCCTCTCATTAAAAATCATGGAAAATTCCAAAATGCTCTTATGTTCTTCTTTAGTTACACACCTCTGAATGACTTAATCTTGACCAATCTTGAATAGATAAGGATCATCTCAGAAGTATTGATTCAAGAATGTAAAAAAATTTCATTTTCTGAAAATAAATGTTAACTATGTTAGCATACCATGTGTTTGGACCTACTAAAAAAAATTTCATAAGGAAAAATTTCAACAATATATTCTTTAGTCTCACCTTTAAGAGAATTGAATTCAAAATTAACTTAGATGATTAGTTACTAAATTTTCACTGGCTTTTTTATCTTTGATTTCTAGGTCAAATTCTTGCAAGAGTAAAACTCATATGATTAGTCTTGGATTAGCATTAGGATTACTTAATAGATATCTTAAAGCAACATGATCAGAATGCATAATTACTTTAGAACCTACAAGTAAGACCTAAATTTATCTAAAAAAACACAATACCCAATAATTCCTTTTTAGTGCTGGAATAATTAATTTGTATGTCATTCAATGTTTTGCTAGCATAATATATGACATGCAAATGCTCATTTACTCTTTTTCCCACAACTATTCGTATAGCATAATCAAAAGCATCACACATAATTTCAAATGAAAAAGGCCATTTATGTGCAAAAATAATAGGAGCATATGTTAATTTGTCCTTCAAAATATTAAAGGCAAAAAGGCAATCATCATTTTGATAGCAAATTATATAAAGGATGACTTATTTAAGAAAAATCTTTAGTAAATCATCTACAGAGAACCTACATATCCTAATAAGCGTTTAATACCTTTAACAAATATAGGGACAATAATTCTGCAATAAAATCCATTTTTTCCTTGTTAACTTCAATTCCTTTGTTAGAAATAACATGTCCTAACAAAATCTCTTGTTGATCTATAAAATGATCTTCTCCCAACTAAGTTTCAAGTTGCATTCAATGCATCTTTGTAAAACTAAAGTCAATTTATTTAAGCAATCATCAAATGAGGTTCCAAAAATAGAAAAATCATCCATAAATACCTCAATGAATTTTTTCACCATGTTTGAGAAGATTGACATCATACATCTTTGAAACGTAGTAAGGGCATTCCATAACCTAAATGGAATCCTTCTAAAAGCAAATGTCTCAAAGGACATATGAAAATAGTCTTCTTTGGATCCTCTAGTGTAATAGGTACCTAATAATAACCGGAAGGACCATCCAAAAAATAGTAAAATTTATGCCTAGCTAGACTTTCTTACATCTTATCAATCAATGGAAGAGAAAAGTGATCATTTTTCTTATATAGATTCAGTTTTTTGAAATCTATACACTTCCTCTATCATATGATTATCTTGTGGGCACTAATTCATTTTTATCATTTTTGAAAAACTATTATTTTGGATTTATTTGCTGCCATATGAATTGGACTAACCCATCTACTATCACCAATAGGATAAATGACTCCTACTTTTAAAAGTTTTAGAATTTCCTTTTTAACCAACTCTTGTATGATTGGGTTTAGTCGCTTTTGGGCCTCTCTAATGGATTTAGCATCATCCTCAAGATTGATCTTATGCATACACATAGTTGGACTAATGCCTCTAATATCCACAATACTCTAACCTAATGCCTGCTTGAATTTCTTAAGCATCTTAACAAGTTCTTTTTCTTGGACTTTGGTTAAAGAGAATGAAATAGTAGCAAGATATATTTCCCCTTCTCCCAAAATACATATTAAAGGTGCTTAGGTAAATATTTTAATGGCCTCTTCCTTTGATGGGGTTATAGGTAGATCAAAGGGTGTGTTGTATTCTCTTATTGGTTCTATAATATTTAATAGATCATCATACCCCTTAATCTCCTTATCTAAGTCCTCTTCTACCTTTTCAAAAGTAAGAGCAACTTCCAGTTTGTCTTTCATTCTATCCCGTAGGAAAGTATTATAAACAAGTCTATCCCTTGAATCAACATTAAAACATTAATGGCAAAGATATAAGAAAAAGGTGAAGTGTTAAAAACTTTAAAATGAATAGTCTCTTCGAAGACTGTCATTATCAAATTTTCATCTTGGACATCAATAATAATTTTGGTAGTGGCCATGAATAGTCTACCAAGAAGTATTGTATGTTCTTTTTCCAAGGATGGGTTTTTTTTTGCATATCTAAAACCATGAAATCAACATATATTATTAATTTGTCTAGAAGTACCAATACATTCTCAACCATTCCTTTCGAATTTTTAATAGGTCTATCCGCAAGTTGGAGGAGCATGATTGTATATTTTAAATCTCCCAAACCTAGTTTCAAGAAAATAGAATATGGTATCAAATTAATACTAGTACCTAAATCAAGCATTACTTTAGCTACCTTTTTATCTCCCATAGTGATGTTAATGATACAACTTCCTGAGTCTACCAACTTTGGGGTGGTTAATTCTAAAGCATAACACTTGAACCTTTTGATACCATAACTCCCTCATTAAGCTTTTACCTCCTCTTTTTAGTGTTTAATTCCTTAAAAACTTAGCATAGGAAGGCATATTCTTGATCATTTCTAATAAAGATAAATTTATATTAACCTTAGAATGCATAGTGAAAAGATCAATGAATTGCTTATCTTACTTTGATTTTTTCTGTTGGTGTAGGGACGGTATTGGTGGTTGATATGGTTCTAATGTCTTTTGTATTTTGAGAATGTTAGTTGACTCCCTAATTCTTTCTTCAAAAGATTTATCATAATTTATATTTATCTCATCATTATCTTTAGAGACCATATTTCACCTTCTTTATTACCTATATTATATGATAAACAATTAGAAATCTTAGGTAAATTTTTGTTAACTACCTTACCACTTCGAAGGATTGTGGCATCCTTCACTTGTTCTGCTTGATTTGATTACTCTATTAGTTTCCCAACTTGAGTTTCAACACTTTTTACAGAAGTCTCTAAGGAATTCAACCTCTAATTATTCATTTTCTGGTTGTCCCTACTAACTTGAATAAAGACACTCAAGTTATCTTATATGATTGGCTTATAGAGTTGATCTAGTAGATAAGGTTTGTTTACATATGACCCTTGTATTTGGTTTTGGACATTTTTTGGGTAATTGTTTGGTTTCCAAGAAAGGTTAGGGTGATTGTATATGTTGGATTGATACCTTTGCATAAAACTAGCTTCTTCGGAGGTACCGATACTAGAATCACGTGCAATCGAACAATCATTAGCATTATGCCCAATTGTACCCCAAACTCCACATAGCTCATGATTTGATATTTGATGAGTAATGAAAAGCTAAACTTTCTTAGCTAACTCTACAAGTTGTACTGCCATTTTTTTTTCTTGAGCCAACTTCATCGACTCCTAACCTCCTTCCTCTAGCACACTTTTGTTGGGAGTTAGTACCCAACATTTCATATAGCTTATAAGTTCTCTATAATTTCTTTCCTTCCATAACTCCTCATGTAGTACTATCAACAGTGTACTGACACTGTTATGTTAGTCCATCATAAAAGGACTGGTTCTACAACTATAGTTGATATCTATGATGTGGGTGTTGAGTTAAAAGGAGCTTGAATATGTCCTAAACTTCATGGAATGACTCTCCATCTATTTAGAAAAATGTTTTTCCCTAAAATCGATAGTCTTTTGATGGGAATAGAACCTACCTATAAATTTGTTATAGATTGTCTTTCAAGTACTTAACGAACCTAGTTGTAGAGTCATAAACCAAGAATTAGCTCTACCCTTAAGTGTACAAGGAAAACATCTAATTTTAAGCTAGTCTTCATCAAGTCTTTGCAATGGAATTGTTTGCACAGTAGCATAAAATCCTTTATTAAAGATTAAAGGGTCTTCATTAGGGATACCATAAAATAAAGGTAACAATGAATAATGAATATTTTTCTATTCATAATTCATTGAAGCCTTTCCTAGTTATATGCAAAAAGTAGTATTACCAATGATTGGCAATGCGTACTCTTTCATCATTTTTGGTTTATATCGAGCATTACCCATGTCTACTGACACTTAGGATGGTCCTTCTCCTACTAATAAATGTCCATCTTTCTTGAAAATTGTTTTGAACCTCTAGATATTAATAAAAAGTACAAGTTTTTTTCACAAAGATCTCTTATATTTTTTACATTAATAATATAAAACAAAAATTAAAATAGCAAAGAATTTGACACTAAAAGTAAGTTCTATCAGAAATATATAAAAAAAATAAACAATACACACAAGTTAGTTAAAATAAATTATACAAAAAATAAGTTAATACACAGAAATACTAAACACAAGGTAATTAAAGAAATAAAAACAAAATAAAAGAATTAGTAATGAAAGTAAATAAAGAAAATAAAATAAATTAAAATAATAAAAAGAAAATAATGAAATTAAGTTATTAAATAAATAAAAGAAAAGAAAAAAGGTAAAAATAAAAAATTATCTTTTATTTTTATTTAATTTAGAAATTATTATTTTTTAATTTTTTTTAGATTTTCAAAATTTTTTGTAAATAAAACAAAACACGAATATTTACAATACAAAATTTTTAAAGATTTTTGATAATAAAAATTTTAAAATATTATTTGTTTCTTGCAACGTCACTAAAAACTTGATACACAAATTTTGTATTTGATAAATAGCTTTTAAGTGTAATAATAAGTATACTTCTAAGGTCGGTCTAAATAAGAACTACGTGGTTTTTAAATAATTCAACAAAAATTAAAAAATATCTAAACATTATGTCACAATTGTTTTGATTTGGAAAAAATCTAATCTATTTACATAAATTTAAAGATAGATTTGATTCAAATAGTAGACAAATGAACATTTAATTATTTAATGGAGAATTTATGGTATATAATAATTTATCAATCATGTTTTTTCACATTAATTAGGTTACTAAATATACAAATTAATGTTACTGCATTTTTTTGTATGAAAATGTCCTTAAGCAAAACCCAAATTCCTTGTTAATAAAAATCAATTAATATCTTTAGGTATAACCTACAAATTAATTAATATTAAATTATAATTTATTTCTATAGAAACAATAAACCATCTAAATCACTCCTTAAGATGAAGGAAATAATTTAAACTTTCATTCAAGGTGTCAAAGTTGGATTTAAGATTGATGTGTTTGAGAACTAACTTTTAGATTTTAAATTTATTATGAAAAATATGTTCTCAATATATTTTTCAATAATAAATCTTTGTAAAAAATCTTTGAAATAGAATGTAATTCTCATTCAAATCAAAATAATCATATCTTAAATCCAATTTTCATGTTTTAAACTAACTATAAAAAATATATTATCAATATATTTTTCTATAATAAGCCTTGCAAAATTCTTGAATGTAAAAATAAAAAATCAATTTATTTAATAAAAATGTTTACCTAAGTTAACATTTCACAAACATAACAACATAACTAATATCTCATATTATTTTTTGCCAAACATACTTAGATTTAATAAATGATCAGAATACTAAAAACAACATTCAAAACAATACATAAAATTAATCTAAA
The DNA here is from genome assembly GCA_030763125.1 of Hippophae gyantsensis. Classification (NCBI taxonomy): domain Eukaryota; kingdom Viridiplantae; phylum Streptophyta; class Magnoliopsida; order Rosales; family Elaeagnaceae; genus Hippophae; species Hippophae gyantsensis. Next base: position 32,966,499 of record CM061030.1, read on the forward strand.
AAAAGAAGAATACATTTAAAATGTATACCTTAAGTGTATCTTTCCATGTACAAAATTTAAGTACTGATTTGTATCTAAAAACCTCCAAATAGATCTACCAATACATTTTATTGGATTGAAAACTACTACATTAAACTAAGAAAATTATAAACCTAAAACTACAATAAAATTCTAAATGAGAATTTATCTTTAAAACTCAAAAAATATTCTTGAGTTGGTGTGTCTTTTATAATAGGAAGGGGGTTTATGTATCTAAAAACCTTCATGTGTTGACCTTTTTAATCAATTTGAAGCTTGGAATACCTGAAAAACAAAAAAACATACTCGTGATTCCAAAAAACATAGATTTGCTAAAATAATGATAAAATTATGCAAATATAAATTTATTTTTGATATTAAAGTTCAAATAAGTCACGTAATATTTAGTGCTCTTAAGTACTTATTAGATTGTAGCCTCATCAATATAAGGTCCCCAAGTTGCTTTGAAAAGGTACAAAACTTGAATGGGCAAATAACAACTTTAAGCTATTTTATCTCCAAGTGCACATAAAAATGTCTACCTTTCTTTGAATTGTGGAAGAAAAATAAAGATTATTTTGGGGAGTCAAAAGTGAGAAAACACCTTTCAATCCATTAAAGAATACTTGAAAAAAGTACCCCTTATAACAAATTCAATGGTTGCTGAAGTTTTATACCTATACCTAGTATTTATCAAAAAAAGCTTCTAGTTCTATTCTCATGGTGGATAGAGAAGGAATGCAATAATTGGTGTACTATATGAGACACTCTTTGACTGGGGTGCAACAAACGTACCCACCTATAGATAAAACAAAATTCACTAAAGGATGGCCTTCAAAAAGCTAAGACGTTACTTTGGAGCTTATAAGATAGATGTCCTAACATCATATCATTTAAAACATATTCTAGGCAAGCCGAAACAATCAGGCCAACTATCTGAAATTGCTATTGGGTTGAGTTAATTTCAAATACAATACAAGCCACAATAAGCTATCAAAAGACAAGTTTTGGCTAAGTTCGTCGCATAATAAATAGAGAATGAGCTCATAATTGGACCAAGTAGTGCACCTAATGAAGTAGTATCAATGGAAGAACCTATCCTAGATTTATGGATGGGGCTTGTAATTCAAAATGTTCGAGAGTAAGGATAACTACATTTACTCACATAGAAAGAATGATAGAATAATGTATCTAAATTTCTTTTCCATCCATAAATAGTGTAACTAAATGTGAAACGCTTTTATTGATACTACATTAGTTACACTCATTGGAAGCAAAGAAAGTATTGGTACATAACGATTCATACCTAATAGTTAATCAGGTCAATAACGCCTTTGAAGCCAAAAAGGAAAGAATGAAGAAATACTTGGAAGAAATAAAAAAAAAGAAATATCATCCTTTGAAACATTGGAGATCAGACAAGTACCCCGGAGGTGGAAACACACATGTTGATTCATAACGATTGTGATCACAAAAATAAGGAGGGAAATTTCATATCATGCTTACCAAGTCCTCACATCTCTATGAACCTCATAACTTCTGATCCCCCTAAGCTTACAAGCATCACTACCACTACTTCATGGATGACCCCATATCTAGGGCACCTCATTCAAGGATTCCTCCCCACAAGTGAGGAAAAAGCTCAAAAAAATGCAGTTAAGTCCAAGAATCCCACCTTTTTTTAGGGAAACCTTTACCAAAAAAGTTATGGTAGACCATGGCTCAAATGTCTTCCTACTCAAGAAGCTCAACTAGTGATGAAAAAGTTACATTAAGGTTATTATGATGCATATTTGAGTAGAAGGACACTCTCATAGTGAATCACGCAACAAGGTTACTATTGGCGTAGTTTACATAAGGAATGCATTGGTCACGCTTGAAAGTGTTATAGATGCCAATGTTCCATATTTACCCACAAGTGATATGAAAGCCATCATCAACCCTTGGTCATTTCAAAATTTCATTTGGATAGAAGCCGAACCATTGGCATAGATACAAGAAAGTGATGTTCAGAAGTTCATTTGGATAACATAATATATAGGTTTGGTTTACTATGTGAACTAGTAACTGATAATGGATATGGATAGTAATTCACTACTCATACTTTTTCATTCTTTTGTCAAGAACTCAATATCAAGGTGTCACACTCCACCCCATATAGACCACAAGTCAATGGTCAACTGGGATCCTAAAACAATGTTGATTAATATTTTGCAAAAATGACTAGAAAGAGGAAGTGGTAAGTGGGTTGATGAGCTGCTTGGATTTGTATGGGCCTTTAGAATAACCCCAAGGATTGCAATAGGAGAGAACCTATTATCTTTGGTATACAGAACTGAAGCTGTCATCCCCTCAAAAATAGAAGAACCTACCTTACATTCTAACATATCCCAAGAAGATAATAATGACATACGTAGAGAATACCTACTTCTAGCATAAGAGAAAAGAGAGAAAACCTTGATAAGGATAGATACACAAAAGTGAGTAGTTAAATGATTCTACAACAAATCAGTCAAATGAAGAAAGTTTAACGTAGGAGATTGGGTCTTGGCTAGGATCTTGGAAACAAGATAGAAAATATTTTTGGAAAATTCATGGCAACATGGGAAGGCCCTTATATGATCTATGATATCATCTTTTGGGGTCTTATAATATAGAAAAGGATGGAAAGCAAGAAGACTTGAGTTGGAATAGCAAATAGCTAAAGAAGTACCACTTTTAAAGAAAATGTACATTAAATCAATCAATGAAGTTTGTTCAAGAAATTTTCATCAAGTATCTCACAAATGAAATAAAGTGATAAACTCCTAGTATGGAGGAGGAGGCTAAATGGTCCCCCCACTAGGGATGTCAATATAAGAGGCATATAGCCCCTTATAAGAAAGAGTCATTAGTTCACAAATGTAAACCTCCTTTTGGAGTCCAAAAGGATAAGTAAAGAATTTACTTTCCAACTTATTCTTATCACCTCTCTCATGAATAAAATAATGCAATAATCCTTTAGTATAGAGGAGGAGGACAAATGGTCCCCTTATTAGGAATACAGGTATAAGAGGCATATGGACCATCCTAATGAAGGGTTATGAGTTCGCAAATGTGAACCTCCTTTTTGGGTCAAAAAGGAATAGTGAAGAATTTACTTTTTGAATTATTCCTATCACCTATCTTTTGAATAAAAAAACATGATAATACCTTAGTATAGAAGAGGAGGCCAAATGGTCCCCCTATTAGGGATGCAAGCATAAGAGGTATATGGCCAATCCTAAGAAAGGATCATGAGTTCACAAATATGAACCTCCTCTTTGGGTCAAAAGTGATAAGTAAAGAATTTACTTTCTAACTTATTCTTACCTCCTATCTCGTGAATAAAATAATGTGATAATTTCCTAGTATAGAGGAAAAGGCCAAATGGTCCCCTTACTAGGGATACATGTATAAGAGGTATATGGCTTATCCTATGTAAGAGTCTTGAGTTCGTAAATATGAATCTCCTCTTAAAAATAAACAAGGATCAATGATCCCAAGTATGAAATAGGAGGCCATGTAGTCCCCTTTACTTGGGATGCAAGTATAAGTGGTATGTGGCCCATCCTAATTAAACATCTCAATTTCACATTGGTAGACCTTGAAAATAAATCTAAAAATATTGTATAAAAGGGAAAAGCCTCATTTATTTAAATGACTACAAAGATACATCAATTAAGGCTCTTCTCTCTTAGAAATACTTGAAGATATTTGCGTCTCGAAGTAACTCTTTTTTTAGTGGTCAATCTCTTGGCATAACAAGAGTTTTTCCTCACTCGCCACTCCAAATTTACATCTCAAGGTACCAATTTCTTGGCACATCTCATCTCATTCAGAAATCAAGCTTTGATTCTCACAAAGAATTGTGCAACATCCTTCATTAATGAGACAAACTTCATCCTGAAGACTATAGAGCTATTGCAACATTTCTCTAAATGCCACATACTTAACTCCAATGTTGGGTATATCTTTCAAAGTCACAAAAAAGGGACATTTCTTGCAAGAGAAACTTTTAAAAATCAAAGTAACCATAAATGAGGAAAAGCAAGCAATGAATATTTACCTCAAACAAATAAAGCTCAGCAATGTGCCAAATGGAACCTTATTCTTTCCTTATGTGAGAGATGGTTGATTGATCTTTTAGGGTGACAAAACGATGATACAAGTTATCTAAGGTCGCTTTATACCCAAAAATATCATTCCCAAAATGTACAGGAAGGTTCCTATCATGAAACACCATACAAGGAACCTCACTTTCATCTACAAGAGTTATGAGGCTTTGAAGTGCATGTCATTTGGATTATTTAGAGGTAGACCAAGGTCAGCTTTCACTGGGTAACCTTATAAAACTAAGTCATAGTTCGTTAAGAACAAGTGAAAGAGTTGTCTCATGGTCAACTTGAACGAGGTATTCTCTATCACTTCTCACAAAATCAGTACCCATCTCACTAAGTATAGGAGTCATCATAATAGATACCATGCCTTGTTTGGAATCCACCTCATTTCCATTAGAGGTCGGTCTGTATCTCACCTTATGTATGGGAATATGAATCACCTTATTCAAACATAGGCTCATGCGGTTCCATGTTGCTCATGTTCGTAAGAAAGTTGTTCACGAGGTCATCAACATTTATATTTGTAAATTTCATATGAACAGTGAGCTTCAAGTAAAATTCCTAAAACAAATGATCAAAATAACTAAGCAAGGGACTGAAAAACTAGAAATAACAAAATGAAGGGCTAGATTTCTCTCAAGAAAAATAGAAGAATTTGTTACAAAATTCAAGAGCCAAATGGTTATAAATACACTTCAAAAGTTTGGAACATACAATGCAAAAAAAAAAAAAGGAAAAAAAAAGAAAACAAAGACATAAAAATAAAAGTATTAAAAGTTGTAGGGTCTTGACTAGATTTTCTTCTTGGGGTACATCTCGAGGGTTGGGTCTCACTGGTTGGTCAAGAGCAGGTGATCCAGTAGATGGTGTAGCTTAGGGCGTTTTTGGGGTAGCTATAAATTTTTTAGACCTCGTACATAACCTGGGAATGTAAAGAGGGTATAGTACTTTACAACTTGTACCCTAAAAATTGGTCATCACAAAAAATACCCCCTCACGATATCCACGAGTGTAGTCTTTTTTGAGCTTAGCCACCATCTCTTTCAATGAGGCCACTTTCTTTGTTAAGGACCCTATGGTATCTTCAACCTAGTTAGCCCATTCTTCCACTTCTTTAGCCAAGTTGTCACTCTCTAAGGTGAAGGTTGAGGTTACCTTCAGTTTTTGGGTACGATCTACCAAGTTGTTACCTATATCAATAATTTTAGCTTCTTGCATCTTAAGATGCTTCTATTTCTCTTCCAGAACCTTCTCTTTCTCCTCAAGGGCATGTTGGATTTGAGAAACCAAGGCTTCAAGCTCATGTGTATGAGCACAGTATGCACTATTTTCAATCTCTCCTATCTCAACAAGGACATAACATGCAATAAAAGTTGAGTTAGCATTATTCAAATTGATAAAAATAAATTGGTGTACAATTATGTACCTCTAATATGTGACTTATAGCCATCTCCAAAGTAGTGGTATGGATCCAGAAGTACCTCGGGTTAACAAAATCCCCCTTCTTCGAATATGGTCATGAGGGGTGATGCCTTGCATAATTTGGCATAATTTGGCATAATTTATCACTTCTCAAATTTAAACTTTAGTCTAATTGTATTTATTTTTTTATTGATTTTATATTTTATTATTATTATTTAAATTTTATTGCAGATTTGAAGAAAATGAAGATCCAAAATTTTAGAAGTATATCATTTAAATACTCTCAAATTTAAATGAAGATAAGTTTTAAAAAATAAAAATATATATATGAGATTAACACTAGGGTAGAGGAACAAAACAAAAGAAAAAGAAAAAAGAAAAGCGACACAAAACTGGAAACAAAAAGAAAAAAAATATATGTTAATTTGAACTAAATTATAGTGAATTCGTTTATGTTGAATTTAAGTTTTAGCATGAACTAAATTTTCTTTATTTTAAGAAAAATATGTAATCTAATTCCAAACTATGCTTGATTTTCCATGTTAATTTGAATTATTTCTCTTCATGTTTGTCTAATTTATTTTGAGTTTATTGCTTCTAATTAACCAGTCATTAATTAGATGATTTTAATCTTATGATTTGCTGTCAAAAGAGGGAATTATATGATAGATATGAATTATTTCAGCATAGGTAAATATAGAGATCAAAAGACTTATATGAACCTATGTAGTACTAAAATCATTGGCCTTAATGCTTTCTTGCTTTGTTAAACTGCATACTCTTGTGTAATTTGATGAACAAGAATGTTTCCAATTGACTATCGAAAAAGGCTTTTGGATGTTCTTTGGAGAGTACTAACAATCAAAGAGAATTAAATTTAATTAATTAGATGTGTAAATCATAGTCAAGGATTATATGAAATCAATTTCCAAGAAGTTTTTCCATTAATTTAATCTTCGAACATCTTTCTTTTTCTTTTTGCGCATCTTTTTTAAATTGATTTTATTTTAAATTCCAATTACAACAAACTTAGTGACTTCTCTAGATAAAATTTATATTAGCATAATTTTCGTATTTGTCAAAAGTAAGTTACCAATCCGTGAGAATGATATTCTTCTTATTACTTTACTATAAAACTACGATACTGTGCACTTGCAGCTTTACACCGATCAAGTTTTTGGAGTCATTATCGGGGATTGATTTCTTTTTTTTTTCAATATTGATACAAAGTAATCTTGGTTTTAATTTAGAATTTTATTTTTTATTTTCTCTAGGTGTGTTTTTGAAGTTAGATGCATCGTGCTAGAACTCGAAAGAACTTTTAGATCACAAAGAAAGAAGAAAGTACTAGCCATGGTTAAAGAAGAATAGAATGCACAACCACATATCTTGAAGGATTATGTAAGGTCAATTGTGAAAGAAAATTACTCAAGTGTAAGATTCCAAACCATTAATGCCAATAGTTTTGAGCTTAAACTGGTGTTGATCAACATGGTACAATAATTCCAATTTAGTGGATCGCCACTTGATGATCCCAATATTCATTTGGCGATGTTTTTGGAGATTTATGACATTATAAAGATGATTGGTGTTACTGAAGACACCATTGGACTAATATTTTTTTCCTTTTTCATTGAGGGACAAGGCTAGAGGTTGGCTACAATCTCTACAACCGAGAAGCATCACTAGTTTGCAGGACATGGTAGAAAAGTTTCTTGCTAAATTATTTCCACCTACAAAAATATCCCAACTTAGGGGTGATATTGGTCAATTCAAGTAAAATGATTTTAAGACACTTTATGAAGTATGGGAAAGGTATAAATATTTGACCTGGTGTTGCCCTCAACATGGATTTCCAAATTGGTTACAAGTTCAGATGTTCTATAATGTGTTAAATGGGTTAACTAGAACCATAGTTTATGTTGCTTCTAATGGACCTTTTATGTCAAAGACAGATGAGGGTACTACTTCTCTCTTGAAAGAAATGGCCTCAAACAACTATCAATGGCCAACTAAAAAATCTATGGCTAAGAAAGTTGATGGGATTCAAGAATTAGAGCTATTAGCTACCTTTTCAGCTCAAGTTTCTTCTCTATCTCCTCAAGTTTCAGCCTTGACAACCCAAAGACTACCACAAAGTGAAGAATATGTTGAAACTTCAAGTATGATAGTTTTGATGAATGAACCAAGTCAAGAATAGGTTCAATACATTAACAATCAAAACTATAACTATCGTGGTAATCCTATGCCAAATTACTACCATTCATGGCTTCGAAATCATGAGAAATTTTCTTATGGAAACACAAAGAATGTGCTGCAACCTCTTCCAGGGTTTGATAGTCAACCAAGTGAGAAGAATATGTCACTTGAGGATGTCATGGTTTCATTTTTTGAGGAGACCAAAGCAAAGTTTAAAAATAGTGCTTCACGTTTGGATAACAATGAGACTCATTGTAGTAATAAGTTAGCCACTATGAAAAATCTTGAAGTGCAAATTGGGCATCTAGCCACGACCATTGATTCCTAACAAAGAGGAACTTTTCCTAGCAATACAGAAGTGAATCCAAAGGAACAATGCAATGCCATCAAAGGAAACCAAGTCCACCACTATGGCTCCAAACAATGGCCAAAGCAATCCTAAAGTAGAAGAAGAGGAGATTGTCGATGATACACTAAGAGAGACTTACATGTCTCCATCAATTTCATTTCCTAACAATCCTTCTATTCTCTATACTCCATTTCCTTATCCTTAATGCTTTAAAAAAATTACATAAGTAATTTTCTAAGCTTTTGGATATTTTTAAGAAACTTCACATAAATATTCCTTTTTCAGATGCCTTGGAACAAATGCCAATTTATGCCAAATTCCTAAAGGACATCATTTCCAAGAAGAGAAGATTAGAAGAGTTTGAAACAATGAAGTTTTCTGAAGAATATAGTGCCATTCTTCAAAAAAAATTACCTCAATAATTAAAAGATCCAAGGAGTTTCACTTTGCCTTGCACTATAGAAAATTCATTTTTGATAAAGTTTTATGTGATCTTGGTGCTAGCATTAATCTTATGCCACTATCTATTTATAGGAAATTGGGACTTGGAGAGATGAAACAAATAACAATTTCTTTGCAACTAGTAAACAGATCCATAAAATATGCTCATGGAATCATAGAAGATGTAATGGTAAATATGGATAAATTTATTTTTCTTACTGATTTTATGGTGTTAGATATGGACGAAGACCAATATGTCCAACTAATTCTTGGCCGACCATTCTTGACTATGGGAAAAGCTTCAATGGATGTTCAAAAGGGTAAGTTAATATTAAGAGTGAACAAGGAAGAGGTTACATTCAAAATTTACAAAGCCATTAGATTTCCAAAATATCCAAGCACTTGATTTTGGGTAGAAATCATTGAGTAATGTGAAGTAGAAGCCTTTCAAGAGAATATGCCACCTAATCACCTAGAACGATGTATCACAACTTCATCTCATGCTTATGATTTTAATAACTCTACTATTTGTGAATTTGATTTACCTTTTTTTAGTGAAGAATTTCTCCACTATGTATTTGCCTTGGAAGCATTACAACATATTACATCATTTAGCAAAGAAGTGGAGAGGCTAGAGCCGATAGTGTCAAAGATAGATTTTGTAATCTCTACAGAAAAGGTACAAAAAACTATAACTCTATAGTTAAAGAAATTTCCTGAGCATCTTGGATATGCACTCTTGGGGTGATAGTTACACCTTTACAGTGATTGTTGCTATGTGTGTTAAGGGAGTATAGAACAACCTTGGGATGGACTATGTCTGACATAAAAATTATAAGTTCTTCCATTTGCATGCATAAGATTCTAACGGATTAACTTTACAAATCATCAATTGAGCCCCAAAGAAGATTAAATCTAAAAATGAAGGAAGTTGTGAGAGTTGGAATTTTGAAGCTCTTCAAAGCTGGAATTATTTATGCTATTTTAGACAATTCATGGGTAAGTCCAGTGTAGGTTGTACAAAAAAAAGTTGGAATAACAATGGTGAAAATGATAACAATGAGCTTATTCCTATAAGAACAGTCTCAGGTTGGCATGTATGTATGGATTACCACAAGTTGAATAAAGCAACAAGGAAGAATCATTTTCCACTTTCATTCATTGATCAAATGTTAGATCGATTGGCCAGATATCCCTATTATTAATTATTAGATGATTATTCGGGTATAATTAGATTGCCATAGCCCTTGAAGATTAGGAGAAAACTACATTCACATGCCTCTATGGAATATTTTCTTTTAGAATGATGCCCTTTTGATTATGTAATGCCCCAACAACACTCCAACGTTGCATGATGGCTATCTTTTCTGATATGGTGGAAGATATCATGAAAATTTTCATGGATGATTTTTTGGTTTTTGATACATCTTTTGATCATTTTTTTTTTGCATAATTTAGCTATTGTTTTATAGAGACGTGAAGATAAAAATCTTGTCTTAAACTGGGAGAAGTATAATTTAATGGTTCAAGAAGGGATCGTGCTTGTCCATAGAGTGTCATCTAAAGGAATTGAGATTAATCGAGTTAAAATTGCAACCATAGAAAAACTCCCACCTCTAAAGAATATGAAGTGAATCATAAGATTTTTGGAACATGCGGGATTTTATAGAAGATTTATGAAGGATTTTGCTAAACTCTCTAAACCTTTATGTAATCTTCATGAAAAAAATTTTGCATTTGACTTTGATGATGTTTGTTTACACGCCTTTAATACAATCAAGGAGAAACTGATTTCAGCACCAGTAATGATTGTACCTTATTGGAGTCAACCTTTTGAGGTCATATGTGATGCAAGTGACTTTGCAATTGGAGCAGTGTTAGGACAAAAGCGAGAAAAACTTTTTAGGGCCATATACTATGCAAGTCGGACACTAAATAAAGCCAAATTGAATTATACAACAATTGAGAAGGATATTCTTGTTGTGGTGTTTTCTTATGAAAAATTTCGGTCTTACCTCATTGGTACAAAGGTGATAGTGTTCACTGATCATGCAGTATTGTTTAATTTGTTTGGAAAGAAATATGTTAAGCCTAGATTGATTCATTAAATCCTTCTTCTTCAAGAATTTGATTTGGAAGTTCGAGATAAGAAAGGAAGTAGAAATTCAATTGCTAACCATCTCTCTTGGTTGGAGCAAGAGGAAGTTAAACCAAATTTACTGATCCAAGAAGTATTCCTTAATGATCAGTTGTTTGCTTACGAGATCAAGCTTTCTTGATATGCTGATATTGTAAACTACCTATCTTGTAGAGTATTGCCACTAGATCTTACTTACCACCAACGTAAGAAATTTTTGTATGATGTGAAATCTTATTTTTAGGATGAGCCTTTACTTTTCAAAAGATGCCCTGATCAAATCATCTGAATATGTGTGCCTAAAGAGAAGATGCAAGCCATTCTCCATCCTTTCCATTCCTCATCATATGGAGGAAATTTTGGAGTAACATGAATAACAACTAAGGTACTTCAAAGTGGTTTCTTTTTGCCCTCTATTTTTCGAGATATTTATATTTTGGTGAAAACTTATGATCAGTGCCAACGTATAGGAAATATTTCAAGGTGTGAGGAGCTACCAAACAAAAATATCTTAGAGGTTGAGTTATTTGATGTTTGGGGAATCGATTTTATGGGTCCTTTACCTTCTTATTTTGGCTTTATTTATATCTTGTTAACATTCAATTATTTGTCAAAGTATGTACAAGAAATTATTGCAACAACAAATTATGTAAAGTTAGTGCTCAAATTTCTACATAAGAACATATTCAAAAGATTTGGCACTCCATAAACTATTATTAGTGATGAAGGGACCCACTTTTGCAACAAGTTGTTCGACAACCTTCTCTCTACATATGGTGTGAAGCACAAGATATCACTTTCCTATCATCCTCAAACTGATGGCCAAGCTAAAATTTCAAATCAAGAAATGAAGAATATGCTTGAGAAGACGGTCAACACCAATAGAAAGGATTAGGCAAAGAAGCTTGATGATGCTTTATGGGTATACCGTACAACTTTTAAACATATATCGGGATGTCTCCTGATCGATTAGTGTTTGGAAAATCATGTCATCTCCTTGTTGAGTTAGAGCATAAAGCTTATTGGGCTGTAAAAAAGTTTAATTTTGATTTGAAATCAGTAAGGGAAAAGGCAACTTCTTCAATTAAATGAGATGGATGAGTTCTAGAATGATGCTTATAAAAATGCAAAGATCTACAAAGAAAGGACAAGGTAGAGCATATATTCAAAGTTAATGGTTAGAGATTGAAGCACTATTATAGAGAACAAGGGGAGAGAAATTGTGCATTTAATCATCTTTGAAATCCTAATTGATGAAGATTGAAAAGTATGCCTATAGATTATGAAACAAGAGCTTATGATAGGCAACCCATAAAACTTTATTTTATTATTTTATTTTATTTTATTTATTATTATTTATTTGAATAATTGGGATTTTGATGCTGTTTTATTTGGTAGGAATAAAAAGCAAAAAATTAAAAACTAAGGCGGATCCACCATAAAAGCAGGGAAGTTCCTTTCATTTCTTTAATTTGTCTCACTTTTGAATTACAATGAGGACATTGTTTGGTTTAAGTTTGGGGGTGTCAACTCCTATAGTCTTGAGTTTTTGGATTCTCTTATCAAGCATGTATTTGAGTATAATTGAATTCTCTATGACTCCTCAATTTCTAATTGAGGATGGTTTTGAGAAAAAAATTTCAAAATCTGCTATTATGTTAGGTAGATTTTTGTGGGTACTTTGATTTAAATCTTTTTCCTTGAAAATAATTGAGCATATAGTCAATTTTTCTTTACTCCATTTTGCCTATGAAAAGAAAGAGTGAATTAACATGGTCAAGAATGTTCAATCTCGCTTTGCTCTATAATTCGTTGATGGATCCTTGAGGCAAAATCCTAGTTGATACCAAATATTAGAAAAATAATCTAGAAATTTTTTTTATCACAACCAAAAAGCTTTCCTAGTTGTCATGATTAGCATGCCATCATTGTATGGTGTATTCCCATAGTCAACCCTTTGAGCCTTATTTTACATAAGCCTTTATTTGTTCTTTTAACTATATAAAACATTCTCATTCTAAGCCTAAAACAATGAATTTACCTTAAATTTTGAGAAAATACTTTGGTAGAAATTTGCATTTAAAGAGATAGTTCGTTCAAATTAAATAATTCACATTATGTTTGCTCTATTTGATCAAAGTGTGAAAAGAAAAGAAAGTGAAAGGTAAGACTCGAAAAAGACTTAAAGTGATTGAAAATTAGAAAAGGATATGAGTATCAAGATGCTACAAAAAAAACACTCCACTTATTGAGGTTAGCATCAATAATGTCACATCAATATGAGCATATTGTCGAGAAAGAGCAATGGTGTGAATCATATAGATATTGTTTTTATTGTTTTTTCTACCAAGTATTTTCCCAGTTTGATTTGATTTTTCATATCCATTTATTTCTTAGCCCTTACCATGTAGCATGTCATTACAACCATGATTAAAGACCTTTCGATATCTAATTTTGGTGTTTGATTACATTAGTGGAGAGGATTTTCCAAAATTGGACTTAAGGAGTTAAGTTTTGAGAGAATTCTTCTAATTTTAATTGTTCTACTTTTATCTTAATTTTATGATGGTTTGGAGTTAAATTGACTATTTCACACACACACACACACACTCAAGGACTTAGCTTTGGGTTGAAGTAAATGCTTAACTTTTGCTTGACAAATTTCTAAATGTTTGATTGATTTTCTTACTATCTTTGATGTAAAAAGAGTAAGTTACTTATGATGAAATCTTAATTCAGATCATGTCTTGGTGAGTGATGGTAGTTCCCTATGAGTCTAGTTGATATTTTCTATAGTTGTTTTTTATTTTATTTTTGTTTAAGGACAAACAAAGTTCTACGTTTGGGGGTGTTTGATAACTTGCATAATTTGACATAATTTATCACTTCTCAAATTTAAAGTTTAGTTTAATTTTATTTATTTTTTATTGATTTTAGACTTCATTATTATTATTTAAATTTTATTGTAGATTTGAAGAAAATGAAGATCCAAAATTTTAGAAGCATATCGTCTAAGGACTTTCAAATTTAAATGAAGATTTATTGATATCAAATTTAAATTAAGATTTATTGAAATCAAATTTAAATGAAGTAAGTTAAAAAAAGAAAAAAAAATTATAAATGCTGAAAAAAAGAACTCATACGGTTTGTAGGCGGTTATATATATATATTATATTATATTATATTATATTAAAGCTAGGATGGAGGATAGAAACAAAAGAGAGGGCGGCGAGAGAAGATTGAAAAAAAAGGGAAAAGAGAGCATAAATGAAATAGAAAGCAAAACGAGAAAGGGGAGTTGAAAGAGAAAGAGAAAGAAGAGCGACACAGAATTGGAAACAAAAAGAAAAGAAGAAAACCAGAAGCAGATTAGAGAAAAATAGAAGAAAAGGCTAGACAGCATGCACAAAAACAAATTTTTCAGCATTCACTTTTCTTTTGATTCTTCTCAAAAAATTATGGTGAATTCGTTTATATTGAATTTAATTTTTAGCGTGAATTAAGTTTTTTTATTCTAGAAAAAAGAGGTAATCTAATTCCAAACTATTCTTGATTTTTTATGTTAATTTGAATTATTTCTTTTCATGTTTGTCTGATTTATTTTGAGTTTATTGCTTCTAATTAACCGACCATTAATTAGATGATTTTAACCTTATGATTTGCTATCAAATGAGGGAATTATAGGATGGATTTGGAATATTTCAACGTAGGTAAATTTAGAAATTGAAAGACTTATATGAACCTATGTAGTATTAAAATAATTGGTATTAATGCTTTCTTGCTTTGTTAAATTGTATACTCTTGTGTAAAATGATGAACAAGAATGTTTTCAATTAACCATCGAAAGAGGCTTTTGGTTGTTTTTTGGAGATTTCTAATAATTAGAGAGAATTAAATTCAATTAGCTAGATGAGTAAAACATAGTAAGGGATTAGATGAAATCAATTTTCTAGAAGTTTTCTTCCCATTAATATGATCTTTGAACAACAACTTTCTTTTCTTTTATGCATCTTCTTTAAATTGATTTTATTTTAAGTTCCAATTACAAAAACCTTACTGACTTCTCTAGATAAAATTGAGATTAACATAATTTTGATATTTGTCAAAAGTAAGTTACCAATCTCTAATGATGATACTTTTTTTATCACTTTACTATAAAACTATGATATTATGTACTTGTAGTTTTGCACCGATCAAAGGGCTCTCCACTTAAGTATTTTGTAACCTTATGTCATCCACATGACATGTATCTATTGTAGCACAAGAATGGGTGTGATCTCCACTTCATGGGGAGAGTCCAATCTTCTTTTCTTGGAGGTTGAGTGTTCTATATAAGGTTTTGGTACCTCAAGTTATTTATATTTCAACGAGATTGTCTTGGATGGGGTACCTTCTAGAACACCTGAGGTACCCACCTCGTTAGAAGCATTATCATGTTGTTTAGAGGAGTTAATCTCAATCAACTAGTCGACCCCAAGGCTTGCCACCAGGTTTTCAATTCCAATGTGTGTAAAATTCATCCATGTATGACAAAAATAAGGATAAGAATTGAAACGAGTAATATAACAAATAATTATTAACCTAGGTATAAATCTGAGGGTACAGTGCGATAGTTCCTCCATACCTCAAAAGCCCTAAAACATGATTCAATAAAGATATCCCCTTGAGTCACGTGCAAGGAATTATGCAACTCAAGATGATGTACTTTGTCCTTCTCATCATGACCAAGAAGGAGTAACATATCTTGACCTCGTGGTTGCGTGCTGTCAAAATTGTGGTTTCAAGTGGCACATAAGGGAACTACATGATTCTCATCCCATATGTTACCCTCAACATAGAAATATTTGTTCTTTCATTTGGGTTGGCTGTAGGGCAAGTTCAGAATGAGATCTTAGAGAGTGATGGCTAAGATGTATGTCCTACCTTTGTCAACCTTGTTTTTTTTACTGAAATATATGGCACGTAACTCACCTTCTTCCAGATTGTAGCCAAGTTTCCCACTAACTACAACTAAACTTAGAAGAGTTATCCATCCATTTGGATTTATTTGTTCCAAGCTCAGATGGTAGGTGTTCAAAAAACAAGCAACTACCTTAGGTATTGGAAACCTTAAACCAACTCGTAGTGCCTCTTCATGTAAAAGGCATCATTCCTTAGATGGGGAATCTATCTTGAGGAGGTGCTAGGGGACTGATACTTGATCCACACGAAATGGAATTGAGTACATCCTTTACAATCGGTACATGTCATCCACAACTAATCTACTTGGTAATTTTTGAATTTTCTTCCTTGGGTTTTGTCCTAAGAATCCTAGTTGGCAACATGGTTTCTTTTTCCTCTAAACGTTTTTAGGAAATATGATATGGATGAAAGGGACAGGACTTGAAGTTGAAGCACCCAATGGATCTTTAATCAGGGTTCTAATAGGTACGAGAACTTAAGATCCACTAGTTGTAGCTTTAGCAAGGCTCGAGGTAGTATCACATGATGTTTGAACTACTCCCACAGATGATATCCCAGAGTGTTTATTTCAAATAATGTGGTTCTTTGCATACAAACCCCATCATTTGGCCCAAGAATGGAAGTAGAGAGAGCCAGTACCCCATCTTATGTTGTGGGTTCCCTTAACCATATTTCCCTACCCCGTTCATTGTACTTGCAGAAGATTGGGGGTAGGAGTCATTGGTTCCTATGGTGGGACTAGACTTAGGTGGAACTTTAGTAGATTTGGAACTAGGTTACTTGGCTATAAATAAAAATAAGAAAATTAAAACAAGTTAAAGCAAAAGCACCTAAAGATAGCAAATTGATTTTCTCTTTTCACGGCCTAATTTTCAAGAGCACGAACTAAATTCCCTCTAACATGGGCTAAAATCCTTAGAGTATAGCCTAAAAAACTTCACAAAAATTGGATTTATTTGAAGGGAGTTGTAGTTTGCTAATGAAAATGAATTTAGAAATGAATGAGGTTGGGGTTCCTAATATAGTAGGTGAATCTTGATTCATTAGAAGAAGCTTAAAGGTTTTTAATTAAAGAATTTGAAATATTTATACCATAAAATAATTTTGAAAGGTTCATACCCTTAGAAGTTGAAAATATTGCACTCCTTAAAAAAGCTTTTAACTACCCACTAAAATGATGTGCCCCAATAAGAATGATTCTCTCGTCTTGCTTCACAATAAAAGAATGGAGAACTTAATGTTTAAGAACATGAGATACATGAGGTACACGACCTATATGAGGTGTGCAAGACACGAGATACCTAATAGTAGGGTATTTGATCTTATTAAGAGACAAGAAGACAAACATTATAGAAATATATCGGTGTGACCTCATCCAAGAGGAATGAACCTACTTTTATGCCAATATAAGTCAGATATGATTGTTCTAATGTAATACCAACACCTGGATGTAATGGTGCCTATATATATTGACCCATGTAACCTATTAAGAAGATCTCACTCTCTCTATTAAATCTTTTTAGAACCCTAGAATACTTGTAATTCTCTCTAAATAATTATTATGGTTATCTAAATTATGATTGTTATTATCAAGGATATATTAGTTATATTTTAAATATTTATATTTAACATTTAAATTATTACATAGATTATTTGATATTTATCATATTAGTCATTTACGAAATATAAATAAAACTTAACATTTTAATTATTTTCCTTAACTTGAATTATTGAATTAATTATTAACTTTTTTTCATTATTATCTCTCTATTTTGTCTTTCCATCTACATTAATTTAATATCAGAGTCAAATAGTTTTTTTCTTTTTTAAATTTTTTTTCGATCCATAGTCTTATTTTCAAAAAAAAAATCCCTTTAAATATCCAAAAAAAACATATAACATATTGTATACCTTACTCAAATTTTATTTGATAACAATTGTTTATATTTTTTATGATAGTTAGATGGCAATTAATTAAACAATTATAAATATAATAAAAAATTTGAACGATATGGAACAAACATATGAAAATGTTCGATACTTCAATAAACCTATAAAAATGTGCCATATTTTTCGTATGACTAAGTCAATCCATCTATACCTACGTGCAGTAGTCTTCTTCCCTACCTGAGCCACCACGTAAGCAAGTTAATATCCGTATGGTGAACACAATAATTAAATCAATTTCTAAACCTATCATGAAAACCTTCTCTTCGCCCAAAACATCCTAAATTTGAATTACTTAATCATAGAAGAACCTTTTCATACATCTATTTTTTCCAAAATCTACATTATGCATACAGCTTTCTCATAAATATCTATTTGTGATTACAATTAAAAGTCTTAAGTATGATTTTTCCTATAATCCTCCAAAGAAATTTTGTAACACTTCCTTCAATTTCAAGAAATATCATGCGCATCATAATGAATCTCTTGTTGACCAACTAGGATTCTAATGCAAATTTAATAAATATTTTAACAAGTTTGGCTAAAGATATAAATTTTAAATGTGATGGTTCATTGTCTAACGGAATCATGTTACTACCTCCTTTATTTTTGTTGGACATTTTGCAAGTTGAGTTGCACACAAATCCTTGTGCACTCTTGTATTCCTCATGCTCCTTTCCTAACACTTGTCAAAGTTTTTTTTATATATCTTTTCTCCTATTTTATGGCTCTATAACTCAAAAGGAATCGAGTTTTTCTTAAAGGGAAAGAAATGATAAAATTAGGAATAGAAAATGAAAGATGATTATTATTAGGGTTATTTAGATTATGATTTTTATTATCTAATATATATTTAATTATATTTTAAATATTTAAATTATTTGATAGTTTATTTAGTATATATTACATTAATCATTTTTGTACCGTGGACTTAGTATTGTAATTATTTTTCAAACTTCATTTATTGAATTGATTATTAACTTTTTTCTCATTATCTCTCATTTCCTCTCCCCATTCTACTTCTCTCTCCTCATTTTGTAACAACATATGAGATTCTAAAGTAAATTTTTAATAATTCAAAATTTTGTGATACTTTTATAATTACCATAATAATTTAGTAGTAAAAAAAAATCTATTAACCATCACAAATATCTATGCATTTTTTTTTCTCTCCCACTTTATCTTATCTGATGCAACTCATGCAACAATGGACGTGGCAATGCATGATAGAAGAGATATAATATTTAATAACTTTTCTCCATTTTGAAAGATGCATTAAAATTGATTTCATTGATATTCTGACAAAATATAGGCCAAAAATCTAACACTAGCCATAAATATCATAATTTTATAATTTTTTTTATAATTATACGTTTGGTTATAACGTAGTAAAATATTGAAAATGAATTTAAATAAAAAATATTTTTATTGTTTTATGACCTTTATTTTATAATTATGTAATTGTTATTTTCATAATTATATGACTGTTATTTTATGTTTGTTATTTTCATAATTATATAACTGTTATTTTATGTCCGTTATTTTCATAATTATGTGACTGTTATTTTATGTCCGTTATTTTCATAATTATGTGACCGTTATTTTCATAATTATGTGACCGTTATTTTCATAATTACGTGACCGTTATTTTCATAATTATGTTTCCGTTACTTTTTACCGGTATTTTCATAATTATATGATCGTTACACATTTTTTTTCAACTATAAATAAAGTACAATAGCCCTAATTTTAAGACACAACTCAACAACTCAAAAATGGTTCTACGATTTTTCATAGCAAAATCAAAGAAAAGAAAATTCAGAATTATTTTATCAGATTTTTGAGCAACGTAAATATTTGAAAGGTGTAGTATTCCGAACTTTATCAGTGCAGTGAAACTCTGAGACAGAAAAAAGATTTTGGGTTATTTTATCTTGGGACGACGAGGTTGTGTTTGTTTGCACAAGTTTGGGCAGAGCCGGGAAACATCTTAAAGAGAGCGACCTAGCTAGTCCGCGACTCAACCCATGCAGTATATTTTAGTATATCAGTAATATTGTTCTTACATAGTTTTTCACATATTTGTTCCAACAATTTTAAGACGTTTTCTTTCTGTCATGTCTACTGAAATGTTAACTGCTGATCTCAACAAATCGTTTCGTTTTGAGGAACTACACTTTAAAAAATGGAGACAAAAAATTTTATTTTTCTTAACCAAGAAAAATTTCCCTTTTGTTTTTATTATGGAAAAATCATCACTACCTAATTCTCATACTGAAGCTACAACAAAAGATTTAAACACCTTGATAGAAAATAATTTTCTATGCAAAAATTTTATTCTTAATGGATTACCTAATGACTTGTATGACTATTATAATTCTAATAAGTTTGCTAAGGAAATTTGGGATGCACTTCAAAACAAGTACGAAACTGAGGAAGCTTGAACAAAGAAGTATGTTTTCAATAGATACATGAAGTACCAAATAGTTTATGGTAAATCTATGGAAGCTCAATCACATGAACTGTAGAATATAGCACATGAAATAACTTTTAAAGGTATGGCTTTAGATGAAAAATTTCAAGTTGCTGTTATTATAGATAAATTACCCCTTGCATGAAAATATTTTAAGAATGCACTTAAATATAAAACTAAGGAATTTTTTTTAGAAAGTCTTATAACCCGTCTAAGAATAGAAGAAGAAGCCCGAAAACAATATTAAAAAGATGAAGTACTCGTTGTCTCAAACAACAGTACCAATAAGAAATCATCGTCTACAATTATAAACCTAAAGGAAGAAACATGAAAACTCAGAATCAAAATAATAACCAAAACCATAACTACCAAAATAGAAACAGAAATTATCCTCCCCACAATGGACCTCAACCCCCTTAAGAAATAACACATTCATGTGTTATAGTTGCAACAGACCTGGCCACTTGGCCAGGATCTGTTAGAATAGGAATCGTCCTACCTTGTAGGCAAACCTCACCGAAGATCAACTTATTGCTATGATATCTGAAATCAATTTTGTTAGTGAATCTGAGGGATGGTGGGTGCACACTGGTACTTCTCGCCATGTTTGCTATGATCGAGACATGTTCAAGTCCTATTCTAAGTTTGAGGATAAGAAATTGCTACTGGGCGACTCCCACTCCACTAAAGTTATTGGTATTGGTAAGGTGGAATTGAAGTTTACCTCTAAAAAGACTGTCATCTTGAAGGATATCCTGCATACTCCAGAAATGAGAAAGAACTTAGTTTAGGAATACCTTCTTAACAAAGCTGGGTTTACTCAAACTATAGGTGCATATTTATATACAATAACTAAAAATAATATTTTTGTTGGGAAAGGGTACGCCACTAATGACATGTTTAAATTGAATGTTGAGTTCTTTTAATATTTGACATGCTAGACTTCGTCATGTTAATAAATGCATAATCAAGAACACGAGTACCTTAGAAGTAATTCCTAAACTATCTTTAAATAATTTTGAAAAATGTGACATTTATAGTCAAGCTAAAATAACCAAAACTTCATATCAGTCAATAGTTAGAGAATCTGAACCTTTAGACTTAATACACTCTAACATATGCGAACTTGATAGAAATTTAACAAGAAATGGAAAACAATATTCTATAATTTCTATTGATGACTGTTCAGATTATACTTATGTATATCTAATGAAAAATAAAAGTGAAGCATTTGACATATTTAAAATAGTTATGACTTAAATTGAAAATCAACTTAATAGAAAAATAAAAAGGTTTCGAAGTGATAGAGATACTGAATATGATTCCAATAGTTTTAATTATTTTTATAAAACTGATGGAATCATTCATGAAAAAAATATACCTTATTCTCCTAAAATGAATGGAAAAGCTAAAAGAAAAAAATAGAATTTTACTAAATTAATTTTTGCAATTTTATAAAACTCTAGTGCTGCTTCCCATTGGTAGGGAGAAATTTTATTAACTATTTACTATGTGATAAATAGAGTGCCTAAATCTACTTGTAAAATTTCACCATATGAAATTTTAAAAAATAAGAAACCTAACTTAACTTATTTTAAAACTTGGGGTTGTTTAGCCTATGTTAGGATCCATGATCCTAAAAGAAATAAACTTGCTAGTGCTCATATGAATTTGTGTTTATAGGATATGTTGTGGATAGTAAAATTTACAAATTCTATGACTTAAATGATCATGTAGTTATAGAATCAAACAATACTGACTTCTATAAACATAAGTTTCCCTTTAAATTGAAAAATAGTGGGGGCTTGTCTTCTAGTAGTTTACCCATAACTAGAACTATTGAACAAAATGAAGAATTAAACACTGAAATTATGATAAGCAAATGAGTTCAAACCCTTAAAGAATATGAGTCTGATTTTTATGCTTATAACTTAGAGTAAGATCCCCAAACTCTTTAAAAAGTCTTATCTTCTTTAGATGCCAACTTATGGGAAGAAGCCACAAATGATGAAATGGACTTTCTTAATTATAATAGAACTTGTCATTTAGTTTACTTACCTCCTGGTTGCAAAATGATAGGATGTAAATGGATATTAAAGAAGAAATTAAAACCCAATGGTACTATTGTAAAGTACAAAGCTCTTCTTATAGCCAAAAATTATAGGCAAAGAGAAAATGTAGAATTCTTTGATACCTTTTCACTAGTCACACGAATAACTTCCATACGTGTACTTTTCTCTCTTGGTGCTATCCATGATTTAGTAGTACACCAAATGAATGTTTAGACTACCTTCTTAAATGGTGACTTAGAAGAAGAGATTTATGTGGACCAACCTTAGGGTTTTATTGTCCTAGATCAAGAAAAATAAAGTTTATAAACTAGATAAATTCCTTTATGGTCTAAAACAAGCACCTAAGTAATGCCATGAAAAATTTGATAATCTATCCCACATGAATTCAAAATGAATGAAACTAACAAATGTATTTATTATAAATCAAAAAATGACATTTTCACTATTATATGTTTATATATGGATGACATGATTATTTTTGGATCAAATATTCATGTTGTAAATAATATGAAAACTTTTTATGTGCTAACTTTAAAATAAAAGATCTTGGAGAAGTGAGTGTAATCCTTGGTATAAAGATTACTAGGTTTGAAAAGGGAATTTCTCTAGATCAATCTCATTACATTGAGAAGATCTTAAAGAAATATAATTACTTTAACTGCAAAGCTACATTTACTCCTTATAATCCTAGTGCAAAGTTGTTCAAGAACATCGGAGATGGTGTAGACAAACTGAGTATACGAGCATCATTGGTAGCTTACGTTATACTATTGACTACACTAGACCAGACATAGCTTATGTTGTAGGACTACTATCTAGGTTTACCAATAGACCTAGTATAGAGCATTGGAATGCTATTGAAAGGGTCATGGGATACCTTGATAGACACCTTTTGCTTATGCACAATCTTATACTTTTAATTGATCGGTTTCTCGATGAAACTATTTTTATGTAAATTCAAGTGGGGATTGTTGGAAATGAATTTAAATAAAAAATATTTTTATTATTTTATGACTGTTATTTCATAATTATGTAATCGTTATTTTCATAATTATGTGACTGTTACTTTTATGACCGTTATTTTCATAATTATGTGTCCGTTATTTTTTACCATTATTTTCATAATTATATGATCGTTATACATCTTTTTTCAACTATAAATAAAGTGCAATAGCCCTTATTTTAAAACACAACTCAAAAATGGTTCTATGGTTTTTCAAAGCAAAATCAAAGAAAAGAAAATTCGGAATTGTTTTATCAGATTTCCGAACAACATAAATATTTGAGAGGTGTAGTATTCCGAACTTCATCAGTGTAGTGAAACTCCGAGATAGAAAAAAATATTTTGGATTGTTTTATCCTGAGGACGACGAGACTGTGTTTGCTTACAAAAGTTTGGGTAGAGTCGCAAAACATCTTAAAGAGAGCGACTTAGCTAGTTCGTGACTCAATCCATGCAATATATTTCAATATATCGATAATATTGTTCTTACATAGTTTTTTACATATTTGTTCCAACAGAAAGAATTATACATACGATTACGTAGAAATTTTGTACCACTAGTGGGTGTGAGTTAAACCATAATGAATATTTTATTTCACCTATTTGAAATTTTAATTCTAAAATTATATATATTGATTTTTTATTTAATCTTAATTTAAAATAATTTTTTTATATTTAAATCCATCACGTAGTGCATCTTTTTTTCTCCTTGTAATGTAAAACATATATATTTTTTGTATATTTAAAAATATAGTATAAATATTTTTTCATAATGTAAAAAATATATGTCTTTTAAGTGATAAAAAAAATTTCATATGAATAAGGGAGATATATAAAAATTAAGTTATACAAATCTGTAAATTCCAAGCAATATTACAAATAAAGTGAAACAAGTGGGAATTATTCAAACCTAAACTTAATGACTATATTTTAAGAGTGAAAATTGCTAAATCTACTCATATTTAATATTTAATATGATACATATTAAAATTTTCTTAAAAAAATATATAATTTTTTAAAAATAACAAATATTAAGTCCTTGAACTCAAATAACAAAAATATCTCACTTAATACTAACCCATATAACTCTTCATTCAAGCAAATGATGTTATGTTTGTTGTTATAAATTTTGAAATGTTACTAAAGTAATTTTTTCGATAAATTTTCATTTATAAAATTATTTAATCATGTGTCACCACATCATTATATGATTACAAATATGTGTATAAATTTATATTTCTTTAACAATCATGATTAAGATATGAACAAGTTGTTTCAATATATGAACAAGTTTTGATAAACTTAAAAGTCTTAAATTAATAATACCATACTTCTTGTTCTATTACAGGGAACAAAGAGAAAAATAAAAAATAGCAAACTTAAAACTTGTGAGCACAAAAAGAACACTCATTATGTCCACTGCATATATTTTTACTATGGAAAAAATCTTATATATTATTTTATTTTCAATTTCATCTAATTTGGATATCATTCAAATTGAGTTATAGTCATTTAGATTCGTTCAATATTAAACGTCGTCTTATTATATTCTGTTTAATATTATTGACTAAAATTTTATTTTTATTGTTATAAATTTTAGGGTGTTATTTTATATAACTTTAAAAAAATAACTTCTTTTACCTTTTTATTCTTTATTCTAGAAGATGTGGTCTACAATGTTGGAAAATAGGGTTTCAACCCATGGTTAAATGTCATTTGAGGGGGCTCACTTGGTATAAGTGTGTGGTCATAATTGATTTGGGTTTGAAATCATATATTTATATGCTCAAAATGATATTAGGGTGAATGATAAATTGAATATCTAATTGAGAGGAAAAATATGGTTATTTATATTTGTCTCACATAGAAAAACTAACAACACATGGAATGCTTTACATGGCATTTGCTTTCATATGGGAAGTAAGTTATTGTAGAAAGAAGGCTCTTTAACGTATCCCGTACATCTTACTGACATAAATGTCATACAATTTTGATGAGGCTTGCGCGGTCTAAATTTTTCTACACATAACTTTTATTTTCTTTCTCATAATAACTTTTGAATTTCCTTATGATTGTTAGAAAGTTATTTTAGCTATTTAAAAACTTTTTCTTGCATTTTTAAGACATTTACTACAATAGTTTCAATGACATTTATTTAAGTATTTTTAACAATTTTATGGAATTTATTGTAAGAATTTAGTAGTTTTATGGCATTCACTATAACATTTTCAATGGAATTTATTCCAATAATTTTAGTAATTTCATAGTATTTAATGCAGCAATTTCAGTGGCATTTATTACAGCAGTTTTAAAAGCCATTGAATGTCATTAATTGCATCAGTTTTGATTTTCAACTGTCACATTTCACTATTACAAAATGTGGTATTTAAGTCAAGATTTTAAGTTTATTTTTGGGAAAAAATGACTTATAATGAATTTTAAGTCAGTTCACTAAATAACTAACTTAAAACATGCAGATTGTAGCATCGGTTCTACATGTCAACTGATGCTACACATATTTTTATTTTTCTTTTCTCTTATTTCTTCCACATTAGACAGAACGTATTCTAATGCTGTAAACTCAAAAACTAAAAATCGACTGACACTCCCTCCTCCACTCTTTCTCATTTTTTAGCCACCTTCGACCAACGATTACAACGCCACTTAATGAGTTTTCTTCCTCTCCAATTTCTCTTCTAAATCCCTTATTTGTTTTAGCAAAATACTCAAATTTTTTGTACACATTTTTTCACTTACTTACCTTTTTTTCATTTCCTTATTTTTTTCACTTCATTTACTCTTGTAAGTTTTCTATTAATCCTAAGCACTTATTATTCATATTTTTTTTATTTTTTGTATATTATGTGTTATTGTTTATATGTACAAAATTTTTTATTATGTATGTGATTATTTTTATTATGTAGGTTTTGTATAAATTTTCATAATAAATTAAATAATTCTGTGATATATTTGTAATAAATTTATATATTTATGCGTTTAACCTTTTTTATATCATTCTGTTGAGAATGATTGGGATTTAAGGTTGGTTTTCAATTTATTTATTTTTGTTAATATGAAATGGGAAAGACATGATTCAACAATATGATGCTCATGAAAAATTTAGGTTTTAAGTATTGTAGTTATTTAAAAAAATATTAATCATCACAAAATTGTTATATAAATTTTGTTTTATATATCTTAAATTTGAAATCAACTCAAATGATGTGGCATATTATTATTAGTAATTACAATCAATCTCATCTAATTATATTTATGTGTATATATTTGCTATGTTTTGTTTTTATGTATTTATTTTTATATGATGTTTTGATAAGATATTCTAATAATTAGGGAATTTATATATAATAATATCTGAAATATATTGGTTGGATACATATTTAATATGCTTAATGTCATTAATAAAAAATGGACAAATCTTGGATGTTAAAGTATAGAATTTATATTTTTGGAGTTGAAAGTTTCTTAGAATTTGCTTGTAGAAATAGTAATAATGATATTAGTATGATTTGATGTCAATGTGTTAAATGTAAAAATGAGCAATTTCATGATATTGACGAGGTTAAGTATCACTTTATCCGTAGTGGTATTTTTTTGAGTTATAAATGTTGGTATTATCATGGAGAAAATTTGATAATACTCATTGGGAAGAGATAAATAAGAATGTGAGTGGATTATATACATCTTATCATAATGTATAAAAAGAAAATATGTTTCATGGTATTGAAGGTGAACTACATGAGGATGATTCTGAAACCTTTAAAAAACATCTAAAAGATGCCGAAAACCTGTTGTATCTAGAGTGCAAGAAATACACTAAAATATCGGGATTGGTTCATTTGTACAATGTGAAGGAAAAAAATGTTTTCCGATAAGAGATTCATAGAATTACTAAATGTACTAATAGATATGTTTCTTGAGGGTATTGAATTTCCATTTTCAATGTATGAAGTGAAGAAATCTCATAGTCGATTTGGCATGGAATATCATAAGATTCATACTTGTCCAAATGATTACATTCTTTATAGAAAAGACTATCAGACATTAGATGATTTTCTGATGTGTAAAGAATCGATGGAAGCATGCTACAAATGAGACAACACCTAAGAAAGGCGTGCCCACAAAGGTTCTTTGGTACTTTCCTTCGATTCCTTGCTTTCAAAGGTTGTTCAAAAGTAAAAAGACATCAAAGATGTTAACTTGGCATTCAGATAATCGATCTAATGATGGGGTGCTACACCATTCTTGTGATTATCCAAATTGGAAAGTAGTAGATAATTTATCCCCACAATTTGCATCTAATCCCCGCAATCTTCGTCTTGCCATTACTACTGATGGAATTAATCCACACAGTTTCCTTAGTAGTAGATATAATTGTTGGCCAATAATTATGGTAACATATAACCTTCATCCCTGGTTATGCATGAATTGAAAATTCATGATGTTAACATTATTGATCTCAAGACTGAAACAACCCGAAGTTGATATTGATGTATATTTGTAGCCTTTGATAGATGATTTAAAGATGTTGTGGAATGATGGTGTAAATGTTTACGATGCACACAAAGAAGAACACTTTAACTTGATGGGAGTCCTTTTATGGACAATTAATGATTTTCCTACCTATAGGAACTTATCAGGACATGAAACAAAAGGTTATATAGGATACGTTATTTGTAGTGATGGTACTTCTACAACGTATCTTGTTCACAAACGAAAGATGTCTTATAGAAGACATAAAAGATTTTTTCCATCTGGACACAAGTTTAGATACCAAAAGAAATTATTCGATGGTAAAGAAGATCATGATCTTACACCCTAACCTTTACAAGGTGTTGAGATATTAAGGTAATTGAATGGTATAACATTCAAACAATATGAAAAGATGAAAAAAAGAATACTTACTAATGGAGGGAAATGAAAGAGGTCAACTAATAAAAGGGGTGAAAAGGAAAATCTTACTGAATCAGTAGATCATGGTTGTTGGAATAAAAAATCAATATTTTAGGAATTACCTTATTGGAAAGACCTACACATTCGTCACATCTTAGATGTCATGCACATTGAGAAAAATGTATGTGAGAGCTTGATTGGTACATTACTTAATATACTTGGGAAAATGAAGGATGAAATTAAAGCAAGACTGGATTTAAAGAAACTAGGCATACAACCTGAATTGGCACCAAGGGTGGAAAATGATAAGAATCGAACATACTTGCCACCAGTATCATATAGAATGTCAACAAAAGAGAAAGATGTGTTTTGTAAATGTTTGGCGGGTGTGAAAGTTCCTGATGGTTACTCATCCAACTTAATAAATTTTGTGTCTATCACCGATAAGAAACTTTATAGATTGAAATCACATGATTGTCATATCTTAATGCAACAACTATTAGCAGTTTTTATTAGATCAATTCTTCCAAAACATGTTCGATTATCAATAATTTACCTTTGTTCATTCTTCAATACAATATGCAAGAAATCTATATCAATTGGAGAGTTAAACTCTTTACAGAAAGATGTTATAGAGAATTTATGTCTAATTGAAAAATATTTTCCTCCTTTTTTCAATATAATGATTCACTTGTGTATTCATTTAGTTCGAGAGTTTCAATTGTGTGGTCCTACTTACTTAAGCTGGATGTATCCTTTTGAGAGATACATGCAAGTCCTTATAGGATATGTAAATAATAGAAATCATCCTGAATGATGCATGGTGGAATGTTACATTACTGAAGAGGCCATTGAGTTTTATTTTGAATACTTTGGTGGTTGCATTGAAATTGGGAATCCTACACATAAGTTGAGCTTATAATGTCGCATGATCTAAGTAGATAACCATATGCTTGGTGGAAGTAATAAATTGTTTATTGATCACACGGAATCATTTTGGTAAATAATAATGAGGCACAGCCGTACATAGAGTAAGTGATGATAGGTTCAACCTTTTCATTTAAAATAAAATTATTTTTTATTTAACTATTAAGGATATCTAATTGATATATCTTTAATAACATTACAAAATGCATTTAAACTTATTGAAGATCGATCCTCGTTATAAAAAAAGGAGAAAAATGGTTGTATGATGAACATAAGAGAGAGCTTATGAATTGGTTTCGCAACCATGTAAGTGTCACATACAAGAATTCATAAGTACTTCTATATAATGTTTTAAATTTTTTTTAAACACATTTCATGTTTTTATATGCATAGATTCGATTTGAACTCAACAAACTCAATCATAAAATAACAGAAAGTTTAGAATGACTTGCATATGGTCCAAAATTTGATGTCAAATCATATTCTAGTTTCACAATTAATGGATTGAGGTTTACGACTCAAGAAAGGGACAAAGTTCGAGTACATCAGAATAGTGGTGTAAAGATGGTTGCACAAACTATGCAATTTTCCAGTTCAAAAGATGGTAATCTTGTACTTTCTGATAGAACGTATTATGGTATAATTCAAGAAATTTGAGAACTCGATTATGAAGTCTTCCATGAAACAATATTCTTATGTGATTGGGTCAAAAATGTTATCAATGTTGGATATAAAATAGATGATTTTGGATTTACCCTTGTAAATTTATCCAAGATAAGTCACACTAATGATCCTTTTACGTTAACACTTCATGTAAAACAAGTATTTTACGTGAGCTATCAAATTGACACAAGATGGTCTGTTGTGTTAACACCTCCACAAAAAGAGTTCTACCATTATAATGCTTTAGAAGATAATGACATGCTTGATACATTATCCAATATTAGTCATTTCTCAAACAAATTGCATAATGTATGAGATGATCTAGTTGATGACGATGATTCTTTGTCATGGACTTGAAGTGATTATGAAGGGATATATATACGATCAACAACCTAATTAAACATAATGTATGTTCTATATTATTCTAATAACTCTTGCATGTTTATATGTTTAGGCTTAAAATTGTCAATTAATTTCTATTTCATCATTGTTTGTAGATATTTCATGGATACGAGGGTACCAAAGCTTGTAGATCTAAATGATCCATTGGGGCATTTGAAAAGAAAAAGGTTCGGTGAAT
Source organism: Hippophae gyantsensis (assembly GCA_030763125.1). Lineage (NCBI taxonomy): Eukaryota > Viridiplantae > Streptophyta > Magnoliopsida > Rosales > Elaeagnaceae > Hippophae > Hippophae gyantsensis. The sequence continues at coordinate 32,996,742 of CM061030.1, forward strand.
ATACCTGATGCTCCACTTAACCCAGATGATAGAGTATCCATTCTATTTGATGCTACTAGTAATCCATTAGGGAAAAATGGCCAACAATTGAAATCCTCTATTAGTAGAATTGTGAAGTCAAGTATACCAATCAATATAAATGATTGGACTAAGGTTAAAAAAGCTGAAAAGTTCAAAATATGAAAAACCATTTGTGTAAATCTCTTTTATTTTATAACTAATTACATATATTATATCTTTTTGTATTATATCTCATCTTTTGTAGTCCATTTTTACCGAATCGTTATAAAGTCCTTGACACTTGGATGAGCAAGTGTTATAAGATTGAAAATAAGGCATGGAAGGAATACAAAACTTCCAAATTGGCCAAAAATTATGTGTTTTCATATTTGGAACCACTTGATGAAGTAGAAATATAAAAATCCCTAAAGAACACCCTAGATTGAACCCCAAGTATAGAAAGACTTCATAGATTATAGACGTACAAATGAATTTCAAATTATTAAGGAAGAATATCATAATATACAAATGTAGAATATTCTTCCTAATCGTATTGAGAGGTCTTCAAATCTTGAAGTTAGCCAAAGAATTATATTATTAAGTTGTTAATTTATAAATATTTATATATTTATTTTCATCAAATTTAAGTTGATGTCATGGTTAATAAATTTATTTAATTTATGTAGAAAGATAAATTGGGTAGACCAGTTACCTGATCTGAATTGTAAATAAAACAAAGATCTCCAAAACGTAGAAGTCAAGACCAATGACTAAACAAGGAGAAGAATAACTAAATAAGTTGGTTAGTAATTGAACTTGATACAGAGTCCTTATAATTTTTTCTAATTGATGTAATAATGTATGACATATTTTTTTGCTTTATTATTTGGAGAGCTATTCAGGAACAAATAGCCATGGGTGAAATAATCAAACAGTTAAGGAGAGATGCTATATATCATGCATTTAGATATGAGCATCTTGGTAATATTAGGGGAGCAAGCCAATATGATGGTTATATGGAGTTTAACATTCCAAAATAAAAGCCTCAGATAGTCAGTAAGGAAAAATACTATAAAATTGAAGAAGAATTCAACTCTTTTAAGGCCTTAGTGTTAAGTGAGATTGCCACTTTAAAAGAATATCAATCACAACACATGTCAGCCATGGAAACATACTAAAATCAAGGCATGTCCTATTGGCAAGGCATGCAACCATCCATGCCATTCATGCCACCATCCATGTTAAGCATGCCATCCATGCATTCTCATGGTGCCCAACCTATATCTTGTATGGGATATAGCCATCTTATTGGTTCTCCATTTATGTTAGGAATGCATATGTAATTAGGTAGTGGTTCAATATCTCCAATGCAATCTGTGCATTCTTAACATCCATCACATCATGATGAATGTTTTGATGAGAATGTCCTTCCAATAACTATCCTATATGAGAGTCCTCCTCTATTTGATGAATCATTTATGGTAAGATTTAAAGTTTATGTAGATAGTCTATTATTTTTATTTTTTATTATATATTTTATTTATTATATATAACGCTAAATTGTTTTACAGAATATGAAATGTTTGTTGAAACATCCATCATCAATGGACTATGTTGCTATTGGAATGGTACAACAATTGAGCAATAATCGAATGATTCATAATCAATATTTTTCAAATTATTGGAGAATAGTAATTGATCAATCATTACTCCAGATTGTCTACTACCTATGTCTTTTGATGCTACCACGGTCCAAGAAGCGGTTAGACAATATGTGGCTTAGCCGTCGAGTCAAGTTGTGATAATTTTTGACATGGTACTATTTTTTTTACTTAAGATAACACTTTTTTACTACTATTATATTATTATTCTTCTATTGTTACTAAAACATACAATACCTTTTCTTTAGTCTATTATACCAGAATTAGTAAGTGCAGCACCTTTAAGAGATACAAAGCAAGTATCTTGTGGTAAATCTATGTCTAATGGGAAATCATCGCACACTAAGTCATTCAAGAAGAAGCCATAGAAAAAGTAGAGTCGTGATTATTATTGAGAGCAAGACTAGCATAAATGATGGATGGACTGTGCCACTTCCTAGAGAAATTTCTTGTGTAGACATTGGCTAAACATATATATCAATCGAGTGCATATTGCAGCTATTTGAATATCAAATGATCGATTTAAGTATAATTCAAGTGTGGACAAGGTGAGTTTTCAATTAGTAAATAACTTTTATTTATGTAGAACATATATAATTATATTTATATTATCTAATTATTTATATATATTTCTTTTATATAGGGCATGTTATTATCGACTCCAAGCTAATCACTCATCACATTTAGCAATGTTCTATGATTCTTCATTTGTCAATCAATATCAAGAGAAGGAAGTTAGCATTAAAGCTAAACAATCATGTGATAAAGCATTAACACTTAACAGAAATCAGAAGTTGATAATCCCTTGGCCACTTAAGTTTGAACACGACCAAGATCATTGGATGTTGATAATCCTTGATCTATATGACAATTATGTTTGGTACTGTGACTCAGCTTCCATAGAATTGAGTAAAGATACAAAAATAGTTATTGAAATGTAAGGGCTATAGCTAGTTATTTTTCTTCTATTTTTCTTTGTAATATTTAATAAAAACTAACCGTTTTAAACTTTGATAGGGCATGGAAGCTGTGGAACAAAAGTAGGGGCATTGCCCTTAAAAAATCTCATAAGCTTATATGGGACAAAGTTATGATATGTACAAGTGAATATTAATAATTTTATTAATTTTACTATTGAATAATAAAGATGTTTGAATATGAAAAATCATGTATACTTGTTTTTTGTAGGTTTCACAATAAAATGATGGAGTCGTGTGTAGTTACTATGTCATGAAGTTTATGAGTGAAATCATCACAAATATCAAAATTCTAATTGAAGATGTGGTAATCTCTTTTACCAATATGCATTTTTAACATATATGAGTTATTTTTGTGAATTCATAAAATTACATTATTATTTTGAATTTAAATATATGTAGCTCTTTGGTTGGAGCAATACGGGCTATGACCTGCAAATTTTTGATGATTTACGAGAGGAATGGGCAGAACACATGGTTCAAATTATATCATCACAAGAAGAATCATGAAAAGATTATGATGATCTTGAGTAGCATATGACAACATCATGGTAATTTTTATAATACTTTAATTTCTCAATTCCTATGTTTGAAGTTTGGGTAGCTTGTTTGATGGATGTTTATGTGTACTCATTTATTTAGGGGAATGAATTGTTATATGGACCTATTTTTTTGCCCAAACTTCATCTCATCTCTCTTGCCTAGTTCCCTGGTATGACAACATCATGGTAGTCACCGGCCAGCCAAGTATAGGAAAACCACCAAGAACCATTATATCACTCCGGTGTCGATGTGGTAATCTCTTTTACTAATCTTTTAACATATATAAGTTATTTTTGTGAATTCATGATATTACATTCTTATTTTAAATTTAATTACGTATAGTTCTTTGGTTGGAACAAGTTGGGCTATAATATGCAAATTTTTGATGATTTACGAGAAGAATGGACAAAACACATGATTCAAATTATAATATCACAAGAAAAATAAGGAGAATAATATGATGATCTTGAATAACATAGGATAACACCATGATAATTTTTATAATGTTTTCATTTCTCTATTCATGTGTTTATGAAGTTTGGGCTACTTGTTTGATGGATGTTTATGTGCTCATATATTTAGGGAAATGAATTGTTAAATGGACCAACTATTTTTTGCCCAAACTCTACCTCATCTCTCTTGCATATTTTCCTAGTCACTATGTTAGTGATTCTAAACAAACCAAGCTTTTTCTCCTTGAAATACAGTGAGAATATCACAAAATCTATAACAAAAGAGATGACATCATTTTATTTATTAAGTTAGTATACTTACAAATTTTTAATGTGAGTATTTTAAAATGACTATTTTAAATATCAATCAAACTAAGACTTAAGTTATCTCACATTTCAATCTAAATATGCATACCACCTAATTATATTAAGAAATGTAAAATAGTCTTTAACTTTCATCTATAATTGTTTTTTATGACTTCAAATATCACAAAATAAATTATTTTTTTTGAAATAAAAATCTTGTGCATTATAAGTGAAATATATTTTGGAACTGATAAAACTAAATAAGACAACCTTTAAATTTAGTACTGTGAAATTACATAAAATAATTTCTCTAAAATTTATAATAATAAAAATAACATCATAATAATATTGAATATGATCTAATTAGATGATGTTTAATATAAATAAATTTAAATAATCATTAATCAAATTGAACGACATCCAAATAGATGACATTCAATATAAAATGGTGTTAAATTTTTTTAAATAATAAAATATATGAGTTGAATATAAAATGATGATATTTTATGTTTTTTATTTATTTTTTCTATGTAAAGTTTCGTAACCCTATTTGTTAATAAATTATTACTTTTATTTAAAAGTATATGTATCAAATAAAATTATGTAACAATGTATTTCCTGAAAATACTAAGTGGGTTTATTATTAATCAATGTGTATGGATAAGAAGTTGGCATGTGCATTTCCTCCTCGAGGAATTTTTTTAATCTCAAATGTGTCAAAGGTTACCCTTATTTTTTTCACCTCTTGCATATAAAGTTTCATCTTTTCTTCCTTAGTCTCAAACTTTCACTTAGTTTACTACCAACCGTGAGTCGCTATGGATCAACACTCTTTTAGCTCTCAAGGTTATCGATTGGTGTAAGGTCAAGAGCAACGCCTTATATTCAGCTACATTATTGGTTGCCGAGAAAGTGATACAAAGACATTACTCTATCAAGCCCTTAATTGGAGTAAATATTACAACTCCAATCCCTGCTCATCTCGAGTTGCTCACCCCATCAACATATACCTTCCATATATCCAACATGAGGGCGGGTATTACTACCATAGATGTTGGTTTTATGGTCTCTGGTGTTGGTATACACTCTTGAGTCCATTCAACGATGAAATCTGCAAGGGCTTTTCCTTTCATTGCTGATAATGGCTTATAGTATATCTCAAACTCACTTAACTCAATGGCTATTTGAGAGAGGCGACTAGACTGATCTGGCTTACCCAAGATGTTCTTCAAGAGGTATGAAGTGAGGACCACTATTTTGTGGGCACCAAAGTATTGCCTTAGTTTGCGTGCCGTTATTATTACCGTGAATGTCACCTTATCCAATGTGGGATATAGCTATTGCGTTCCCATAAAATAATGATTTACATAATACACATGGTGTTGTTTCCCATCTCTATCAACTATCAACACGACACTGATATCTTTATCCATAAAAGACATGTACATGTATAACACCTCGCCCATAGTAGGATTGGTCAAAAGAGGTGTTATCTCTAAATAGTCTTTAATAGATTGAAAAGCTTGTTCGCAATTATTGTCCTAAATATACTCATTGTTTTTCTTCAATAATTGAAAAAATGGCATACATTTTTCGGTGCATTTAGAGATAAAGCAATTAAGTGCAACTATACGACCATTCAATTGTTGAACTTTCTTAAGGCAACTTGGGGACCTCATATTTACCAAGGCCATAATTTTGTTAGGATTGGGCTCTATACCTATAGATGATACCAAATACCTTAGGAATTTTCCTGAGGTTACCCCAAAGACACACTTTTTTGGGTTTAGCCGTATCTTGTAACTCTTGATTATAGTAAAAACTTCCTTTAGATCAGAAATGTGGTCCTTGGCACACTTGGTTTTTACTATCATGTCATCAACATAAAGCTCCATGTTTCGACCAATTTAGTGTTCAAAAATTTTGTTGACCATTCTTTGGTAAGTAGCCCCTACGTTTTTCAAGCCGAAAGGCATCCATGTATAACAGTAGGTGTCTTATTCCATGATGAACGATATTTCTTCTTCGTCTCTAGAGTTCCTTTGTATTTTATGGTAACCCAAATAAGCTTCCATAAAACTCATCGATTCAAAACCAGTTGTGGTGTCAACTAATTGATCAATATTTGGTAATGGGAAACAATCATTTGGTGTCACCTTATTTAATTATGTGAAATCAACACACATCCAATGTTCTCTCCCTGGTTTATTTAATGAAAACACATTTGATAACCAAGTTGGGTATGTGACCTTAGGAACCCATCCCATATTTTTCAAAGAATTGACTTTCTTTTTTATGATATCGCTCTTATCTCAGGTGAACTTAAGTTTTCTTTGTTGGATCGTTTTTTTGGTATGGTCAACACATAATTCATGGGAAATGATGCCAGGATTAATTTCGGGCATGTCTTCAAGCTTCCATGCAAAAAGATCGACGTTATCCCACAGAAAATCACTAAACACAGCTTTCAACAAAGGTGTCAATTTAGAGTTGATCTTCACATATTTGTAATCCCTCAAATACATTGGATTTGACTATATAGTATGTTCCCCCATTCATGAAGTTCTCCTCTCACCCAAATAGTTTTTGTTCTTTAATTGCTACTTCGATGGTAGAGGTAAAGCATTTTTCATGGCGGCATTATAGTAACTCCTCGCCCTGTCTTATCCTCCCTTGATTTATTTAATCCTTTCGGCAGTGGGTTAAATACTAAGCTAATGGTACATGGAAGGTGCTGCTTTCATTTTATGGATCCATGGTCAATCCAAAATCACATTATAAGATGTGGAGGTGTTTAAAACCACAAAATTCATAAGAATTATTGCTCCTTCCACGGAGACTGATAAGCGTATAGTCTCTACTGACATAGTTACATTTCTGTTAAAACCTACTAACAGAATTTGTTGTTGCATATCTCTTTAGGTCAATCTCTATATCCAATAAGGAAAACAAGTACAATAAATCCGAAGAACTACCACTGTCCACTAAAATCCTACGCACTTCACAATGTGAGATCTTAACTGTGATGACCAGAGAGTCATCATGAGGCGAGAGAACTTCTCATCCATCAAAAGTGATAGGGTAAATAGGTCCTTCCATTCTCAAACTATTAACCAATCGATTTGTGTCTATGGTTTCTCATGCATATCTTTTCCTAGAATTACTAGAATGATCAACCATAGTAGGCCCACCATGTATGGTACAAACGATTTGAACATCCCCTAGTGGAGCATGATTAATTATATTTGTGTCCATAGGAGCAAGATTTAGGGGTTGTTCTACCTCTTTGAATGGGGTTGTTACCTCATAGGTTTCCTTCTTGGAACCCCCTACTCTTTCAACAATATCCCATAGATATCCTTCCGAAGGCAAATGTTCAATCTCCCTTTTAAGGTGTCAGCAATCTATGGTCCAATATCCAGTGTCTTTATGGACCACACAATATTTTTTGGGGTTTATAAATGAAGCCTTCATAGGTAGTGGCCAATTGATGTTGTTAAGATGATTTCATTTGTTGCACTACCTTTGTCAACGAAACCCGTTAAGGTGGATCTCTAAAAGTGGATAATGCCCTACCCCAAGTCCTTGAGTCTACCCTCGGTGTGATCATAGGTTTAAAACGTGGAGAGTTTGGACGCCTCTCCTCGATAGTTCTTCTATTCTTTTCTCTTTTACTCGAGGTAGGTTTATTCTCACTTCTATTAATCAATCCTTTATTGGATTTCATTTCTCTTTCCATGTTTATGAATTTTTGGGTTTCTTCGTAGACCATATCCAAAGATCAAGGGGTGGATTGTATTGCGCTTGATTCCTTTATGAAAAGCCTCGATTGCTACAAAGTCGGGACATTGAGAAATTTTCATTTTTTCTGTCTTAAACCTTCTCATATAAGCTTCAATTGTCTCCTCCTCCCCTTGGATTATCTAAAATAAATTTTGAGACTCCTTTCTTATGGGCTTGTTGTATGCATAATTGGTAATAAACACCTTGACTAAAGTATTGAAGCTATTTATACTTTTATGAGGCAATTCGACAAACCATTGTTGTGGGGTTTCTTAGAGAGTAGCAACAAATAACTTGCAATACATCACTTCTCTTTTGTTCTCTGGAAGGCTTACGGTAACCATGACCATCTTAAACTAGAGAACATGAGCCACCGAGTCTTTTGTCCCCTTATAAGTAGGGCATTTAGGAGTATTAAATTTTGGAGAGGATAAGGTTAATTCCAAGGCATCTGAAAAAGGTGACATTGAAAACTGATTACAAACAGTTTTGATATCACCCCAAGGTCTAAGCTTCTCATGTCTTTTAAGTTTGTCATTCAATTTAGCCCACATCTTCTCCTTCATATCTTTTAGTTTTTTTGTCTAAGACATCATTAGAGTCATACAGTGGATTTGGAAGGGATGTATACTGCATTGTATGCTCGTGAATTGGTGGATTCATCTGGGAAGGCCCTATAGTAAAATTGGGATTTGGAGTTGTACGAGGATATTATTCTTCAACACCTGCATGTTGTTGTTGGTAAGGAATGGGTGATACACATCCTCTTCTGGATGAGCGATTATCCAATAACTTGTTATTCTTTCTTTGAGATTCGATGAAGGCTTGTTACAATTCATTTTTTTGTCTTTGAAGACTCTTCATCATTGCATATTTTTCAAGGGAAGCACTTTCAGAATTATAATTCAATGAACTGATGGGGTGTTGAGTTTGATTTGTTCTAGTAGGTCGGGTCACGATCTGGTGACGCCCTAATAGGTGAAGTGACATGCGTCTAGTAGTGGAGGTCAAATTCTTGAGCTGGACGGGCAACACTATCAACCTGTTCGATAGGTAATAACGGGCTATTCATGTTGTGTAGCATAGAGGTTCTTAAAACACAAGTTAATTTTCGTGAGGATAAGATATCAGGTCTCAAATGCTAACTATGGACTAGAAAGATTTAAGTTCCCACAGATGGCGCTAATTATTTGGAGATAATTTTAAGTGTTAAGAATTCTAGTGATTTTTAGTAAGAAGTAGAAAATATTAATAAATGAACAGATCATGTATTCTCCCCATTAAAGATGTATATATAGCACCTAAATGAGTATATGAGTTACATGGATAGGAGTTCTCATACAAGCAACCAAAATATATGTTAAAATACACACAATACAATTTACACTAACTAGATTTTCATAGGTGTTTACATAAATAGGTTGTTATATATAAATTGCTTGAGACCTCTGAATTGATCACCCAGGCCGTTAAGACAATGTTGGGGTGTCGAGGTTGCTTTATGGTGTAGAGCTTCAGATTCATCAGGTCTTGATTTTCATCTTTATCATCTCGTTATATAATAGCGTAGTACCATAGTTTATTAGATTGCATACCTGTTACATATAGAATACCAAACATGTGTTATCTTCTATACCTTGTTTCCACTATAACTAAATCAAAATGCTTTTACAAAGTACAAAAAAATCTTAAAAGATCAAAGCGTGTTTGAGCTATGGATGAGGAAGTGATTAACTTGCTTGAAAAAATTTCAAATCCGAACATCATTTTCTACGGAGAAAAACTAAACTTGAAAGGATAAATGCAAGGGAGTGAAAAGAGAAAAATAGACGACAATTGAATTAATATCTTCATTGGCACAATAGAGAGAGAGAGACGATGATGTTACGAGAAAAGCGTGAAATGTTTTAAAAATTTAAAATAAGAAGGCATAAATGTAAAATTATTTGTGATAAAACACCATGGTTACCGCAATTTTGTAAAAATGTAAATAAGCCGTAAAAGTGTTCTATTTCAAGTCAATTAATTCATGAGAAGCAAACAAAAGTTCCATTTTTTAGTATATATAATTTTATATAGTTATAAGTGGGCTTACTTTGAGGTGAGAACTTAGGAAAAACGTGAGTTTATTTAGAAGCCATTTCTTTTTTCCTTTCCCCAAAAATGTCAACCAATTTAGATTTTGAATACGCATTAAAGCAGCCTTTCCCTCTCTTTCAACAAAGATCACCACCTGTTCGCTAAAATGCCTAAAGGAAAATCCATCGCCGAAACCTTGGAACCAATGACTCGTCGAAGTTCACCTAGATTTATCAACCTTAAGAAGAACATTTCTGAGCAAGAACAACTTACCAGTCTCAGAAAATCTTCCAGAATACACAATCAGAAAAAGGGCAAGCAAGAACCTTTAGATCTAAAAACTCCCAAGCCTAAAAGTAATCGGGTTGTCTCTTCGCGACCTCTTCGTAGCTCCTCACAAGAAGCTATAAAGAAGCATGTCAAAGATTCTTCTGATAAATTTTCAATAAAAATGAAAAATCGCAAAATTCCCAGTACTGGGTTGATAAATTCACCCACATTGAGTGAAGGGCATGACGGGTCTCGGAGCCTCAGACGTTCTTTAAGGATTTCCAAACAACGCAACGTTGTGGCCTCGGCAAATGATAATCCTTCGGATAAAAGTAAGAAGAAATCAACAGGGTCAAATCCCAGGGCAAGAAAATCTCCGAAATCGAACAAATGCGTCGAGTGGGTGCAAAGCGTTGGACGATCTCAGAGGCTTCGCAGTCATCAGAGTATGGAGGAACGTAATGATAGGACTAGGCGTATCGAAGAGTTTTCAGGTGTTAGTGAAAGAGAAGTGGAAGTGAAACGACCATGTGAAAATGTTGTGCTGAAAAGTGAAACGAAGCAAAGGAGGGTTTCAGAAAGTTCTAAACCAGTTGATACTGGAATCAGAGTGACGAAAGCTCAGGACTCAGATAAACCAGATAGAGATAAAGAGGTTAGGGATTGTAGAAAGAGAAAGCGAGATGAAGTCAGTAATGATAGATCCCTTGGTTGGACAAATGAGCAGGAATTGGCACTACAGAGTGCTTATTTTATTGCAAAACCTACGCCTCATTTCTGGAAGAAAGTTTCAAAACTGGTACTTGTGATTTTCCTTAGCTTACTACTTTAGCAATCATATGATTTGAAAACAGGTTCGGTAACTCATTGGTACCTTTTAACCGAAAGGTATCCATATAGATTTATATTCTAAAACCATTATAATAATAGTCCCTAATTATTTTAAAATATACAAATAATCCAATTTCATCTTTCAAATTAGGGTTTCCATTACATGTATGGCACATGTAATATAAGTAAAAAATAATTGTATCATTTAAAGAGTTTGATACTTTAGTAATATTTATATTTAACAAAATGTATATATATAGATCTATATTTTCATAGAAATACATTAGTAGTCTTATATTTAATTTTAGGTACACTAGTGGTTTAGAATTAAGATTTAATTGAGAATCCCAACATGTGTAAAAATTAAGAGCAAATTTGTTTTTAAAGTTATCTTCTGCCAGTGAATTACCTCTTAGTCTTTAATCCGTTGTTTTTTTAACAACTTTTTGCTTGAACATCATGTAATGTCAAAATATTATGATTTTTTTTGGCATTCATGTAATTCATATGTCATATCATATAGACTATTCCTCTTCTTATTTGTTAGGTTATTATTTTTGTTATCTATTAGGTCTTGTGTTAGTTCTCAATTTGTCTCTTGTTCTTTAACGTCCATCTTTTTCATTCTTTTCTTCATCTTTTGGTTCAAGGGTCTTTTTGAGAAAACTGAGATATGTTTTCCAAGTTTAAGTACTTAAGTATTGTCTCTTATTTCCACTATACTTGTTGTATGTTATGGTTTGTCATGTACATTTGTAAGTCATATAGATTATTTATCGGTATTTAGAACTCTTGACTTACATGTATTGTTGTAATTAAACTAGCATGTTTAGTTAGTATTTTTGTTGGTTTAGGTTGTTCATCTTTTCTAAGTATATCTCTTATTCCTGGTTTTGGAACTTGAGTATTCTTCTTCGTTTAGATGTTTTAGTATTAAATAGAAGTCATAAGTTTTTATCGCAAAGTCATCCATCTCCACTCTGATTTTTCTTGCAAAACCATTTTCAATATGATTCGATTCTTTTAGTGTTTTTCCAATTCTCTCTCAACCTTTTGTGGTTTTGGTTTTGTTTTTTTATAATATTTTAATGAATTTTTTTATTTTTTAATTATTTTAAAGACGAGTTTGTTCATAATTTTTTGTCAGTGTGTGTGACACATATTGAAAGTCTTAATTAAATCTTAATTTTGGAACACTAGTGTATCTAAATTAAAATGTATGGACTATTAGTGTACTGATATGAAAATATGGGTCCATATATGTATATTTTGTTAAATAGAGGTACTGCTAAAGTATTAAAATATCTTAGTGATATAATTACTTTTTACTTATATTACATGTGTCAAGCATGTGATGAAAATTTTAATTTAAAACATGAAATTAGATCATTTGTGTATCTTAAAGTAAATAAGGAGATTATTATTGTACTATTTTGATATGAGAACCTTTTGGTTGAAAAAGATAACATTATAGTACCGAACCCATTGGAAAGACTGATCATTCTATTCTTCATTAATAGTTATAATCTTGAAACCTTTTCTGGCCATTGGAAAGATGTTGAAACTAATGCTGAAAATTCAATTAATTCAATTGAAATTATAGCTTAGAGCACCTTGTTTTCATTTATTACTGTGTCAAAATATAGCTGATAAAGTTGATTTTTCATTGTAAATTAGCCTAAGTTCGAATGCAAGAGACTTAGATACAGAGATTTTAAGTAGCAGAAGTGAAAACGATAAAGAAGAAAAGAGAGAACCATCTCAGAGAGAAGAATGGAAACTTGTATATTCTGAATCATTAGTCCTTAATACATAGGCTTACCCTATTATATTAGTACGTCTAGTAGTACAAGCTACTAACAGACTTAGCTATTAAGGGAAGTCTATACACGTTAACTCTAGTCTGAGCTACTAACAATAGCTATAACCACCTAACCATAGCAAGGTACCCTTAGTTACAATTCTGTTACGTCACAACAAACTTTGTCTCTAGTTACATGGGTTTAGATCTTCCCTCATACTCATGTCCCTTGCCATGACAGTGAGTTTGGTACACAATTCTTGAAAATGAGTTGTGCCTAGGAATTTAGTCATGATGTTAGCTATTTGTTCCTGTGTTGGAGTATATTCCACATCTATTTTGCCATTCAACACCCTTTTGAATGAAATGAAGATCCACTTCTACATATTTAGTTCTGAGTGAAGAACTGGATGCTTAGCTAGTGCCCTGGTTCTAAAATTATCAGAAAATATGAAAGGAGCTTGTGGTAGTATAATCTTGAGCTCTTGTAAAACATTTTGTACCCATAACACCTCAGTGTGCCAAAGCATGAAATTCTACCTCTGTAGAGGATCTGGACACAAACTTATGCTTCCCTGAACTCCAAGGGATAAGTGAGTGTGCTAAGTAAACACACCACCCCCTAATATTGCAATCATTTTTGCAAGCAGCCAAATTTGAGTCAGTGTAAGTTGTAAGTTGTAAGGTATTAGACCTATGTAAAACAATCCCATGTTTGATGGTGCCTTTAAGATACCTAAGTAACCTCTTGAATGCTACCCAATGTGTATCTGTGGGAGTGTGCAAAAACTAACATAATTTGTTTATAACAAAAGTAATGTCTGGTCTTGTAAATGTATAATATTGAAGTGCACCTACAATGGACCTAAACATGGTTGCATCTTGCAATGGTTGCCCATCATATTTAGAGAGTGTCTTGCCAATGGTGGGTTTGGACTTTGTTAACTGAGCCTTATTTAACAAATAAGAAATATATTTCTTTTGGCTAAGGTGAAAGCCATTAGTAGACCTAGATACCTCCAAAATCCAAAACATAATGTGGCTCTCCCAAGTCTTTAAGAGCAAATGCATCATTCAGCTTGGTTATGAGTTGTTGAATAAAATATGGATGAGTCCCTTTAAATATAATATCATTAACAAAAATGAGGATTAAAATGAAGTGTGTGCCATCGACGTATATCATCATAGAAGTATTTGCTTGAGAGCTTCGAAACCCCATAGAAACTAAATAGTTGCTCAATTTGTATACTAAGCCTTTGGTGTTTGTTTGAGATCATATAATGCCTTCTTTAGTTTACCCACATAATGTGGATATTGACTATTGAGGATGAACAAATCCTTCAGGTTGTTGCATATAATTTTTTTCCAAATCACCATTAAGAAGTGTATTATTGACATCTAATTGCCTAACAAATCATCCCTTTTACAAAGCAAGTGTAAGAACTATTCTGATGGTAATGAGTTTAACAATTGGACTAAAAGTTTCAATATTATCCAACCCTTCAGTTTCATGGAAGCCCTTGGTTACAAGTCTTGTTTTGTATTTCTCAAGAGATCTTTATGGTTTGAGTTTGATGGTAAAAACTTATTTATTTCCTTTTATCTTGCCATGACCGGGGGAAGAACCAACACCCAATCATAGTTTTTCATTAGAGCTGAATACTTTTTGTAGATTGCCTCAGTCCATTCAGGAACTTTAAATGCCTCTTTAACAGAGTTAGGAATGGGCAGAAGTAGAGTAACATTGAGTGCCATAGGTCTGAAAGTACCAGCCTTGCCTCGGGTTAACATTGGTTGAGTATTGGTATTGTCAAGTGGTCTATGTAGACTAATAGGTGCAGGTAGATCATCGGTACTAGTTATGCCAGAAGGGTCAATACACTATAGGTGTAGTGGTTTGACTAGAATCTAATATTGCAGGTTGTAGAGGAATTTTGTGCAGGGAAAGACAAAGAAGGCAAGGTGAGGGTAAAGGAGAGATGGGTCTTTGACTAGATAGTAAAGAGTCGGTTGATGTTGAAGTAGTTGAGTTTTGGGAAATAGATTGCATTGATGGCATGGGGGACTAATCAAGATTAGGTATAGCTGCATAATGAACATAATTAGATGTTTTAGGAGATGATAGTGGTGTTAGTGACTGAGTACCAGTAGTAGGTATAGGTACAGTGGGTGTAGCAAGTGAAACAGATGCTTGGGTATGAGGATGAATTAGTGTTGAAAACTACCTGCGTATGTCCATGAGATTGAGGTAATTGAACACAAGGGGAGTGAAATAGTGGCGAAGTCTGTGTAGTATTAGAAATATCAGTAGGCGACTGATGAAATTTAAGATGAGGAAATTCAGTCTCATGAAAGAAATACTACATGAGGTGAGATATAAAGTTTATTTGTGACAGGATCAAGACATGTAAAACCCTTCTGGTGATCTAGATAGACTAAGAAAATGTGAGGTATAGATCTAATGTCAAGCTTAGACTCTGAATAAGACCTGGTATATGGATAATAAGGGCAACCAAATGTTTTAAGGTTCAGGTAGTCAGGTTTACTAATAGTAAGTAACTCGAAAGTATTCTTAAAATCCAATGTTTTTGAAGGCAATCTGTTTATCAAATAACCTGTTGCTTTGAAGGCATATACCCAATATTCAAGTGGCAAACTAGTTCTAATCCTGTTTGAATCACATTTCTATTTTTATGGTCAACAACCCCATTATGAGAAGGGGTGTAAGGACAGGTTATTCTACATTTATATCCACCCTGGAAGAGTTAGGACTCTAAGAGTTTTAAACTCAGTTCCTCCATCACTATAGAGTTTGATCCTCATGTTGTATTGCCTTTCAATCATGGCATCAAAATATAAAAATACAGTAGGTGCTTGACTTTTATCATCTAATATATAAATCCATTAATAACGAGTACTGTCATCTACAAATAACACAAGTATTTAACATTTCAACTAGTACAAACTAATGAGGATACCCCAAATATCTACATGAATGATCTTAAAAGGGTGTTTAGACCAAGTATGAGAACGATGAAAAGGTAGAATGGGATTTGACAAGATCCACGTATATTTGGTACGGCACTTGCTTGAATGGAAAAATCTGAGTTAGCGACAACTTTTTGCAGAATAGACAAATGGGGTGCCTTAGTCTATTATGTAGTTGCATACCATCATTAGTGGGTTTAAAGTTTTTATAAGTACATTATAGTCTATTTTTTAAGATATATATACACAGAGTCTTCTAATTGTTCAAAAGATATAATTTAATCCTCTATCTTTTAAGTTATACATACACGGATCTTCTAATATAGTCTTTTTTTCAAGGATAAATTCAGAATTTTGAAAAATAAAATACAAAAAGTAATAACTTTTTTCAAAATAGATATTAAAAGTTTGATTTTTAAAATACAAAAGGTAAAAAAAAAAATTTGAAATGGAGAAAAATTGATTTTTTTTTAATAAATGTAGACGTTCAAAAATTTTTAAAGTACAAAAAAAATTGATATAATTTATATGTATATATATATATATATATATACACCACTTTTTAGTATTTTTTCAATAATTGACCTTTTTTTTTATTAATTTCAAATTTCAAGCTTTTGAATTTTCGAATTTTTTTTTTGGTTTTTATTTTTCAAAATTTCAAATTTACCTTATAAAAAGACTATTTAAACTTGATTGAAACTTTGAAAAAATAAGAAAACTTTAAGTGTATATCTTAAAAAATAGAGGATTAAAACAGGACCCTAGGTATACATTTAGAGATAGAAAACTAAAATATACATTTTGAAGAATTATAGGATTTGTAGAGACCTTTACCCTTCAATAGTATCCTTATAAGATTGTACTTAATGGCCATTACTAGTTATAGGTTGATTAGAACTATGTAAAGTATTAACTAGAACTTCCAGCAGAGGCATTCCCTTGGTCAGATCCTTTACGTAGAAGGAATTTGGCTAACATGATTGTCAACACACAACTGCTTTATAGAAACTAAATTCATGGCTAATTGAGACATATGTAAAAGATTGTTCAAATTGAAAGACAAACTGCCTGTGTAAAGTACCATGACCAACATGTGAAATGAGAACAAAAGAGCCATTACCTAACATCAATGTCTCATTTCTTGTGTAAGCATTAGGCCTGGAAGATGGTGAGTAGCACCAGTATCCATATCAAGGTTTTAAGTGAAAACTAGCTTTGAGGTGTTTTTACTTCCATCTAGTGAGGCACAATAGCGGAGCCAAAAGGTAATTTTTAGGTGGATTGACATTATTTTGTCAAAAAAACGCGATTGCACGATAGAACTTTTTTAGTAAAATTAAAAAGTATATAATTCATGGACATTATATCTCTTAATTAATGTAAAATATGTTCATTAAAATTATAAAAATAGTAAGGACAATAAAATGTTAAAAAATGTTTTATACATACTTCAAAGCATAAAATTAATTTATTATGAAAGACTTCTAACAAAATTATATATTAATATGAATGGTTTGCCTAAAAGTAATAAAACAAAGAGGACAAGTGTGTTTTTTTTACTTAAATCTAAAAAGTAAGAACAATTAATAAAATAAAGAAGAAAATGTAAAAAATTAAAAAGAGATAAGGTGAGATATTGTTTAATCTTTGTTGTTCATTTAGAGAAAAAAAAATTTATTTATATTTTTCTATAATTTATTTTAATATTTTTTTAACTTTTAAGTAATGATCGAACAAAATGTAAAGGTAGTATTATATATTCTTTTAGATATGGTTTCACTTTCTTGGTAGTTTAGAGTTGTTAGTGAGGAAATATGTATCTTAAAGTAGATTGTATCTATTAAATAAAAAAATATAAAAAACAAAAAAATAGCATATTTTAAAACTTAAAATTACAAACATAGGACATTTTTTGTAGAACTATGGCCATTTGGATTCACTTAATATTAAACTCTGTATAGTTCGATCTCATTCAATATTATTAAATGATATTTTATTGTTATAAGTATAGTGGGGTCAATTTTTGTAATTTCTCAAAAATTGATGATTTGATTGATATGTTTAATTTTTAGTAAATTTAAATAATATTAGGTTTATACACATGGTATAAAAAAATTTGTCCAAAATTTAGATTGAGCTTTAGCCATCCCAAGTTCATATATTCATCAGCCCTTGGTGAGGTGTAAGCCTAAGGAATTTTTTTTAAAAAACATATCAAACTAAAATAATATTATAAAACATTAATTATCGCAAAATAATATTTAGTATCTCAATAAGAACTTAAAAACAACAACTAAAAGTCTAAAACAATATGTAGGCAAGCAACAAACAAACATCTATAAAATTAAGTAATTTATTATTTGGATTAATTGAAACTAAAAAACACGCAAGTAAGCTTTCAATCTTATTGATAGAAGAAGAAAGAGAAAAAAAATTAGATAAGATGGGTTAAGATAACTGAAGTTTTATGTATTTTATAGAAAAATTACTTCATTTTATTTCTTAATATTAGATCTTTTTATATATACATTTGTTATGCCTAATATACTGCTGGAAGTTATTAGTTATAGTTATAAATCATCCTGAAAATCAGAAAACTAACATCCTAAAAACAGAGGTTGGTTTCACCCTAAAAATCAGGAAACTGTCATCTTAAAATCAAGGGTTGGTTCCACCTTGATAATCAGGAAACTGACCATACTCCTAGGTTAATTTCCTACACTTCCCCTCAAGCTAGGCAATATATGTTTTCCAAACTAAGTGTTACATTTAACTCTGTGAAATTAGGTCGAAACAAAGCTTTGGTTAAGATATCTGCTACTTGTTGCCTAGATGGAACATAGTTGAGGGAGATCATCTTGCCTTCAATTTTCTCACTGATGAAGTATCTATCAATTTCCACATGTTTAGTTCGATCATGGTGGACTGGATTTTTGATAATTGCAATTGCTACCTGGTTGTCACACATAATTCTAATAGATTTTGAATGTTCAACCTTGAGTTCGTATAACAGTCGTTTTAGCCAAATTCCTTCACAGATGCCCAAAGCTGATGCACAGAACTCAGCCTCGGCACTACTACCTGCTACCACTGCTTGCTTTTTGCTACGCCATGTCATCAAATTTTCCCAAATAAATGAGCAATATCTAGATGTGGATTTTCGGTCACTAGGAGATCCAGCCCAATCAGCGTCAGTATAAATCTCCAATCTCCTATTAATTGTTTTCTTGAACATGAGCCCCTTTCCAGGATCCTTCTTCAAGTATCTTAGAATACGGTTTACTGCCTCCAAGTGATCTACTGATGGGTTGCTAAGAAACTGACTAACACTGATTGAAAAACTTATATCTGGACGTGTATGGGTCAAATAAATTAACTTACCTACAAAACGTTGATATTGCCCCTTGTCAGTTGCCAATTCATCAGTTCGAGGCATTAGTTTGGTGTTAGGGTCCATGGGTGTTTTAACAGGCTTACACCTACTCATGCCAGTCTCACGTAAGAGATCTAGAACATATTTGCGTTGAGAAATTGAGATTCCTTTAGTACTACGTGCCACCTCCATCCCTAAGAAATATTTCAAATATCCCAAGTCTTTAATCTCGAATTCCTTGGATAATAGTATCTTATGTCTCTTCATTTCTCCTACAGGATTTCCTGTAAGAACTATATCATCAACATATACAATCAAAGTTGTAATTCTCCCATCTGTGAATTTTTTGACAAATAAGGTGTGGTCTGCATGTGTCTGAGAGTATCCATCCTGTTTGAGGACCTTGGTGAATTTTTCGAACCATGCTCTAGGTGACTGTTTAAGTCCATATAGTGCCTTTCTCAATCTGCATACCTTCCCTTGTGTATCTTTAGTCTCAAAGCTAGGAGGCACATCCATGTAAACTTTTTTGATCAAATCTCCATTTAAGAATGCGTTTTTGACATCAAGTTGAAATTGTGGCCAATCCTTATTAACTGCAATAGACAGCAAGACACGAACTGTGTTAAGTTTTGTTACAGGAGCAAAAGTCTCTTGATAATCAATTCCATATGATTGGGTGAACCCTTTAGCCACTAGTCGAGCTTTATATTTGTCAATATTTCCATCTGTCTTCTGTTTAACTGAGAATATTCATTTACAACCCATTATCCTCTTTCCATGTGGTAGCTTTGTTA
This sequence comes from Hippophae gyantsensis, assembly GCA_030763125.1. Taxonomy (NCBI): domain Eukaryota; kingdom Viridiplantae; phylum Streptophyta; class Magnoliopsida; order Rosales; family Elaeagnaceae; genus Hippophae; species Hippophae gyantsensis. Next base: position 33,016,606 of record CM061030.1, read on the forward strand.
ACATCCATGTACCATTCTTTTCAAGTGCAGTGTATTCTTCTAAGGTTGTCTTGTGTCATTCAGGAACTTTTAGAGCCTCGTTGATAGAATTAGGAATCTTGATGTTGTCTAGGGATGTCACAAATGCCTGAAATTTTGGGGACAGATTTGCGTAAGAAATGTAACTTCGAAGGGGATGTTGAGTGCATGATCGAACACCTTTTTTCTGCACAATAGGAAGATCAAACTCAGGGTCAGAATCTAGTGTTGGACTAGATTCTTCTTCATCTTGTAATCTCTCAGATTCAGTCTGGCGCAGGAGAGATTTTTGGGTTTGCTGATTTCGTGTGGGCAAGTCAAAGTTTATCTTTCTTTCATAGATTTTTATGGCATCATTAGGAAGGAGAAGATGTCTAGGATAGACAATGGGAGATTGATTAAGTTTGGAAGGAGAATCTGGAATGAGAACTAGGTTGGAAGAGGACAAGGTAGTGGAAGATAATTGAGATGGTAGGTTCAGTTCAATGAGTGATGACCAATCCCAATTCTGTAATTCATTCGTGTGATTCTCTCCCTAAATTGCAGAATTAGAATAGAATGGAGTTTCTTCAAAGAAAGTAACGTCCATAGAATTGTAAAACTTATGGGTGATGGGAGAAAAACATTTGTAGCCTTTTTGATTGGCTGAGTAGCCAAGGAAGATGCATTTAAGGGAACGAGGATCAAGTTTACCACGATATTGTGAATGAATATGGATAAAAACAGTGCAACCAAAATTTTTGAAAGGAATTTGTGACACAAGTTGTGAGGTAGAATATTGATCTTGAAACACTTGTAAAGGTGAGTGAAATTTGAGAACTCGAGAAAGCATTCAATTGATCAAGTGTGTTGTTGTTAGAATGGCTTCACCCCAAAAAATTTTAGAAACAATGGTTTGAAAGAGCAAAGTTTGGGCAACCTCAAGTATATGATGGTTCTTACGTTCAGCTACACCGTTTTGTTGTGGTGTGTTAATGCAGGAGCTTTGTTGGACAATACCATGTGTTTTGAGATATCCACTAAGATTGAAATTAAAGAAATCCCTAATATTGTCAGTTTTTAGAATTTGAATATGGGCATTAAATTGAGTTTGGATCATGACATGAAAAAATGGAAATATGTGCTTGGTTTCAAATTTGTCTTTCATAAGAAATGTCCAACACAATCGAGTATGATCATCAACTAACAGTAAAAACCATCTAGCACCAGTAATACTGGGAATGCGACTTGGTCCCCAAATGTCACCGTGAATGAGAGAAAAAAGGTGACTTGGTTTGTGTGTGCGTGGTGAAAAAGTGTTTCGAGTATGTTTTGCGAATTGACAAACTTCACAACGAAATAAATTTGGATTTATATTGATGAATAAGGATGGAAACAAACGTTTCAAGTATAGAAAATTTGGATGACCTAAGCAAAAGTGCCACCGAATGATTTCACTTTCTTTATCGGTACGACTATTAGACTTAAGATTATGACTCAATTGACATTAATGACTAACAGAATAGATTGAAGGAGTGTTGACGTGAAGAACATAGAGGCCTGCACAAAAATTAGCACTTCCAATCATCTTTCCCGAGCTCAGGTCCTGAAAAACACAAGATTTAGCCTAGAATTTAGTTTCACAGTTAAGGTCATGATTAAGTCTACTAATTGATATGAGATTGTAGTCAAAATCAGGCACAAATAATACAGATTTGAGGGTGAGGTTGTTTGAGAGACAGATGGTTCCTGTCACGACCATTGTGGTTCGAGTACCGTTAGCCACACGCACTGTTTGAAGTCTGTTACAAGGTGAATTGGTTGTGAAAAGTAATTGATCACCTATTATGTGATTAAAAGCACCTGAGTCTACTATCCAAGATAAAAGGGGAAATTTGGTTGCATGTATTGCTGAATTACTGGAGCTATGAGTAGGATTAATGTTTGATTTTTGTATAAGTTGTTAGAGAAGATCCAACTGATCCTTAGTGAATGAGACATGATTATCAGATTGAGATATGTCAGTAATTGCAACATTTCCCTTTGCCTCCCGATCTTGATTTGTTTTCCAGTCAGCAGGTTTTCCATGTAATTTTGAGTAGATCTCCTTAAAATGCCCAGGCTTTCTACAATAGTCACACCACCATGTGTGACCTTTCCTTATTCGATTAGTGTCGGTATGTTGAGTATTGCTTCGTGCAACACATGCACCAAAATCTGGTGACTTGCTTTTGATTGCTACAAATGTTGAGATTTTAGGAATCGTGGAAGGATTTGATTGTTCCAGCATGACACGTTTTCGGCTCTCCTCTCTGCGCACCTCAGAGAATGCCTCTCGCAGACTTGGTAATGGTTTTGTTCCAAGAATTCTACCCCTTACTTCATCAAGGGATTTATCGAGTCCCATCAAGAATTTGAAGACAAGCTTAGTCTCCACAATTTTTCTAAAATATGCATTATCTTCTGGACATTTCCATTCATGTATCTCAAACAAGTCCAGCTGTTGCCAATGACGAGTAAGAGTTGTGAAATAAATAATCAGAGTTGTCGCCTTGGTGCAGGTCTTGGAGAGAACTCTCCACATAAAAGAGCTCGGAAGTGTTCTCACTATTGGAGAACGTTTCTTGTGCAACTTCCCATATTTCTTTTGCTGTGGTGTACAACAAGAAATTTTCTCCTATTTCGGTTGTCATAGAACTGATTAACCAGGACATAACCAGATTATTTTTTGCTTTCCAGATTCTAAAATCAATAGTATTGGGATCAGGTTTTGGGATATTTCTAGTGAAATATTCATCCTTGCTTCGCCCGCTTATGAACATCATCGTTGATTAAGACCATTGAAGATAGTTTTGGCCATTAAGTTTGTGTGTGATGATAGGGGCGAGATTATTATCTGTGTTGCCTGATGTTAACCGAGGAGCAGTGAGAGTATTAAAAGATGGATTAGATGCAGAAGAATGTTCTTCTATGGTGAGCTATTATTTGGAAATAAAAGAGATAGATAAGAGCAGTGATTTTTTTGCCCAGAGTTCTAATACCATGAAATTTTATGTATTTTACAAAAAAATTACTTTATTTTATTTCTTAATATCAGATCCTTTTATATATACATTTGTTATGTCTAATACACTGTCGAAAGTTATTAGTATACAACTGAAAATCATCTTGAAAATCAGGAAACTAACATCCTAAAAACAGAGGTTGTTCCACCCTGAAAATCAGGAAAATGCCCTCTTAAAATCAGGGGTTGGTTCCACCCTGAAAATTAGAAAATTGACCATACTCTTAGGTTGATTTCCTACATTAACACTTTCAAAATATGTTCAATATAGAAAAAAGAGAAGGAAACCTAGAAAGAAAGAAGAACCAAAAAAACATATTTCCCTATAAAATGAAGGGTTATTGGACTAAAATTTCTAGAATGGAACTAGGATATGAAGAAGTAGTTCAAGATATATTCAAGTGTAAGAAATGGTGTAACAAAATTGCTGGTTCCTGTTGGAAGTAGGATGAAGAATAAGTTTTCGATAGATTTGAAAATCTTAAACTGGTTTGTGGTTTCTAATACTTTTTTTTTTATTTTCTTATTTATTTGTCGAGCACTTACTGAAATGAGCCATAGCATTAGGTGGAACTATACTAAACTGTGGATAGTAAGAAGACTTTTCAGGTAATTTAGGTACTGGTTTTGAAGTACGTAGCACAGGTTGAATTGGAAAAGTTGGGTATGTAGATGATGAGATAGGATTAGGTGGATTAGTAGGAGAAGAACCATTTTGATTTCCAGGAAACATTGGTGGTGGTGGTGACTGCATTTCAGAGTAGTGGACCTGTGGATTAGAATTGTTAGTACCCTGAGGTACTCCACTAGGTGCAGGTGCATACTTAAAACGGCATCGTGAGGCTTGCATATTTGACAAGTACCTTTATACTTTGGGTATTATTATTGCTATTGCCCTACAATTGTTGATACTGAAGTTGGGATGGAAATTTGGAGACATTGCTTTGAGGGTCATACTATTGTTTTTGATAAGAAAAGGATTGTTTTGTAGCTAGGTTGAGGAGCTGAAATATGAACACCAGATGATGGTTGATTTTGTATATAGGGTTGTGGAAAAGGCTGATTATAACTAGGTTGAGCCATAGGCATAGAAACTGTAGGGCCATGTGTAGCATAATTGACTCGTACAATTCTTGAATCTAAGGGTTCATTCTTATCAATTGTTTCTTATGTGTTCCCATCATTGAGAAAACTTCATCCAGACTGAGCAACTTCTTGTTAGTGTTAAGTAGTCACTAAGAACTTAATCCACCTAGCAAATAGAGAATTTGTTCAAGGATAGAAAGTGGATCATTAGTTGCAGATAGCATATCAAACAGTTCCTAAGCATATTCTATATATGAATCCATAGATTTTTCATATTTTTTCAATCTTATGATTGAACACGAATTGTGTGCAATTAATATGCAATTATACATATCGCAACAAGATAATATAATAATAAGAAAAAATTGTTCCTACAAGGATTATGTTATTAGAAATTAATTTTTAAATTTTAAAAAAATGAAAATCAATTTTTTTTGGTGTTTTTATATTTTAAGAAAACAAAATTAAAAAAACTAAAAATAAATAGTAATAATTAATTCAATCAGAATTAGTAGCTAAAAAGATATATGAGAAAATATATAAAAATACTTGATCTTCTAATTCTTTAAACACGTGATCACTAAAATCCTCCGATATAATTATCAACTAATTACATGATTAATTGAATCTAACCTAACATGTATTTCTTTCTCAAGTAAACTATATACCATATAGTAATTAACTTAATTACACTCTTATGTCAATTAAATTGCATACTAATTAAGTTCATCAATTATAGATCATATACATAAGAATCATACATCTCAGTTTAAAAACTATGCATGTTATTTAATCAAGACAAACGATTAAATAATTATGTTAAATCTAATTAATTGTCTTTATAGATTAATTGTTGACCAAACAATTAATAGTTTAAAAATCAGATTAAATAATATAATTAAATCGAAATCATAATTAGGGTAAAATATTAGATCGTCACATGGTAAAAATTGGGTTCATAAGACCCCTAGATTAATAAATTAGACATAATTTTGTTCATAAAATTTATATTTTTCATGAGAAAAATTTAAAAATAAAACATGATCACTTAAGTTAGCACGGAATTGTGTAATTCTTTATGCTTTCTTAAAGGTTCCTAAAGAGCAAATTATTAATGGATTCATTTGGATGGGCTTCACTTTGTGTACAAACTTAATTTCTATCTTTCGCATGCTAGCAAAATCTTATTAAATTTTTTTTTTTTTTTAAAAAGATAGCTGGCTTACATTGCTTGTCAAAATCAAATGCAGGTTCCTGGAAAATCTGCACAGGAGTGTTTTGATAAAGTAAATTCTGAATATGTAACACCACTCCAGCCTCAGCCTCGTTCAAGGGCAAAGATTAGAACAGATTTATCTCCTCTTAAACAATTTTCACTATCTGCTTCTAAACTACTTAAAACCTCTAAGCCAAAGGTTAAAAAGCAAGGTGGAAATAAACAGAAGAGTCATCTTGGCATGAAAGCCGTGCGGCAATTATTACAGAGACACTGTCACTTGGAACAAGATCTTGAGGCAGATCTATTTTCAGTACTTGAGCCCAACTTGGATAAATCCAATTATTCTTGTCAACCTTGTGATGAGCTATCCACTCCTAAGCAGCTGTTAAAACAAAAACAGAGATTATTTCAGAGGTGTTACAAGAGGTCGTCTTCAGGCCATAAAAATAAGTCCCTCTCAAGATTAAGCAGCTCATTTGAAAGAGCTCTTGCTAGTCCTCCAGTGTTGAAAGAGGTCAAAAACAAAGTCTTACATGAGAAGTATATTGATCAGTTACATATCAGGGAAGCTAAGAGAAAGGCAATGTTTGCCCGCTGCATTGGAAAATCCACTCTTAGGACTGAGGATGTAAAGGAAAACCATGTGCTTAAATATGATGTTAGAGTTGCAAAAAATGCCCTGGTTTCTGACGTGAGAGATGCTATAAATAAGATTAAACAGGTAAAAGAGGATGCAACTAGTGATTTAGATGCTGATGTTATAGAAGGCTATCGATATGTAGATGAAGATGAAATTTAGATTTATATCTCCCCCTTCTAGTCTAATAGCTGTCTCCTAACATTTTCTGAAGGGGCTGATGTATAGCTGACTGAGTTTGGATGCAGTGTTTAACCATTGATCATAATCCCTTGTGCGTAATGTATTCAAATGTAAAAGTTATAATCCATTCATCTCTGAGCTTGGTTGCGTACAAACCTCAAATTTATGAGGTTGAATGTTTTTTTATGGGGGTTAAATATCATAAACAAACTCTAACAACATTTAATATATTTAAAAATTAGGGACTCTCAGAGCTATTTTTCCATCTAATAAATGCAGAAAACACATTAAAAAGACAAATTATTAAAAACCTCTTCCCATGGGATAGTACCATTTCCATCCCATTCTTCTGTAGAGGGAAATGCTAAAGGTGAAGTGGTGCAAGTCGAGTACTGAGCATACAAGCAATGCAATGTCTGCTAGTTGCATTGTCTACTAGTGAGCTGTCATTAGATGTGTTCCAGTTTGATCGCAGCCAAGCTAGGCTGTGACTTTGAGAATAACGTGTTGATCAAGTTGTTAGTTTGTATAGCATGTGATGGTTTGTTATATGATTGTAACAGAATAGGAAGTGTGCAGAAGCCGTACTAGAACTATAAATAGCAATAATCAGATTGTATTCAATTAGTTACACTTCTTCACTCTACTCTTCTCTTTCATTTTCTTTGTTTTCTCTTTCATTTTCTTTGTTTGCCATTATTGCACATTTTCGTCTTCTTCATATATTATATAGATAATATACCTCCTTTCTATCCATACTTAAAGGTATAAAAATGAAATTATTTAAACTTCTCTAAATTGTAAGTGAGTTAAACTCTATTGAGATAAATTTTAAATTAGTTAAGTTGGTAGCTTAATTGATCCATTTATATTTTTAAAAATTAAAGTAATATATATATATATATATATATATATATAATTTTGTTAAATGATAAAAATATTATTATAAATATCTTATTATTTTTTATTATATTTTGTAAAATAATATATATATATATATATTGAAAATTTATAAAATACGCACCTCATTAACTTAGAGAGAGTGAATATGTTATTATTAATTTTATAAATTTATAATATGATAACCTAAACAAAACATTTAGACATGTAATCGTATGTAAAAATAAAGTGTCAAAATAAGAGAATAACACACTATTTTTAGGTGAAAATAATTTAGGTCACAATCATGACTTAAGAGGAAAACCACCGATCCACCGGACTACCTAATTTTTCACTATGAAAATCAAATGTTTAAGTACAAACTCGGTCTTATACTACCCTTTTTAGGATATTGTCCCAATATATTTTACTTATAAGTCCCTAGTCTATTTTTAAAGTTTTTAATGTTAGCATGAGCGGTTTTCAGACCAACATTCCAATAAGCTTTCCGCCAATCAAATCGTTCACAAATCAACTGCAAAAATAGTTAGCACAAAAACATAAGTATACATGTGTGTTCTAGCATGAATTTAATAATTAGTAATCGTAATTAGATTATTCAAAATATATGTTACTTAAATTAAATCAATTAACAAATTCGAGATAAAAAAGATTAAGTCAAAATTTAATAAAAATAACTCTTTTAAAATTTAATAATTAAATCTAAATAATTATGATCATTTATATAATTATAAGATTTAAATATATAAGAACTTAATAAAAAAAATATTTGAAAAAAAAAATAAAATAAGTAAATCAATAAAATTTTATTATAATATATTAATTAATATTTTAGAAATTTTTTACTATGCATCAATATAAACACATAAACACTACCTAGCTTTGACTTGTCAAATATCAATTGCAACTTATAGCACCGTCCATTTGTTATGATATTTTGTTGCCGTTGTGATGCATTAGTTCCCTTTAGCAAAGGTTGATCAAAATTGATATATGTATATATTTTAATTTCTTTTTTTCACCGCACACTAATTCAATCCTAACATACCTATATATAATAATAATTATTAGAGTTAAATATATTTTAAGCTTAATTTTTTTAGAGCACATCTTAAAAATATTAAGATACATTTAAAAAATATTTAATTAATAATTTCATAAATTAGTTCAAGTTTAAATAAATATTTTAATACAAAAAATAATTTTAGATTTATGAATATGTACTATTAAATACATTAATGCAATCATATATGTTGTAGTTATAAACTCAAATTATACTTGAAGTACGACTATCTGAAGCTCGAGTATTTGTTCGGCTTTTCTTGATAGACTTGATAGCTGGCCTAAAAAAAAGTTTTACAGGTAAATATTTTGTCCACGAAAATAACCAACACTCATAGTCATAACAAACTCTCCCTTTGGCATTTTCGTGTGGAAAAACATCTCTCACTACATGACACTTATAAAAATAAGATAAAAATACAATGATGTCTCAGACTCTATAGTGAAACTATCCTATAGTTCGATGAATCCATTTTTGCTGCAACTTGATAAACTTGTTGAGTAACTAAAATGACATAAACAAAGAATACGACAATTTGGCTTGAAAGCTTCATTGTACATTGTTTTAGTTTACATAGAAATAAGCGAAGTGTAAAGAATAGTCATGTAGTATACATCCATATCAATCAAGCTTAATTAAATATGTTCTCCCCCTATATGCATAACAAAATAAAAAGATAAGTAAAACACATTATTCTCTCCTTCTTTTGGACATACGAGAAGGACAAAGCATTAGACAAGACAATGAAGCTAAACTCTACCTAAAGATAGAGCAATGTAAAATCAAAGTAATGCAAAAGTGCAATGTGCTGTAAACTCTCCCTAAGTTCTATGACTCTCTAACTTAGAAACTAATTAAAAATGTAATAAATGAAAAGATGATGTAAATGAAAAAAATCTGATTTTTTATTTTTAAATTTACATAAATAACCACATAATTAAACTCATTTAATCACAAACGAGCACATAACTAATTAAGAACTCACAAATTTTTAACTCAAATTTTGATTATTTATTATATAAATAAGCAAGTAGAATAGAAGAGACACACAAACACACAAGCACATATAATGACATATTGAGATTTACTTAAAAACAGCGTATATGTTTAAACTCCACAAATATACCAATTAAGAAAGACTCGAAAGGAAAAAATACCACCTATCATATAAAATTACAATCGAGTCTTCAATCTCACAAAATAAAATATATCTATTAAAAGAAAACTTAAATTTTTTTCTTTATTTTATAAATGAGGAAATTATATTTTCTTTCTTTTTTTTAACCTCTATTGACTCTTTATTTTTGTGCATTTTAAGTACAAGTTTTATAAGCAGTTGCTTTTTGCACAATTTTTCCTTTTTTTCTTTTTTGCACAATTTTTATTTTTTCTTTTTTGCACGAGCCATAAACCTAGCATGATGACTTTCACACTAGTTGTGAGGTAGCCTTCTTCACTCAGTACGATAGCTTCACACATCACAGTAGGTAGCCCTCTCAATAGTAGGTAAAGTTTTAGAAAGTAAGAAATATAACTCAACACAATTTTACAATTAAGATTAGTTGAAGTTTTAGAGTCTTTCAAGAAAACTTATAAACTTCAAGCATAGCATATATCTATGTTCGTGAGTGTGTTAATAAGTTTATGTCAACATCAATCATCACATGTATAAGAATATGTGTGTACATAAGTCAAAATTGTAGAATCATTTATACAATAAATATCAAAATGAGTTGAGTCACTAAGAATGAAGTTATATATATATATATTAAATAAGTTCAATACCGTGTTTTCCAGATAATGATTCTACTTTTCTATCTTTTTTTTTAAGTTTAACTAATAAAAAAAAAGATTACTCACCTAGGGTCATTAAGCACTCTAACAAAAATACTTAGATGAAAGAATAAAAACAATCAGGTGACTAAGAAAAAACAATCTTTCCTAACTCACATTTTCTTGCATTTTGGTTTCTCCAAATCATTGGGTTGGGACTCAACAAACCTAGGTTTTATAGGAATATTCTTGGACTTAGATGTACGTTCCTCATTCATCCCAAATGAAGATGCAGTATGCATAGTATGATGATGATAATGAGTCCTAGTATTAAAAGTACTGAATTTTGATTGCCTCCTTGAACTTAAGACTTCATACTTCCTAGTAGAAAGTATGAACAAGTTATTATAATTTTCATTCATCCTTGATTATGATGTAGCATGTATAGATGGATGATGCTTATGGGTCCTACTATATAAAACATGGAAATCATGATTAAGTTCAGAAGTTTTCATCAAAAATCTACATTTTGGTCTTATATGACCTTTTCTACCACAATGATGATAGACAGACACAAACTTAATAACTTTTTATATCATAGGTGCAATAGTTCTTTATGCATAATTAATAATAGTATGAGTAGAGTTTAAGGACCTTACAAATGTGGTCTTTGATGTTAAAGGTGTTGACTGTTCATCTATGTAACTAAGACCTCTCTTATCTCTATGTAGCTTTTCATAGTCTAGGACTTTGGTCAATTTTTCTGAACCTATAGTCAAATTCATCACCATCTCTTTAGCAATACTAAGTTCTTACCTAAACTTTTTGTTTTCCTCAGTGGTATCAACAAGTCTCAAATTCAAGACATTAATATTTTTAGACAATTTCTTTTTATCTTTATCTAGGCCAGAGGAATTTGTTTTGTAAACATTGATGATATCATCAAGTTTAGTTACTTTCACAAGTATTTTATCCCTCTCTTCTCTAGCACCTAGATAATCCATGAATAGTTCCCCATAACTCGATACATTAAACTTAGACAATAAGAAAGAAGAGTTTACTTCCATATTTTTTTCATCCGAATTAGAGCCTGAGTCATTGTGGTTTGCTTTGGTAGTTGCGGTAAAGACATGATATTTAGTGTCATCATCTTTTGAGTTACTAACATTATCCTGCTCATTTTTCGTGTCACTGACTGTAGCATTAAAGGCTTTTTTTTTAAATTATTGTTTACACAATCTATAGAAATATGACCAAGGCCTCCACAAGTATTAAATGCATAAATACAATCATATATGTTGCACAATTATAAACTTAAATTATACCTAAAGTACGACTATCTAAAATTTGAGCATTTGTTCGGCTTTTTTTTATAAACTTAATAGCTAACCTAAAAACAAATTTTATAGATAAATATTTTGTCCACGAAAATAGATAATACTTATAATCCTAACATATATATATATATATATATATGTTTATCATAATACCATTATCATAATTACTTTTTACAAAAATATTCTGTTAAATGCGTATGAAAACTAACTGAATTGTAATTTCTTAATTGAAACATCGTAAACATCTGCCCTACTTCTCAACATTGATTTGTCTGTCTCCAGAAAGAAGATATTATCAATGTCCTCTACTCATCTCCCTGACACAGCAAGAAGATGGACATTAAAAATGGAAAAAAAGAATATTAATATACTGATAAAACATCGAACAAAAACAGTACAAATTAATTACAAACCTCTGAGATACTTCCTTGTAAGATCACAAAAACAGCTAATAACACAGTTGAATATCCAACTCAGAGCTTCCCATGTAGTGTTTTATTGCAACAATCCAGCCTTTGCTGTACATAATATGTCAATCTTGGTATCCATCTCTCTCCTTTCTACATCAAACTGCAATTGCAGTACTGTTTGGTTGCTGAGGAAAGTTAACATGCTAAAATGATAAACTCAATTGTCACAAATTTCTTCTATAAATAGACCCTCATTCATTGGTTTCATCACAAGTGACAACTGCTATTTGGTTTTCTTCCATTTCACTGTTTATATATATATATATTCATAAGTTACGATTAAAAATGATTTTAGATAAATAATATTGAAAAATTATATTAGAATTGGTAAACTATTTAAAAGTAAAAATATTAATAAATATATAAATTTAAATTAATAAATCATCCATAAAATAAAGGAAAATACTTGCTTACAACTAGAAATATATATAGATTAGATTATGTTTATTTTAAAATTGATGTCACTAATTTAGTAAAATTATTTGTTTAATTCATTTGTATTAAGAACGCTTTTATAATCCGTAATAGAGTTAGTCTTTTAACTCGAAGAAGGTACCGATCAATAATTAATAATAAAAAATTATAAAAAAAGAAATTAAATATTAAGGTTAAAAAATTAACAATTAAATTTTTGGATCAAGGAATTATCAAAATATGAAGTTTTTGTAACAATTTTATTGGATTTTAATTAAAAAAATCAAGTTTATAAGTAAAATTTAAGCTTAAAATATTTTATACTTAAATTATGTGCCTCCTAATTATCACCCAGATTCGTCTATACGTGTATACTAGTCAAATACACGTACTTTGCAGTTGTTTTAAAATTTTCAATTATAAATATATATTTACTAAAATTTGTAAATAAAATAATATTATATCAAGCAATTTTAATATAATACAATATAGAATCATGTTATTGAACAATTAAAATTAAAAATAATATAACAAAATTAAATTAGTTCTAAAAAATATATGATATTTTCCTAAATATACATTCTATTAATTTTTATGATTTTTTAAAACGTAGATAAAAATAATTTTATAAATTAATCAATGATTCAAGTTGTAAGATACTAAATATACTGAAAACACATTAATATATCTTCAAAACTATCAAATGCAGTCTTACAAAAATTTTAAGGTGTGTAAGGTAACTAAAAGTATTACAAAATCCAAGACAAATGTACTTACTCTTCTAAAATTTTATTGTGTTGATAATTTAACACTTCAAAATTTAAGAATTTTAATTATTTAATAAGTTGTTCATTAATGACAAACTTTTAATTACTTAGTAATTGTTTTTGTTACATTATATTTTTTATTGGATAATTCAACACTTCAAAATTTAAGAATTTTAATTATTTAATAAGTTGATAACTAAGGATAAATTTTTAATTACTTAATAATTTTTTTTGTCACATTATATTTTTTATTGGTGAATCTTTGAAAAACTAAAGCTATAAGAAAACAAGTTTGTAGTTACAAATATTTTATAACAATAGATGATATAAGGTTTATGAGCGTTGTTAATATTCATAAAAAAAACATCTAAATATAGTTTATTTTTTAGGTGAGTATTTCAAGAATGTATTTCAAACCAAAGAAACAATCGAGTTACAAATATACACATCTTAAACATATCTCTACTATTATGTATGTTGGATTTCATACTAGACATATAGGAATATATTGCATTTAGGTTACTTGATCGATCAACAAATATCTAGATCGATTGAGAAACGATCTACCTTGATTTTATTTTTAAATGAAGTAGCTTAATCGAAGTTTAATACTTGATCAATCGAGGGTTAGATCAATCAAGAATCGATCACATTCGATCTACCTAGTTTTGGGATTTCATTTTATATATACTAAATTAATCGATTGATCATCTGTTAATCATTACTTGGATCGATTGAAAAGTGTTTTGATTGATTAACCTTTTTGGATTGATCGATCAAGCTCGACCTAAATCAATCGAATGATCAGGGTTTCAATTTTAACCTAATTTTACTTGAGCCAATTTTTTAAAGTTATTTCAAATGATTTTATGGATAGAATAGGTCTTTGCCCTAGGGCTTCAACATATTCTATTTAAACAAACCAAAAACATATAATTTTCTTGCATAATTGAATTAACTTTTGCAACTTGTACTCTTTCTAAATCTGTTTTACATAGACTATTTTGCTAGGATTTTTTATCAGTTAATCTATTAAATATTTTATGGTTATATGTAATTGATTAAAAATCCTATAATATTTGTGTTATTTTGCTTAACCATTTGTTCTAGAATTTCTAGTGATTTTGGTTTATTTATCATTCTGTTAAATCATCAAGTTAGGATTTGTCATTGTTTAATTTTGCTCTATAACACATATTATACTTGTGTTTTTATGCTAACACTTCATGTACTAACTGAACAAGTTCAGTAACTTGAGTGATTGAAGTTTATCGAAATGTTGGTTTGAATCCCAACACCTTACTCGTAGAAAATGTGAAAGAAAACAGAGACTTTTAAGTAAGTTACTTGAGGGCATTACCTTAGTGGGTAGTTTGAGTCCTAGCTTGGTAATTGAACATATTTTCATAACATGTAGTTAGGTGATCCGGTTGATTGGTGGATCAATGATTTTCTTCTTAGGTTATTGTTGTAACCTAGGTTGTTTCCACTTAAAAATCTCATGTGTCCATTTATGTTTTCACTTTATTTCATTTACATGCAATTGCATGTTTGACCATTTGTTAATTTTAATTTGACATATTTATGTTAATTATTTATTCATCCATCTAACTACTTAGATCTTTAACATAAAATCTTTCAATTAGTATCAGATAGAGTCATTAGATACACTTAGTGTTTCTTGGGACCTTGTTATGGATAATTTTAGAGAGAGTTCATCTACAACATATGCTCATTTATTTGATGGGTCTAACTATCCTTACTAGAAGGCTTGTATAAGAGATTTTATACGTTTTATAGATGAGAGTTTATAGAACTTAATCATTTATGGTTGGGAACCACCTAAGATTACCAAAGATAAGGTAGTCACTCTTAAACCTAGAAATGAGTGGACTTCTAAAGATAAAATTAGTAGTAACTAGAACCAAAAATGTATAAATGTTATCTTTAGTGTTGTGTCTACAGACGATTTTCGTCGTATATCTAATGTTGAAACTATCAAAAATCCTTAGGATACTTTAGAGGTTGTTTATGAGGGCACTACTCAAGTTAAAAGAACAAAATTTTGTATGCTAGGTACTAGGTTTGAAAATTAGAGAATAGAAGAGTCTAAAACATTTTTTGAATTTTATATTAAATTATGTGATATTTCTAACTCTTCTACTAATCTTGGAGAGAAAATTAAGGAATTTATATTGGTTTGAAAGATATTGTGCTCTTTACCATATTGCTTCCATGCAAAATCACTACCATTGATGAAAGTAAAGATGTGGACATCATTAAAATTATGAAAATAGTGGACTCACTCCTCACTTTTGAGATGATCTTTCAAACCCTTTCAAAGAATAAATGTGTTGTTTTCAAAACATTCATGATTGAAGATGGTGATAATGATGATGAAGAACTGGTACTTATAATAAGATGATTGAAGAAAATATTCAAAAAAAAAAGAATCATCAAAGCAAAGAAGAATTAAGTCATCAAAAGGATCAGAATTTGAGAGAACTCAAATGTGTGAGTTCCGATGGTAAGAAATTTAAACCTGTTGGACCTTAATGTTTTGAGTGTATGGGTTATGGTCACTTTACAGCTGATTGTGCAAACAAGAATAAAAAAATTGAAAGAACCTTAAACATTACATTTATTAACTCTGAAAGTGACCATGACAATCAAGTTGAATTCGAAAATAGTGACACCAATTTTCTAGCATTTACTGCAACAACTGATGGATACTCTAGTAAGTCTCATATTGATTTATACAATGAGAAAAGTGACTCTGAATTTTTACTAAATAAATTTAATGCAACTAGTGTTGATGAATTATTCATAGATTAGTAGAATGTAAAAAAGAAAAAGATAGGTTACTTATCGAAGTAATAAAACTTAATGAAAAATTGAAATATTATGAAATAAATTCTTCAATATTAGAAAAAGAGAAACTTGAATTGTCTGAATGTATTAATAATCTGAATTCAAGTCTTGCAGATCTAAAATAGAAAAAAAAACAGAATATGATGTTGAAACTTGAACAATACAAAGAAGCTGTAAAAAAGCTAACATATTGGAGCTGAAAGGTTGAATAATATTCTTGATTGTGAAAGACTTGTTAGAGACAAGAGAACACTAGGCTATACAAATGAGCATTCTATGCCATTTTCTTCAAAATCAATGGAATTTGTGAAACCTTTTAAACATGTCTTTGTTATATGCTACACCTTCAACATTAAGAACTGACTTAGTAAGAGCTTATAACTCTAATCCTACTATTACTTATTATACACAGAGAGCAGTTGCATTTGTGTTTGAAAAATAAGTTAAATTTGTGTTTGTTTATTATAACAGACCTAATTATAGGTTTCTTATGACATATCCTTATTTTAACAATGTCTACTTGATACCCTAGAATTAATTTTCATTATCCATACATGAATATTGCATCTCTTCCAATGATGAATAAAAAAAATGAAAGCAAAAACAAGGCCAAATCTAAGAGTATGTTAAAGATAACTAAGGCAATTAAAACCAAACCCAAAGATATTAAGAAATCAAAATTCAAGAAAATATGGGTTAGAAAATATTTTTTTTCTCGATCAATTGACCATCTGTCCTTCTCACTTATGTATTTTTATTTGATGCTTGATTAACCCTATATGAGCATGTTAATTTGAATATTTTAATTGTTTATTTCTGAGTTTGAGTTTAGTTGTTTGTTTCTTAGTTTTATTTTAGTTTATTTAGAATTAGTTATTTTGAAAAATTTAAAAATTTAACAAAGGGAGTAGAATTGTCCTAACATTGTATCTTGATTTAATTTGATTGAATCTTCATTGTGTAATTGCGTATTTTTTTTATACATTTATGTTTTTCCTAACATTTGGTGATCGATGTTAACAAGAACTCACTCATACATTTACTAGATACATATGTATGTCATATGTGAAGTTCATAATTAAGTATGTAAGATTTTAGGACTTGAGATAACTTTGACTATCAAATTATAGTTGAACTTTGTCTTTCACTTCTTAAAATGTTACAATAAAGAGATGCCTAATTTTGAAAAGATTACTTACTTTGATGTGTGAAGCTACCAAAGTGAGCAGAGGGGGCTGTCTCACAGCTAGTGTGATAGTCAACATGCTAGGCCATTTGGCTAATGCATAATTCTTTCGCAAAAAGAAAAATATGATAAAGGAAATAGATAAATAAAAAAAATTATATGCACAAAAAGAAAGAACCACAAATGGTTGTACAAAAAGAAAAATAAATAATCAATCTCTCATATAAAAAATTATCAAAAAATAATAAGGGGGAATTCAAAAGAAAAAGTTAATTAAATTCTCTCTTGATAAATAAAATTTTATTTTATGAAAGAACCACAAATGGTTGCACAATTCTTCTCGTTTTTTATCCTATTTCACTTAGAATTCATTGCTATATACATTTCTACGATTAATTTCTAAAAAAAATGCACATTTGAGTAGAAATCAATACCACCTCTTATCTCTATTTTTTCTTCAAACAAACACTAATTCTGACTAAGCAATTCACATAAATATCCTTACTTAACCCAACAACAGTTCCTTAACTTCCATTCTTCAATTTATCGAGTAATTTCAATCAATTTATGATTTTTCAATTCATAGGGGCATTTTGGTCTTTTTTGATTTTGTGCTCGATTTTTAGATGGTAGTTAGGTGACGAGAACTCCCTCATGGTGCTCTTGCTCCACATTCTTCTCAATGTTGGGACAAAAAATATAAATTAAAGTATCAAACTACTTTGCCTAAATGCCTAGTTTTACTTAAGCGTGTAATAACCTGAATTGAGTTTCATGAAATATGAATTACACAAGTCATTTTCTCACCATAAAAAATATGTTACCCTACCCTATTTTGTGAGTTTTATGCTAATATTGAACCACAAATTTGTCACCATATGTCAATGAGTTTTAGGGTATTTGTTCAAAACAAAACTGTTAACATCTCAACCCAACGAATTAACACTTTTTTGTGATAATAAACATTCGGGATGTCGATTTTCACTTGGAATGGTATCACATTTCCACTAAGGATTTGTTGACCAAACTATCAAGTTCACCCAATATCAGTCTTAATACTAAACAAATGTACATTTTGGGTGAATTCACTCATTTTTATTAAGTTTTGAATAAGATAATATGTGCAAATTTGTTGTTATCCAACCGTTCCTTTGAGATTTGTTACCTATATGCCAAGATATTATGCTATACTAGAAAAGAAATTGCCTTCAATGTAGAAACATTCATTCAAGATGTAATTATAAACCAATCTCACACCATAAACCTGAGGATTGGTGTTCCTTATGGTTATCTCATTACACAATTGATTCTGGCTATGATTGTGTAACAAACATGAGATTCTAATTCTAAACGTTTGATAGGTGACATTGGAAAGTCAATTATCTTAAGATTATCTACCAAAACCTTAAAGAGATAAAGGTCTGCTAATGTTAGTTCCAATGGAAGAGTAACCACTAATATTGGAACTAGTGGTAAAGCAGCAGATGACATTTTTAGAGACAAGGATATAGAAAACATACATGCTTCTGAACCTTCTTGTAAAGACTTATTTGAAGATGAAATTCAAATGAGAATGGAAGCACTATCAACTAGGGCTATCAATTTTCCCTTACGAGAATCATCCAACTAAAGGTAAGGATAGGGATAATAAAATAAGAAATGGGAAACAAAAAATAGAGATCTGTATTTTATAACATGAGGTAGGATAAGAATGAAGATTGTATTTATCATCTTGTTCCCCAAAATTATATATCATATTTTAATAAATATATAAAAATTAAATTTTTATATATTTAATTACATTTAAACTCAAACTAATTATAAGTAATGGATTATATATTATATATTTTGTTATTTTTTATTCTATTAAAACATCAATAATTTTTCTTTTTATAAAATTTTTCAAAATATTTATTTAAATTCTAAAAATCTAAAATCTTATAATTATTTTATAATTTATTGTTTTTATTTTAAATTAGTTTATAACAAAATACTATTAATGTTGCTTAATATAAAAAGATTATATATTTCTTGTTACATATATTTTATAGGAGTTTTATTTTGAGTTTTATAGTCAGATTTAAATTCGAGTCATCAAATGGACACTTAATACAGTGCCACATGTCAAATTTTGGATCAAGTTGTGAATAGTACAATGGCACAAGGGCTAGTATGAAAGAGGCTTATTGGCCAAATGATACATTGTTCAATTGTGGCTAAAAGATTAAACAAAACGACATGTTGTTTGGCACTATTTTGATTGAATGACGCATTATAGAGGCATCAAGTGGCTTATGGCTCTTCAAAATGGCATCGTTTTTAGCACTGGTTTGCTAAGTACATCTATATTGATTAGTAAATTTATATTTTGTGTAAAATACATCTACCTCTCAAATAAATTTTTTAAAAAATTTCAAAAATTTCAAAAATTATAAGAATTCATATTTTTTTTATAAAATATAAAACAAGTTATTATAACACATTATAATAATAAAATAAGATTAAATATGAAGAATTTAATAATTAAAAATATATATAAATTATAAGTTATCAAAAAAACATAAAAATAAAAATTGTAAAATAAAAAATAGAATACATAAAATATAAAAAAAAACTTGTAAATAATAATGGAATTCTCGTAAATATTAAAAACATTATGAAATAAATAAAAGAAATTTTATTTAGCAAAATATATAATTATTTATTTTAATATTTAATATTTAAAGTAGAGTAAATTATCCCTCAAAACTACTTTTTGTACGGATGAAATCTATTGATTTTTTAAAAAATTCCTTTTAAGCTAATTGTGTATTTATGAAAAAGAAA
The DNA here is from genome assembly GCA_030763125.1 of Hippophae gyantsensis. Taxonomy (NCBI): domain Eukaryota; kingdom Viridiplantae; phylum Streptophyta; class Magnoliopsida; order Rosales; family Elaeagnaceae; genus Hippophae; species Hippophae gyantsensis. The sequence goes on from CM061030.1 coordinate 33,036,399, forward strand.
AAAATCAGTAAAAGAGAGAAAAATATTTTTTTTGAAGGGTATAAAATAATATAGTCTTATAATGTAATATACATTATTTGATTTTTTTTGTATTTATCTTATAAAATAATGATAGTATGTGTAACTAAAGAAAAAAATTAGACAAAATGAAAAATGACTCATGGGAAATAAAATTTTATGAATTCATTTTTAAATAATTATGTATTTAAAAAATAAAAATAAAAATAAAAACGGTGGCAAATAAGAGAGAGAGAGAGAGAAATTTAAAAGATGTATCATAAAAATCTTATTTACAAAAAAAAATAATAAACAAGATGTTAGAATAATAACAATATATGTAATTAAAATAAAAAATAACACATGGGTCAAATATATAGTGATAAAATATAGGATGCATGTACAAAAGAATCTTGTTATTATGTAAAGTATAAAATTTGGTTTAAAATAAAATAAGACTCTCTCCTATGGTTATTATATATGTTAAGAATGAACCGAGATTCCTTACTCTCTATAAATAGCACTCTCTTCATGTAAGTATACGAGAGACAAATCTAACCTCCACTTCGATAATAAAATAAAAATGGTATCCTTCTAATATTCTCCAAGTAATAAGAGGGATGGGATAAATGGTATATATATTCTCCAAGAGTTATGTATAAATTTAGGATATAATGTTATTAAATAAAAAATTGATTAATTTATTAAAAATAAAATTATAAAGGCTAAACACTCTTTAATTCAAATAAAAATTTTGGCAAGTGAATTGGTATGCTTAGATCGGTAGATATTAAAATAAGAATGCAAAGGACTTCTACATTGCTTTTGAAATTGTTCATTATAAAAAATAAAAATAAAAACACTTTTGGACATATGTTTCCGGTGGGGAGTGTTTCACACTAAGCAGAATATACACTAAACACTTTAAACCGTAAATACCAATGTTGTTTATAAATGAAAAAAGAAAAAATAAATTAAAAAGTAAAAGAAGTGTTCATCGATCAGTACGTGATTTCGATAAGCGTAGTTGTATATTTGTTTAATTAAGAGTTTTAAAATAACCGTTTTAATATTTATGGTAATAATAATTTTTATTGTAAATTTATTACAATTTAATCGTTATATTTTTTAAGATAAACTTAATGTAGTAAATGAAAAATTATTTTTAAAGATAATGTGTGTTACATACACATCAATTTTTCCTTTATTTAAATTTTATGTTATTTATTTTTATATTTATAATTTATATATATTTATATTTATTTATTTTTACTTTTAAATTATTAATTTTATATTATTTCAAACTTAAATTTTAGACGGTATGTTTTGACAAAAATAACTTAAGAATATTCCGTTACTGATATTCCTTTATTTTATTTCTATTTTATGTCTGCTATTAACTTAATTTGGGTTCTTTATCATTTTCTTTTATTATTTTTTATTATATCAGTTGGTAGCCTTAACCATAATGCTTGCAATAACGTTTTATTACTTGTAATTATTTAATTGATAGTGTGACTAATAATTGTATTTTAATATATTTCTTTATTAATCATTTTATGTTTTGCAGTTTTTCAGGTTTATCTTTTCTAATCACCGTGATTGTGTATGCTTTATGCAGTTCGGTTTGCTAAATTTAATATCAATTTAATTAATAATTACTGGTTGCTAATAAAAAACAAAAATCTTTTGTCTATTCTGCTTCATATCTGCAACCATTTGTAAACATATTTATTACTTCTTAGATGTTACTTTTATGCTTTACCTTTTGGTTTATTTTCTGACGTCAGTTTTAGAATTTAATTTAATTAATCAATTTTCAGTTTTACTCTACTACTAATTGTAACTATTTGTATTTTGCTTTAACGTTTTTTATTTATTAATTATATTAATTGCCTACAGATCTTGTATACGGTTTCAATCTTTTCACTTATTTAAGTTATAATTTAATTTTTATATTTCTATGAAATCATAGCATTGTTTAGGCTGTGGTTTTGATAAAAGGTTACTTACAATATTATTGACTATTTGGCTATTTGGTACGATGAGTTTGATTCATAATCTTTGTTATAGAAATATATTTTTTAATAATTAAAATTTTTTTTTGGTAGTTTTTCAAACTTGAGTTAATATTTATGTATTTAACATAAAATGAATTATGACTTCTAAAATGATCACTCTTTTATCTCAAATTGAAAACCAAATTATAAATATTATTGACCTTATTATAGGTGATTCTAATATCAACTAAATAATAAGGCATTCTGTGATTAATAAGGTTATCCCGCTGTTATCGATTTCTATTCATTTGAACTATGTTGTGGTTGAGAAACCATAGCAGTTTAATTGCTTGAACTTTAAGAGATGAAGGAGTAAGATAATGTTCTATCTTATCACTTTAAATCAAGCAAGATTTTTGACTGAATAAGCTTCCAACCAACCTGATGGTAAACAAGATTTTCAGTCTGTTAGTGCTATTACAGTATGGAAGCATTCTTATTACCTATGTTAGAACTATGTTTTGAATAGCCTAACCAACTCTTTGTACAATGCAGACAATAAGGAGAAGACAATTAAAGACTTTAGGAGTCATTGGATCGGAAGCATGAAAATGAAAATATATGTGCCAAGAAATTTTTAATTGGTTACTTTCTTGATTATAAGATAATGGACTCTAAACCTATATGCATCAAGTACATGAAATCTAAAATATAGTAATAGAGATGTACGAAGAAGGGATGATATTTAGTAAGAACTTTCAAGTTGTAGCTATTATTGAGAAGTTGTCCCCCTTTATAGATAGGGTTCAAGGCCTACCTTAACATAAGCGAAATGAATTGTCTTTGAAGGATTTTCTAATAAGATTTAAGGTGGAAGAAGACAACAAAACTTCTTCTAAAAAATGGTATATCCCTTCAGCACCTAGGCTAATATGATGGAACATGATCAAACCTCCAAGCACAATAAGAACAAGGGTAAAGGAAATCTAGTTAAAGGTTATGTATTGGAACCTAAAGAAGCAACTTTTAAGAAGTAAAGCTTTAAAGGGATTTGTTTTAACTAATGAAGGATAGAACATAAAGCCCCATACTGTAAGTTTTCAAAGAGAAACATGAACTATGACATGATTCATGACATCACTCGTGATATTTTGATATTGACTTGTGTGTAGTCGTTTCTGAGGTAAACTTAGTGGGGTCAAATTCAAAGAAGTGGTGGATTGATATCGATGCAATAAGACACGTATTCTCAGGCAAGGATCTATTCACTACTTTTGAACTAGTGAAAGATAGAGATAAGTTCTTCATGGAAAATTTTGCCACATCAGTCATTCAAGGGCAAGTCCAGGTCAAACTAAAGATGAACTCTGGGAAAGAGTTTACATTAAAAAAGTACTCTATGTTCCAGATATTCGTAAGAATCTTGTTTCTCGCTCATTGCTAAACAAACATGACTTCCAGATAGTGTTTGAATATAATAAAGTCATTTTGACCAAAAATGGGATATTTGTGAAAAAAAGTTATGTATCTGATAAGTTATTTAAGCTTAATGTAATAACTATAAAAACTAAAAATATTAATAAAATTAATTCTTCTGCTTATTGACTTGAGTCTTTCAACTTATGTCATGGTAAACTAGGTAATGTTAATTACGATATATTGCATAGACTAATTAACATGAAACATACTCGCATTTCAAATAGATTCAAAGCATAAGTGTGAGATTTGTATTAAGGAAAAATTGACTAGGTCGCCAATTCATTCAATTGAAAAGAACATTGAACCCTTTGACTTTATCGATAGTGATCTATGTGATTTAAAATTTCTTTGAACAAAAGGGTGACAATAAATATTTTATTACTTTTGTTGATGATAGTATGGAATATTTCTATGTTTATTTGCTTAAAAGCAAAAATAAAGTTACAGATAAACTTATTATTTATAAAACAGAGGTTTAGAATCAACTCAACAAGAAAATCAATATATTACTCAGTGATCGTGGTAGTAAATATGAAGCACTATTTGGTAAATTCTATGCACAACATGAAATTATCCATGAAACCAAAGCACGTTACTCACCTCAGTAAAATGGAGTTGTTGAACATAAGAATCGTACCTTGAAAGATATGATGAATGCAATGTTATTAAGTTCTAGGCTGCCACATAATTTATGGGGGAAGTTATTTTTCAGCTAACTACCTTTTAAACGAGGTATCCTGAAAAAAGGCACATAAGACACTATATAAATTATTTAAAGGAATGATATCTTTCGATAAATAATTACGAGTGTGGAGGTGTTTTGTTAAAGTAGTCGTACCTATACCTAAGAAGGTAAAGATAGGTCCAAAAACGATACATTGTATTTTCATTGGATATGTGCATAATGACTTATAGTTTTCTTATGCATGAATCAAAGATCCTAAACATACACAAGAACATAATAATGGAATTAAAGAATGCACCGTTCTTTGAACATGTATTTTCAAGAAAATATCAAAGGGAATCAAATTTATCTAAACGAACTTATGAGACTATAAACGAAGATAGTCAAAGCAGAAAACTTGAAAAAGAGGTTTAGGATGAGGTTGAGGTTAAGGTTGAATCCAGATGTAAAAAGAGGATTAGGACATAAACGTCCTATGGTCAAGATTTTTTAATCTACTTGCTAGAAAGTGAACCTCAAATCTATGAAAACGATGTGAACTCTTCTAAAGGTCCTCAATAGAAAAAAGGCTATTAATACTAAAATTGAGTCAATTATGCAAAATCACACTTAGAAACTAGTTGATTTACCTCTAAGTAGTAAAACACTAGTGTTCAAGTAGATTTTCACAAGAAAACATAAACCAGATGGATCACTTAAAAAGTACAAAGCCAGGCTTGTAATTAAGGGATATAAGGCTAGGCTTGTAAATAACATCTATAAGGATGATAATTGATATCGTCGCTTTGTGAAATCTTTAAATACATCAAATGGATGTAAATACAACCTTTCTAAATAGAGAGGTAGATGAAAAAATCTACATGAAACAATCCGAGGGTTTTTCCCTCCTAAGACAAGAAGGAAAGGTCTATAAATTGGTTAAGTCTTTTATATGGCTTGAAATAAGCTCCAAAATAGTGACATGAAAAGTTTGATAATGTCATAAGAACAAATGACTTTAAAATCAACGAATGTAAAATGTTTATATGTCAAGAACAAAGAAGATGATTATGTTATCTTGTATTTTTACGTTGATGACATACTAATTATGGGTAGTAATAATCAAATGATATATCAAGGATATCAAGCTGTCTCATTCTAAGTCAATGTCATTATATTGACAAAGTACTTGAGAAATTCAACAATAGTGATTCTACATCTGTAAGAATACTAGTAGATGTAAATCTAAACTATCTAAGAATAGAAGTGAAAGTGTGTCTCAATTGGAATATTTTAGAGTGATAGATAGTCTTATTTACTTGATGAGTTATACAAGACCAGGCATAGCTTACTCTGTAAGTAAACAAAGTAGATATACCAATAATATAGTATTTGATCACTATAAAGGTATTACAAGGCTACTTAGATACTTAAGATATACACATATATAACTATAGATTGCTCTACCTAAGATATCTAGTTGTATTAGAAGGATACAGTAATGAAAACTAGATATTTGACATGGAAATCCTCTAAATAGATGTGCATTGCTAAATCCATGATGGAATTAGAGTTCGTTGCTTTGGATAAATGTGGTGAAAAAGTCGAATGATTATGTAATTTTTTAGATAATATTCCTAAGTAGGTGAAGCCTATACATAAAATATGCATCCATTGTGATAGTCAATCTATTATTGGCATGACATAGAATAATATATATAATGATAAGTCTTGACATGTACATCGTACATATAGTACCATTAGATAAATACTCTCAATTAGAGTTTTCTCTATTGACTATGTGAAGTTAAAGGATAACATAGCAGATCTGTTAACCAAAGGATTAAATTGAGAGTTAGTTAATAAGTCATCGAGGGGAATGAGATTGAAACCTATGAATTAATAAAGATTTGTAAAAGAAATCCAACATATTTAACTAAAGACCTAAGATCTAGGTTCAAAGGGACAATCTAGTTATAAAGATTTAGTAAAATCACTATGAAGGATTTTACCCTTAAGTCTATTCCTATGATGAAAACATTGATACTCGTAAAATACAGGGTAAGCAAAAACTTTTAATGATTCTTACGAAAAGAATATGAGCGAAGCATGCGAGTTACTCTTTGCGAATTTCTCTTATAGATTAGATATCACTTATATGAGAGAGAAATGAGGCTATTTCGAAAGGGAATTGTGTGAGCTAAAATTTTTATAAACACTCATAGAACTAAGCGTATGTTCATGGTCGAAACGAATATAATAGTAAAAATTGAATTCTATTAAGAAAAAATCATGTATGAAGTATATCATCGCTTATATAAACAGTAACATCATTCAAAGGACATCGCGTCTATTTATCATTCAGTAAAATAAATATATTTTTCTAAGAGAGTGTTCAAAGGGTAATACCTATCACTATTAAACTCTATTTTTGTATCAAAAATTGATTTGAAATTAATCTTAATTAATTTTTATTCAAGTAAGTGATTCTTTAAAAAAAAATCTATACGTATATTATTTTTATATTGAAAAATAAAATTGTTATTTGCTTTAATACTTTATCGTTTCTCTAGCGTTCCTTTTGTATCCTTTAATTAATAGTTTTGTAGCTGTTTCCTTTTGTATCTTTTGCTTTCTTCCTGCAGTTATATATATATATGATAAGAAATGGGAGAGGGGTAAAAAAGAAAGCATAAAGGTGACAGCGTACGAAAGTACTACAATGAAAAAGACAAGAAATTATTTTTTTATTTTTAATTTAGAGTTTGATTTTTTACTACATTTAAAAGTTTATCTATTTTAAAAGATAAATTTTTAAAATTTTTTAACATTTACGATAAACAAAAAATTATATTAAAAATATTCTGTAGTACACAAATCTCAATCTTTTATTTAATTAAATTTTTATATTATTTATTTTTATATTTATATTTATGTATTTTTAATTTTAAATGATATAATTTTTATTTTTAAGTTATTTATTTATGCATTATTTTAACCTGATTCGTCCCTAACCGTATTCTTATAATAAACCTCAACTAAAGAACAAAATAAAAAAAAGCCCTTAATTATTAAAAAAAAAACCTCTCAATTGAGCAAAGGAAACTTTCGCTATTAATTAAAAAAAAGAAGAACTGTGTATTGATCAATAGCCCAGGCCATGTTTTACTATCGAGAAAAAAAGACAGAGGCCATTTTCATGATAAATATTATATCTAGAATTTACTCTTCAAAAAGCCAAAAAAAAAAAAGAATGGCCCTTAGAAATACTGAAAGGAAATAAAAATAAGAAATAATTGCATAATACTTTTATAGATATAATTTTATTTTTAATCTCACTTTTAGATGCTAAATATATATTTTTTTATAATATAATAAATATAAATTTATATATATAAAGAAAATTAGTTGAATAAATTGATTATATATAAAGCGAAACCTAAAAATAAAATAAAAAAGACCTAACGAGTCACGGAAAAGTTTGTAACATGAAGGAAAAGGAAAAAACAAAAAAAAACAAAAATTTATTAACAAAGACATCATCAGATTCAGAGAATGCTGGTAGCCAATATGGGTGTTGAAAGTGCAGATTCCCTAACTAATATATTTCTTACCAACGGCCATATTTCATTAAATTAGGGATGGAGAAAAAAAAAAACCTACCAAAGTTTATTACCCTTATTATCGATCCCTTCCTTAAAAATCATTGTTTTTTTTATTATTGAATAATACATTTGTGTAATTCATATATGTAACTTAAAACGAAATATGAATAAGTTTTATTCGTAAAACATCAATGAAATCACAAAAATTGTAAATAAAAATACTTTTTTTACCTTATTATATATCACCCTCCTTGAAAATCATAGTTAACCTTTATAATTGAGAAATGTAATTTGAACATAAATATATGGTAAAATAAACCTATTTTAAACCTTTATTTTTATAAAAAGTAAAAAGAAAATATAAGAATTAAATACGATTAATATTAATAATAGCATATAATATATTTGATGTATAATAAATTTAATAGTTAATTATTGCTGTAACAAATTATTATAATTGAAATAATATAAATATCAAAATTTTGGATTCATTAGATTTCTGTCACATAAATTAATTTGAATTTGTAAATAAATTTGTTTCATTATTGCCCCCAAAAAAAAAAACAATCATTTTGTATGTAGGAAAAAAAAAGAAAAAAACTTCTCACCTCTCTTTAAAAATAAAAAATAAAACTCTAATCTCTCTTCATCTTTCTTCATCTCTCATTTCAATTTCATTTTCATGCTCTTGACTTCATTATCTGCCTTTTCCACCCACATTAACTCTTATATTGTGAATCTATGATTAACTATCCCCATATTCTCATACTAGTTTTACACCCTTTTCTCAACAAACCTGCTGTGCTTTCAAGGGCTCTCGTAATATTTATTATAGTTTTTCCTTACAAGTTATAGGGATTGGTCTTTATGGTACTCATATTTTAACCTTAGTACTAGGGTGGACTTTTTTACTTTTTCTTTTCAAAAACCAACTATCCATGTTAAATATCAAACCAAATCTAAATTTTTTATAAAAAAAAAAATTAGTTGATTTAAATAGATCTAGAAAATTTCAAACCGAATTTATCGATTTGATTGGAGTTCCAAATGAAAATCGAATTAACCTAACGAATCTACAATATTAATATATTTTAATTTTTTAAAATATATTTTTAATTATTATTTTATATATTATAATTATAATTTTAAATTTATTTAAAATAATGAAATTTAATCCTAATAAACATTTTTACTAGAACACTTAAATGTCCACTTTTAACTAAGATCAAATGTAAGAAAAATAAGAATTTATGCGTGTTCATTAATCTCTTTAATCTAATTTTTATATTTATAATGTTTTCAAAATTGAAAGTGACAAAGAATGAATGTTTGTAAGTTTATTATAAATTTGTAAACACTACTTTTGTGGGAAAAAAATTATTTAAATCATTATGTTAGATTAAATGATCAACTTAAATATTTTATCTTTTAGGTATGAATTATTATATTTTTTTATCAATACTGATTTTATCCAAAATCTTTAAATTTATATTATATTATAATAATAGATCTAAAATTTAAATAAATATCTTTTAAACTGAACTTATAGATTGGTTTTTTAAATTTATAGATCGGTTAAGATTTTAGATTTTTCAAAACTGTTAAGATAAAATCAAATTAAAAAATGATTCAAAAATCAACATAACCAACCTATTTTCACCTCTACTTAGTACCTCTTAGTGACGATTAATCGAGTAATGTTATCATGTCATGATTTAATATTAATTGTGTTGTATTTATATGTTAATTGACATCTTAAAAAAATTATTTAATTTTTTTTTCATGTTATACATTTATAATAACAAAAAAATTTAATCATAATATTAAAAAATTATTGTTAAATTTTAATTAAATTTTGTATTTGAATTGTGTCAAACATTGTAATCTCAATGTCATGTTTTAAATAATTTCAATTTATAGCTAATATTTATTTAAAAACTCCAAACTTTTTTTTTTAATTTGAATGATAATGTTAATTTAAAAGTTCAAAAATTGTCGTCCATTACTACCAGCACATTTCACCGATTTAGGAAAAAAAATCTGGTTTTCAAAGATGTGGCAAAAACTTTGATTGCTCAAAAAAAGCAAGGATACTAGATTTTTTATCAAATTTTTCAAAAACTGACATTTTTTTTAACTATCGAAAAGTTCCAAAAAAAAAACGCTGATTTTTACAAATTTAGCCAATGTTTTGATAGATCAACGAATACGGTTGATAATTAGTTAGTAACGATTAGTTTAATAACGACTAGTTTAGTAACGGTTAATTTAATAACAGTTAGTTTAGTAACGACTAGTTTAATAACGATTAATTTAGTAATGATTAGTTTAATAACGGTTAGTTTCTTCCTTTCAATGTATAAATATAACATTAGACATTAAATAAAAATCAATTTAATAACTCTCTCAACAAAAATAAAAAAAAATTAACAAAAACAAAGTAAAAAACTAGCTTTTATTGTAATAGCACCGTTAGTTTTATTCTATTTATCACATCTTTTACAGGATAGAATTTTCCTTATTTAATGTATCTTTCAAAATTTTAACCATGGTTAACTATTTTTCTTATTAAAAACAAGATACTAGCCAAAAACAAAAATCACGAGGGCGGTAAATTGTAAATAACAATTATAGATAAGATAAAATAAAATATATATAAATTAAAAACATTGAATTGTTTTAACATTAATATTTTTTATAAAAATAATAATTTTTTCACCTTCCTTTTCTCAAAATCTCGGATTGTATTTACCAATTTTTGCTCAATAATTTTTTTTAATGATAATATTACTGATATATTTTTAATTAAAACTTGAATGCCAAACTTTTTATATATAAATTTTATATATAAAGTCATGTATATCAACATGTATTTTAGATATTAGTTTTTGAGCTTTTATAAATAAAAGAAATGATCAATAATTCCGATCAGTAATAGAAAAAAAGAAGAAGACATTTACAAATAATAGATTAGGCTCAAAATACCTATCAGCATATGTTTCATTGTGTCCAGAGTACCCTCGTAACAAAATATATTGTAGTATGCCAGCCTTAGAATACACGCTACACGAATGATTAACGATATACAAATAGGGGATTTTTTTGTTATATTATATTAAATATTTTTATTATATAATTATATATTTGATTATAAAGTGTTAATATATTTTACAAAATAGAAATTATACAATTACGTAGAAATTTAATATCAACGGTGAGTATATATATGTGTTGTATAACTCCTTAGCGAAGAAATTGAAAAAATCTCACGTTGGTTAAGAATGAAAGTGGGTATTATATTTTGACATAAAAATAAAGTTCTTTCTTCTACTTCTAAAACATCTTAAAATTTGTAAATTTTACTCTTTTTTATAAGGATAATTGATAGAAGTGGTCAACGATACCAGAGAACATATGTAACATTTATATCGAATCTCGTTAAATTTTTTATTTTATTTTTTTAATATTTATGCTTCAATATTTGTTTTAGTTTATTTTAGCATTATATTTCTAATAGCATTATTTTGTCGAACTAGTTTGAGTTCTATTCATTTAAATCATAAATGAATAGTAACTACTTAGATTAGAAAAAATATACCCAATTTTTTCAACAATTTGTATCAGAAACGAAGGTTTCTACCTAAGCATTTGTTTGTATTCTGTTTGTTTGCTATTAGAATATAATTGCTAGTTATTGTAATCTGAAGAAATGATGGAACAAAAGTCTCTCTTAAACAAAGGCCAACCATCCACGTCAGGCAGAACAATGGTTATGAATGCAAGGTTTGAGGTGGAGAAGTTTGATGGAACTAGTCATTGCGGCATGTGGCAAGGCAAAGTTGTAGATGCTCTGTTTCAACAAGGTCTAGACATCACCACTTAAGAAGAGAAACCAAATGAAGCAGATGAAGTCGAATGGAAAAATATCAACTGATTGGCATGTGGTACAATATGTTTGTGTCTCTCAAGAGAACAAAAGTACACGTTCATAAAGGAGACATTCGTAAGTAAGTTGTGGAAGGCGTTGGAGAACAAGTTCATAAAGAAGAGCGGATAAAATCAGATCTATTTGAAGAAGAAGTTGTTACGTTTTGAATACCTTCCAGGTACCACAATAAACGACCACACTTCTGCTTTTAATCGATTAGTAGTAGATTTTTTAAATATGGATAAAACTTTTAAAGATGAACATTTAGCCTTGATGTTGTTAGCTTTCCTTCCTAATGAGTTTGATCACCTTATTACGAGCTTTATTGGGAAGGATAAAGTGTCATTTAAGAAAGTTTGCACTGCTTTATATAGTAATGAAATTAGAAAGAAAGATAAAAAAGAAAACAGGAATGAAGCAGCAGAGGCACTATCTGTAAGAGAGCGTACACAAACTCAACAGAAAGGAAGGAGAAGCATATCTCATTCAAAAAGAGGGCTTGGTAAAGATGAATGTGCCTTTTGTCATTAAAGGGTCATTGGAAGAAAAACTGTCTGAAGCTGCTGAAGAAAGGAAAAGTTGTGTCGTCTAATGCATGTGTAACTGAAAGCAATTCAAATTTAGATTTTACATTGGTTGGTTCGTCAACAGCATCCCATCCTAGCAATTAGATTTTTTATTCAAAGTGTACCTTTCATATGTCTCCTAATAAGGAATGGTTCTTTAACTTTGAAGAACTAGATGGTGGAGTTGTTTTCATGGGTAATGATTATCCATACAAAGTTTTGTGGATCGGTATAATTCGTTTGAAGAATCAAGATGGTTCAACCATAGTCTTGATGGATGTTTATTATGTTCTAGATATGAAGAAGAATCTCATTACTATCAGAGTCTTAGAATCAAAAGGCTTCATTGTGACCATGCAAAATGGAGCATTGAAGGTTACTTCTAAAGCACTTGTGGCAATGAAAGGTGTTCGGAGAAATAACTTGTACTACTACCTTGGTAGTACGATTATTAGGACAGCATCGACAGTAGTTTTGAAGGAAGAAAAAGATTCAGAAACTACCAAGCTATGTCATATGCATTTGAGACATACTGGTGAAAAAGCTTTATAGATTCTTGTAAAGCAAGGCCTGTTAAAAGGCGTGAAAACTAGCAAGTTGGAATTCTGTGAGCATTGTGTATTAGGGAAGCAGAAAAGAATAAGTTTTGGCACTGTACTCCATAATACAAAAGGCATTTTGGATTACATCCATACTGATGTATATAGGCCAACAAGAACTCCATTCATGAGTGGCAAACATTATTATGTCACTTTCGTTGATGACTTTTCCAAAAGAGTTTAGTTGTATCTCATGAAGAAGAAGGATGAAGTGTTGGGAACTTTCCTCAAATGGAAGAAGATGATCGAGACTGAGACTGGTAGAGAGATCAAGCATCTGAGGTCTTATAATGTCACTGAGTACACAAACGATCCATTTATGAATTTTTTTGAAGAAGAAGAGATAGTGTGACCCTTCACTATTTGAAAAACACCACAGTAGACACAGAGTTATAGAATGTATGAACCAAACTTTGCTAGAGAAAGTACGATGTATGTTATCAAATGTTGGGTTAGGCAAGCCGTATTGGGCTAAGGCTGTGACATATGCATATCATATTGTCAACCGTCTACCATTGTCTGCTCTTGAAGGTAAAACGCCTATAGAGTTATGGTCAAGAAAACCTGCTAGAGATTATGATTTCTTACATATGATTTGTTCTATTCCATACTACCATGTAATGGAATCAAAGTTGGATCCTAGAGCCAAGAAAGCTATTTTTTTTATCCTTTCTGGTTCTAAATGATATCGACTATGGTGCCTTAAAACAAAGAAGATAATCTTCAGTAGAGATGTTACCTTTGATGAATCTACATTGTTGAGAAAGGTAACTAAGAAGATTGATGGCACTTTGCAATAGATGGAGCAAACTCTGAAGCAGATGGAGTTTGAAAGCAGAATTGTTAATCCAATTGGTGGAGATAAGATAGAAGTTGATCCTTTATTGACAGAAGATGAACCAGATGAAAAAGAGGTTTTAACCCAAGAACCTCCACAGCAACAAGAAGAAACTACAGTTGATAGGCCGCGGCAACAAAATATCAAGGTGCCATCGATACAAAGATATGGAAGATATACCTACTCAGTTTAAGAATATAGTGACCTATGCACTTTCAGTTATGCATGATGATGATCCTTCCATATATAAAGAAGCAATCAGAAGCCCTAAAGTTGAAAGATGGAAGAAAGCCGTGGACAAAGAACTTCTGTCCCTTCTGAAGAATAAGACATGGAAGTTGACACAACTACCAATGAGTAAGAATGAAATTGGCTGCAAATGGATGTATGTAAAGAAAGAAGGATTTCTCAACAAAGATGGTGTTCGCTACAAGGCAAGGTTTATGGCTAAGGGTTACGCTCAAAAGGAGGGAATCGATTATAATGAGATATTTTCTCTAGTTGTAAAACATTTCTCCATTTGAATTTTGTTGGCCTTGGTAGCACATTTGGATCTGGAACTAGTTCAACTTGATGTGAAAACCATATTTCTACACGGTGACTTGGAAAAGGAAATCTATATGTCTTAGCTAGAAGGGTTTAATGTTGCTAGTAAAGAAAATTGGGTTTACAAGCTGAACAAATCGTTGTATGGATTAAAGCAATCTCTGAGGCAGTGGTACAAACGATTTGATCAGCTTATGTTACAGTAGAAGTATACTAGAAGTACACATGATCATTGTGTGTATTTTCGCAAGCTACAAGATGAGTCTTTCATCTATCTCATATTGTACATCGATGATATGTTGATTACATCGAAGAGCTAAGAAAAAATTGAGAAGTTAAAGGCTCAACTAAGTCAAAAGTTTGACATGAAAGATCTAGGAGAAGCCAAGAAGATTCTCGGCATGGAGATTAGTAGAGATAGGAAGAAAGGGAAGCTTAGTTTGACTCTGAGTCAATATTTGAATAAGATACTACAACGTTTTGGTATGAATGAACAAAAACTTGTAAGTACTCCGCTTGTTCCTCATTTCAAGCTTAGTACTCAATTATCCCCTAAGAATGATGCAGAATTTAGAATACATGTAAATGTACCGTATGCAAATGCAGTTGGTAGCTTAATGTGTGCAATGGTGTGTACGACACCTGACATTTCACATGCAGTTGCTACTGTAAGTAGGTACATGCATGATCCTGGTAAAGGACATTGGTTTGTTGTGAAATGGATTTTATGGTATATTTTAAATACTGTAGATGTTGGTTTAGTATTTCAATAAGATAATATTGTTGGTCAATGTGTAGTTGGATATTGTGATTCCAACTATGCAAGAGATTTAGATAAGCGTCAATCAACTACTGGTTATGTGTTTACTTTTGCTAGAGCACCAGTCAGTTGGAAGTATACCTTACAGTTCACAGTTGCTTTGTCTACTACAGAGGTAGAGTATATGAAAGTTACAAAGGTTGTGAAGGAAGCTATTTGGTTACGAGGATTGCTTGAAGACTTGGGAGTTGGTCAAAAACATATTAAGTTATTTTGTGACAGTCAGAGTGCTATTCATTTAGCAAAGAACCAAGTCTACCATGCACGTACAAAGCATATTGACGTTCGTTACCATTTTGTGCGAGAGATTATTGAAGAAGGTAGAGTATTAGTTCAAAAGATCAATATTACAGAGAATCCCGTAGATATGATGACCAATGTGGTAACGACAATCACGTTCAAATATTGTTTAGACTTTATTAACATTCTGCAAATTTGAATTGGCAATGACATCACTGATCTAGAGATTGAAGAAATCATTCAAGAATCACTATATCGCTAAGGTGGAGATTTGTTGTATAGCTCCTTAGTGAGCAAATTGAAAAGGTCTCACATTTGTTGTATTTTGGGCTATAAATAAAGGTCTTTCCTCCTCTTCGGAAGCATCCCAAAATTTGTAAATTTTTTTTTCTTTTGTAAGAGTAATTGATTAGCACAATTTTGCCTAATTAGTTGTAATTTTAAAGTTCATCCATTTGGAGATAGTGAAAGTAGTTAACGACACCCTAACATTTATACCGAATCTCGTTAATATTTCTGTTTTAATATTTCTACTTCAATATCTACTTTAGTTTATTTTAACATTATATTTCCAATAACATTATTTTGTCGAGCTAGTTTGAATTCTATTCATTTTAATCATAAGTGAATAGTAACTACTTAAAATATGAAAAATATACCCGATTTTTCTAATAGTATAACTAAACAATTTTAGATATTTTACTTAATTTATTTGAAACTTTAATTCTAAAATTATATTTTTACTTTTTTCATCTCAAATTAAAAAAAATTATTCTTAAAATACTACAAATTATAAAAATAAATTAAGTATTAATTTAAATAATTTTTTATAATGAAATTATTTTTATTAGTAAAAAAATACATAAAATATATAAAATAAATTAAATATTATTTTAAATAAAAATTATTTTATTAAAATTTACCATTAATTTTTTAATTATACCATAGATATTATCACTAAATATTATCCAAAATAATTATAATAAATTAAATACAATTCAATTTAATATAATATAATTGTATTTAATTTAAGAAAAGTGACCATGAAATTAGGATTTAGGAGTTATTTAGTCTTTTTTTTTGAAAAAATATATTTTTAAGTTCATTTATTTATGAAAAAAATATTGTATAAGGACGAAATTATTTATTCATCTAATTTTTTGTTAAATATAATGTAATAATATATGTGACACATATATATTTTTATTTTTCGTAGACATATATCTAATGAAGTAATTTTAGTTAAAAATTTAGTTAAATTTTTTAACAAATATTTTGATTAAATTTAAATTAAATTTTTATTATCTAATGTGTAACTTTAGATATTAAATAATGAAAATATTGTTTCTTAAAAGTTTTGAGTAATTTTTAATTATTTTTTTACATATATAATTATTTAAAAATATATAATATATATTATTCTATTATATTTTATAAAAAATACAATAAAAAAATTAATTATTTTATCGTAAATTTTTAACAGCCAAAGGAATTTTAAAAACATATTTTTTTTAAAACACTTTAAAAAAAATTAAAAAACACCTTTAATCTAAATAAAATAATTATTTAATCATTCGTCCTTTCATCTATATTACGTACTGCATCAAACATACATTTAAATTCTGCAAGTAAACGATTACAAGCACAAGTCAATGCTTGCACACATATCGACTGATGGTACAATAATAGATTTAGGGTCGTTGATTTTGTTTGAAGGAAAAAAATGGATAATCTAATTGAAAGTAACTAAGAAAATAATGATTATGAAAATTATATTCCATATTTTAATTTAACTTTTTTAAATTTCTTTATATTAAAATTTAAATTAATCATAAATAATACACTATATATTTTATATTTTTTATTTTATTAAAATATCACTAATTTTTTTTCTATAAAAATTATTTAAAATATTTATTTATATTCTAAAAATCTAAAATTTTATAATTATTTTATAATTTATTATTATTATTTTAAATTAGTTTATAACAAAACACTATCAATATTATTTAATATAAAAAATTATATAATTATTATTAAATATATATATATATTTTTATTTTACGTAAATATCATTCATTTTTTATTATTTATTGACTTAAAATTTTAATTTTTTAATATAAAATATTTATTATTAATTTATTATTTTTATAAATTTTTATTTATAATAAAAATATAAAATTAAAAAATAATATTTAAAATATATATTCTCGTTTGGATCTAATTTTTCATTGAACATCCTTAATATTTTAAATATAAATATTAATTATATTCTAAATTTTGGATAGAGAAAAAAATAGAGAGTCCCACCACTCTGATGACATCACTAATTATATTTCAAATATTAAATAGTGTAATGTAAATTATAAACATTTTTAAAAATTATTTTTTTAACCTATGTTATACAATCTTACGTACAAAAAATTATCATTAATTATATTTTAATATTATTATAAATTAATAAAATTACTATTAATAAATTATTGTTATAATAATAAATGGGTCATAAATAACATGTGTCTTTCCTTCGCATTTAGATAAAAAAATTCTTATATTATATTTATTAATGTACATATTTTATTTTATAAAAATTCAAGTTTAATATTTGAAATTTTTTTATTTTATTTTATTATATTACATGATCATTTAATATATTTATATATTTTTAAATTTTAATATAATATTATATAATTTTTATTAATTTGACTCTAATATAATGATAAAGATTTAATATACAAATTTTATTAATTTAATTTTTTACCATAAATTTCTTTTATTAAAAATCATAATGTTTTTTTCCATACAATTTAGTTATTATTTATTACACCAAATATAATTGTATAACTATTCTTATATTTATAATATTGTTGGTGTTTTTTTTAACACCTTGGATCTTTTTACTTATTTATTATTTAGCATAGATATTGAAATATGCTATTTAATCTTAACACAATTTAATTTAGATAGTTTTGAATTTTTAAATTAGATATAAATACATGTTTTATATGTAATATTCATGTCTAATATTCATGTCTAATATTCATATGGTGTCAAAATAATCTATTTTTACAATGAAATTTACGATCAATGCCCATATAAATACTAATCTTAACGAAGTCTAATAATAACAAATTATATTATCATAATATAACTATAAAAAAAATTATATAATAAGTTATGTAAAACATAAAGTGTACATGCCTTATGTTATCCTATGACACAGGAAGCAACTTATTTTAGTGCCTACGACTGTCAATTTCCTATCAATACATATCTTATGTTACTTTCTTAAAACATCTACGATCTCATATTAAAATATTAAATTTAGTATACAATTTGCTATTATTTGACTTATTAAATAATACCCGTACTTGTGAAAAAAAAATGTATTGTATCTTGTTGTATGATGTTTATAATGGACAGGTGATCTCACCATATGTGAAATCTATTTTTTAAATATTAAATAGTAATTCCATTATTTAGAGTATGGATAAGTGAACACAATCTATAATATGATAGTAGATAATTGAGATGTAATAGAAGAAGTAAATAAACTTAATGAACTCCATCATATCACGAATTAATTATGAAAGATTGAATTATATTTAATAAATAAACTTAATAACCTCCATCATATCACGAATTAATTATGAAAGATTGAATTATATTTAATAAATAAACTTAATAACCTCCATCATATCACGAATTAATTATGAAAGATTGAATTATATTTAATGATTATATCAATAAATTATTCAAATATATTGAATTGAGTAAATAATATTGAAGAGTTCAAAAGTTTATGGTATAGTAACTCTAATATTAATAAAGATTAAAAATTAAAGAATTAATTAATGTATCATCTTTATTAAGCTTGAAATCATAGTTTCATCAATCCATTCGAATAATGTTAATTCCAAGATAAAAATAAATAGTTAATTTGAAATTAATTATTTTTATAATTAAAATAAAATGCATATTTATTGATTGTGATGTTCTAGTACGGTCATAAAGTTAAATAAATATTTAAGAATAAAATAATAATTTTAATTTAATTATTTAATCCATAAAAAATAATTATCTATTATTTTGTCTAAATAAATAATTATATAGATTAATTAATTAAAATATTAAAATATTAAAATATAATATTTAAATATTTGATATGTATTTAAAGTTTGTGCAACAACCAATGTCATTTAAATGTTAGATTTGATAATTGTATTAGACAAAATTTAATTTGATTAAATTCGATGCTCCCAATTAAAATGAGACTAGGGATATGTGGTGTGACTAGTAGTAAAATGAGTCATATCTTCAATCTACTTGTATTGGATTTTGGAGACTATTTATATACCCAACAACCACTTCATAAAATAAAATTTGTGAGAACAAAATTAACCAAACACATTGTCATAAATTATTTCTTGATTGAAAAATTAATGTTCTTAAAAAATAAAAAGTTTCACACATAAGAGGTTCTAGTTGGAGACAAGCCTTGGGAGTCGGAAGATTCCAACCTTTGATCATCGCTCGCATTAAAGGTATGAATTTTTATTAAAACTTTTGTTACACATACCAATAATTTTTACAATTTCTATTATTGATAAAATTTAATTTTTATCTAAAAATATTTAACATAAAAAAAAACTTTATTAATTTGTGTATATAATATTGTTTTATGATAATTAAGAAGCCATGGGCTTTAGCTAAACATCTAATTTCCATTTACATAACTAAACATGTGGAGATATATGTTCATTTTATCAGGGAGTGTGTGTGTTGAGTTGTGGAGAATTCTACGTTGAATATATCCCATCTCAGGAACAACAACTGATATCATGACTAACTCACTGTCTTTAACAGAGATATGAGCTTAAAAGAAGACGTTAAGGATCTTGTATGTAATCTAGTGTATCTAGCCTAGATAATATGCTGAGCTGCCAATGAATAGTGATAGAGTGTTTACTGTTATTGTGTATGTACATGTATTCTAGTAAACCTTACCAAAGTTCGTTTAAAAAACTGTTAGATTAGGCGGATCGAGGTTGATACAGTACTGTTTACCCTACATATCTGTGACGATTGAATATCTTCAACTTTCTTGTTTCTGGTTTTGCTCTCAATTCTCTTGTTCATAGAGTTTCACAATTGCCAAAAATGTTAATTTTAATATGACAATTTAATTCATAAACATAACAATAAATTATGAATATTTTATCATATGGAAGCAAGTTTATACAAAAATTTAAATATTTTAAATTATAAAATTATAGACAGTAAAGATATTACGAATATTTTAACCCATAAAAATAACTAATAATTTTAAGAAAATTATACCATATTAATTGTATATTATATTTTATTGTTCTTATTTAATAACTAAAAGATTTTTGTGAATTTTTATTAAAAATTATATGAATTTTAAGGTTGTTTATCTTTATCAATTTATATATCTTATTTTTAAAATTTTAATAGTTAATATTAACTTAGATAAATGTAACTATTTATAAGCATAAGATGGTTAAAATAATTTTTTTTTACCTTTTTTCATCTTAATTTTTAGTTTTGATTTTTGATAATTAGATAGAGATTTAATAGGATTTTATTCTCCCTTTAAATAGGTTTATTTTATTTTTTATTCTATTTTTAATAAAATCATCATAACTTGTGAGTATTAATACCTAGATCTTAATTTAAATAGATTTACTTATTAAGTAGATTTATTTAATACAATTTTAAATATATTTTTTCATCTATACTTCAATTTAAATTTGTTAGTTTTTATTGGAGTTAGTATACCTAAGGTTAGAGTTATAAACGTAATTAAATTGATTGAAGATATAAAAATAGGAATAAAAAAATTTCAATAAATATATATTTATAAAAGATGTGATTATTACCTATAGTAACAAAATTGTGTAAAATGATTTTTATGTATTAATGTATTTTATCAATTTTTATTTATTATTTATATCTATAATTAAAAAAATTTGGTGCATTATAATATTTTCTTAAAAAAAATATTACATAACATATAATGAAAGGCAAATACTATTTTTTCTCTTCATTACAAAATAAGACCTAAATTTCATCAACGTTCATCAAATCTCATTACTAACTTAAGCATCGAAAGGGTTAATATTACCATCATTTACAGTGATCTAAGATTCAAACGAGTTATTATATCTTACAGATCAACAGATAACAGTCATACCTCGTGTTAAAAAATTCAACATCAATATATGGTACCGTCTGTAAGAAACGAATGTGTTCTATCGAGCAAAAAAATCAACACTTTAGAACTTTCCCAATATTCTATGATTCTCACTAATACAAGAGAAGAGCTTTTAATAACCGACTTAAAAGAGACCGAACCGACAAATCGAGGTGACTTTAAATTTAAAGTTAGTTCACCGGTAGAACAGACTTAAAATTTAAAGTCAATCATACATGTCAACTTACTTAAAATTTAAATTCGATCCTACGTGTCAACCTACTTAAAATTTTAAGTTTATCCTACATATCAACTGACTTAAAATTTTAAGTCGGTACTAAGCTAGAACCAACTTAAAATGGTATATACCTTTACACATATTTTGGTTATTTTTGTTAGCCTCACTGCATGTTTTAAATCACATAATTGTAGAAAAAACAAGAATATGTTTAGAAGAGTTTTCAAATTTTTATTAATTTAAAAACTAGATATTAAATAATTACTTAAGAACTAAATTTATAACAAAAAATAATATATATATATAAATTTAAATTAATTATAATATCACTAAATATTATAAGATATTTATGCTATTCAATATCATTATATTCTTCTTTTGTTTCTTCTTGCGATCTTATAATTTAAAGCATGTTTTCCGTTCATTTTTTTAGTAAATCTTCAAAAATTTGCATATTATAGTCTGTTTTACTTCAACCAAAGAACTATATGTATTTAAATTAAAAATAAGAATTTAATATCGTGAATTCACAAAAAATAACTTATATATGTTAAAAGAGTATATTAGTAAAAAAGATTATTTATTTAATTGACATGGTGATATTTGAGATTATCTTACTCATAAATTTCATAATAAAGTAACCACATATGATTTCATCATTTTGTTGTGGAACCTACAAAAAACAAGTATATATGGTTTATCAATTTAAACATATTTATTATTTAATCGTAAAATTCATTAAATTAAATTATTAATATTCGCTTGTATATCTCATAACTTTATCTCATACAAGCTTATGTGATTTTTTAAGGATAATGCCCTTACTCTTATTCCATAACTTGCATGCCCCATCAAAGTTTAAAACAATTAGTTATTTATTCAATATTACAAAGAATAATAGAAATCTAGTTATAACTCTTACATTTCAACAACTGTTTTTGTGTCTTTATTCAATTCTATGAAAGCCGAGTCTTAATACCAAATATGATTACCATATTGATAAAGGATTACCAACATCTAATGATCTTAACCTTGTTTAAACTTTAGTGGCTAAAGGATTATCAACTTTTGATTTCTCTGAAGTATTAATGCCCTATCACATAATTGTTTTACTCTTATACTAACATAATGCTCTGGATATTGATTCACAAATGATGAATCATAAAACATTGCTAAAGGTGTCGTATGAATGTTTTGGGATTCAAAGTGTTTTTGTATGATGGAAAAATAGTTGCTCTAGACTATATGCAACATAATGAAGGAAATAAAATAAAACAAGAAGGTTAGAAGAAAATACCTTGAAAGATGTATGCTACTTTCCACTATTTTCTTTCTCAAAAGCGTGAACTCCAAAATGTGAAAGGAAATTGTGTGGAATAAAGGAATGAGAAAAACTAGTATATATAGAAATAGGGAAGTAGCTTATCCATCCATTAAAAATCACATCCAAGGATTACGTTTGCTTGAAAAAGCCTAAGGGCTTTATGCTTGGAACTCAAGTTTTGAATTTTCCTCCAAAAGGAGGGAAGAGTTGATTTCACAAATGCCAAATTTAGTTTTGACAATTGAAAATTTAAAAATATTACCAACAATAGAAAGTTGTAGCACATTTTTTGAATAACTGTACATAATGCATAATCCCTCACCATGAAAAGTAAAATAGTGCACGAAAGTAGGCCAAATGTTGTTAGTGTGGCTAGAAGTTTTATGACACTAGATACAACCAAAATTACAATAAAAGGGATGGGGATAGATGTTAGGTATAATTTAGTACATCTTACGTGGAGAATAAAGAATTGTTTCGGTCATTAAAAATTCTTATGGATCAACCTAATAAGTGTTGAGTTATAAGATGAGAGCATAATTACAGGATAATCTCAATAAAAAGATAATTAAGTAATAATTATTATTTATTGGTCTAAAAGAGATAATTAAAGAGAGATAATTACGATTATATAATAAGTATATTTACATGAGTAAGATATATTTATAAGTTAAGTATACTCCGTTTATATATTTATCATTATATGCATTCATACATGATTAAAATTTGAAAATCATAACTTTTTTCACGTAATAGAGAACAAAATCTAAATACTTTATTTTTTTTCATCACAAAGCAAGACCTAGTCTTCTTTAAGTCCATTAAATCTTATTATTAACTTAAGCAGAGACTAATGACTACCATACGCATGGTTATCCAAGGTTCTAATAAGAAGTTATGTATCATAGATCTACCAAAAATAATTATATTTGATGTTGATAAAAAATAATATTAATAATATTATAATTTTAGTTAAAAAAGTATATTAATAATTATTTTTAATAAATTATATATAACACAATTATTTATAACTATCGAATAGTTTTGTTGTAACTTTCGTTATCCAGTGGATAATTGTGAAAAAAATTCAAGTTTTTTACCAATAATATAAAACATTATAATTAAAAGACTTAGAGACACTTGTCCATTTTATTATAAGTAACGATTTATACATGTTTGTATCTTTTTTATTCGTATTATATGTATTTGTATTCTTATTTTTGACCTAAATTTATATAATTTTTATTATTATAAAAAAATTAAATTATTTTTATTTTATTTATTTATTTATAAGGATAAGAAAAATAATTTATACATCCCGCTAATTTATTGAATGCTGTTTTAACCATATATTCAACAATTATATCTTTAAAAAAAATATTTATTTTACGTTTCATTAACATCAAATAACACCTCAACCATATTCTAAAAACAGTCATACATCCCACAAAATAAAATTGAATGGGAATTATAGAAAATTGATATTTTAGTGGGGCCTTTCAGTTACACCCCAATTCGTCACCACGAGGGTCCCACCTATCTTCAAAGCCAAAACTAAATTTTGCCAATTTTTTTTACTTTGCCCTCCAAATTCTAACCCCTAATTTTTTTTTAAATTCACACCCCTCAAGTTCCATATCAACGCACGGTCCTAAGTTATCCACGTGTTACAAATGAATGATCTGGACACTTCATGACAGGTGTCACGGGCAGCAACAAGGCAAACTAAAACCGCGAGATGTAAAATGGACGGATAGGATGTTGCCCGCGACGTGTTGGGGCAGATCTGAGCGCCTTTAAGTACAGAGGCTATTCGTTCTGTAGTTATTCGTTCTGTGAGTGTGAGGGTCATCCAAACCCTCGCTAGGTTTGCTTCCAATTTTCATTTTTTTTACTTTATGCAATTTTTCAAGATTTTCCGAAGGTTATTCCTTAAATTTTCGCCGTCAATAATCATATTTCTATCATGTTTTCCCGCCATTTATGGTCCGGATATACGGCCGGTGGTTAGCCGGTGAGTTTAGATCGGTCCGACCGGATTTAAATGGCATCGGCCATTTTAGTTAGTCGAAATGAGCCGTTCTGGGGACAAGATCAGGTTTACATGAGGAAATTCACCACCACCAATTCCACAGATCCGTTTCTTAAGCCAAACCCTATCCCTAACCCTAACTCAATCTCCGTTCCTGTCCGTCAGCTGCATGATCATACTGGCAATATCCACAACCGACAGCGGACTGAGCGAGTTCAGCCGGTCAAGCCGGTTCCAGCCAACGATGCAGATAAACGAAACGGTGAATGTATCACATTCAATCTGGGCTTGTATTCCAAATGGGAATTGAAGCAGCTTAAGAAGCGTTTGGTTTCGGAGTTGGAGCAAGTTCGAAATGTGATTACTCGAATCGAGTACAGAGACTTAGAAGACAAGTCTGGGGATCCCGGCTCTCAGCTTCCAGTGACCCAACCCAGTTCTTTGCAGGATGCTAAGTCCAATCAGAGATGCCTGGATGCTAACTTCGCGAAAGAAAAGAACAAGAAAACAAAGAAAACAATGATGGACTCGGAGTTTAAAGAAAACAAGACGGCTTTGGATTCTGGTACCAAACGGAGTAATCCATTTGAGCAGGGGAAAGAGATGAAGCGGCTTGCCATGGACCCCATGACTGAGAAGATGCTTACGAGTATGATGAGGAGGTGTACTCAGATCTTGAATAAGTTGATGAAGGATAAGTATGCGTGGGTATTCAACACCCCTGTGGATGTTGTGAAGTTGGGTCTCCATGATT
Source organism: Hippophae gyantsensis (assembly GCA_030763125.1). NCBI lineage: Eukaryota > Viridiplantae > Streptophyta > Magnoliopsida > Rosales > Elaeagnaceae > Hippophae > Hippophae gyantsensis. The sequence goes on from CM061030.1 coordinate 33,062,246, forward strand.
ACAATCAAATCGTGAACAACCCGATGGATCTTGGCACGGTGAAAGAGAACATGAAGAAATATATCTACCATTCCCCTCTTGAATTTGCTACGGATGTGCGGCTAACCTTCAAAAATGCTTTGCTCTACAACCCCAAGGGTAGCGACGTTAATGCGTTGGCCGAGAGGCTCCTGTCGGACTTTGAAAAGATGTTTAATCCTGCATACAAGAAATTTGAGGATGAAAGGCTTAGGGTGCTTGGACTTAATGTTGAGAGTACGGCGAAGCCCAATGTTGCTCCGCTACAGTCCACAATCTCGAATACAACAATGGTACAAACCCTTGGTGTGGAGAAGAAGCCATCTATTCCTCATTTGCTTGCTCCTGCTGAGATTCCTATAGAGACACAGCAGCCATCGAAGCTGCCAAAGCCAAAAGCTAAAGATCCCAACAAGAGGCAAATGAGCGATGAAGAGAAGGGAGAGTTGGGAATGAGTTTGCAAAATCTTCCGGCAGACAAGATGGATCAGTTGATAAAAATTTTGAAGAGGAGGACTGGTAAATTGGCGCAAGATGGGGACGAGATTGAATTGGACATTGAGGCCGTTGACATTGAGTGTCTTTGGGAGCTTGATCGGTTTGTTGATAATTATAACCGCAAGATGAAGCGGCAGAGTTTCGTGCAGACCACTGTACCCGAGGTTCTAAATAGCGGTCACAAGGTAAGGAAATGGCTACTTATTGTTCTTGCTTCCTTGTACCCCCTTATGTACTTGATTTTTTTTTTTTTTGTGTTCTAGCATTTGGGTGATAATTTATATATGTATTTTTTGGTTATAGTCTCCGGCGAGTGAAGACCTTGAGGCTCTTGGGTTTAAGACAAATAAAGTGGACGCTATGGAGGAGGATGTTGACATCGGAGAGGAAATGCCAGTCGGGAACTTTCCACCGGTGGAGATTGAAAAGGATGGAGCTGGATGTGGTAATAGTGGCTCTAGCGGCTCTGGTAGTTCGAGTTCTAGCAGTAGCGCTTCATCTAGTGGTACATTCACAATTTGTGCTTGTTTGGTTTCGTGGTGCTAATGTGGTCATTTTAGGTATTAATGTTTGAAGTGATGTTTTGCAGATTCAGATTCCGGTAGTTCCTCTGGCAGTGGTTCGGATGCTGATAGTGTACAGTCACCATTTGTTGATGCTCAGGGAACATAAAACCCTGTGAATTTTGTAACTTCAAGCTTCAGGATTAAGAGTCTCGGCTTGTTTTGATGGTGGAAATGTTTTGTTACTTGAATAGTTAGTTTTTCTTTTGATGGGAAAATGTAAGTGAGATATGTTGGATTGGGCTTTTGGGGTGGTTCTGTCTGTAACTTTTGTAAAGCAAGAATGACCAAAGGTAAAGAAAGTGTTTAGAAACTAGTAGATAGAGGAGAAGCAATAGATTAGCCAGGCTAGGTATGTAGAGTTACAAGCAAGTAGGTGTTTTAGTGCATTGGACAAAAATTGGAGATGAAGATGGATCAAGGAGGTTTTGGGTAATATTTGTAGCACACAGAAACCAAACCACCACATGGTTTTCAGTGGTTAGAAAAATTGTACAGGGAGTAGTTTATGGGAGAGAAAAAGAAAAAAAAAAGGAAGTTGGTTCTCTCTATCCTAATTGAATTACTCCATGTGGCTCTTCTTTTTTATTTTCTGTTCGTTTTCTTGAGGGAGCTATATTCTCCCTTTTCTCTATCAATTCAGCTTTTTTTGTTTTCCTTCACTTTATTGAGTTTTTTGATTATAATGTCAAAGTTATGATTCTCGTTTGGATGGGCCATACTATTTAACATAATGAATGGTAAAGAAGTTAATGGTGGCTGGGTAAAAGTAATAAGCTCCAAACATCATCGCAAATGGATCAAATGAATCTGGCATGTTAGAGTATGTGTGGAGTAATTAGTTGAAAGGTGTAATAATTTGCAATGGATTATTTTCTGTTTCCAATTATAGTTAATCTGGAGTGTAATAATTTGATGTTGGCACTTGGCAGTTTTAAACTGTAGCACCGAATGAAAGACAAATTAAACAACCTTACCAAAATGACAAGTCAATTTTGAGTATTGGAATGCTATTTCTTACAATTGCTAGAAATTTGCACTTAGTTTTCTACTTATATGGTTTCAAGTCTTATAATTATTTAAAAAAAATAAGAAAAATAGGCTTAAATAAACACTCTACACTACTTTTAATCTAATTTGGACTTCCATCTGCTTTTTTTCTTCTTAATATTTCATATTTATCCCCCTTATTGCGTATTAAGTTTTTAACCTAATGTCTACTTGTCTACTCTCTCCGTCTCCATTTACCTCTTGTTCTCATGTTTGCTCTGATAATGCTTCACTCTGCTACCGTCGATGACTTCAAAGAGTCTAGTCGCCTATATCCAAGGTTTTCTCTTCCCTCTATCTTTGACTTTTCTCTCTCAACCTCTTCTTTCCCTTATATTATTATCACTCAATTTTTGCATTTTTTTAATTAATCAAAAGATGAAGAGCGTGAAGAAGCCTCGTATGATTGAAAAACGAGTAGTTATTGTTAGAGGTCTAGTCGTATTTCTAACGAGCCTAACCCATTTTATAAAGAAGTAGGTCATTTTCGTCACTTGTAATTGAAAATTTCAAATCTTTACAAAACCCTCCCCTTTTTTTCTAATTGATTACTTATGGCGTATTATTTTGATCTAGCTATGATACTAGACAGTAACTTTTTGTTAGTAAAAAGAAAGTAGGAACGTAAGCTATTCGTTTTTTTATTATTATTGAAGTTTAAGGTTTCAAGCAAAAAATATGTTGACTAGTACCAAGCCAATGTCCTTTTGTAAAATTTGTAGTTTCAGTTATTTAGCAAGCATCTCTTAACAATTACGAACTTTAATGGATCCAAAGTTCTTTTGCAGTTGAATGCTTTCATTATTCTCTTTTTTTTTTTTTGACAAATAGAAACCTTTATTAATTTGGCTCTAACAAATTAGGTTGAAACAATGAGTTGTATACTTGTTTACTTGAATTACGATGAATTAGAGAGAGTTAGGTTACTGTTTCATCAAAATTTAATAATTTAGACAATCAGTCAAAATTAATTGAACATATGTTCGGTTTAAATTTGACAAATAGGGTTACCAACTAATCAAAATTTGACTAGTTAGATAACTATACGGTTTAATTAGACATGTATCCAACTCTATTTTAACAAATAAACTTATTGACCAATCAAACTCTAGCTACTTGAACAATTGTTTATTTAACTGGACATGCGTCAAATCAAGATTCGAGGATTGGGGTTATACAATTGTTTATTTAACTGGACATGCGTCAAATCAAGATTCGAGGATTGGGGTCATTGTTCGATCAAAATTCGACTAGTTTGACACTTATTTAATTTAGTTGGACATATGTCTAACTCAATTGCGAAGAGTAAGATCACTAATCAATCAAACTCCGACCAATTAGATAATTATCCAATTCAATTTGACATGTGTCTAATTCGATTCCAATAAATAGAATCATCGATCAGTCAAATTTCAATTAATTAACTTTTTATTTTGATAAGTCAATTTGCATCAATATCTAATCAAAATTAATTAATAATTTATTAATGATATTTTTATGGTTTTATATTAAAAATCAAATGGAAGAGATAATATCTTATTTATGATTAATATAGAAGTATCATAACTTATAATCCAAAAATGGAAGAGATCATATCTGATTTATAACTAATATGGTCATAAAAATATATATAATTTTGTATATTTTTAACAATTTTTATTCTATTAAATAAAAACAAATACACTAGTTAATTACATGTCTTGTCTAACAAATATGTAGAAGAAATTCAATTTATAAGTAATTTTTATAAAAAATTTAAAAACAAAGTAACAACAACGTACATCTTTTATAATCAAATGATCTAGGCAATCCGATAACTCCATATCACCAAACTCCCAAATTTGTTTATATCACTTTATTCTAATAGGATAATAGCTGAACCATTTGGGGTCATTTTCATGACGTTAATTTCATGGAAATTTCTTGGAAAAGAGAGCGAAAATGGTATAAAAAATAAAAATCATAAAATCAGAAATTGCAATACGATCATAGAATTAGTAATAAAAATAAATAGTATAATATGATGATCTAAGAAAAAGACAACATTAATGAGGGCATTAAGAAAACGCCTATCCAGAAGAGAACTGGAATAAAAATGGATTGAGAAATTAAGATAGTCGTAGGCAAGGACTATGAAAAGACAAGAATGGGAAAGTGATAGACAACTACCAAATTATTTGATTTCTAATATTGAATGTTGGACCATTATTGAACTGGTCTAGAAACTCTTCCAACTCGTATTTAGAATTCAGATTTTAACATTTTAACATACCTCAGCGGCTCAACCAAATTAATCTCGTCTTGAAACGTCTTTCTGGAAGATTCCTCAAAAAAAAAAAAAAAAAAAAAGATTTCATTATTGTGTAAGCACTGAGCAAGCAACTAACACAGACTACGTAAGCAGAAAGTGTTTCTTGCAGTACACGAAAGCACTTCTCTCAGTTGGTCTTCTATTAAGGCATCAAAATCCTGCAGAAAAAAAGCAGACTCACTAAATTGGACCTACCTTGTTTTATTTCCTGTTTGTGAAGGCAACGAAAGATGAAAATAAATAAGCATATCTACTCTAGTGCATTAACCCAGATTTGATTCGTGAAAAAGAAAGAAAGTAGGATTTGATTAAAGGAATAATCCAATGGTGCAGTAATTATGGGTAAAAAGTAAGTCAGTAAAATATATGCATCAGTAAACTAAGCATCTCTATTCTCTCTTGATGCTCCAGAAAGGAATAATTATTCTATTCCTTCAACTACTGCTACCAATCGAACATGCCTCCCTCAAGTTTTGTAACTTAGCATGCACTACACATGAAGAGGAGTCTACACCTACAAATACACCCAAAGTTCAAGCATTCAAAGTTTAGTGTCCAGCAGTACAGCTAGCTACCTTCCAATTTGTCACAAACATAAACAAATTCTACTTCTGCTTCGGCGTCTGATATGAGAGCAACACCACTATGGAAGTTTCCATTTTGCAAAGACCCTATGTTGCTGGTTTCTGAACTGAGATAAAATACTGGAGTATATGGACATGAGTTTGAAATCCCAACAAGCAATTATCATGGCAAAGATTCTCAAACCTTTTGTTCTTTTGGTCAGTTCCCTTTTGAGAGCAATATGTAAATTGACAAAAAATAATGAAATTGTTAAGTAAACAAGATATACATAACATGCATTATTCTCCAGTTTTTAGCTGGCATTATTCCAAATTGGATTCCACAATATGAGTTGCGGAAAAGAGTAGGCATTTACAGAACTGCAAAAGAGAGCGAAACATTTGATAATTGAGATTACACATAAATTTACATACACATCATATTTAAAACACACATTTTACAACACATAGTAGAGTACACACCGCATGCAGAAGCATGAGACTTTCAAGTACTTTTATTAAAATGCATATTTGCTCCACTTTCATGGAAATAATTTGCTGACATCAAGCAACCACTGCTTCATTCACATAGACCAGCGGTGTATCCATTGAGTTTGCATCATCACACGAACAATCATTATGTTCAAATTTAGTTCCACAGCCACCACTACCACCACAACCTCCACAGCCACCACTACCACCGCAGCCTCCACAGCCACCACTATTGACAATATTTCCACATCCACCTCCGCAGCCACTGCCACATCCACCACAAGCACCACTATTGACAATATTTCCACAACCACCACCACATCCACCACCACAGCCACTGCCACATCCACCATTCTTCACCATGTTTCCACAACCACTGCCGCATCCACTACCACAACCTCCACAGGAGGACCTTCCTTGCCCATGCACTTCTACTTCATCAGTTTTGGCCACATTCATTTTCATATCAGCTTCACTTGGTGTGTAAGAGGAAATGTTGGTTTTGGTACTGTCCAGTTGGATCCAATCAATATTTTCAACTTTGCCATTTGTCTCCTCCAGAACTCTGGCATCATTCACTAAGCTATCATATGTTTGCTTCTGCATTATATCTGAAATTATAAAAGCTGATATGACTATAGGAACTACCATCTGCTCTTCGTTAACCTATGTGTTGATCCAGAAAAAGGAAAAATAAGGGTTATTGCTCCAACCAAAACTATTGCAACAGCTGGTTCTGATGTTGACAATGAGTCTTTCAAGACATATTACCTTGACAAATCCTGATTTTATATTGAGCAATGCCACCGCATTCCCATAAGGGTCTTCTGCAGAGAATTCAATTGCAGTAATAAAGTCTTTCTCAGCTCCATTCTTCTCGTAATGCTTTGGTTCATAATCCAGCTTCCTGCCGCTAAAAAATCTTACCTGTCCAAGCAAAATAATGATCACTACCTTTGGCGGGCTAAAGGCATGCATCAACTGGTTAGGGTCATTTTGCTATCAAGTCATAAAAAAACTAAATAATAATAGTAAATATAGAATATGAATGATTGCAACTTACTTAAGGAAATTACTTTCACAAATGATTGCAACCTACTTAAGGAAATTATTTTCACAACCAAAGAAAATGTTACCATACATAGAGGCAGATGAGAGAATCGCACATGGACTTTTGTGCAACTACGTAGAGGATCAGATTGGGTCCTCATCCAGCATCAAACAAACAACAAACTCCACAAATAGTTTTTTTGGGCAAGATTTAATAAAGAATGTCCATTTGGGGATGCATGTTACTAACTTGATAGATAACATTTATGTCCAGAGGTTAACAGATCAATATTATGTCAGGCGTGCATTCAAATTTGCAGATAACTCTAAGAAACAGTAGTTATCAATTAATTGGGCAAACATGCTTAACGGATTGATGCTTACCATTTTATTGCCTACAAGTTCAAATATATGGCTAACTCCACTGGAATAATTATGAGGGCGAAGAAGCCAGTGAGAATTCATCAAAGACCATCCAGTTCCTGTAAACTCTGCAAGAGTACATGTTTCACCAGTCTTCATAGTTCCAAGGACCTCCTTCTTAGGACTGTTGTTTCCTCTCACCTTTTCCTTCGACGGGTTCCTATGAGGCAACCCATTGTGTAAGCCAGAACTTCATAATGAATTACGAAACACAAGAATATAAAAAGCTTACAAAGCAGAGTATTTTCCGTATGTTTTTTGAATGTTTAGATGTACATGTACTACAGATTTTAATATCTCATGCCAAGTGAACATATCAAATAGATATGAATCTAGTAATTACGAATCTATTTAAGAGAAAAGAGTAAAATTTATTCCGGTATATTGCTCCTTTCAACTAATAATCCATTAACCCAGTCACAATTTGCGTCATTTCAAAAACATATGATAAAGCATCTCATGATCATAAAAAAATATATGATAGATCTTCGTATCTTAGTTATCTATATCTGCGAGCATATGCTCTTTCTAGAGAACAGCCTCAGCAAATTTGATGCATCACAACGTGTTACAAAGGACAAATCAATAATAAAGCTACCTTAAAAAGCTAGTAAAACATACCTAATTTGGAGGGCAATAAGTTTGGTGCCATCTTCATAAACAATATGAATCTTGCTTTTGGCATCTTGCATCTTTCCAGGAAGAGGGAAGAAACAAGAACTGTTTGAAAATGGTCGTGAAGGAACCATGTGAAGCACATATTGTGCATGAGAAGGAATAGTAAAGGAAACAGCAACTCGGAGGCCAATTGGTTTCGAGATCCCAGAACTTGGGGCTAACTCTAACCATTTTTCAATAGAGAGTTTAGACATTGGAGCGAGAATTTCTTTAAGAGAGAGTGAAGTAGTACCCAAGGTTTTCAGTCTCTTTGTTAGTGGAAGATTTAAAGATGAATGAGATATGAGTTCGAAATGCAGCTCTCCAGTTGGTTCACATTGGAAAGAAGCAACCTGTTTCTCCTTTGACTCGGACAAAATGGTAAGTTTACGTGCAGCATTAAAGAAAATATCAGGTTGTATTTTACTAAAAGAGACAAAGAGATTTCCTTTAAGTCCTTCTGGTAAGTTCTGAACCTTTACAAACTCCAAAAGAACCTGGAAGAAAAAAGAGATCAATAAAAATATTCTCATGAAAGTTCCCTGAAATTTTCACAGCCATAATTTACAATATATTAAAGGAAAAAACTTAACAAGGATCAAAAGCTATGTACACTGCCTAGCACAAAATTGACAAAACGAAAACCAGAAAGAGGATGTACCCTTGTTTGTAAATGCATGTTGAAAATCCGAATTTAAATTCTTTCCTTGTTTCACTTTTTAGAGAAGGGAACATATTGAAGTCCAAGTATTATAATTTATCATTATGCAAATCATATGTGCCTATATAATTATAAAATCAATGTGTCAATATGAATAATATTATAGGGCACTTCTATCCTGCTCATATATAAATTAATAAAGCTGACATAGATGAGTGGTCAAGAGCAGCATCAACATAGCTTAAGAAGATGTTAAGATATCCATCTGCTCTTCCAAACATGCCTTACCTTGGGAGAATGCAAAAATAATCAAACTATACAAAACCCACCTCCACAGATTTCACTTCTGGAAGCTGAATTATCTTCTGGTACTCATTTTTAACATTCACCTCCTGGCTTATTATGTTAGATGTATATGGAATATTTGTAATAGGTGATGGAGATGCGCCTCTGTACATTGCACCTGCCTTCCAATACCTTGAACCAAATGTATCTTCCCACTGTTTGGTTGTACCAGAAAACCCAACATCAAGCTTCATTCCCTTACCTCTTTTGGAGTCTGTGTCATCATGCTCCAATACTTTTCCAAGTAATTCAATCAGGTCTTTTGCATAAGATGAGGGATGCAACTGATGAGAGTGCCAGATAAGGTCAATATCATAAGTTGGAACACAGAAACGCTTCAAAGACTTTTCCCTGTTTTTCTTTATCAGGTATAGAAACCCTTTGTATCTGGCCACAGCTTCTATAAGAAAGAGTTCATTGTTCATATGGGGTCTAGATACCTGTGCAATAGAAAAAGGATCAACTCATGATTAAATTGATAATACATTTCATGGCATCATCTGATTACTTTAAAAACTTATGGAAAACTAGAAAGCACATATCGGTAGCTCATGAAGAAGTAAATGGGATGTCAACAGCTTTTCAAAGAATAAGACAAACAATTCAACATCTCATTTACCTGGTAAAAGAAAGGTTTCTGTCTTTTTACAGCAGAAACTAGATCATATTTGGTGCATCTTTCAAGCAGAGAGAGTCTTTCAGAGATATCTTCTGATAGTGCCCTATTTAAGTGGAATGTGTAGGGCTCTTCAGGATATAGACTATTCCAAATTTCCTCAGTCAACCTACCACAAGTTCCTTGAACAGAGGATACAACATTACTGTTATCAAGAACTCTTCCGTAAAGTTCCTCACAGTCAGACTTGTATTGAATCTGCATAGGAGAAGCAAAATACAAAGTCTAGCAACTCAAAGAAAAATATAGAATCAACCTACAAAGTTTATTGAGGTCAATGGTCTAGACGCTTACAGGATTGAGCCTGTGACAGTGCCAAACCCATTCACAATCAAGAGGAATGACCAAAGGTTCATCAGAAACGGGGCTCTCTAAGTGTTTGCTTAGCAAAGGAAGCCAACAAGCATTGTACCTGAATAATAGTACTATAAACACTCAGAACTTGAAATACTACAACAAAATTCAACATTCAAAATCTCTACCTTACCCAAGTAAACAAAATTCAATGGATAAACACTCCCATAATATTTTTTATTTTTTTAATTAGAATATAAATAAACGCTTAGAAAATTGAAAATGAATTCAACACAAAGCAAGATTGGAATTTACAAAGATCGGAAAAGGATAAACGTAAAACAACAAAAATTGTATCACTATAACTATAAAAATAACATATTTTATTTTCATGTAACACATTTTGACTATTAAATTTTTTTTTACCGTCTCATTTCATTTTGAACACTATTCATTCAAATTAAACTACGAACATTTAAATAATTATAAAATTAAACTACGAACATTTAAACACATTTAAAATTGAGCGTAATTTAATTAGAACACATTTAATATTATTGGGTGCTGTTATTATTGTTATATATTTAGGGGTTTTAATTTTTGTAATTTCATAAGCATTTATTTGAACACTAGAACTGCAAAGTAAATTAGCATCTAACCTATAGATGGCTCTGAGGAGAGCAGTGCCTTCATAAAGATAGCGTTTGCGATCAACAGCTTCCAGAAACTGAAGCTGGAGTTTGGCTGCAGCTACAAGATCCACGCTTATTCCAATTTTTTGAGCTTCAATCCACTCAAGCTCTTGTTCCATCTCCATATCCACCTTTGATTTCTTATTCCCAGAATTTGAACCCAAATAAAACTAAATAGATTTATAACAAGTTATGTTTATAAAAGAATTCACAAAATAAAATATAATAAACCCATAAAAAAGATGGTTAAAAGCATTAAAATTAGGATATAAAATAGAAGGATAGTAAGTCAACGAACCGGCGATGGATAGGTGGGTGGAAACTTTAGATGTTGAAACTTCAACTTACAAGTTTTTGTAGCTTCAGGTATTTACAGTACTACATGTACGATATATGCATAATCTCCAGTACATTTTACCTTGTGGACTAAAGAATCCCTTAATTTTTAGTTAATTACCATACTTACCTTCTTCTTTTTTCCTGTTTTATCCTTAAAATCAGGCGAGTTTAAATAACAATAGTGTTAAGTATTATCTCGATATGATTTTGTTTAAAAATAGAATTTGTAGAAAGATTTTGAGCTGACATGAAAATGTATTTCTTTACTACGTGAACTCTTCGCTAACATTAAGTGTTATAATATGTAATAGGTTTTAGTAAAAAATAAATTTTTTAATAAAATACTTGGTTTTGTGTTGGGAGACATGGATTAGTATAAAAGAATTTACACTTTTTATGTAATATTTTGAAAAGATTTATCACATGTTTAATAGAAATGAACACAAATATTATGATGAGACCATTCTTTACACGGACAGATAGAGGTGAACATAAGCGTTATGGTAAGACTGTGATAATCCAAACATATAGAAACTATGAACAGAATTTTGATATCATGTTAGAAATTTAGATTTATTTTAATCTAATAAATTCTCATTAAATTAATGGTTAATAGTTTTATAAAAAGTATTGTTTTATTACTTAACAAAAATATTTAATAATAAAAAATAAATCTTACACTAATTTAAAGTAAAAAATAAAACCTAATCAAATAGTGTACTAATTTGATAAATCCAAACTTTTATCCTTTATGTTGTACGATCTTTGCTGTTCTCTTTTTTACTAAAAGTGCTCTCCATCGCTAAAAGCTTATATTAAAGTAGACAGATCCAGAGGGATCCCACCAAGTGATAAAAGAACTGAGCACACTGATGGCACTGATATTGTTTCAAATCTATTAGTTTCTCCATAATCCATATTAGAAAGAAAGAAATTGTTATATGGTATTTTTTTTAAGAAAAATAAAAATTAAATTTTATTAATAAAAAACAAATAACTTAGATAAAAATTCATTCATTTAAATATATTTATAATCAAATTTGATAAACCAAACAAACAAAAAGATATTCTCTGATGCATAGAAAAAACATAATTTTTCATTATTTATTATGTTATATATTAGTCAAAAATTAAATATGATCTCTTCTCATTTGACTTTTTACTTATATCAAAATATCCTTAATTTTTATTTATCAATAATGATTAAATTTTAATTAGATATTTATCTAATTTTGTAACCTAAACTTAGGTAATTATCTAATTGATTAAAATTTAATCGATAAATAATTTGACCTATTAAAATTGAGTTGAACATATGTTTGATTATATTAAACAGATATACAATTGGTCAAATTTTGATTTATTAGTGACTAGAGACCACGAAAAATAAACATATTTATTTTCTTAAGATCACGTACAAGATTCGTCACTACAAGAAAGATAATGATAACCTTACTATTAACTACTTCACTTTATAATAATAAAATTATGTATCCTATGATAAAATTTGTAACTTGTTATCATCTTATAGAGACTAAGATAATGATAATTCATTCAAAACAATATAAGAGTCCAACTATATTGCATTATCATAATCCATATTATAGATAATACCATTTTTATTATAGGTAGAATTCAAATTTATCTATTTAAGATTCATTTTTTTCTATCTTATTGACTCTTATTTCTTTCTTATCTAATCTATTATTATGTTATTTAGTTTTTAACCCCTTTCTTTATGAATAAATTTCACATATTTTTACATATGGAATTTAAATATACAACATATGCTACTATCAAGAGCAAATTTTTAAGATATTTCAATTAAAAAAAGATAGGGTTCGAGATCTATATTTATAAATTGAAATGTTTGAATGATCAACTTTACAGAAAGTTGTTAGAATCAATAGGTTTTTAATGATACATATATAAAAGTAATGTTAGTATTTTTCTAACATTTTAAGACTTTGGGAAAGTTTGTAACCAACAACTTCTAAATAATATCATATATGAGAGAGTGATAAATGTATAAAAAAATGTTGATATTTTTCTCAACAATTTAAACTTTTGAAAGAATGGATAATAATTTCTCACATTTAAGCCATTCTTCTCGAAAAAGAAATGTAAACCTCTCTTATATGATAATATAATACTTTCTAAAAATTAAAATTCTTAATCAATCAAGCAATAATATTTATCATTTTTATTCAATAAAATATCAAAGTAGATGATTGACTCATTTCATATTAGAAATAATTGTAAAAAATATGTTGATAACCGGTATTCTAATTTCTCAATGATTTCTCACAATCAAGAAAATTTTCTTAATCATGTAAAACTATTTCATAAAAGTTCATTGATATCTTATTTTTACAAAGCAAATTAACTTTAATTTTTGAATAATCCACGCTTTTAATAAAGAATTTCTTTTTATGTTAAAAAAACGATATCAAGAATTTTAATTTTATGTTCACTCCTATACTAAATTGGACACATGTTCAATTAAATCATATGATATGATACACATGTATAAAACTCTAGAAAAAATAATGGATGGAGGGTTAAGAGGTGGTTCACTAATGAAAAACAACTTTAATGACGAATTTGTTCTAAATTTTTTACCTATATGTAAAGTATATGTTGAAATTTTCAAATTAAATGTTAATTTTGAATCATTAATATACATTAAAATTAAAGCATGGACTACTAATATACTACTATAAAAATATGAGTTCATATACGAGCCTTTTGTTAAATATTACTACTAAAGTACCAAATCATTTTAATAACATAACTACCCTTCACTTATATCACACATGCCAAACATGTGATGAAATTCATATTTTAAAACGTAAAATTTGATCATTTGTATATATTAAAAAAAATAGAGAAATTACTATTATACTATTTTAAAAATATATATCTACATAAATACATTTTGATTAATAGGATACCATTAAAGTATAGAGAACGACTATTGTAAAAAAAAAGTATGAATGAATGACTCTCCTTTGTTAAAAAAGAAAAGATAAACCATAAAAATTGTGTAATTTTCAAAAATTAGTACAAAAAATCCTACAATGTCCTAAAAATATGATTAATAATCAATGAAAGACCTTTGTACAATTTTTAAAAAAATATATAAATACTTAAAAAAAGTTTATAGAGGAATGACTATTTAATTATATAAGACATTATATTTTTTTTTTGAAAAAAAGTCATTCTCTCTTTTCTTTTTTTTTTTTAAAAATTTGATAATATTAAATTCCCTCATTTGACTGTATTAATTTAAATACTCTTTCAAATATATAATCTTATACTTAGTAAGTTTATATTTTTATATAAAAATAACTATCATCATCATATAAATTATACATTATATTTTGATTATTAGTGTTTACTATAAATATTAATGTATTTTATCATATAACATATTTTATTTTTAATTTTATTTTAAATAATTTTTTCTAAATTATATTTAACATAAAAAATAATTAATTATATATATTAATTATCTTTTGGTAAGTAAATGAAAAAAGAAAACCAAAATAATCATAAAATAACATATTTTATATGAATAAATTTAAAATTTATAAATTTTGTTTAGTTAAAATTTGAAAATAGAAAATTAAACGACTCATAATCATTATAATAATTATATATTATTTGAAATTAGAATAAAAAACTAAAAGTCTCTTAAATATGTAATAAATTTTAATTTATTTTATAAATTGTATTTAATGTAAAAATAATGGTTATATGTATAAATAATTATTTTTTAGTAAAAGAATAAAAATGAATAATTAAAAGATTCATAAAATATTTGATTATATATGAAAGAGTTAATGAAATTGATAATTATAAAAAAAAATCAAAAAACTCATGAACATTATCATAATTGTCTATCATTACAGAGTAAAAGGAGAAAATCAATTTTTTCTAAAATTTGCTAAATTATTATACTTAAAAAAATAAAATGTATTAAATGTGATTAAAAAATTATAAAAATAGACACTCATTTTTTATTTTCTTTAATAAGTTATAAAGTGTTTAATGTTTTAAGGATTTTAATACATTTTACACATTCTTCTAATTTTAAATGTAATGCATTGAGGTATACATATATTATAGATAAACAAAATGAAGTAATTCTCTTTTTATATTTTGTAGGAAATAATACACGAATAAATAATTTAAGAATAAAATTATTTTATTAAAATTAAATATATATAAATATATATAAATTATAAATACAAAATTTAAAGAAGAAAAATAAAACAATAATCGAGACCTATGTATCACACAATATCCTTAAAATAATTTTTTCACTCACCGTAGGTATTTGAGAATGACGAAAACTTATTTACCAGGATACAACGATTAAATAATAAAAAAGTTACACAACAATTTATTATTCTACGAACTTTAAAGTGTCTGAACTCTATTAAAAGAATATATCTCTAGATAGGAAATATACAACAAAAAAATGAAAATAATTTTCTCTTACCTTCCCAGCCCTTTTTTCCCTTTCTTTTTTTTTTCTATTCTCTTTCTTCTTTTCTTTTCTCTTTCTTCTTTTTCCCTTCTTCTATTTTCTTCTCAACGTTTCTCTTCTTCTCTGTTTTTCCTTCCATTTTCTTTAGCTTATTTTTTCTTTTTATTTTCGTTATGTTTTCCTTCTTTATCTTACTGATTGACCAGTAAACGCGATGTCCTTAAACTGTTCTATCGTTTATGTAAGCGATAATATACTTCACACAAGAATCTTTCTTAACAAAATTCAATTCTCACTGTTATGTTTGTTTTGGTCATAAATATATGTCTGGTTCTGTGAGAGTCTATAAAGAATTGAGCTCCATATAATTCTCTTTCGAAGTGACCCCACTCCTCTTTCGCATAGTTGATATCTTATTTTTAAAAATAATCTACAAAGATTAACCCGTATACTTTACTCGGTATTATCTTCATAAGAATTATTAAAAGCCTTAACTTATCTTGTATCTTATGGGTATCACTATTTTCATCATAGGAATGGACTTGAGGGTAAACCCTCACAGTGATCTCATTAAGTCTTTACAATTAGGTTGTCCCTTTGAACCTAGATCTTGGGATCTCCAATCAAATAGGTTGGGTTTCCTTTGTAAATCCTTATTCATTCATGGGCTTCAGTCTCATTCCTCTCGATGACTTATCAACAAATTCTCAATTTAACCTTTTAGTTAAGGGATCAGCTATGTTATCCTTTTAGTGAGACACACTCTCACTTTTATTCTTGGAAAGTGTAGATCTACATCTATCGGTGTTCTCATAATTCCAGAATCACCCTTGTTGAATTTTTCAAATATTTTGTCAACATAATAGCATTGACTTAGAATGAGACTGCTTGATATCTTTGATATCTTAAATTCCAAAATTACATCAGCAGGCCCCATGTCTTTCATATCAAATCTTGAATTCAACATAGACTTAGTACATTTGATCATTTGATAATTACTACCCACAATTAACATGTCATCAACGTAAAGACACAAGATAACATAACCATCTTCTTTGTCCTTGACATATACACATTTATCACACTGTTTGATTTTAAAGCCATTTGTCCTCATGGCATTATCAAAATTTTAATGCCATTATTTTGGTGCTTATTTCAAGCCATATAAAGACTTCACCAATTTATAGACCTTTCCTTCTTTTCCTAGGCATGAAAACCTTTGAGTTGTTCTATATAGATTTCTTCATCTAACTTTCCATTTAGAAAAAACTAGCTTTACATCCATTTGATGTATTTCAAGATTTCACAGAGAACCAATAGCAATTATCATCCTTATAGATGTTATTCTCATCACAGAAGAATAAATATCAAAGTAATCAAGGCTATTTCATTGTTTGTATCCCTTAATTACAAGCCTGGTTTTGTACTTATTAATTGATCCATTTAATTTATGTTTTCTTGTGAAAATTCACTTAGACTCTAGTATTTTATTACTTGGAGGTAAATCAACTAGTTCCCAAGTGTGATTTTGCATAATGGACTCAATTTCACTATTAATGGCTTCTTGCCATTAAGGACCTTCAGAAGAATTCACAGCCTCTTCAGAGGTTTAAGGTTCACTTTCTACAAAATAGGTCAAAAAATCTGGACCATAGAACGTTTTTGTCATAGCCCTCTTGCTATGTCCGAGTTCAACCTCAACCTTATCCTAAACCTCTTATTCAGGTTCTTTTTTTTTTACTATCTTCATTCATAGTCTCATACGTTTGTTTAGTCGAACTTGATTCTCTTTGATATTTACCTAGAAATACATGTTCAAAGAATGATGCATTCCTTTATTCTATTATTGTGTTCTTATGTATGTCTGGGATCTTTGACTCATGTACAAGAAATCGATAAGCACTACTATTATATGCATATCCAATGAAGATGAAATCTATCATTTTTGGACTTATCTTTACCTTCTTAGGTATAGGTATTGCTACTTTAACAAGACACCCCTACACTCGTAAATATTTATAGGAAGATACCCTACCTTTAAATAATTCATACGGTGTCTTATGTGTCTTTTTTCGGGATATTTTATTTAAAAGATAGTTAGCTAACAAAAGAACTTCCCCCACAAGTACTGTGGCAATCCAAAACTTAATAGCATTGCATTCACCATTTCTTTCAAGGTATGATTCTTAAATTCATCTAGAATTCATGCTTCTAAAGCAACAAACCTTTCAAGGTTCTTTCGAATCTCTAGCATGTACAGTCATTACATTATGCTTAAATAGTTCATCAGATACATATCCTTTCCCCACAAACATCCAATTTTTGGTCACAACGACCTTATTAGATTCAAACACCATCCAAAAGCCATGCTTGTTTAGCAATGAGCTAGAAAAAAGATTCTTATGGATGTCTAGCATATAAAGTACATTGTTTAATGTAAGCTCTTTCTTAGAGGTCATCTTCAGTTTGATATGGCATTGCCCTTGAATGGTTGATGTGGCTGAATTTTTCATGAAGAGCCTCTCTCTATATTTCACTGCTTCAAAAGTAGTGAATAGCCCCTTATATGAGCATACATGCCTTATTGCACTAGTGTCAATCCACCACTTCTTTGGGTTTGATCCCAAAAAGTTTACCTCAGAAATGATTGGACATAAGTCAATGTCGGAGATATCATGAGTGATGTCATCAGCCATGTTTACCTCATGGTTTCTGTTTCTTTTTGGAAACCTGCAGTCTAGGGCTTTATGGTCTATCCTCTTACAGTTAAAGAAAATCCCTTTAAAGTTTGACTTCTTAAAAGTTGATGCAATAAGGTCCTAATTTAGACCTTTTACCCATCTTTCCTTTGCCCTTATTCTTATTGTGTTTGGAACTTTGACCATGTTCCATCACATTAGCCTTGGGTATTGATAGGATATAAGCTCTTTTAGAAGAAGCCTTGTTGTCTTCTTCCACTTTCAATCTTATCAGTAAGTCTTTCAAAGACACTTCCCTTCGCTTATGCTTAAGATAGGCCTTGAATCCTATCTATGAAGATGGCAACTTTTCAATAATAGTTACAACTTGGAAGGTTTCATTAAGTATAATCCTTTCATCATGTATCTCTGTTATGATATCTTGGATTTCACGTGCTTAACTGCATACCGATTTAGAGTCCACCATCTTATAATCAAGAAAGCGACCAACCAAAAATTTCTTGGCACCAACATTTTCAGTTTCATACTTCTGATCCAATGATTTTCAAAAGTCTTTGGTTGTCTTTTTCTTATTGTACTTATATTATTTAGAACATAGTTTGAACATAGATAATCAGAATATTTCTATGCTTCAATAGTACTAACAGACTGAAAATCTTGTTCACCCTTAGGTTGATCAGGAGCTTCTTCAGTCAAGAACATTGCTAAATTCAAAGTAGTGAGATAAAACATCATTTTACTCTTCCATTTCTTGAAGTTCAAGCTATTAAACCTCTCTGGTTTCTTTGCCACAATATGGTTCATTGGAACAAAAACTGTTAACATTGGGGTTACCCCAGCCACAAAAGGCCTTATAATTTGGTTTACAGTAGAACCACCCATCTAAGGTCAGTAACATTCATAGTTGAATTTTCAGTTCGGAACACTGGAGTGGTTATTTCAGATTTCATAATCTTTTCTTTACTTTTTCTATTAAATACATAAATAATAATACTAATTTTAAAAATCACTAAATAAGGTTTTAAATTAAAAAAAATATTTCGTAAATAAATGATAAAAATATGTTAATTTACATATATTTTTGTAATTTTATTAATTATAGTGATTAAATAATTTTAAAAAATAATACAATTTATTTATTTATAAAATTATAAAAAATATATATAAAGCAATATATATATATAATAAAAATAAAATACAAATATAAAGTAAATAAAATTAAACTTACTAACACAAAATAAATAAAGAAAATAAATATATTTAATATAAAATAACAGTGTAAAAATAAAATTACAATTATATAAAATAATTAATGATAACAATAATACAGAAAGTGATAAAATCAAGTAAAAATAAAGTAAAAATAATTTAATATAAATGTAAAATTAATATTAAATAAATGTGAAAAGAATTAATAAAAATGTAAAAATTGAATGATAATTATAATAGAATATATATAGAAGAATAGATATATAACATAACAGATAAATATAATATATTATAAATAATTTGTTTGTCTCAAAATATTTGTTAAATTTTTTTTTTGTATTTGTTTGTACAAAAAATAAAGGAAAAAATTATTTTAAAATTGTAGGAAATAATACACGAATAAACAATTTGAAAATAAAATTATTTTATTAAAATTAAAAATATATATATAAATTATAAATATAAAATTTAAATAATATATAATTTAAATAAGAAAAAATAAAATAATAATCGAGGTTTGCATATCACACAGTATCCTTAAGATAATTTTTCTGTTCAACGTAAATGTTTGAGAATGATGAAAACTTATTTTTCAAGATAAAACAATTAAATAATAATAAACTTACATCATAGTTTATTATTTTGCGAATTTTAAAATGTAAGAAGTATATTAAAGAAAACTAAATGTAGATTGAAAATATATAACAAAAAATAATAATTTTCTTGTACCTTCTCGTGTAGCCCTTTTTCTCTCTCTCTTTTTTTTCTTTCCCTTCTTCTCTTTTTTTTTTCTTAGCACTTCTCTTCTACTTTGTTTTTCCTTCCTTTTTCTTTAACTTGTTTTTTCTTCTTATTTTCATTATGTATTCATTCTTTTTTGAATATGTTTATATATATATATATATATACTCATAAGAAACAGAAAAAGTTTCTTCAATTCAAAAACAGAAAAGATTTTTTTAATTCAAAAACAGACACAGAACGAAAGATAAATTGAAACAAAGAAACGTTTTTATATTATTTTACAAAAAAGTTTAATTAGATGAAAATTTTAATTAATAAATTATAGACAAAATAATTCATGATTTATTATTATAAAATATATTATATTAAAATGTTAAGATAAAACAAATATAATTAAATGTTATCAAAGTGATTTATACAATATTTTAAACTATAAAATTTATTTGTATGAGAGAATACTAATAAATTTATATATCAATCAATTATAAAGATAAAAAAAATTAATATAGTAAAAAAAGTGATATAGAAAAATAATATCAATATGAGAAAAATAATTAGTTTTTTTTTACTTAAATAAACTAAAAAATATAAGAAAAATTAATAAAAAAAGGAAAAAAATGAAAAGAATAAAAGAAAACTAAAAGATTGAGCATGATGGAAATAGATGAGATGGGATTTTGTTTGATGTTTGTACACATTTGGAGAAGGTTTATTTATTTATATTTTTATATACTTTATTTTAATATTTTAATTTAATATTTTTTAATATTTTTTAAATAACTAATTATCCACATGTAATTGAAGCTAAAAAAAAAAAAACGTTCTATAGACTTAATTGATCTATATGTTATTGTGTCATAGATTTATTGGCTTTTCAATTTCTTCTTTTAAATAATAAATAAGTTGGTATGTTTAATTTTTATTTAATTTATATATAATAGTGTATAAAAATTTATCTAAAAGTTAGATTTAGCTTTAACCCAATCTTATCCTCACTATGATCAACATTATATATATATTTTGCTAATTTTCTAAATACAATATAAGATTTGCAGACCACACGCAAATTGTGTGACATAAGAGGTTAATAAAAACATTACAAACCCGAACACACAAAAGATGTTTATACATACTTTATAATTTGTACGTTTTCTATCTTTATTTTTTAGAGAGAATGAATACTGGATAAAAGATTGGGAAGTTATAAAATAAGTTTCACTTATATCAATATTTATATTTTAATTTAAATTATAATGTATTTTAATTATTATATATATATTTTTCAATTTTGATTTTCACACGTTATAATAAAAATTCTATACTTATAACTGTTATAACTTTTATGTAAAATTTTCACACGAATGTAAAAAATTCTATAGATTCATATAACTTGTCGACTATCTGACTTAGCTATACATAATTCTCCTAACCTAAAGGCTTTGGCTGAATTTCAAACCCATGTCTTGGATGATTTTTGTACAAGATTTAGTCCCTTTCGTTTTGTCATATACCAACATAAAATGTGCACACTTTTGTTTGTTGGTTTGATTTGTTATAGGTTCAACTCTCTTCAAAATTTAAATTATTAGAAAAAAGAACGACTATATTTTTATACATTTATTACTCTACAAATTTTGACTTGATATACCATATAAAAAAATACTTGTAATTGGAGTTGCTAAGGTTTTAATACAAGATTTATTGCTTTGATATAATATTAGAAGTTGTTAAAAAAATCAAATCTATAAAAAACTTAAATTATTAAAAAAAATACCAACAATACTTTTATACATTTATTATACCTAATTTCTTGTATGTTAACAAGTTAGGTCAAATTCTACTCACACTTGTATATAAATGTAAAACTTATTAGATAATCATGAGAGCAACAAAACACTTCGAAGAGGAAGAATAAAGAAGCAAGAATGCATCGATAAATGCTTAGTTGATTTTATTAGTGTATAATGTTTACTATTTATCGACCTGGTATATTAAGTGTACTGTATGATTAACAAACAACAAACTTAACCACACAATAACAAACTAAACATATTATTAACTATATGATTATGGATCTACTTTTACTATTGTGTTAACATCTTCCCATAAACTCATGTTCTAGGTAGAACAGCGAGCTTAGTCTTCAATTCATGGAATGTTGTGTAGGTAATCGCTTAATCATAATGTTTGTTATTTGTTCTTGACTTGGTGTGTATTGTACATCAAGTTCTCCTGACATAACTTTCTCTCTAATGAAAGAGAATTCAATATTTACATGTTTTACTCTTGAATGAAGCACATGATTTTTAGCTAAACATCCACCAATTACATTATCACAATAGATAATAGGAATACCAAGAATATTTACTTTCAACTCAGCTAATACTCTCTTAATCCACATAACCTCACACATAATCAAAGCTAATGAACGAAACTCGACCTCTGTGGAGGATTTGGACATAATCTTGTGCCTTTTTGAACTCCAGGATATCAATGAATGACCAAGATAGACACACCAACCCCTATATTCCTTTGATCATTAAGACATCCTGCCCAATATGCATATGTATATGCACTTAAATCCAAACTATCTAATTTGTAAAGAAAAACTCCATGACTAACAATTCCTTTCAAGTATCTTAATACTCTCTTCACAGAGAACCAATGTACATCAGTTGGACATGCAAAAATTGACACAACTTATTCACAGAATAAGAAATTTTTGGTATTTTCAAAGTACAATACTGAAGAGCACCTACTATTAACGTATATTGAGATGGATCCTTTAATAATTCTCCATCAGCTTTGAACAATCTCTTACCAAACCAAAAAGGTATTGTTATAGGTCTAACATCAACTATCTATGCCTTCTCAAGCAATTGTTATAGGCCTAACCTCTATTCCAAGAAAAAAGTTTAAATCACCCAAATCCTTCAAAGAAAATACATCATTAAGTCTATATATGGTTTGTTAAACAAAAATATAATCATTCCCAGTCACTATAACATCATCACATAAACGAGAAGTATTATAAAATGATCCTTATCTATATAAGTCATCATAAAAGTATCAACTTGTGAGCTAATGATCCTTATTGAGTTAGATAAGAGCTAAGTTAAAGTAAACCATACTCTAGAGCTTGTTTAAGCTCATAAAGAGCTTTCTTTAATTTACACACAAAATGAGGATAAGTAGGGTCTACAAATCCCTATGGTTAATGCATATAAACCTTTTCTTAATGTTCATTCAAAAAAGCTTTATCAATATCAAGTTGTTTAACAAACCAACATTTTGTAAGAGCCAAAGTGAGAATTATACATAATGTTGTAGGTTTAATAATTGAGCTAAAATTCTTAGTATATTCCATACCTGCAACTTGATCATACCTTTTAGCTACAACCCTAGACTTGTAACTCTCCAAGATTCTATCAGGTTTAAGCTTTACTGCAAATACCCGCCTATTTCCAATAACTTTCTTCCACTTAGGTGGTGGAACTAGTTCCCAAGTATCATTGACAAGAACTTTCTTATACTCTTTCTCCATTTCTTCAACCCATTCAGGATGTTCCATGTCTTTCTTGATTGATGTTAGTTTAGGTAAAATTACTTGGGTAGTGAAAGCCTTAAGCTTGAATGCACCTATTTTTGCTCTTGTTTGCATATTATGAACATTATAAATAAAAGGTACTCTATGTAGAGAAATGGGATTTATTAATACAATAGACAAGTCAATACCTTGTTGACTATAGACTAATGTTGGAGAGTTTGAAGGCAAAGGCAAAGAAGAATCTGACAAAGGTTGACTATGTAAGCTAGAATAAGGTTCAACAATCTCAAGAAAAGAAGGCTCAAGTGACAAAAGGACACATTGGCAAAGCTAAGAGTTCATATGACCTAGTATACTTAGAAGTGGCTGACTGTGAATGACTATTCAAAATGGGTAGTAAGTTTTGTTAATTAGCAAGCTCAAAAATAGCTAATTGAGAAGGACTATTCACAATATTATTAATCAAATGAATAGGAATAGTAATAGTTGGTAGAGATAAACTATTCATTGTATAAGGTAATGTGTTAGGCAAGGTGTCCAAAAATCGAACCGAATCGAATCAAATCGAAAAATCAGACCGGATTTGACAAGTCTGAATAGTTATATAAATCAAACAATCTGGTTTGGTTTGTATTAACTAAAACCATTTTTTAAATAGTCCTGTCTGATTATACTAATTTTTAAACCGAGTAGATTGGATTAGACCAATTTTAATAATATATTAATAATTGTAATTTAATCGACGCATATTATATATAACAAAATGTAAAAACTAACTCTCTCTCACTCCCTCTTGCTCACGACTTTGAACCCTAATACCCTATCTACATCCTCATCGCTGCCTCCAATATAGCTAGCCATCCTCACGTTGCCTCCAGCAGAAGCTAGCCGTCCTCGCCTCGCCTCACCTCTAGTCCTATCATCCATGGAAAAAATAGGTATGTGAATCTCTCTCGCTTTATCTGCATCCTCGCCTCTCCTTGCTCTTAATATTCATCATTAGATCTTAGCTTATTGTTCATGCACTAATCATTATTTAACTCTCCCCATGCATACCACCTCTTTAGCAAAGAAAGAAAAAATACCCAATTTCATAGAGCCATATAGTAAGAAAAGTAAAATCTAATTGAAAAGGTAGAGTAATTAACGATAAAAAGAAAATCAATTTTGTAGAGGCAACGCTTAGTGAGAAAGAAATTAGTTTCTTATTAGTATTTTATGCATTATCAATTTTTTCTCTATTTAATTTTATAATGATATTTTTCTATGAATTCTGATTCAAAGAGATTTGTTTGTAGAAAAGTATTACTTAACTGCATCAGTTGATAATCTATGTTGTGTATTGATGGATGATAATGAAATCGCAAGACCTGCATTGCAAATACCGATCTTACGAAAATTACCCTTTTGTGGTCTTATTATTTGTAAAACTCTCTCAAGTGTACGAATCATTTTATAGAAAATGATAAATATACTCCCAAGGTCGATCTAAGGAAGGAGTTTATGTAGTTTTTAACTTATTATTCAAAATCTTAAAAACAAAATTAAATCCTAAACATCCTGTCACGATATTTTGGTTTGTTTGTTTCCTAATTTAATAACATAAAAATAAACATAAACATAAATATAGATTTAATAAACAATAATGAAAATTTTATCATTCATAATAATAGAGTATTTAAGGATATAATAATTAAGTTAATTATGTTTACTCTTATTATTTAAGTTATTAAAGGTATAAATTAATATTTGTTGATTTTTTTTGGGTATGAAAGTGTCTTTAGGCGAGACCCAAATTCTTTTGTTTAATATTAACTAACTAATATCCTTAGGCGGAGCCTATTAATTAATTAAATATTAAATTTCAGTTTTATTTATAAGAAAATAGAAAACCATCTAATCATAGCTTTAGGCGGAGTCAAATAATTAGACTTTATTCAAGATGTCCAAATTAAACCTAAGAATTTAATTTTCCAAGTACTAATTTTCAAGTTTTAAAATCAATACTGAAAATATGTCATAAATACATTTTCGAATAATTTCTTATAAAAAAAACTTTTGAAATAGAGTTTCACTCTAACTATCGGGCGATTGTACCAACAAATAAAAGAGCACTATTCTAAATTAGACAGAATAATTAAACCTTAAAATCTAATTTTCAGATTTAAGTTTGTAATGAAAAATAATGTATTTCTCTCTAACATCCTTAATATAAAATCTTGAATAAAAACAAAATCAATTTATTGTATAAAAATATTTTACCTATTTAATATTTTGCAAGCATAACAACATTATAATTATATCATATTTACAAACAGTCAACCATGTTAAATTTAATCACAAACAAACTAAATATAACATATAAGAATAAAATATAAAATGATAACTGTAAATTTAATCACAATTTTTGTAGTTTTTGATTCAATAAGCAGATATGTAAATCCTTTGCACCAGATTAGGACCTTACACTTGCTAAGTAGTTTATGAGAATACCCCTTTGTAAACTATTATTTTTATTCTTTTTTTATATTTGTTGTAGAAATGATACATTTATGTTTTCACCTTTATGTTGATCTCATATGCACAAATCTCCATCTTGAGAGCAACACACAATTTCTAGTGGACTATATATAAACTGTCAGTTTCATCTTCTAGTTTGTGGTCTACCAGTTTGTAACCCAAAGCAAGTTAAGATAGTGCCTGAACTTGCTGGTTGTTACCACTTTAGTGAACTTATCAGCTGGGTTTTCTTCAATTGGTAACTTGAATACATCCACTCTCCCATCACTTACCATATACCTCACATCTACTTGTCCAATTCTTTCATGAAAAATTGAATTTTTTTTCCAAATATATTAAGCTTTGATTGCCAAAGTGAATTATCACGATCTCCTCCTTTACACCCAAAGTGTCTCTTTATCTTGCTATTGTTCATTATTTTTCAAGATTTATCTTGAATCCATAATAAAAACTAAAAACTGACAAACTTATGAAAGACTTGAAGTTTCAGCCTAGACTCTCAAATCTTTTGCTTCTCGAGTGGTGGCGAACAATGTAGCTTACGTTACGGGAGATGCCTGCTCATAGGGCTTTACCCGCTTCTCGTCAAAAAGAACTGCTCACTAGCTAGCCAGACTAGTGGGGGACCCTATCTAGAGACATATTGAAAACCATGCCTTCGAACCGAATGCAACACCAGTCTTCCAAATCAAAAGAGAAATTGGCTCATTGGGAAGAAAGATGGAATGCGTCATTTATTTTTAACTTTTGTAATGCTTGGTTTGTGGTATGAAATTTTTTTCTTAATATGAAAAAAAATTGCAAAGTTTTATTACATACATTTGAACACACATAGATATCTACACATATAATTAAGCAAGCTAGTAATGATAAGTAAGGATGGGCTTTTGTGAAAAGGAAAATAGTTATTTTCTTCTATTTTCTTCATATGCATGTGCTTTTGATTTCTATTTATATTGAAATAAAAAGTATGGAATGGTAGAAGATCAAGCTAGAGAAATATATAATAATAGATTTGTGCTTACTTTATCAAACTTTCCATTCAATACAGTCAACTAGTGTACTGTTATTTGTCATCTCTGTCTCTGTATTGACAGTAGTAGTTTCAACTATAAAAAAATACATGTCTTGTGTTAAAGCATGTATTATATGAAGAATTACTTCAATATTTAAATATTGATAACAATATGTACTCATCTAAATTCTATTTATAGGTGATGATGATTTACATGAGTTTAGTAGAACAAGTCAATTTCTATACTTTACTATGATTGAAGACATTGAACCTAAAATTCATCTAGAGGAAATGAAAAAATCACCATATAATTTAAATGACTCATCTTCAAAAAGAGGAATAGAAGCAAGTAATGTTGACCCCAATAATAAATCTGATATGAAGAAACCAAAAAATTTCATGTTAGAAATATGGAATCATTTTTCATTTATTTTACTCTATGATGTGGAAAATCCTAGAGCTACATGTCATTATTGTAATAAAATTTATTTTTCTCATCTCACAAGGAATGAAACTACTTCAACAATATATCACTTCAAAAATTAATATAAGAAGATTTCTAAAGAAGTAGATAGAGGACAAAAGATATTAACTTTTCAAACATAAAAAGGAGAGGGTGATACGACAACTCATAAATTAGTTGCTATATCATTTGATACAAAACATGCTAAAGTTGCTTTGGCAAAATTATTGTTATTGATGAATTTTCTTTTAGGTTTGTTGAGGGTAAGAGATTTAAAGATTTTATAGCTAAAATTTGTCCTAAGTTTCATGTGCCATCTCGTTAAACAATTTTTAAGGACGTGTTTTAACTTTATTTAGATGAGAAAAAAAGTTTGAGAAACTATTTCATAAGTGAAAACCAAAGAGTTTGTCTTACTAGTGATTAGGGTTGTCTAAAAATTAGGCCAAACCGGTTTAAACCGAAAAACTGATTCGGACCGAACTGAGTAGTTTCGTAAATGAAACGGTCCGATCCGGTCCGTATTAAGTAAAACTGATTTTAAAATGATCCAATCTGGTTATAAAAATTATAAACCGGCCGAACCGAACTGGTTTTATTAAATAATTAATTTTTTTTATATAAATTGGTCGCGTATAGGGGTATATATATATATAATTTATTTTTGAGTTAAGGCGTTAAGCCATTAATTCTAACCCTAGCAATTCATCATTTCCTCTACTGATCTACGTTTGGGCTTTAGGTCTGGCCATTTGCGTCTCTAAGAGCCATCGTTCCTCGCATCGTTGCCACCAGCAGCTAGCCACCTCTCCTCGCGTCGCATCGTGTCATGACATCCATGGACGAAAATCACGTAATAGGTATATGGTCTACTAGTAGTAGTTTTTTTCCCTTAATTAGAATCTAATATCTGAAGTTTGAATAGCTTTTGTGAGAGGATTAGAGGACTAAGTGCAGAATCTACAGATTATCTTACAAGAAACCCAACGTTTGTTGGGTTTGTATTGTGTTTGTTTGTTGGGATTGTGTTGTGTTCATATACTGGATTCATGTAATGTTAACATGTTGGGTCTATTATCTGTGTTCATATGTTGGTAATTAATTTATAATAATAAGTAATGATGTGAATTTAAATTTATAAAATAATAGTGATGAATTATAATACAACCATCTTTTTGTCCGTGATTTGTTCATGCCTATTATGTATTTATATTCGTGTCGAGTTAGAAATTGTGACCCCTAATTGTTTATAAATTTGGTAATTTTTGACATTTAACTAAAGATAAAAAATATCTATATATTTACCATTCAGACTTACCAAAGGTTATGTTTTTTTGTTAGTTTTACTTGAATAATTCCTACAACTTCAAATAATCAAATATTCAAATCATTGTTGATGATATACATACTACATAGTACACACGGTGGCCAACATATCAAGACCTTATTTTGTAAATATATGATAGGAAAGTAATAAAATGTTAGATAATGTTTTGTCCTGTTTATATCAT
The DNA here is from genome assembly GCA_030763125.1 of Hippophae gyantsensis. Lineage (NCBI taxonomy): Eukaryota > Viridiplantae > Streptophyta > Magnoliopsida > Rosales > Elaeagnaceae > Hippophae > Hippophae gyantsensis. The sequence goes on from CM061030.1 coordinate 33,091,081, forward strand.
AATCTGTCCATCCTACTCTAATTAGTTATTTTAGTTTTGAGAAGTATTGGGGAAATGTAGATAAGACTAATAAGATGTTGTATGTTGCATTTGTACTTGATCCAAAGTACAAATTAGAGTATTTGGAATTCTTATTTGAAGAGATTTATGATTTAGAAATTGTTCAAAAATTGAGAGATAATGTCAAAAATACTTTTATGGATATGTTCAAAGCTTGCTATATGTTAGTGCATGGAAAGGATTTTCAATCTAATGTGACTCGATCACAAGATGTAATAGGAAGGATTCCTTCATTTGAGGAAGCAAGAAAGTTAAAATTTCTTAAACGCTTAATGGAGAAAAATAGTTTGGAGTTGAAGACCGAGGTTGAGAAATATTTGAACGCCCCATGTAAAAATGTCATGTTGGATAAATTTGATATATTGAAATGGTGGAGGGCAAATTCTTTTAGGTTTCCTATCATCTCTCTCATTGCACGTGATATGTTAGCAATTCAAGTTTCAACTGTTGCATCAGAATAAGCTTTTAGCACAAGAGGGTGCATTCTTGATCCATTTAGGAGTTCTTTGAATCCTAAAATGGTAGAGGCATTAGTATGTAGTCAAAATTGGTTTCGTTCTTCCATTAATAATGACTATGTCCTCTTACTAGAATACAATGATGACCTAGAGATTTATGAAGATGTTGATTTTGTTTTATTATAGAGTTCATTAAAGACACTACAATGATCATTGATGATTAATAATGGGTAAGTTTTAAATATTATTATCTAATGATATATCGTTGTTGATTGTGAGTTGGATGTCTATATATGTTTAAGAATTCTATGTAAATGAGATATTTGGAATTCATTTCTTCATGTCTAATCTTTTTTTTATTTTAGATTTTAGTAACATCTTATGTATTTATTTTTATGTATTTAACAATAATATCTATCTATGTATGATGATGAATGAGCATCATATTTGATTGTATCCTATTAGATTATATCATATTAAACTGAATCATATTTATGTATTATTAATTGTTCAAAATCGTTAACCAAACCGGACCAAACCATTCGGTTATAATATTTTGGAAAGCCAAATGGTCCGATTTCAACTATATGAACCATCCGGTTTGGTTAAATTGTTTTTAGGCAAAACCGGACCGGACCATGGACTTAAATTCAAAATGTGATTGTTGGACCATGGACTTAATTTCAACGATATCATACTAGTGATTGTTGGACTTAAATTCAAAATGTTTATTATATTTGTCTAACCACTCATTATATTGAAAAAGATTGAAAATTACAAAAGAGAATTATAAACTTTTGTCAAGTTGAGAATCATAAAGGTGATACAATTGGGAGAGTGATAAAACAGAGTTTGCGTGATTGGGGTATATGTAAGATATTTACTGTAACTCTTAATAATGCTTCCTTAAATGATACTGTTGTGTCATACTTGAAAAGGAAGCTACAAAATTGGAATGATGGACTTGTTATGAATGTGGAATTCTTTCATGTGCGATGTTGTGCTCACATTTTGAACATGGTTGTAAGATAAGGACTTACAGATCTACATAATACTATTATGAGTATTCGTTGTGTAGTGAGATATGCTAGATCTTCTCCTTTGAGATTACAAAAATTTAAAATGTGTTGTGTTAAGAAAAATATTGAGTCTAAAGGAAGTGTCGTGCTAGACGTGCATACAAGATGGAACTCCACATATCTAATATTAAAATCTTCTTTATATTTTCAAAAATCTTTTGATCGTCTCGAAGAAGAGGAAGGAATAAACTTTATTTCCTATTTTCATGATGAGTGATCAAGTGTTGAGCCTCCAACATTAGATGATTGGAAGAATGCTAGTATTTTTGTCAAGTTTTTAAAGACTTTTTATGACTTTACGTTAGCATTTAGTGCATCTATATGTACCACATCAAATTTATATTTTATAGAATTGCATAACATTCAATATCAAAAAATTACATGGTGTGGTTCCAATGATTTTTTGTTGAAAAATATGGCTGCTAGCATGAAGATATTTTTTGAGAAGTATTGGGGAAATATAGATAAGACTAATAAGATGTTGTATGTTGCATTTGTACTTGATCCAAGGTACAAATTGGAGTATTTGGAATTCCTATTTGAAGAGATTTATGATTTAAAAATTGTTAGAAAATTGAGAGACAATGTCAAAATTACTTTCATGGATATGTATAAAGCTTATTATAAGTTAGTGCATGGAAAGGATTTTCCATCTAATGTGACTTAACCAAAAGATGTAATAGGAAGGATTCCCTCATATGAGGAAGCAAGAAAAATGAAATTTCTTAAACGCTTAGAGGAGAAAAATAGTTTGGAGTTAAAAACTGAGGTTGAGAAATATTTGAACAGAAAATTTCATGTTGGATAAGTTTGATATATTGAAATGGTGGAAGGAAAATTCTTTTAGGTTTCCTATCATCTCTCTCATTGCCCGTGATGTATTAGTAGTTCAAGTTTCAACTATTGCATCAGAATCACTTTTAACACATGAGGGAAAATTCTTGATCCATATAGGAGTTCTTTGAATCCTAAAATGATAGAGACATTAGTATGTTGTCAAAATTAGTTATGTTCCATCATTAATAATGTCGCCTTACCGGAATACAATGCTGACCACAAGATTTATGAAGATGTTGATTTAGGTAATTACAATACTTAAAAATTATCTCTAATTTTATTTTTTAAAATATTATTATCTAATGATATATGATTTTATTTGCTTATAGAGCTCATTAAAAACACTACATTGATCATTGATGGTTAATAAGGAGTAAGTTTCTTCCTATTTGTCAAATAAGTAATGTACGATCTTAGCTTAAAATTTAATTGGTTGGCGCTGATTTTATAGCATTTATTAGCTGAAAAGCATTGAAATTGTTTACATTTAATAACATATTGTTGATTATGAGTTTGGATGTTTGTATTTGTATCTGTTTAAGAATTCTGTGTAAATTTCACCTCTTTACTCTTTATGATATTGCTTCTCGATATTTGCAAGTGTTATAGTTAAGCCTTTTGTTTTAATTGATGATAACTTGCATAATTTGACATAATTTATCACTTCTCAACTTTAATTTTAGTATAATTTTATTTAATTTTTATTGATTTTAGACTTTATTATTATTATTATTTAAATTTTGTTGCATCTCAAAAACTGGAGGTGTTTAAAGACTATCAAATTTAAAAGAAGATTTATTGACATCAAATTTAAATTAAGAGGAAAAAAACAGAAACGAGAGAAAGGGTGAAGGAAGAAAAAAATAGAAAAAGCAACTCAGAAACGAAGAGAGAAAGGAGAGAGAACAACTACCCAAAATTAAAGCGAAAGTAGATTTTTTTCCAAGTCAATTTTCTTTCAATTTATTTCAGAAAATTATGGTGAATTAGTTTATGTTAAATTTAATTTTTATTTATTCTAGGAAAAAAATGTAATTTAATTTTGAACTATATTTGATTTTATATGTTAATTTGAATTATTTCTCTAAATGTTTATCTGATTTATTCTGAGTTTAATGCTTCTAATTAACTGATTATTAATTAGATGATTTTAGTCTTGTGATTTACTATCGAAAGGGGAAATTATAGGATAGATTTGAAATATTTTGACATAGGTAAATATAGAGATCGAAAGACTTGTATGAACATGTGTAATATTAAAATCATTGGTCTTAATACTTTCTTGCTTTATTAAATTGCATATTCTTATGCAAATTAATTAACAAGATTATTTTCAATTAACTATCGAAAGAAACTTTTGGATGTTTTTGAAGATTGCTAACAGACAGAAAAAATTAAATTAAATTAACTATATGAGAAAAGCATAGATAGGAATTAGGTGAAATCGATTTCCTAGAAATTTTTTTCCCATTAATTTGATATTTGAACAACATCTTTATTTTATTTTACATATTTTATTTAAATTGATTTTATTTTTAATTTTAATTACAACAAACTTAGTGATATTTCTAGATAAAATTGAGATTAATATAATTTTGGTATTTGTCAAAAATAAGTTATCAATTCCTAAGGACGATACTCTTCTTATCACTTTATTATAAAACTACAATACTATGTACTTGTAGTTTTGTACTGATTAACTGACTATTTTGTTTTTTCTACATAAAGCAAAATTAGCTTTGCATGTATGTTTTCATGCAAAAAACCTATTGCTAATGCTGATTTTTGTTAGATGGATGTCTCATTGTTATTTTCTCTTTCATTCGTAATATACTGATTACCTTATTGACCAAATAGGCTGGTCAAGTTGGATCTCTTGTTTAGGTGGAGAATCGTGACGATGCTTGGGTTGATGGAAAAGTTCTAGAAATTAACGATGAAGAGATTGAGATAAGCTATACAATTGGGAAGATAATAAGTGCTACTTCATGTTGTTCACATAAAGTGTATTAGGATTTTGGACTGCTTCTTCTATTCATGATTTGAGCTCTCTCTCTCTCTTTCATTTCTGTTGCTATTAATAATAATATCTATTTATGTATAATGAGATGGACTGTATCTTATTAGATTATATCTTATTAAACTGTATCATAGTTATGTATTATTAACGAGACTAAACCGTTTGGTTACAACATTTTTAATAGTCAAATCATCCGGTCCGATCCAATCCAATTTGAGCAATATGAATGGTTCAGTTTGATTAAATTTCTTTTACTCAAAATTGGATCGTGAACACCCCTAGTGTTAGGTATTTGTATATCAAAATGTATGAACTCACAAGTTGGAGTAATACATGGTAAAGTTGTAGAGTAAGGTAAGGGTTGGTTAATAAAACCAGTGGGTGAATGTGTCTCACAAGTACTAGCAAGGAATTTTTGATTATTTACATGGGGTATTAGACTATTAGTAGCCATAGGTCTAGGTAATGGGTTAATAGTAGGTGTAAGTGTAGAACTTGTACTATTGGCAGACATAGAAGAAGAAATTGGGTTAACAAAAAACATATTGTAAACAGTCATTGGTTTATCTGTACTAGTAGGTAAGGTAACATTATGTATATGATGTACCAAAGGTGTAGACATTGGACTTGACAACTCAATAGGTTTAATAAATTGCAAAAAAGGAACTTTTGTTCTTTAAACACATCATGTGTATTAATGCACACTTTACTAGATACAAAATTAAGACATATATACCATTTGTATTTACTTTCATAGCCAAGAAACACATAGGGTACTGATCTCAACTCTATTTTATTTTATGAATATGATCTCAAATAAGGATGACAAAGGCATCCAAACACTTTAAGACGTGAATATGTAAGTTTCTTTTGGTAAAGTAATTCATAAGGACTTTTATAATCCAAGATTCTAGATGGTAATTTATTCATCAGATATACACTAGTTTTAAAACCATATTCCCAATATTGCAATGGTACTCCTACCGTAACCATCACAGCCAAGTCACTTTCTACCACATATATATTTTTACGTTCCACAACACTATTTTTCTCTAGATTGTAAGAACAAGAAATATTCCTCAACTATCCACCTTTGAATAAAAAGGTCTCAAGACTTTTAAATTCAATACCACCATCATATTACAATTGTTTTAATTTCTTTTGAAATTGTCTATTTATTATAGCATCAAAATGCATGGATATTTAAGCTTACTTGACTCCTTGAAAAACATTAATCCAATGGAAATGAGAGTGATCATCTACAAAGAATACAAAATATCTCATACCTCTAATATTACTTATAGGTGTCGGTTCCCACACATCCACATGAACTATTTCAAAAGGCTGAGTAGAGCTTGTATGCATATGCAGAAAAAAGAAATTTGTAAGATTTTTCTAATTGATAAAAATCATAAACATTTTGAATAAAACCATTTTTAATAGAAAAACCACACTTAGTAACACTTTTTGTATAATGAGGATGTCCTAACCTCTCATGCCACAATGTGTCATCAACTACAATATTATTACAATTAGGATAACTATATGCATAATTACATGCGATAAAGTCTATATATACAATTTTGACTCTTATTCTTCATGCTCTTACAAGTGCCTGGAAGCTTGTATAACCCATGTTCAACTCTTCCCATCAATAGTGGTGTCTTTTTGACCAGATCCTTCACATAAAAATGAGAAGGATCAAATTCAACTGATACGTTATTATCCAAACAAAATTGTTTGACATATACTAAATTCTTTGCCAAGTGAGGTGCATTCAACAAATTTTGCAATTTTAAAGGCAAACCATCCACAAAGAGAATAACATTACCATAATGTGAAATAAGAATAGTATTTCCATTACCAAAAATAATAGCTTCATTTCCTAGATATGTGGTTGGATTGGCAATGTTAGTCTTATTTGTTGTAAGGTGATGGTTAGTACCACTATCCATATGCCAAGAAAGGTCTACAAGAATTGTAAGTTGTGGAACAAGTGTATAGTAAGGTGATGGCACTAGTATAAAAATGAGCTTTAAAGTCGGGTTTTAACCGAATTTACGAGTAAAGTTGGTTTACGCGTTAAACTGATTTTAAAGTTTTTTTTCTTCATATTTTACTCATTTTCTACTCTACTTAAGAACCTATATTTAATGACATATAAATTTATATAACAATTTGGTGATTATTAAGGTTTTTTTTTAAATAACTACACTACTTCAAATCACAGATATTTTAATAAACATCCTATTGTTGAATCATGTCTTTTCCATTTCATAATACTTATACAAAACCTACATAATAAAAATAATAACATATGTATACAAAAATTTATACACATAAAATACAAAAAATAACGCAAAGTGAATAATAAGTGTATATGATTAATATAAATACTTATAAGAGATGAAGTGACAAAATGAAGAAAATGAAGAAAAAAATGGTGTTTTCTAAGTGAGAAAATGGATATAAAAAATTTGAGTATTTCATTCAAAAAAATAGGAGATCTTGAAGATAATTTAGAGAGGAAGAAAACCCACTAAACGGTACTGGAAGAAAGAAGAGAAAAAGAAAAAATCCACGTGTATAACATCGGTTGACATGTTGAACAGATGTTACACGTGGATGTAGTGTCGGTTCTACGTGTAGCATCGATTCAACACATCAACCGACGCTATAAGTAGCGTCGGTTCTTCACCGAATCGACTTTAAATTCATTATAAGTCGGTTTTTAGAATCTTTAAAAAACGATTTTATATATCGACTTAAATGACACATTTTGTAGTAGTGTGGAATAGGTGTATTAAGAGTAGGTGGAGTAGCAAATATATGAGGTGAAGTTGACCTAGGTGACAAGGTATTCAACTGTGGATAAGGCAATGACTACAATTGAGACAAATAAGCTTGAGGATGTGAAAAATAACTAAAGTTTGGTTGAGAAGCATTGGGTGAGGCTAATAAGGTTGTGCTTAACCAAAAGTATAACTCGTTTGAGCATTTCCTAGTGCTTCTAGTGATTGAGAAAGACTTGGTAGTGGTCCATTGGCATATCGGTGGTAACACCTAAGTGCATTTTGTCCTTTCTTTTTACATATTTGACATGTTTCCTTATATTCTCCATTTCCATCCCCTTTTGGCCTGTATCCAACGTGATGACCAAACTGTATAGGTTGAACACCAGGTAAAGATTGAGCACTTTGATTCCTTCCATCACCTTGTTGCATAGCACCTGATCTCGTTACCATAGCTTGATTATCTCTACTTTCATGATAAAAACCTTGTGTTAATCCACCATAAACAATAAATTGTGGAGGAAATTGAGTATTATATGGTGCTTGACCAACTCCATGATGAACAGGTGCGACATTGTTACTTGGTATAGGCACTGGTTTAACAAGATTTGCTTGAATGAATTGAGAATCCAAAGAGAGGAAGTTCATTCTTTGAATCTGTTGCTTATGAACTTGTATAGTAATCAAAGAAATATATTCAAAGTTTAGTCTTCCAATCAAATACATAACTTGTTCTCTAAGGTTTATTGTATCACCAGCAATAGAAAAATAATTTTATATACTCATTCATGGGCGCACTATCTTTTCTCATAGTCTATAACTGCCGCCTTAATACCATAATATTTGTATGAGAAGAATTCACAAAATTATTTTCTAAAGCACTCCAATATCCTTGAGTAGTACTATTTTTGAACATTTCAAATAATTTTGAAAAACTGAGTTATAAATTCAATTCATTACAATCTTGACCTTTCTATCCCATAAATTAAACCTAGGATTTGGTTCTAAAAATTCTTGAGATTCAGTATCAATCACCTCTTTTCCAATTCTTGAATTAGATTTCTTGATAATTTGAGAGAGTACTACTTCTGTTCCCTATAGATATCCTAGTAAGCATAACCAACAGCAATATGCTTAATTTGTTCATTCTAAATGAGATAATTTATTTCATCCAATTTCATAGAGAAATTAGGATTAATCGATAAAGAAGAAATTTGGCTATACAAAATAGAAAAAGAAGATTAAAATGGTGTAAGATCCATCGATGGGCTTGACTCCAGGAGAGCCTAACGAAAGTGTGGTTCGAGCAAAAAGGCTCTGATACCATATAAAACTTATTAGAACGAATAAAGAACTGGTAACATAATAAAAGAAACCAACTAGCCCAATATACATGGTACAACAAACATTAGTTTAAGTATGAGAAAACAAAGAAATTTCATTAAGCTCAGAATGTTTAGCAGCTTGAGTAATTTTTAACTTGGCCTCTTGGAAAGCTGTAACATTCCTTTGTTTTCTAAATTTGCCACCAGCTGAAGATTGCTAGAATACACACCAAGAAAAAGCCCCAAATCACTTGTCATGAAACTATTTGTTATATAGGACATATACACTCTCATAGGGTTGACCAATCAACACTTCCAAGTTAGAAGCATATAAAATCAACTCGTACTCGAATATAAATAATAAATTCCATTTGCAATTGATTCTACCTAGTCTCTTAGCTCACAAGTCTGTGAAACTGCGTTAATATGGTTGCATGCTACATAAATTTTCATGAACATGGACTTCAATAAAAAGAAATTCATGCAAAAGGTAGATCATGACTAGTGAAACACTCGGGCAATCAGTATGGAATTAGATAGATCAACTACCATATGACCCGAATGAGATGTAACAACTATGCATCAAAACACGCTCTATTTGAGGACAAAGTACCAATCTATTGACACCAATCGAAGCTTTGAAATCGATTTTTGATAAAACTCTTACCCATGAACTAATTATGAAGTAAAAGATGATCTGATGGATACATGTCTCAAATTCTACAATATGGACAGTCTTAGTAGTTGTGGAGACTCCTTCACTGAATCGTAAGCACCGTTCATCAGCATGGTCAATGCAGGATCAAAATACTTACATTTTGTCAGAACTGTATATGCAGAACGCCTTCATTCTGCGAAACTCATGTTTTACACCTCAGGCTGGTTGTTAAAGAATCTACAACTCTGATTTATTTTCTGTTTGATATTTTGGAGGCTTTTCTTGTTCTAAATATTCATCTTCAATTGTGTCCCTGAGGATGAAGAGTCTTTGAATAATCACAGGCTGAGTCATTTGCTTGGCTTCCCTCATGTCAGTTTCTTCCTTGTTGAGATGGTACGCATCCAGCATGATTTTAATCCACTTATGTAGCTCTTTCGGAGTACTGCTCAACCAGTAAGAAGAATTAATTTTAAAGGTTAAATTTCGGGAATAAAGAATTATTAACATTGCTATTTTTGAGAATAAAATAATACCATAATCTGAAAAATCAAGTTTTCTTACGAGTATAATGCATCAGGATCCTTGGTTTCGTGGTCATCGCCTGGGGAGAAAGCTGTTGCTAGTGCTGAGAATCTTTCTTCAGGATCAGTGATGTTTAGCAAGTGCTTGAGAAGCTTTATTTCTTTTGGTGCTATGCTCCTAAGACTGCTCTTTGTGGCTTTGTACAGACTATGCATAATTTCTTTGACCTGCACTTATGATGCATAATTTCTGTGAAGATACTGAAAAGACACATATACAAGTTATAAAATGCAATAATATAAAAGCTGAAAACACAATGTGATATACTTATAGCCATCACAATAGAACAATGCATCCTTCAAAATTTTTGAAAATGTTTCAATAGGATACAGTTACAATTTTCTATTTAAATAACGCAAAAGCTCATCTAACAGGAGGCTAAATTGTTCCTGAAAATAGAGAATTGTTCCCCAATCCAAACAGAGCATCATTTAATCCTAATGAATCAGACACTCCTTTGTGGAAATTAACATTACACCTACACTTTTTGCACATACATTTGGTGAACTGGCTGTGTAAGTAAATAACCCATACTTTATGGAATTCGCTACCTTAGCATTAAAACGATTTTACTTTTGGTACCGTTTTTACCCAGATTTTTGAGGTGGTACCTTAGTGGTACCCCATTTAAAAGAAAGTACTAATTTGGTGCAATTTATCATTTAATTGGAGATTTTTCACGTGTGCAGTAATACATGTACAATATTCAGAGGGCATTTTTGGATATGTGAAAAATCTTCAATTGACAAATTGCATCAAATTGATACCTTAAAATATGGATAAAAAATGGCACCAAAAGTAAAATCATGGTATTAATAAGATAACGAACCTTACTTTATGTGTATGTCCTAGATACATGCTGTAAAAAGTACCTCATTCTTCATAGTCGTGGACTCCTTTGCAGAAGCCCAAGCACTGTTTATCAGTAAGATCAGTGAAGAATCAAGCTCCTTTGCCTTGGCAAGGCTTTTAATTTTCTGACATGCAACATCCACCGATGGCGAGTTTAGGATATCATCAAATTTGGCTTGAGCAGCATCTAATGTCTCTATGTTTTCCAATGTGTTATCATAAGCACTGACAGAAGACAAACATCTAGCCCCAAGCCGAGCCAATGCTGCTCACAAAAATGAAAGGACCATTTAAAGTAAAGAAAAAAACCCAGAACATATATACATAATCAGTTTCTTCCTCATCCAAAATTTTGTTTTCTTTCGTTCTCAAGAGTTGAATCAATAAACTTATGAGAGTAATACAAATCAAATAAAAAAATTTATTTATAAGGCAAACTATTAACATGCTTGCAGATGAAGAACATCAAACATTCAATAAAGTACTGCATTACCATTAGCGCAGCCAAAAAAAAGAAAGAGAGAGATAACTGCACTACCACCCCTGTCAGGCAACTACTAATTTCACAAATATACTACAAAGATAAAAATGAGTGTGTTCCCATAACTACCGTACCATCACGATCCTCTAAACTGTCAAAAGTTTCTGAAAGTAGGGTCAGGTAGTGAAAAAAATCTCCTGTAAAGTCTTTACGCCTCCGTGCAACTACTGCATTAATGTCTGTAGGGCTATCTTGTATCTCCTTAAGAAGCTCACTGTTCCTTTCCATTTCATCATCAATCTGCAATTCTCACTCCTGATCAAACACAGAGCCAGGGAAAAGCTCTGAACTCAAATAAGTATCTAAATATGCAGTTCTAAAATTTAAACACAGGCAGTCACTTAACCATTGTATCTTCCAGGGGTTATCACATGGGGCAAGCACCCAATCAACAAAGAGCAACAATGAGATTTTTCATTAATGTGAGCACATTCCTCAATCAAGTAAAAAGTAACACAAGGCATTATTCAAAATCTGATCTTTTTTTATGTTTCATTTACCGTACTATTTCTGTAACAAAACAAATGCTAATGCATATATAGTATAAACGAACTAAAAGAGGACATTATGTATAAAGACTTCTACATACCTTTTTCACCTTTCTTTCCAATGAAATAAGTTTTTGTTTCATAGTGGGATCACTCTCCATATCTATTCGTGTTCTACACCGATTATAAAAACTCTCCCTGTATTTGTTCCACTCATCCCTGAACACCAAATACTTCCTCCATTCCTTTGTCTTGGGCTTCTCATTTAAAAAGACATCAATTACCTTGTCACAGAATTGAGTGATAGTGCAACCCTCAGCAACTTCGACCTCTACTTGTCTTTGCTCTCTAGAAGTCACAAAGTTACTACTAGCTTCATGCCCTGAACAGAAACATTTCAGAAATTCCTATAAAATTCATCCTAATACAAGACCTAGAAACCACAATCAAGAACCAAATGGAGCAAACACAAACAATGGGTTGCCCGGAGAAAACATTCCAAAGAGAAAAAAAAATTGACAGTCTTGTACTGTATTTTCCCCGTTATTTATATAAAAATCAAGAACCCAATTCAAACAGCTCTTTTTTCGTATAAAACAGTGTAGAACTAGATTCAAATTATCTCGCCAACTTCAAAATACATAATTTAAATGAAATTATCGTTCATTTCCCTTCATTTTACAATTGAAGCAAACAACGATATTTTAAGTAATTAAAATACAACTAATAGATTATGCGAAGGGAACAAAACCCAAAACCCAACAAAACTCAGTACCCAGATGCCAATATAGCTATTAAAAAAAACCCGAACTATGATAAGGGGAAAAGGAAAATAAAAAGAAGTTGATACATACTTGTAGTTGTGCCGGAAGACGCAAAACTGAACTTGAGGTAACGACTTTTCCTGGTCGGTTTGGGCTCCGAATAAAAGCGGTGTTGATAAGTGGAAAACAAAGACGCAGAGGATATGGAGGCTATGGTAAGGGTTGTTGCGGACAAAGCGTTCTGGACGGAAAAAGAAGGTAAGGTATTATTTACTATGGACCTTGAAAGCTCCAACCCACTGAAGCTGCTCATGGTAGTTTGCTTTGCCCGTCGGAGAGAACAGTAGAGCGGTTTAGCTTCTGCCCTCTGCTAATATAAATGCTTACTACTACTGTTTACGTTGGATAAATTTAAGAGTTGTTTACCAAATCGTACTTACCTTCGATTTAAAATTAATACATGTATTGTTTTTAAAGTCAGAAAAGGTATAAATTATACATTTATTTAACTAATTTTATTTTTAAATATTTAATACAAAAATATATATTTATTTTTATAAATTAAAAAATAATTATTTATTTATATTATAAAAAAAAATATTTAAAAAATTAAAAAAAATTCCTTTATAAAAAGTTATACTATAAAATTAAACATAATTTACAACACATTTTCATTTTAAAATCACACAATTTCAAAGTAGCTTGTTTGTTACTTTTGCCCAAATGACAACTTTGGGTAAAAATTGTTTTACTAAAAAGATAATATTTGTATTATTAATAACTAGTTTCTACAACAATATTTTAATTATAAATTTTAAAAAGTACATTTTAAATATTAAAATTACCTTTTGTAGAGTTTTTTAATGACCAGGAGGCAATTTCATGAGCTAAAACATAAGCATTTTTGGGAATCCAACAAATGTTGGTGTGTAAAAACTGATGTAACAGTAGGGGTATTTTTCTTTCGGAAATTGTTTCGCTTCCTAAGATAATTGGTTGGGTTTATCATTTAAGTAATCTATAACTAATTGACAATCACTTTCCACGTAAAGATTGTGCTTTTAGTTGAATAGCTATTCCAATTATAATAGCTATTCCAATTATAAAAATGACAGAGAAATAAAATAAAAATGTTAAAATTTGATTAGCTATGTACATAAAGCTTATAAATAGATAATATTTTTACTTTAGAGAAACACATCGACACATTAAAAAGAAGATAAGTAAAGTAAAACCAAATAAATAATTTTTTTAAAAAACAATAATGTTGTATAAGAGAGTGAAAAATAATATTTAAAAAAAATATTGGAATATTTTTTCAAAAGAGGAGTGACAAAATAATGAGTTTGGAAAACACTTATGAGATACTATTTTAGATTTATCTCAATTTGTTGTATTGTGTATTATTTTGTACCCATTAATTTTATTAGTAGAATAAATATTTTTCGGAACTTGTCGCATAGATTTAACTCAAATTAAAGGGTGAACCACATTAAATCACCGATGTCATTATTTTATTCTATTGAATTTATTTTATTTGTACTTGTTATGCCCCAACAACAGCTTGAATTTATGCTTTTTTCACACAATTAGCTGTAAGTAATTTACACCATATACCCAACATCTTACTATTATTATCTCTAAAAACAATGGTTAAGATAAAATTAGTATCTAAAAACGCAACCTCAAATTGAATTTGATATATCCAGACGGTGGTTTAAATAAGATATATGAAAGAGGAGACATATTGTTGTTGGGAAATTATGCAAATTCTCGATAAGTCAGATTTATGAGAAAGTAAAATAGATAAAACAACACACAAATTTGATAACGGAGTTCGGTCAATCTTGCTTACATCTCTAGACCTACTATAAATCTTTTTACTGAAAATGGGAGAAATTATACAAGGTGTTTACAAGACTCACAACTCACAGCCTAACCCAAGAAAATTGCTCTCAATTTTCTCTCACTAAAGCTTTTTTTTCTAAGCTTTTCTCTCAATTAGAATGAACATTTAATGATGAATTTATTACAATTATACATCTATTTATTGGAAAATTCACTCCTTGAATTTCAAAGGATTTCTTGAATTGCTCCTTGAATTAAGGTCAATTATTCAACAATTTCCAACTTAAAGATGGATTCCAATATGTCTTTACACCTCGATCAATGCAACAACTTTTCTAGTCTTGTTACTCTAGCAGACCAATTGAAGTTGAGCACAACTTCAATTTGTCAATAGTATCACCTTTTGTCAACATATCCGCTGGATTTTTTCTTTCTTGATACTTCTCCAATATTAACACATCATCTTCCAATAGAGATTTGATGAAGTGATAATGAAGCCCAATATGCTTGGTTTTAGAATGAAATGTTAAATTCTTCGCCAAGTGTATTGCACTTTGATTATCATTATGCAGAACATTCTTCTCCTGTTTGAATCCCAACTCAGTTAACAAACCTTGAAGTCATATCATCTATTTACTAGCTTCATTCATTACTAGATACTCAACCTCTATAGTGGATAGAGTGACAATATTTTGTATTTGTGACATCTAACTAATAGATATAGTTCCAACAGTGAATATATAACCGGTAGTACTTCTTCGGTAATTAACTTCACCTTTAAAGTCTGTATCTACGTAGCTTTGTACTTTTAACTCTCCTTTAATAAAATACAAACACTTCTCTATGGTGCCTCATAGGTATCTTAAAATCCACTTGACTGCTTCCGAATGAGTTTTCCCTGGATTTGACATAAATCTGCTAACAAATCCCACTGCATGGCCAATGTTTGGTCTCGTACAAACCATTACGTACATCAAACTTCCAATGGCTGAGGCATAAGGAACCTTAGCCATGAATTCTATCTCTTTCTCCGTCTAAGGGGACTGATCCTTGGATAGGCAAAAGTGACTGACCAAGGGTGTGCTAATTGGCTTGGCATCACCCATGTTAAATCTCTATAAAAGACGATTGATGTACTCTGCTTGAGATAACTACAAGGATCATCTCTTCTTATTTCTTGTGATTTGCATTCGAATCTTCTTTGTTGGACCTATATCAAACTCTTTTGACAATTGCTGCTTCAACCTTCTGATATCATCCATATCTGAATTTGCTACTAACATATCATCAACATAAAGTAGTAAAATGATATAAATGGACCTATATCTCTTGAAGTAGCAACAATGGTCGACATTGCACTTTTGAAAAAATTCCTTTTGCATGAAGTTGTAAAACCTTTTGGATCATTGTCTCGGGGCTTGTTTCAGGCCATACAAACTCATCTTAAGTCTACACACCATGTTCTTCTTCCTTCTTTCTGAGAAACCTTCTGGTTGGTACATGTATATCTCCACATCTAAGTCTTTGTGAAGGAATGCAGTCTTCACATCCAACTATTCAAGATGACGATCTTCAATGGCTACAATATTCAACACTATTATGATAGTATTGAGCTTCACAATGGGAGAAAAAATGTTACTGTAATCAACTCCTTCCTTCTACTAAAATCCTTTGACAACTAGTCGGACTTTGTATCTCTTAGAACCATTATGTTCCTTTTTCACTTGGTACACCCATTTGTTGTGGAATGTATTTTTCCCTATGGGTAACTCAGGTAGTTCCCATGTCTGGTTAGAGATGAGAGATTTTATTTTTCTTTCATAGCAAGCTCTCACTTGTTGGAATCTCAAGTCTAACAAGCTTCATCATAGCATTCAGACTCCTCTCTATCAGTTAGCAACATATAGCTCATGTATTTCCTATTAGGAATATGAGGTCGATAAGACCTTCTTAATACAAGAGCTAGAGTAGGAGGTTGTGCTATGCCAGACTATTGTGTACTACTCTATCCAACGAGTTCCTCTAGCTGAGGACTTGTTACAATTGGTTCCGTTACAGAACTATTTGGGACATCATCTGCATTTGCAAATACTGACTCATTCTGCTCTGAGTTGTTGGCATCTATTTTATGCATGTCCATATACATCACCCTTTCGTTGGAAATCACATCTCTACTATGGATCACTTTCTTGTTTTCGTCATCCCAAATGCAGTAGCCAAACTTATCCTCACTATAGCCGATGAAGGTGCATTTCTTGAATTTGGGGTCAAGCTTATTCCTACCTTGATCACTGATATGCATAAATGCTACATAGTAGAAAATTTTTAGATGTGATAGTTTTACCTCTTTTTCGCTCAATACCTCCTTTGGTATTTTGTGCTCCAATGGAACAGATGGGCCTTGATGGATCAAGTAAGCAACCATGTTGACTACTTCTACACAGAACTTATTCGATAGACCTGACTGTATACGAATGCTTCTAGCTCTTTCTGTCAATGTTTGGTTCATACGCTCAGCTACACTATTATGTTGAGACGTGCCTGGCATAGTTCTCTCCAATTTGATCCCATGCTCATAGTAGAATTTTTGAATCTGGTGTCTTCATATTCACCACCATTGAGTTTTTTTTATCTTCAAACATGTCTCATTTTCAACCATATCTTTCCATCTTCTAAAAACCTCAAATACTTCAGACTTATGCTTTAGAAAGTAAACCCATACCTTCTGAGAGTGATCATCAATGAAAGTCACAAAGTAGTGTTTCCCACCAATGGATGAGACGTTTGTTGGTTCCCAAACATTAGAGTGAATAAGCTTCAGCCTTTCCTTCTTTGGGGTTCTACCACTTGTCTAAAAGCTGACTCTCTTTTGCTTTCCAAGTATGTAATCTTCGCACATGTTTATCTCCACAAACTATAAACCTAGAAGTTTTTCCTTTGAGTGCATAATATTCATCCTCTTTTCACTCATGTGGCCTAGTCTCTGGTACCATATATTTGTTGTTTCATTGCCTGCTGCAACTGCGATCGAACAACATGCCCCTACTTTCCATGTAAAGAGTGCCACTCTTCTTGCTTCGAGCAACCGTCATTGCACCCTTTGAAATCTTCCAATCATCAACATGGAAGATCATAGTATAGCCTTCACTAGCCAACTGCCCTACTGAGATTAAGTTCCTTCTTAGGTTGGGAATATGCCTGACATCCTTTAGCTCCCAAATAGACCCGTTCAACTTAATCTTTACTACACCTTTGCCAATAATAGTACATGTTTGATCATCACTAAGATATACCTTTTTAAGGTTTTTGGGGACATATTTCTCAATGAATTCTTTCTGTGAAGTAGCATGGATTGATGCTCCAAAGGCTAACACCCAAGATTCTTCCTTGTTCTCCAAATAGCATATCAATGCATCATCTCTTCTTGAGGTGGAAGTAACATTTACCTCTACCTTCACTTGTTGGTCCTTTGGTGCACTCTTGCATTGATCCCGGTTCTTCCACAATTCCAACACTCGATAGTCTTTGAGCTATGGGAATTATTGGGATTCCTGGATTTGAACCTCTTGTCCTTTGATCTACTTTGGTAGTCTATTCTACCACGTCCATTCCCTTTGGTTGAATTTCTTCCTCTTGACTCTGTATGCAAAACTGAAGAGGTTGATGATTCACCCAACTCTCTACGTCAGATCTCTTCACTGAGAACCAGATCACAAACATCGTCAAATTTCAACTTATTGCTTCCTAACAAGCTACTCATAGTCGTGACAGTAGCATTCCAGATTTATGATAGATAAGACAAAGTATCAATGCTCGTACTTCTTCATCGAATTCAATTTCAACTAAACTCAACTAGGTTATGACTGTGTTGAGTTCATTGAGATGTTGAGCTATCGATGTTCCTTTCGTTATCCATAAATTGAACAAATGTCTTATCAGATGCACTTTGTTTAAGGTTGATGGCTTCTCATACATATTGGAGAGAGCTACCATAAGACCCGCCATAGTCTTTTCCTTTGCTATGTTGAAAGCAACATTGCGGGATAACGTTAATCGAATAACTCTAAGGGCTTGTTTGTCTAGAAGATTCCAATCTTCTTCCTTCACAGCTTCTGGCTTTTTCTTTGAGAGAGGTTGATACATATTTATTTGATACAAATAATCCTCTATCTACATTTTCCAAAACCCAAAATCTATGCCATAGAATATCTCGAGTTTCACTTTTCCTTCATCTACGACCATTGCTCCCACTCAAATTTGACTTCCTCCGAATCATTTCTGACTATTTCTGCAAACCATCGTGTATTAGAACACCTCCGTCGACAAACCAATATCGTCGATAAAATTTTACTATTCACGTAATTCACTATTCATATGAATAGTAATATTGTAGAAAATTGACAGAAATCACCACAAAGCTCTGATACCAATCGTTGGAGAATTACGTAAATTTCCGATAAACCAGATTTATGAGAAAGCAAAATAGACAAAATAACACACAAATTTGATAATTAAGTTCGACCAATCTTACTTAAGTCTCCGAATCTACTACATATATTTTTACTGAAAATGAGATAAATTATATAAGGTGTTTACAACACTCACAACTCACAACCCAATTACACCCAAGAAAACTACTCTCAATTTTCTCTCACTAAAACTTTTTTTAAGTTTTCTCTCAATTGGAATGAACATTTGATGATGAATTCATTACAATTATACATCTATTTATAGAGAAATTCACTTCTTAAATTTTAAAGAGTTCCTTGATTTGTTTCTTGAATTAAGCCTTGATTTGTTCCTTTATTTTCTCCTTAATTTATTCCTTGAATTAAGGTCAATTATTTAATAATTGTGTGTTCCTAAAACAATATCATTTTTCAAATCTTTACTACTTCTTTAACAATATATAATATTAAAATTCTTGAAAGCTTTGCTTAAATAAGTAGTATATGATTTGAAATTAGGCGTGATATTATTGAACATTTTATCATTTCTCATTTTCCAAAGAGCAACCATGGTGAGAGTTATTACCAAAGTAAGGTATCATTTAAGAGTGCAATAAAAGGAGAAAGACAAACCTTCCACAAAAAAAATTATATCCACTCTTGAAAATTGTCGTAAAAGAATGCAACACTTCTAGAATAACCATAATTCATGCATAAATTTGTATTTTATAAACAAATGTTTAATAGCTTCAAGTTCCTCCAAGCATAAAAGGAGGGATACATCAATAGAAGAATTAAACCTTTGAATATTTTGTTTAACTGTCATAGCATTGGAAACTATTTTTCATAAGAAAATTTTATATCTCTCATGTAGCTTGGATTTTTAAATCAACTTCAACATATGATGATCACCTATATCCGAATAGTCCTTCACCAACATCCTATAATAAATTTGTAAGGTAATAGATTACTTAGGCTTCTAAGTCTAATAATGAGATTAACAGTATTGCTATCTAGAATCCTACGTAGTTCTACCCAATTCCAATCATTTTTTGTACTGAGATATTTTACCTGTAATTCTTTACCATAATCCAAGAAAACATCTTTCACTATATTGCGTGAAGTTTAAAGCATTAGGAATCCAAGGATCATTAACCTCATTAATTCCATCACTATTGTCAATTGAGTTACTGTTGTATAACTCCTTAGTGAAAAAATTGGAAAAATCTCACATTGGTTAGGAATGAAGATGAATGTTGTATTTTGAGCTACAAATAAAACCCTCTACCATTTGTAAGCATCCCAAAATTTGTAAATCTTCATCTCTTTTGTAAAGGTAATTGATTGGCTCAATTTTTTCTAATTAGTTATAATTTTAGAGTTCATCCATTTGGAGATAGTGGAAGTGGTCGACGATGCCCGAGGACCTAGGTAACATTTATACCGAACTTCGTTAAATTTTTAGTGTTTTTATTTTTAGCTTTAATATTTATGTTTCAATATCTGCTTTAGTTTATTTTAGCATTATATTTCCAATAGAATTATTTTGTCGGGTTAGTTTGAGTTTTATTCATTTAAATCATAAGTGAATAGTAACTACTTAGAATAGGAAAATATACCCGATTTTTCCAATAATTGGTATCAGAGCCGAAGATTTCTACCTAGGCATTTGTGTTGTATTTTGTTTGTTTTCTATTGGAATATAGTTGTTAGTTGTTGTAATTTGAAGAAATGACGGAAGCAAAATTTCTTTCAAACAAAGGCCAATCATCCACATCAGGCATAACTATGGTGATGAATGCAAGGTTCGAGGTGGTGAAGTTTGATGAAACCAGTCATTTCGGCATATGGAAAGGCAAAGTTCTAGATACCCTGTTTCAAAAAGGTCTAGATATCGCCATTGAAGAAGAGAAACCAGATGGAGAAAATGAAGTCGAGTGGGAAAATATCAACCGATTGGCATGTGGTACAATCTGTTCGTGTCTCTCAAGAGAAGAAAAGTACACATTCATGAAGGATATATCCGCAAGTAAGTTGTGGAAGGCATTGGAGAACAAATTCATGAAGAAGAGTGGACAAAATCAGCTCTATTTGAAGAAGAAGTTGTTCCATTTTGAATACCTTCTAGGTACCACATTATTGCTTTTAATCGATTAGTAGTAGATTTGTAAATATGGATGAAACTTTTAAAGATGAAGATTTAGCCTTGATGTTGTTAGTTTCTCTTCCCGATGAGTATGATCACCTTATTACGAGCTTACTCATTGGGAAGGATAAAATGTCTTTTGAGGAAGTTTGCACTGCTTTGTATAGTTATGAAATTAGAAAGAAAGATAAAAAAGAAAGCAGGAATGAACAGCAGAGACACTGTCTGTAAGACGACGTCCGTAAACACAACAGAAAGGATGGAAAGGTAGATCTCTATCAAAAGGAAGGCTTGGTAAAGATGAATGTGCCTTTTGTAGTGAAAAAAGCCTTTGAAAGAAAAATTGTCTGAAGTTGCAAAAGAAAGGAAAAGTTATGCCGTCTGATGCATACGTAGCTAAAAGCAATTCAAATTCAAATTTTGCATTAGTTGGTTTGTCAACAGCATCCCATCCTGGTGATTGGATTTTTGATTCAACATGTACCTTCCATATGTCTCCTAATAAGGAGTGATTCTTTAACTTTGAAGAACTAGACGGTGGAGTTGTTTTCATGGGTAATGACTTTCCATGCAAAGTTTCGGGGATTGGTACAATTCATTTGAAGAATCAAGATGGTTCAACCATGGTCTTGATGGATGTTCATTATGTTCCAGATATGAAGAAGAATCTCATTACTGTGGGAGTCTTAGAATCAAAAGGCTTCACTGTGACCATACAAAATGGGGCATTGAAGGTTACTTCTAAAGCACTTGTGGCGATGAAATTTGTTTGGAAGAATAACTTGTACTACTATCTTGGTAGTATGGTTATTGGGACAACATCAATAGTAGTTTTAGAGGAAGAAAGAGATCAGAAACTACCAAGTTGTGGCATATGCGTTTGGGACATGTTGGTGAAGAAGCTTTATAGATTCTGGTAAAGCAAGGCTTGTTAAAAGATGCAAGAACCGACAAGTTGAAATTTTGTAAGCATTAGGTATTGGGGTAGTCAAAAAGAGTAAGCTTTGGCACTACTCTTCATAATACAAAGGGCATTTTGGATTACATCCATACTGATGCATAGGGGCCAACAAGAAATCCATCCATGAGTGGCAAACATTTTTATGTCACTTTCGTTGATAACTTCTCTAGAAGAGTTTGAGTGTATCTCATGAAAAAAAAAGGATGAAGTGCTGGGAATTTTTCTCAAGTGAAAGAAGTTGATCGAGACTTAGATTGGTAGAAAGATTAAGCATTTGAGGTCTAATAATGGCACTGAGTATACAAATGATCCATTTATGAACGTTTGTGAAGAAGAAAGGATAATGCGACACTTCACTATTCAAAAAACACCATAACAGAACGGAGTTTCAGAACGTATGAATCAAACTTTATTGGAGAAGGTTCAGTGTATGTTGTCAAATGATATGTTAGGCAAGTAGTATTGGGCTTAGGTTGTGACATATGCATGTCATCTCGTCAACTATCTACCATCGTCTACTCTTGAAGGCAAAATGCCTATGGAGGTATGGTCTAGAAAACCTGCTAGAGATTATGATTTCTTACATGTGTTTGGTTCTATTGCATACTACCATTTAATGGAATCAAAGTTGGATTAAAGAGCCAAGAAAGATATATTTTTTGGGATCTCTTCTGGTTCTAAGGGATATCGACTATGGTGCCTTGAAACAAAAAAGATAATCTTCAACAGAGATGTTACCTTTGATGAATCTACCTTGTTGAGAAAGGTAACTGAGAAGATTGATGACACTTTGGAATAAGTGAAGCAAACTTAGAAGCAGGTGGAGCAAACTCTGAAACAGGTGGAGTTTGAACGTAGAATTGTTAATCTAGTTAGGGAAGATTAGACAGAAATTGATCCTCTATTGACAGAAGATGAATCAGATGAAGAGGTTTTAACCCAAGAACCTTCACAACAACAAGAAGAAACTACAGTTGATATGCCATGATGAGAAAATATCAAAGTGCCTACTCGATACAAAGATTTTGAAGACATACTTGCTTAGTTTAAGAATACGGTGGCCTATGTACTTTCAGTTGTGCATGATGATGTTCCTTCCATATATAAAGAAGCAATCAGAAACCCTGAAGTTGAAAGATGGAAGGAAGCCATGGATGAAGAACTTTTGTCCCTTCAGAAGAATAAGACATGGAAGTTCACACAACTACTTAAGGGTAAGAAGGTAATTGGCTATAAATGGGTGTTTGCAAAGAAAGAAGGTTTTCCTAACAAAGATGGTGTTTGCTACAAGGTAAGGTTGGTGGCTAAGGGCTACCCTCAGAAGGAGGGAATCAATTATAATGAGGTATTTTCTCCAGTAAAAAAAACATTCCTCCATTAGAAATTTATTGGCCTTGGTAGCACAGTTGGATTTGGAACTAGTTCAACTTGATGTGAAAACCACGTTTTTACATGGTAACTTAGAAGAGGAAATCTATTTCAACTGGCTGGTGCTCTAAAAGGAGTAAACACATAACCAGTAGTTGACCGACGCTTATCTAAATCTCTTGCATAGTTAAAATCACAATATCTGACTGCATATTGGCCAATGATATTATCCTACTGAAATACTAAACCAACATCTACAGTATTTAGAATATATCGTAGAATCCATTTCACAGCTAACTAATGTCCTTTACCAAGATCATGCATGTACCTACTTATGGCACCAACCGCATGTGAAATGTCAGGTCTTGTACACATCATTGCATACATCTAGCTACCTACCGCATTTCTCATTCTACATCTTTCTTAGGAGATAATTGAGCACTAAGTTCAAATTGAGGAACAAGCAGAGTACTTATAGGTTTTGTTTGTTCATTCATACCAAAACATTGTAGTACCTTATTCAAATATTGACTCTGGGTCAAACTAAGCTTCCCTTCACAAGATTAGTTGGGTTATTGATAGTGGAACCTCCATTCATGCTACATCTCGAGAGGACTTCTTTACATCCTATACAGTAGGTGACTTTGGGACAGTGAAGTTGGGTAATGATGGCTTGGTTAAAGTCATTAGTATTGGAGATGTGTGTTTGGAGATGAATAACGGCACAAGGCTACTTCTTAGAGAAGTAAAACATATTCCTGAAATTTGTTTGAACTTGATCTCTACAGGTAAACTTGATGATGAAGGATATTGCAATACCTTTAGTAATGGTCAATGGAAACTTACTAAAGGTGTTATGGTTATTTCTAGTGGGAACAATCATTCCATGTTGTATATACTACAAACAAGACTCTTCAAAGGTGTTATTAATGTTGTGATAGATGAGCTCATAGAAGAATTGTGGCATAAGAGACTTGCTCACATGAGTGAGAAAGACTTGCCAGTATTGACTAAAAAGAATCTTCTTTCTGGAATGAATGATGTTTGTTTAAGAAGATGTACTCATTGTTTGGTAGGGAAGAAAAATAGAGCTTCTTTCAAGAGTTCCCCTCCTTCAAGAAAACAATACATACTTGATTTGGTACATTTAAATGTATGTGGTCCTATGAAGACAAGAAATTTGGGTGGTGCCAATTATTTTGTGACCTTCGAAGATGATTGTTCAAGAAAGTTATGGGTGTACACTTTGAAGAGCAAAGATCAAGTATTATATGTGTTTAAATTGTTTCAAGCCTTAGTTGAGAGAAAACCTAGGAAGAAATTGTGGTGCATCAGAACAAATAATGGAGGAGAGTATTTAGGTCCTTTTGATGAGTATTGTAGGCATTAGGGCATTCGACATCAAAAGACACCTCTTAAGACTCCTCAGTTAAATGAGTTGGCTAAGAGAATGAACAAGACATTGGTTGAAAGAGTAAGATGTCTTCTTTCGTAGGCTTAGTTGCCAAGATCTTTCTAGGGTGAAGCTTTGAATATAGTTGTACATGTTCTTAATCTCACACCATGCGTTCCTCTTCAGTTTGATGTACCAAATATATTTTGGACTGGGAAAGATGTTTCTTATGATCATCTTTGCGTTTTTGGTTGCAAGGCATTTGTGCATATACCAAAAGACGATAGATCTAAGCTCAATGTGAAGACTCGACAATGTATCTTTGTTGGTTATGGTTTGGATGAATTTGGCTACAAATTTTATGATTCAGTTGAGAAGAAACTAGTAAGGAGTCGTGATGTTGTGTTTATAAAAGATCAAATTATACAAGATGTTGAGAAGATAGAAAAAAGGGGTCCATCAGTATAGCGGTGATTTGATTGACCTAGATCCGGTTCCTTTATCAATACAGATGAAACAAAATGTTCAAGATGACCAACAGGGTTCAAATGATGCAGATATGCAAGCTAAAATAGATCAGCAAATTATTGATCAGTTACCAGAACCAGAAATTCCACCCAAAAGGTCTACTAGAGACCGACGCCCTTCCAGACGGTATGATACAGATGAGTATGTGTTATTGACAGATGAAGGAGAACCTCAATGTTATGCAGAAGCGATGGAAGATGGAAACAGAGCACACTGGGTTGGTGCTATAGAAGATGAGATGCAATCATTGTATGACAATCACATATTTGAGCTGGTAAAGTTGCCTAAGGGTAAGAAAGCCTTGAAGAACAATTGGGTCTACAAGGTGAAGTAAAAAGAACATAATTCATGATGCTTATTTTTCGCAAGTGTATGAATCGATCAAGTAATAAAGTGTACAAAAGTACGGATATCGAACCCACAAGGAATGGCGTTACTAAGTACCAAAATTTACTAACCCTAATTTTATTTGAAAACTGAATTGTTGAAATTTTTTTAAAAGAAAATTAACATGAAACTAAACGCAAATAACAAAATTTAATGTTGTTCACAAATGATTAAAAATGCTAAGGCATTTGATTTTGCTAAATCAATTCAATCCGATTTCTAGTCATGTTATATGCGAATCAAAGCTAAAAGTGATGGTTGAAAAACCCAAACTTATCTAATACTCTCTCTCAAGTTATATTAGAATTACTTATCTATGAAAACCAACTATATTTCTATGAAGATTTAATCACAAATAAGCACATTATGATTTATGGAATTTCTAGAATAACCACATACATCATGCATTAGGTGTCAAACTCGCATTCAACATACGGTATTTATCACAAGAAGCATTCATTACACATCTCCTCTCGGTCTCAATATAATGCAACAAATCATCTAAATCTTGATCATAAATTTAAAAGCATTAAGCATGGAAATAAATACTCAACTTGAAAACAATGAATTCATATAACAATAACAAAAGAAATCAGATTTCCTTGATTTAACTACATCATAGCCTTAGCAAAAACGAATTAGTTCATAACGGAAATAAGAACAACCATTATTTCAATTGAATTCATGAATAACAAATCAGAATAAAATGCAGAATATGAAGGCTAAGGAGAAGAGATGAAAAACTCTTGAAGATGAAGACTTTATCATTTTATTGCTCTATGTTGATGACATGTTTATTGTTGGCATAAATTCTTCAAGGATTGATAATTTGAAGAGATGAAAAACTCTTGAAGATGAAGACTTGGTAGCAACAATGGTGATGATCCTTCAAGCTTCTCCAAACTTTCTCTCCAAAATTGCCTTTCCTCCTCCAAAAATGACTCAGATTTTGTTCTCTCTGCCGTCCCCCTCTTTTTCCATCATATTATATTTATAGATCTAGGGTTTGGGGGGCAATTTTGGAACAAAACAACCAAAAAATCTATTTTCGGACGAAACTCGCCGGCGGCGAAATTGTTCTCGCCGCGGCGAGATTTCTAGAAAACTTACGATTTTGGTTCCGCTCAATCTCGCCGGCGGCTAGATTATTGTGGCCGGCGGCGAGATTCACTTGGCCAGTGGCTAGATTGATTTGGCCGGCGGCGAGATTGATTTGGCCGGCGGCAATATTCACTTGGCCGGCGGCGAGATTGCTGTGCCAAAATCCGTGCTCCCTGCATGATTTTCAACGTTTTCTCCGTAAGGTTTTCGCCAGCGGCGAGAATATTCTTGCCGGCGGCGAAATTCCAAATTTTGAAATTTTGTTTTCTTTTTATTTGTACTCAATCCCAGTCATTGAAATTGGTCCCGAACTTCTCCAAAATTATGATTTTACCTTAAATTGCACTTTAAACACGAAATACCCGTGAAATGACATTTGTGGATTAAATAATCAAATAAACGTAATTTTCACACAAATATCAACCTTTAAATCATAACAAAAATGTAATATGTTGACTCTTATCAACAACCCCAACCAGCTTCTTGCTAGTCTCTAGCAAGAAAAGCGATCTATGAATAATTTCAAAGGAGACATTAAAAGAAAAATTCAAAGGAAATTTATTCTATTTGCAACATTACATTAAGCGTATGCAATAAGCCTTTAAACCCCTAGGCGGCCCTAGTAGGACGAGTTGTAGTCTCGTGAGGGCTTCCAGTGATGATACCCACAAACATCTTACCTATAACTATCCTAACTTAAAACAATAAAATCACATAACAAATAATTTGCACAAATGTCTCAAAAATTGTAAATAACACTTAACATATAGAATAATTAAATGTCACCTAAGCTTTAAGAAATCTCAAATGCCAATTTCACTTTTGTTATTAACTCTTAAACATCCATCAAACCACAAACCAATAGCCATAATGCCCGGATAATATTATGCATAATATCCACAAACAAAAAGGTGAAATCTCAAACTCCATAGGCTCACTTTTCAAACCTCTCTCCACTAATGAAGGAAAATACACCACTTTGGATCAATAGGACGTTATGAGGCTTGTAATGTTAGGCTTAGGTATTTGGTTAAGAAAGAACAGGAAGTGTCAAAATACAAATAAGGGCACTTATTAGATTAAACACAACCAATTAAGTAAAAGAGTAACACCATTTAACCCAAATTGTTTCTTCCGATCATAACCCATTTTTTCACAGATAAACAAAGTTCTTCCTCAATCTTTCACCTCAATACATCCATCACTAACACTCTTTTATTTACTAGAATGTGAAGGCTTTCTTCTTCTTCTTCTTTTTTTGTTTTTTTTTTTCATCCTTACTCCAATTGCTCTTGAAAAGACATAACCCCCAACCAATTTCTTCCAATATATGTGGAAGATTTCTCCAATTCCTCTTGAAAAGTTTGTGTTCAAAATTAAGTGCTCTTAACAAATAAGGTAGGAATTATATATATATATATATTCGGCTCAATAGAAGGTAGGTTATATAAGGCAAAAAGAAAGAAAAGTAAGGCTAACAATATATTTAAATAGGCTCAAAGAGGTTACTAGTGATATAAGGATAACAAGGTAGGCTTAAAATGGCACAATCGATCCAAAAATGGCCTACATCATATCCTAAATAGTGCAATTCCAAATTATTTCGCCTCAAGAGGTTTTCAAATGAGTTCTAGAGTTTGTTGAGATCACAAAAATGTCCATGAAAAATTCGCACATAAGACTTCTCTAAGCATTTAGACTAATCAACCAAATCACACCACATACCAAAAGAGTCACCAACTAGGTAAAATCAACATTTGAAATTCTCTTTAAATCGAAGCAAAATTTAATGTCATCTAACAGCTACTTGTTATCACAATCACATTATTATCATCAACGTGCAAATTAAAATAAAAAATCAAAATCAAAATAAGACAATAAAAAAATTAAATCAAAATGTAGAAAAATAAATGGAAAATCAAAATTAAACACAACTAAACACACAAATAAAACTACTAAAAATAAAGGGGAGAAAAGATTTACCGTTTACCGCACCCCCAACCAAAACCTTACATTGTCCTCAATGTAAGAAAGGAAAGAGAGATCTCCTTTCCGTCGGCGGTGAAACTGCCCTTGTCGGTAGTGAACGTAAGATTTTTTTTTCTTAGATGGGATTGCATTGGCTTTAGCTCAATCTTGTTGGCTCCATTCTTTACCACTAAGGTTGGAGTTTCATTTGTTCCCAACTCCTTAAATTTTTCATCACTACACAAATATTCATTAGGTGCTGCCAGTAATTCGGAACATTGTCTCATCCCCTTATCTTCCTCCTCAATTGTTGCATATTTCACAAGGCAAGCTTCTAGTGGTAGCAATGGAGTTCTCTCCTCAAAAGTTTCCGAGATTAACCCATCAAGAGTGTTAATTTGAAAACAAGAATGTACATCACTTGGAAATTTTATTTCTTCAAAAACATCAAAAGTTATTTGTTCATCTTGCACCCGTAGAATGAGCTTTCCTTGCTGAACATCAATCAATGTTCTTCCAGTTGCAAGGAACGATCTCCCCAATATCAACGGTATCTCTCTATCTTCCTCCATGTCAAGCACCACGAAATCTACAGGGAAAATAAATTTGTCGACTTTAATTAAAACATCCTCAATTACCCCTAGAGGGTATTTCACCGATCGATCCGCTAATTGTAAAGAGATTGAAGTGGGCTTCACTTCTCCCAGGCCTAGTTTCCTGAAAACAGAAAGTGGCATCAAATTAATGCTTGCTCCTAAATCACATAGGACTTTATCAAAATTGCAACTCCCTATAGTACAAGGTATAGTAAAACTCCCTGGGTCTTTCAATTTCTGTGGCAGTTTTCTTTGAAGAACTGCACTGCACTCCTCATTTAGCATGACAGTTTCATAATCTCCCACTTCCTTTTCTTTGATAGAATTTCCTTCATGAATTTTGCATACTTCGGCATTTGTTCCAACAACTCTGCAAAAGGAATGTTAATATGCAATTTCTTAAAACTATCCAAAAATTTATCAAATTGATTATCAAGCTTTTTCTTATTCAATCTTTGAGGATATGGGATAGGAGGCTCATATTTCGCATATGGGGAAGGTTGAATATCTTGGGATCTTGAAGGATTTTCTTTAGATTCTTCCATCTTTTTCTCCGATTTCCTCTGCCTTTCAAGTTCTTTACCATTTCTCAATGTGATAGCCTTTGCATGTTCTGTGGGATTTATTGTGTCACTAGGTAGTGATCCTTGAGACCTTTCTGCAATCTGCTTTGAAAGCTGCCCCAGTTGGTTTTGGATGTCCCTGTTGATTGCCTCTTGATTTCTGAAATTTGCTCTCGTCTCATCAATGAACTTTCCCAAAATTTCTTCCAAATTTGTTTGTTTCTTCTCTTGGGGTTGGTAGGAAGATGATGACGATTTGAATCCCCCTTGGTTATTTTCCCATGAAAAATTTGGATGATTCCTCCAATCTGGATTGTAGGTGTTTGAATATGGGTTATGTTGAGGTTTTTGGAAATTTGAAACATAATTTGCTTGCTCAGCAGTTGGTGAAGCAAATGGATTTCCAACTTGGCACTCGATACTAGCATGATTTCCACCACATAAATCACATTGTGTAGTTGGTTTGGATTCTAACTTGGATGACAAAGAATCCATTTTTCTTGAAAGAGCAGCAACTTGAGCCGACAAAGCATTCACTGAATCAATTTCATGCACTATTGCTGGTCTTTTTGCAATTACCCGCTCTAAATGCCATTGATTGTTGTTTTCTGCCATAATCTCTAACAACTCATGAGCATCCTCCGGTGTTTTTCCCATTAAAGACCCTCCAGCTGCAGCATCAATCATTGCCCGATAGTTTGAAACCAACCCATTATAAAATGTAGAGACTTGTAGCCAAATTGGTATACCATGATGTGGGTATTTCCTCAACATTTCTTTGAATCTTTCCCAAGCTTCATACAATGATTCTTGGTCATATTGTGTAAAAGATGTGATTTCATTCCACAATTTTGCCGTCTTAGCAGGAGGAAAGAACTTGGACAAGAATTTCTGAACCAATTCATTCCATGTCGTAATTGATCCCGGTGGTAATGAGTTTAGCCACTCCTTGGCTTTATCCCGAAGTGAAAAAGGAAAAACCCTCAATCTTATAGCATCTTCAAACACACCATTTATCTTGTAAAGATCACACACCTCCAAAAAGTAAGAAATATGTGCATTTGGATCATCTTTTGACATTCCCCCAAACTGATTTGATTGAACCATTTGGATAAAGGATGGTTTTATCTCATAGTTATTGGCTTGAACAGTCGGCCTCCTTATACCTGAAATAGTTCCAGTAACATTAGGTGTAGCATAATCCTTCAAAGCTCTACGATTTCCACCTCCCTCAACAAATGGTGGATCCATGGTTGATTGTCTATTAGGAGCTGAGGTTGAACGTCTTCTCTCTCGGTTTAGACGCCTATATGTTCTATCAATCTCCGGATCAAATGGAAGAAGGTTAAGGCTTCTTGTACCTCTCATACAAAAATCCTACAACCTGAAAATCAACTAACACAAAAACAACAAAAAGTTACTTTTTTTTTATATTTATAAAATAAAATAGCAAAATAAACAAAATTAAAAATGAAAGAAAGATAAAGCAAATTAACTTCAAATTAAAACTAAGATTAGGTAGTATCGATATTAATAAAATCAAACCATTCCCCGGCAACGGCGCCAAAAACTTGATGCTTATTTTTCGCAAGTGTACGAATCGTTCAAGTAATAAAGTGTACAAAAGTACGGATATCGAACCCACAAGGAATGACGTTACTAAGTACCAAAATTTACTAACCCTAATTTTATTTGAAAACCGAATTGTTGAAATTGTTTTAAAAGAAAATTAACATGAAACTAAACGCAAATAACAAAATTTAATGTTGTTCACTAATGATTAAAAATGCTAAGGCATTTGATTTCGCTAAATCAATTCAATCCGATTTCTAGTCATGTTATATGCGAATCAAAGCTAAAAGTGATGGTTGAAAAACCCAAACTTATCTAATACTCTCTCTCAAGTTATATTAGAATTACTTATCTATGAAAACCAATTATATTTCTATGAAGATTTAATCACAAATAAGCATATTATGATTTATGGAATTTCTAGAATAACCACATACATCATGCATTAGGTGTCAAACTCGCATTCAACATACGGTATTTATCACAAGAAGCATTCATTACACATCTCCTCTCGGTCTCAATATAATGCAACAAATCATCTAAATCTTGATCAGAAATTTAAAAGCATTAAGCATGGAAATAAATACTCAACTTGAAAACAATGAATTCATATAACAATAACAAAAGAAATCAGATTTCCTTGATTTAACTACATCATAGCCTTAGCAAAAATGAATTAGTTCATAACGGAAATAAGAACAACCATTATTTCAATTGAATTCATGAATAAAAAATCAGAATAAAATGCAGAATATGAAGGCTAAGGAGAAGAGATGAAAAACTCTTGAAGATGAAGACTTTATCATTTTATTGCTCTATGTTGATGACATGTTTATTGTTGGCAGAAATTCTTCAAGGATTGATAATTTGAAGAAGCAGTTGAGTAAGTCCTTTGCCATAAAGAACTTGGGGCCAGCAAACCATATTATTGGTATTCGAATTTGTTGAGACAAGAAAAGAAAGAAGTTGTACATGTCACAGGAACGGTACATCAACAAGGTACTTGAAAGGTTCAATATGGATAAAGCTAAAGTGGTTTCTTCTCCTTTATCTAATCACTTTAAGTTGAGATCTAGTCAAGGCCCTTCAACAGATAAAGAGAAGAAAGATATGGAAAAGGTTCCATATGCCTCAGCAATAGGAAGCTTAATGTATGCAATGGTGTGTACGAGGCCAGACATAGCTCATACAGTTGGAGTTGTTAGTCGTTTTCTTTCGAATCCAGGAAGAGAGCATTGGGATGTAGTAAAGTGGATTATGAGATATCTTCGAGGTACTTCCAAGTTAACACTTAGCTTTGGAATTGGAAAACTAGTGTTTATTGGATACACTGATTCAGATTTGGCAAGAGATGAAGATTCTCGTAAGTCTACTTCAGGTTATCTAATTACTTTCTCTGGTGAAGCAGTTTCTTGGCAATCAAGATTGTAAAAGTGTGTTGCACTTTCTACAGCAGAGGTAGAGTTTGTTGTGGATGAAACAGTTCTTGAGAGAACTTGATTTCAAGCAATATAAATATGTGTTGTTTTGAGATAATCAGAGATCTATTCACCTAGCGAAGAACTCGACATTTCACTCAAGATCAAAGCATATGGATGTGAGGTATCATTGGATAAAGGATACCCTTAACAATAGGTTTCTTGAACTTGAGAAAATCTATACTGATGAGAATGGATCTGACATGCTAACAAAAGAAGTGTCAAGAGAAAAACTTAAAGTTTGTTGTTCAATTGCCAGGATGACGGATCCTTCCATCTAATTGGAAAAAGGAGATTTGTTGGGTTTTTCTCTTATTTGGAGTAGCCTAAGTGAAACCCATGTGACTTAAAAGCCCATGAATTAAGATGGGGAAATTGTGTCATTTCATTGCTTCATTAATAAACCCATTTAGGGTTTGTTGAGTGTGTATTCTGAAAAGAAAAATTAAGAGCATCAGCTAGAGAAATCTACAGAAAAAGAAAAGCAGAAAAGCTTTCAGTTTTTACTCTCTAGCAAGCCTTCATCAAGTGCTCTGATGGAAGGTTGTTTGTTGTCTGATTAAGCTGACATTTTGTAGGCAGGTTCATGACTCAAGAATATTTAATCTGTACGGTGGGATTTGGATTTGGATCACTGGTTTGGGAAAATATGAGCCGTGAACAGTGACTACGAAATTGAGTTAGATCTCTCCATTTTTCTTGAAATAATTGTTAGTTTCCAAGAAGTGTATTCTTGATGAATTTGTTGATTGTTTGCCTATAGTTTTATCTAGAGAGAACTGTTATACAATTGTTTCTTGATAGTGGAAGTTTTGAGAGAGGAGTGTCGTGGTTGTTTCCTTCCTACACTAGGAAGGTTTTTCCACATAAATGGCTTGTGTTGATTTTGTGCATGTTTTTCATTTTGAGCTCTTTTTATTTGTTTCCTAAAAGATTCACACAAAGAAGGAGAATATGTTTAATTCCACTATTTGGAGAGCTTGATTAAGTTCGTATTAAAATTGTGATTTTCCTAACAGTTATGCTATACAATTAAAGATAATTTACTAAACATTTTCATTTTAAAGTCACTCAACTTTAGCAGAGGTTGTTTGTTACTTCTTTTGATTTTTTTCTTTGCTCTTTGACTTTCAAGTATGGGTTGCTCAAATGACTTAACTTTGGGTAATTTGATAATATTCAATGTTACTCTAAAGGTTCCTTTAAAAACCTTGGTTTCTCTGTGGCTTCTTTTGTTTTAGTTTGTTTACAACCATAGCTCTTTTACTTAATGAGATCATGGAGCTTGTATCTTGCCATGGTATGTATTTTATAATTTTCTTAAGTATTTTCTTATGCACAATAGGGTTCTTGGTATTCTTGAGCATTGATTTAAAGCCGGTACAAATTTCTATTGAGTTTCAAGTTATCTCGTGGTGATATAGCAAAGTGGTGGATAGGTACACACAATGTGTGACAAAATGACCAAGTGAGATATGTTCAAAATGTAACTATAAATTAATCGACTCAAATGCAGAATAAATAAATTAAAGAGATCGAAAACAAGTAAAGTAAGGATCTTAACTCCAATTATTAAATTGTTCTTCAAGCTCTAAGAATCATCAAAGCTGAAGTGCTCTCTGTGTTTGGAACTTGTAAGCTCTCAACAGTACTCAAAGTAGATGGTGTATTGCACTAGAATTGTGTGTTGAGCTTAGAAATCATAACACCCTTTTATAGTCGTGTTTCTCATCAAAATATTGGCATATGTTACAACTTCAGTCATAATCGATGAGCTCTTCAATAACAAAAATGTTTGGATCATTAAATGATCTGTTAAAGAAAAACGGAAATGAAAATTAAAAA
Organism: Hippophae gyantsensis; assembly: GCA_030763125.1. NCBI lineage: Eukaryota > Viridiplantae > Streptophyta > Magnoliopsida > Rosales > Elaeagnaceae > Hippophae > Hippophae gyantsensis. The sequence continues at coordinate 33,125,742 of CM061030.1, forward strand.
TGGAAAACGAATGAATCGGTTACACAAAAATGTGTTTGCTTTGGTGCTAGTCTCTTGTTATGAAAATTATACGCCACTATTCGTTATCTCTTGTAGCCAAAAGATGGCTGTTGTGAGTTTGAGTGTACACTCATATTAGGGTGTGTGCACCACCGTACGTTGTCTTTTGTAGCCATAATGTGGCTTCTGAAAGTTGGATGTACCCTCTTATTGGTTTTGTGTCTCATTAATTTTGGGAAACTAAAGATATCAAGATGCAAAAATTATGTTCCCCATAGTGTGCAGAAAGTCATAATGGAGCATTGACATGCTTTGGTTTATTGATGGAAAAGAGCTTTGGCCTGTTACTAGTGGGCAAACTTGATGATAATTACTGCAATGGTAACTGCTTAAATTTTTAGAAGATATTTTACTCTTGAAAAATTGCCAATTGTTGGAACTTGACACCATGAGATGTGATTGAATATTATATTTTTGTGAATTGGCAGGACTAACTGCAGTGTTTGCTCTTTAAGTTTCCATGGATCTATCTTAGAGTTTCATATAAATTTTTTTCCTTCTAATTAATATATTTTTAAGGTTAATGAAAAGTTGTAACATGTTTGATTTATAAAAGGTAAAGTTGTATGCGTTAAAAAAAATACATGTGATAATTTTTAATTGAAGGGATAGAGACGAGACTGCCGTAAGACATAAAATCTAGATACTAAATTTGGTACATTAAGTTTTTTAAGAAAATAAATTAAATATAGTATTTTTAAAAGTTGATATTTTTTGAAGATTAAAATAATATTTTTTTTAAAAATAAAAATCCAAAAACATATATTATTTTCTCAAGGAAAAAATATTTTTTCTCTCTTGGAGTGTTTTTTAAAATATAATTTTCATCTCGTTTATAAATTACATAATTTTTAATTAAAAAATTATATTATGCTTACTTAAACGCTTTAGAGAGAGAGAGAAATGAATGATACAAAAGATTAAGAAAAGAGAGATTAAATGATTTTTTTTAAAGAAAGTGAGATCTTTTGATTTTTTTATTTTAAACAATAAAAAATTAATATTTTTTAAAAATTTGGATTTTACCTAGAAATTATTAGATTAAATATACTCAACTTAAAAGAAATAAAACTAAAATGTCATTATTAAAGTGTTAGAGGATCATTTGGACACTAATCATAATTTTTTAATTGATAATGTATCATTTATCATTATTTTTTAAGTAAAATAATGTATAATACGATATAAACAAATAAACAAATATTTATAAATTAATGAAAAATTAATAATTGAACTTGTATAATTTGAAATTATATGTGGTGACTTAAATTTGTAGCAATATTTAGTGATAAATTGAATATTTATTTTATTTTATAAAAAATAAGTTCAAAATCAAAATTTCATCAAAACTTAGCAAAATTCACATTTGAAGAAATGGATTTCTTAGTCTTCCACCTAGTTTATGTTTTAGATAGTAAAAAATTCCACAATTTTGCTTGAAATTTTTAAAATTTTATTTCTTGTTCTTACCTTTTTTTTTCAAGAAAAAGTTCTTCAAATAAAAAGGATGATAACCTCGTTTTATCATTTAGAGCATCGACTTAATAAAAGAAGTTAACTTTGAGCTAATAATAAGCGTAGTCAAAATTATCATCTGTAAACTGTACGTAAAACCCACTCTTAAAACCATGACCTTATGAGTATAATACCAATTGAGATACCAAATAGTCTATCCCAATGACATTATTCCTTTGTTCTTGGTTGATGTTTAATATTTTTTAATAGAAAAGTTAAAAACCCTTACAAGTCTAAGAGCTATATGGGTGAAAATGTGAAATGAAATTAGGTGTTTTAAACATGTAACTAGAAGAGTTTACTCGTCAACAACCTAATAATGATATTGAGAAAACTAGTAACTATTAAAGAAAAATTGTTTACAAAGCCAACTAAAACTACCAAATTCACAATAACTATAACATCTTTAAGGTTTAGTGAAAACATTAGTCAATCCGAAGATAATACATTTTATTTTATGATGGTTATCTATCCTTTTATAGAATGGTATATTGGTATATGTTCATTATTTGGTCCCTTAGAAGGACATTTTTGAAATATCTTCAACCACTGAGAGTGCAAGGAGATGTTTGATATATCTTCAACCATAAGTAAAATTCGTTGACAAATAAGTATCAAACCTCTAAAAAATACAAATAAAGAAAGGGGATTCAATTTGTGATGCAATGTTGTGCATGGTGCAAATAGGCACCATTTCAGTCCTTTTGTGAAGAGAACACTTACGCCAATTGATATATTGCAGGTTCAGAAGACGTAATTTATATACACCCAAAGCGAAGTGGGGTTAAAGCAATGAAATTCCAAGGCAAAAAAGGTAAAAACACAAACATTATGCCAAAACAAAATAATCAAGAAAACAAGAAATGACATTTTCGTGTTGAAAATCAATATCAACTCAATAAATGAAGTGGTTCAAGAGAGTTGTTGAAAATCATCACTAACTTAATAAATGGAGTGGTTGAAGGATGTAGAAAATAGAAGTGTGTAGAATATGATAATATTTGTGTGGCTATAATTATTTCTTAATTTTATATTTGTGTGGTGTAGATTGCATGGTGGGAACTATAAATAGCTTGTCTTGTATTTGGTTTAATCATCCCATCAAAAACAAATAAGTCTTTGTATTCTTATTCTTAGTTTGAGTATGAGTTGAGAGCTTTTTCTTTAAGTGTTTGTATTTTTTTTTCAATTTTTGAGTTGTCTTTGAAAGGTGTTATAATGTCTTTTATTATGGGTATAATACAAGTAGTTTGTTTACTTGTTTGGATCCAATATTAGTAAATTTAGAGTTATGTATTCTAAATTTTACTCATCAAAAAGCAAAACAAAATAAGAAAAAGAAAGAAATAGATTTTCCTTTTCGATTTAAACAACATCAAAATTGTATTATTTAATTATTGGCAGCATCAATAACAATTTGGAACTGCCTCCTTAGAACGTCTCACAAGCTATAGATTTCCTTTTCCTCACATTGAATCTTCATCTTATTAACTTTTAGTTTCACACCCTGTTATTTATTATTGGCCCAAAAATAGTTTTTTCCAACCCAAAGCCTAAAACCCATTTGCTCTTGAACCCTGATCAGCTCTTATATATATATATATATATATCTGTGTGTGTGTGTGTGTTTGTTTGTTTCTGCGAGATGTAGAACTGCCACTGGGAAAATAAGATAGAGAACAGAACAGCAACTGGCAACTACTAAATCCAAAAGAAAACGAGCAAAAGCTACCAAAGACAGAGAGCAGAAACAAAGAGAGAGTGAAGAGAAGCAGCGTTGTTTAATTGTTTTTGCTGTGGATTTGGCCAATGCAAGTGGTTCTAATGACTTGTTAAGATTACATTCAAGGAAATAGTTTCTAGACATTTTTCAACCAAATAAATTGTAGAACAGAGAGGAAGAAGAGTTTTGGGATCTACTACCTTGTTGTTTTCTTCCTACAGTTTCGTGTCGTAGTTGCCGCTAATTATCTTCCATCTCATTTGTATGGTAATATTTGATTTAATAGTAAGTTTGTTAATTTATCTTGCTATATATTACCAGTAAATTAGAGGAGGATATTTTCTAAATGTATTTTGGATTTTGGTATAATTTGTGAAGCTCTCTGAAAATTGGTGTTTGTATCTCCATTTGGTTATTAGTGGATTTTCCTCGGTGTGCCGTCGTTAGTGGAGTAAACTTTTCACATTGAAAAGTTGAACCACTTAAATCATTGTGTGCCATTTATGTTCTTACTGCTTATTATTTTGTTGTTACTCATTATTATATATTTGTGCAACCAAAATTGGACCCGATCTTCGCTTCCGTATGTGCTAATTTATAACAAATTGGTATTAGAGCATTGGGTTATTCTGCTATTTATTGGAACTGATCAAGTTTACTCTTTTGGATTTATTTTGAGATTCTAGTTATCTAATTGGTTTCATATTTTTTGGGTTGTGCTTCTGTTTATTTAATATTGGGTTTTCTATCATGGCGGTAAAATATGAAATTAAAAATTCAATGGTAGAAATGATTTCAGTCTATGGCGTATGAAGATGCGGGCCATATTAGTTAAAGAAGGGCTCGTTAAGAAACATGAAGGCAAGGATAAATTTCTAGAAAAATTGACTGATGAAGAAAAAGATGCATTGATGGAAAATGCTCTTAGTTCTATTCAGTTATCTTTGTCTGATAAGGTATTATGCGAGGTTGGTGATAAGGAATCTCCTGCTGGGTTATGGCTTAAATTGGAGAATTTGTAAATGACCAAGTCTTTGACAAGTTGGTTATATTTGAAGCAGCGTTTGTATACATTCAGAATGTCAGAAGGTACACCTTTACACAATCACCTTGATGAATTTACTAAAATTATTCGTGATCTGAAAAATGATGGTGTTAAGATTGATGATGAGGATCAAGCCTGAGTTCTATTGTGTTCTTTACCTCATTCGTTTGAACATTTTGTTGATATCATGCTATATGGGCGAGACACTATTTCTTTGGAAGATGTCAAAGCAGCTTTGAATTCTAGAGAGTTGAAGAAAAAGGTGTCTACAAGCAGTAATGATAATAGCAGTGGTTTATTTGTCAGAGGTAGAAATCAAGAAAAAGGAACAAGCAATAATAGAGGTAAGTCTAGAGCCAAATCTAGAAAAAGACAAGATAAATACAACTATTATCGTCAGGAAGGGCACTGGAAAGTAAATTGTCCAAAACTCGAAGGTAAAGGAAAAACTACCATAACGTCTTCTGTAACTAATGATGTTGTTGGTATTGCAGATAGTTCTGGTTTCGATGGTGAAAATGTTCTATCAGTATCTATTGGTTCTCTTGGAGATGTTTGGATTCTTGATTCGGGTTGCACTTACCATATGTACTCCCAATAGAGATTGGTTTGCTTCTTATCAGTCTATTGATGGGGGTGTTGTCTTGATGGGAAACAATATGTCCTGAAAGGTTATTGGTATTGGTACTGTCCGAATTAAGATGCATGATGGTATTGTTAGGACTTTGAAAGATGTTCACCATGTTCCATATTTGAATTTTTTTTATATCTTTGGGTACTCTTGATTCACAAGGCTACAATTATGTAGCTGAAGGTGGAGTTTTAAAAGTTAGTAAGGGTGCTCTCATTGTTATTAAAGGGAAATTATCACGTGGTCTCTATATGCTTCAGGGTAGCACTATTATTCGTAGTGTTTCAGTTTCGTCCTCATCAGATCAAGATTTAGACACTACCCGATTATGGCATATGCAGCTTGGGAATATGAGTGAGGCAGGGATGTCTATTTTGAGAAAATAGGATTTGCTTTGTAGTTAGAAAACTAGGAAGCTTGATTTTTGTGAGCACTGTGTTTATGGAAAGCATTATAGGGTCAAGTTCAGTACAACCATCCATAAAACGAAAGGTATTGTTGATTATATTCATTCAGATCTTTGGGGTCCTTCTTATGTTATGTCTAAGGGTGGTGCCTGGTATATGTTGACTTTTATTGATGACTTCTCTAGTTATATTTGGGTGTATTTTCTAAAGAACAAGAATGATGCGTTCTCAAAATTTGTAAAATTCAAGGCTTGTATAGAAAATTAAACAAGAAAGAAAATCAAGCATTTGAGGACTGATAATGGTTTGGAACTTTGTGACAGTCAGTTTAATGAGTTTTGTGGAAAAAAAATGGCATAGTGAGACATCGCACTATGCGTCATACACCATAGAAAAATGGAGTAGCAGAACGTATGAATAGGACTCTCTTAGAAAGAGCTCGTTGTAAGCTCTTTCAAGTTGACTTGGATAAATCCTTTTGGGCTGAAGCTTGTAACCATGCTTGCTATTTGGTGAATCGGTCTCCATCAACTGTAATTGAGTTGAAGACTCCATTTGAGGTATTCTTTGGTACTCTTGCTAATTATTATGATTTGAATTTTTTTAGTTGTCCTACTTATGCTCACGTTAATGATGGTAAACTTGAGCCTAGGGCATTGAAATGCATATTTTTGGGGTATCCTTCTGGGGTGAAGGGTTATAGATTATGGTGTGTTGAACCCAAGTCACCTAAATTTTTGATTAGCAAAGATGTTAAGTTTGATGAGTTTTCCATGTTGCAAAAGAAAAAAGAGTCTATTTTTGTAGATAAAGACCACGGTGTTAGTGAGCAGGTAGAGCTTGAGAGTGGGGATCCTAGTCAAGTGCAAAAGGGCACTTCAGATCAGCCATCTATGGATGAGATAGATGATTATGCTCATGATGTAGCAGAAGAGCAACCTGAGCAACCATATAGTATCGCTAAGGGTAAAATAATAAGAGAGATTTGACACCCTCAGAGGTACGCAGATGTAGACTTAGTTTCTTTTGCATTGTATGTGGCAGAATCTATTGAGGTACACGAACCTTCTAGTTATCATAAAGTTATCACTTGTGATGAGTCTGTTCAGTGGTTGGTTGCTATGAATGAAGAGATTGAATCACTTCATAAGAATCATACTTGGGAATTGGTGAAACCGCCTAAGGGCCAAAAGATTGTTGGAAACAAATGGGTCTTTAAGAAAAAGGAAGGTATCCTGAGGTTGAAGCAGCTAGATTCAAGGCACGTATTGTTGCAAAGGGCTATTGTCAGAAGAAGGGTATTGACTTCAATGAAGTATTTTCACCCGTTGTGAAACATAACTCTATTCGTGTGTTGCTTGCTATGGTTGCATTGTTTGACATGGAATTAGAACAACTTGATGTCAAGATAGCTTTCTTTTATGGTGAGCTTGAAGAACAAATATATATGCATCAACCAGAGGGGTTTGTTGTTCCAGGTAAGGAAGATCATGTTTGTTTATTGAAAAAGTCTTTATATGGATTGAAGCAATCCCCTAGGCAGTGGTATAAGCGGTTTGATTCTTTTATGATTGATCATGGTTACTCTAGGAGTGATTATGATAGTTGTGCTTATCATAAAAGATTTCATGATGGTTCATCCATTTATTTGTTATTTTATGTTGATGACATGTTTATTGCTTCTAAGAATAAGTTTGAGATTCAGAAATTAAAGTCTCTACTTAGTGATGAGTTTGAGATGAAAGATTTGGGTGCAGCGAAGAAAATTTTGGGCATGGAAATTTATTGGGATAGACAAGCGGGCAAGCTTTATTTGACTCAGAAAAGTTATATTGAAAAAGTTCTTGAACGCTTTGGTATGAAAGATTCTAAACCTGTGAGTACGCCGTTGGCTACGCATTTCAGGCTTTCTTTGGATTTGTCACCACAATCAGAAGAAGAAGACCAATACATGTCTCAGGTTCCATATGCTAGTGCCGTTGGTAGTTTGATGTACGCTATAGTTTGTACTCGTCTAGACATTTCACATGCAGTTAGTGTTGTTAGTAGATATATGGGTAATCCTGGTAAGGTTCATTGGCAAGTAGTGAAATGGATACTTCGGTATTTGATAGGTACATCTAATTTTGGTTTGGTATATGATGGAAGTTCTAATACTGGTTGTAGTGTTATTGGTTATGTGGACTCCGATTATGTTGATGATTTGGATAGAAGAAGATCTTTGACAGGTTATGTCTTCACTCTTTCTCATTGTGCCATTAGTTGGAAGGTTATTTTACAGTCTACAGTTGCTTTGTCTATGATAGAGGCAGAATATATGGCAGCAGCAGAAGCAGTGAAAGAATCCATTTGGCTTAGAGGTTTGGTCTATGATTTGGGTTTACAGTAGGATACTTTGTTGTATTTTGTGATAGTCAGAGTGCAATACACTTGACTAAAAATACTATGTATCATGAAAGAACCAAACACATTGATGTCAGATATCACTTCATTCATGACATTGTCTCTCATGGTGCTATTATTGTCAATAAGATAGTCACTACAGAGAATCCAACTGATATGTTAACCAAACCAGTTCCATTTAATAAGTTCAAGCATTGCTTGGACTTGATTGGTATTTGTAGAAGATGATCACCTTTTGGGGCTTTAGACGACAATTATTTGGTAATTCAAGGAATTTCATTTGAAGAATTTGTTTTATGTTTTGAGCCAAGGTGGAGATTTGTTATTTATTATTGGCCCCAAAATAGTTTTTTCCAACCCAAAGCCCAAAACCCATTTGCTCTTAAACCCTCATCTCTCTTCTATATATATATATATGTGTGTTTATTTCTGCGAGATGTAGAATTGCCACTGGGAAAATAAGATAGAGAGTAGAGCTGTAGTTGGCAACTGCTAAATCCAAAAGAAAAGGAGAGAAGTCGCCAAAGACAGAGAGCATAAACAAAGAGAGAGTGAAGAGAATTAGCGTTGTTTAATTGTTTTTGCTGTGGATTTGGCCAATACAAGTGGTTCTAATGACTTGTTAAGATTACATTCAAGGAAATAGTTTATGGACATTTTTCAACCAAATAAATTGTAGAACAGAGAGGAGGAAGAGTTATGGGATCTACTACCTTGCTATTTTCTTCCGACAGTTTCGTGTCGCAGCTGCCACTAATTATCTTCCATCTCATTTGTATGGTATTATTTGATTTTATAGCAAGTTTGTTAATTTATCTTGCTATATATTACCAGTAAATTAGAGGGGGATATTTTCTAAATGTATTTTGGATTTTTGTATAATTTGTGAAGCTCTCTGAAAATTAGTGTTTGTATCTCCATTTGGTTATTAGTGGATTTTCCTTGGTGTCCCATCATCAGTGGAGTAAACTTTTCACATTAAAAAGTTGAACCACTTAAATCATTGTGTGCCATTTATTTTCTTATTGCTTATTATTTTTTTGTTACCCATTATTATATATTTGTGCAACCAAAATTGGACCCGATCTTCGTTTTCGCAAGTGCTAATTTATAACACACCCCAATGTCTATTGGGAGACTCCATACAAATAAAGCTCATTCACACAAATTCTCTCACTCAAACATGGTTTATATGATCGAGCATTACGATCATGACACCGTGATTGACATAGGCAAGCCATCCAATTTTATAGGTGGGCTTGAGTTTTCAAACCTGACTTACACAGTAATAAAGAAAAAGAAGCTTGAAGAGAAATGGTTCAACCAAGAAGTAGACTTGTTCAATAAGATCACGAGGTATGCACAAAAGGGATGCATAACTGTTGTTATGGGTCCAAGTGGTGCTGGAAAGTCTACCTTATTGGATGGTTTGGCTAGTAGAATTGATATTTGAAGTCTTAAGGGAAAATTTTCCGTAGATATATGGTAATGATATGACCCCTAGCTTGATAAAAATGACGTATTCTTATAATGTAGGATGATAGGATTTTTCCAAGGCTTATTGTTTATGAAAATCTCATGTTTGCTGCTGATTTTCACCTTGGCACGATTTCATTCACCGAAAAAATTCAAAGAGTTGACGAGTTGATTGAACAATTTGGATTATCTGTAGGTTTTATATTTCACTTCAATTAATTCTTTGTATGATATTTTTTTTGTACTTGTTGTAATTTGAATATGTTATATGAAACGTAAGAAGGGAGAGACTTATATGTTTTGATAAACCTAATAGTTTTATCGGTTTAATTCATTCTAAGACTTCAATTCATTATTTTAGTTCGATTTTGTTTTATGCTAACTTGAATTCTCATGATCATTTTTGACACAGAACGGAAACGAAAATGTACAAACTTTATGAAAGCACTTAGAAAATAAGAAAGAGATGAGTAAAGTTAAAATTTGTCAAACTCTCACTATGACAAGAGGTCATCGTATTTTTATCATGAAACAAACGCAATGAAACTATTATTTAGGCAAGGACTCTACGAAATCTAGAGTAGGACTAGCCTAAAGATATTCATTTATCTCACGGATAAAAAGACTTCGACTTTCAAACAAAAGAAAGAAAAATTATTCCCCAGATGTTAGGAATAAGAGAAACGAGAAAGAAAGAATTTTTTTTTAATATTACTAAGTTGATTATTTTCTAAAATATCTTATACAAGCATAAGGCCTAGCCATTTATAGTTGAAAAGTCCCTATAATAGTTCCAAAGTTTTTATGTGAGACTCTAGTAATATACATAAAAAAAGAACTCTAAATAAAGGTTTTTATGTGTGATTCTAGTAGTACATATAAATTAGAACTCTAAAAATAAACTATTACTTAGTAGAACTCTAAACAAAAAACCTAAATAAAATAAACTACTTTTTCTTTTCTAATCTTATCCTTTATTATTCCCCTCTACTTATTTAAAACTCGTCCTCGAGTTTTCTTCAAATGATTGTACATTCATGGATATTTGAAGTTGATTTTTCTTGTTGTTTCACTTTCTTGAACAATATTAGCCAAATATTGTCTACATGCTCACCTCTAAAATTAATATTTTCAATAAGTTCTGGAACACGGTATCTTTAAGAAGATTTGAAAACTCTTATTGCTTTGGAAAATAATTTTTTGTGACGTCAAATAAGTAATTTTATTTGAAATTAGTGAAAAAATTTGATTCTTTAACTTCAGGAACATCTATACATGCCATGATATTTGAATATTCTTTTATGGAAATAAATTTGAAATCTTAAACTAACTCACCTTGTAAAGAGATTTCCTCTTCAAATTATTTCTTTTGAATTTGTATGATCTCTAACATAGGTTTGTTGGCCTCAATAATATGATCATTTTTGTCTTCTACCAAAACTATCTTAGAAACTTTATTTTCAAAAGATTGCTCTTCTACTTTTAAAGCTTTAGGTGAGTCTTCATTTTTTAACTGCTCATATTTAACATTGTGTTGGATCATCTTTTTTTATTCAAACAAGATCTTTATTTTGAGTTTTTCCATAATCATTTTAAATAGGAGCTTGATTCCTATTTTTGTTTAATAATGCCAATGATACAAACAATTCATTAAAAGCTTGATTAACCTCTTGATAAAATTCTTCAAATTCTTTTCGTGAAATATCTTTATTATGCTCCATTAGACCAACATGAACCTCACTTTGATACCACCTAACATAGGATGGAAGCACGAATATATCAATAATATGAAAGCATTTAGGAAATAAGAAAGGGATAAGCGAATTTTAGACTATCCAAACTCACTCTCTAACAAGAGGTTCTCGTATTTAAGTTATGAAATAAACACAAGGAAACTTTTATTTATGCAAGCACTCTAAGAAATCTAGAATAGGATAAGCCTAGCTATGTTATACGAGCACTCTAGCAACTCTAGGGTGGGATTAGCCTAAAGATATTCGTTTATCTCACAGATAAGATGACTTCAACTTCTAAATAGAAAAAATAAGAATTATTCCTAAGATAGTAGGATTAAGAGAAACAAGAAAGAAGAAAACTTCTTTAATAGTACTAAGTTAATTATTTTGTAGGATACCTTATACAAGCATATGACCTAGTTATTTATAGTTGAAAAGTCCCTAGAATAGTTCATAAAGTTTATATGTGGGACTCTAGTAATACAAACAAAAAAAGAACTCTAAATAAATGTTTCTATTGTGACTATAGTAGTACTTAAAAATTAGAACTCTAAACACAATAAACTATTACTTTAGTAAAACTCTAAACAAAAACCCTATATAAAATAAACTACTTTCTTTTTTACTAATCTTGTCCCGTATTAATTATATAGCTATACAATCATTAAAAAGTCTGATATAGGGCATTAATCAACAAACTATGAATGCATTTCACTTTATGATGAATGAATTTACAACATATCAACCAACTTACTAGATTAGAATCTTCATTTAAGCTACTGAAATCACAAGCACAAAGTTTTGAAGGGTTGGAATAAATTACATGTTTTTGACTAATTAGTTGTGCTAAGCTCCTTATTTATCATTAATCGATCAATACTAATATGATATAATGTTTTATTGAATTCAAGTAAGAAGAAACACCTACATGGGTGATGAAAGGACATAAGGAGTATCTGGTGGTAAGAGACAAAGAGTCTTAATTGGTGCAGACATAATTCATGGACCATATCTTCTCTTCCTATATGAACCAACCTTTGGCCTAGACTCAACCAATGCTCACAGTCTCATTGAAAATGTGCACCATATTGCATGCTCTAGAAGCACTATGATCCTCACAATTCGCCAACCCTCATCTAGAATCCTATTCTTGCTTGAACATCTCATCATTTGGGCTTGTGGCCAACTTATGTATCAAGGTTCTCCTAAAGATGTTAATCTTTATATTTGTTGGTTGAGGTGAAAAATGCCCCAATGAGAAAACCCTATTGAGTTTTTGATTGATGTGATTCAAGAATATGATTAGTCTAAGCATGGAGTCCAAGTACTAGATGATTTTACTAGAACAAGTATGAAACCTCCTTTACTAATTGAGGAAGAGATGTCTATTTTGACTATTTTGATTATTCAAACAATCAAGTTTACACCATCAAGGCAACAGACTGGTCAGAAAATGCCACACTCCATGAATTAATAACATTAGTATCGTTCTGATATATGATACATTTAAAAACTTGACTATTAAGTATCAATGGCAGAAATTATGAACAAGATTACACGATTTACTTTACTATAATTAGTGTATTAATTGTGTATTTTTACTTAAAATAGATAAACAGAATATTGTATATTTAGGTAATAGAATATTGTATATTCTTACCTAAAATATATAAACAAAATATTATATATTTAGGTAATATAATATTGTATATATTCTTACCTACAATAGATTGTATAGTAATTCTTATTTAATGAAAAAGATCCTCAAGAAGAGGTCATTCAACCATTTACTAAAAATTGTTATGGTATCAAAGCCTACCTCTTGAATCTATAGCTAAATTTTCAATTTTCTTCTAGTTTTGCTTTAGTTTTTTGAATTTTTGCTCCTATTTTTGATTTTGGGTTGATAAATTTCTTATCAACAACTTTGTTTTGAGATTTTAGGTTGACCAACTTGTGGTTGACAGCTTTACTTTAAGATTTCTTTTTTTAAGGAAGAATGTCTACAGAAACCTTAGCTATCAAATTTACAGGAAAGAATTATGTGGCATGGGAATTCTAATTCAAAATGTTTCTGAAAGGATAGGAGCTTTGGGGTTACATTGATGGGTCTTTTCCTACACCCGAAGATAGTAAGGAACTTAGCCAATAGGAGGCAAAGGATGCTCGAATCATCTCTTGGATTTTAGGATCTATTGAAGTTCATATGGTGAAAAATTTACGCTCTTTTGGTACGGTTAAAGAGATGTGGGATTATTTGAAGTACATTTATCATCAAGATAATATTACGAGATGATTTCAACTAGAACTTGAGATTAGTACCTTCAGTCAAGGTAATCTCTCCATTGATCAGTATTATTCTGGATTTCTTAATCTATAGAGCAATTATTCTAGTATTATCTACACAAAGGTACCTAAAGAGGCCCTAGCTAGCCTTCAGGAAGTTTATAAAGATAGTAGACGTGATCAATTTTTGATGAAACTAAGACCAGAATTTGAAGTTGCTAGAGCTAGATTGTTGAATAGAGATCCGGTTCCTTCTTTGGATATATATCTTGGTGAATTGTTGCACGAGGAATAGAGAATGGCTACGAATGGCTACAAAAACTGTTATAGGTGCATCCAGGGAAACATCTAAAGTTGTCAATATTGCTTATGCCACTCAAGGGAGGAATTAGGGAAAGGAAAAAATGCAGTGCTATAGTTGCAAGGAGTTTGGACATATTGCCCGCAATTGTGGCAAGAAATTCTGCAATTACTGTAAGAAAAATGGACATGTTATCAAGGAATGTCCTACACATCTAGAAAATCGATGAGGACAAGCTTTTCAAGCTACTATTCCAGCTTCTATTCCAACTCCTAACATTATTGATCCTACATCTACAACTGCTAACACAACTCGGCCTATCGTTACTCCATAAATGGTCCAACAGATGATTATCTCAACACTTTTTGCTCTTGGACTTCAGGGCCAAGGTAAGACTGTTTCTCCTCCTTGGTTTGTTGATTCTGGAGTATCCAACCATATGACTAGCTCCCTTTATTTGTTACATAATCTACGAAAGTATACTGGTATAGAAAATATTCAAGTTACTAATGGAAGTAATCTTCCAATTACAACCATTGGTGATATTGGACCTTTTTTTTGTCATGTATTTGTCTCTCCTGGGTTATCTAATAGTTTAATTTCTATTGGTTAGATGGTGGATAATAATTATGATGTACATTTCTCTCGTGGTGGTTGTGTTGTGCAAGATTGGGTGTCGAGGAAGGTGATTTCAAAGGGGCCTAAAGTGGAAGATTATTTTCGTTGTAATTTACTATTCCTCGAACTTTGTCTTTGAAAATAAGGCTGAAGTTTGGCATAGACAATTAGGCCATCCAAATAATATGATTTTGTCTAATTTGATGAAACATGGCTTTCTTGGTGATAAATATCAATGTTATACTCATCGATTGCTTTTTGATTGCTCTACTTATAAAATAGGGAAAAGTAAAACTTTACCTTTCCTCACTTATGGTGGTCATGCTAATACATGTTTTGAGATTATACACAGTGATGTTTGGGGTATTACTCCTGTCATTTAACATGCGCAATATAAATATTTTGTAACGTTCATTGATGACTATAGCCATTTCATATGGATATATTTTTTGCATTCAAAATCTAAGGTGTTCACTATTTTCCAAACTTTTGTGGCTTATATCGAGACACAATTTTCCACTTGTATTAAGGTTTTACGATCTAATAATGATGGCGAATTTATGTCGCATGACTTTCAAGTCTTTTTGCAACATAAAGGCATTGTATCTCAATGATCATGTCCTTATACACCTCAACAAAATGGGGTGGCTAAATGTAAAAACTGTCACTTATTGGATATGGTTCAAATGTTACTCTTGGAGTCTTCAGTTCCGCCTAAATTTTAGGTGGAAGCTTTGTCCACTGCAGTCTATCTAATTAATCGTCTGCCTTCTCAACAATTGAATTTTGATACTTCTTACTATCGTCTTTTTGGTATGCATTTAGATTATCATATGCTACACACGTTTAGATGTGTTTGCTTTGTTCACTTGCCTCCTCATGAGCATCACAAGCTTACAGCTCAGTCAGTACGGTGTGCTTTTATAGGTTTTAGCACAGCTCACAAGGGATTTGTATGTTATGATGTTGTTATTAATCGTTTGTGTACTGTTAGAAATGTGATTTTCTTTAAACATGAGTACTATTTTCAGCAACATGTTTCCTCTTATAACAGTGTCCTTCTTCCTAGCTTTAATGATATCTCTCCATCAATTGAGCGTTTTAAATCCGATATTGTCTATCAACGACGATGGCCCCAATCATCATAAATCCTTCCTGACCCTGATCCGATGCCTGCTTCAATCGCTCCTCAGAGATCTTTCCATATTATTCGTCTTTTTGATAGGTATGGTTTCTTTGTCACTTTAGCTAATACTACAGTTCCTACCTCTTATTCTCAGGCAACTAAACATGTGTGTTGGGTGAAAGCTACTCAAAAAGAACTTCAAGCTCTTCAGGAGAATCATACTTATGATATTGTACCTTGTCCTATTGATATTAAGCCCATTGGTTGTAAATGGGTATATTCCATTAAGATACGGTCTTGTGGCTCACTTGATAGATATAAGGTATGATTGGTGGCACTCAGTAATCGACAATAGTATGAGGTCGATTATGAGAAGACATTTTCCCTTGTAGCAAAGATGACAACGATGCGACTTGTTGTTGCTATTGCTACATCCAAGGGCTGACCATTGCCACAAATGGATGTTAAGAACGCCTTTTTGCATAGGGACCTTAAGGAAGAAATTTTTATGAATCCACCATAAGGGTTGTTTTCTACACCCTTTACAGATGCTTGTAAGCTAAAACGATCACTCTATGGTTTAAAATAGGCTCCACGTGCTTGGTTTGATAAGTTTTGCTCTACACTTCTTAGCTTCTCCTTTGTTTAGAGTTAGTATGATTCCTCTTTGTTTCTTTGCAAGACTGCTAAGGAAATCATCTTGCTTTTAGTATATGTTGATGATATTATTATTACAAGGATTGACTCTGCATTGATTTCTCAACTTCAGGAACGCCTTCAAGGTTCATTTCATATGAAGGACTTGGGTCCTTTACAATATTTTTTAGGCTTTGAGGTGCACTCTACCTCAACTGGTATTTTCTTACACAAGCATAAGTACACCCAGGAAATAATTACTTTGGCTAGCCTTCAGGATGGTCGTTCTGTTGATACTCCCTTGGAAGTCAATGTTAAATATCATCGTGATGAGGGAGATTTTGTCTCCGATCCTTCTTTATATAGACAACTGGTGGGGAGCCTGAATTATCTGACTATGAATCACCCTGATATTTCCTTTATTGTTTAACAAGTTTGTCAGTTTATACAGGCACCTAAGCACCTCCATCTGGTTGTTATCTGTCGCATTATTTGCTATTTGCAAGGCATTTCCACCCATGGTCTTTTCTTCCCTGTGAACTCTTCTATTCGTCTAGTTGCATATAGTGATGTTGATTGGACTGGTTGTTCTGATACTCGACTGTCAATTACTGGTTGGTGCATGTTTCTTGGTGTCTATCTTGTTTCATGGAAAAGCAAGAAGCAAGATCGGGTGTCGAAGTCCTCTACCGAGTATGAGTATCATGCTATATCTTTTACATGTTTTGAGATTGTTTGGCTTCGGGGACTGTTGGGTGAGCTTGGGTTTCCATAACCTTAGTCTACTCCACTCCATATGGATAATACTAGTGCTATTCAAATTGTTGCTAACCTAGTATTTCATGAGTGCACTAAGGACATTGTCACTCTATTCATGAAGCATATGATGTTCACGTCATCTTTTTGCCTCATATTACCACCGATCTCCACAAATTTAATGTGTTTACTAAGGTTCTTTCCTGACATCACATCAATTTCTTGTTGACAAATTGATGTTTTTTGATTGTCTAGTATCAATTTGAGAGGGGATATCAATGGCAGAAATTATGGACAAGATTAAAAGATTTACTTTATCATAATTAGTGTATTAGCTGTGTATATATTATTACCTAAAATAAATAAATAAAATATTATATATTATTCCCTAAAATATATAAACAGAATATTGTATATTTAGATAGTAGAATATTATATATTTAGGTAATATAATATTATATATATTCTTACTTAAAATATATTGTACGATAATTCTTATTTAACGAGAAGGATCTTCAAGAAAAGATCATTCAACCATTTACTAAAATTTGACAAACTTTTTTTATAAGTATAAAGATACTTTTGCTTTAGTGTTTTTGATGAAATTCAATCATTATTCTAGAATAAAAAGCAAAACACATCACACAACGTCTGTAATTTTCTGAAACCAAAAAGCAGAAAAAGAGAAGCTTTAACAAAACAGCAGTTCAAGTAATTAACAATACATATGATTCTTGTGTTTTTTTTTCTCTGCAGTTTAACTCCTGGCTATGCATTCTCAAGTGAGATCGTCCCAAGAACACCAACACCTCACGGCAGTGACTACATTGTAAACGAAAATGATTACTTGACCCCAGAAAATGCACCAAACTCACCAATGACACACCAAAATATTAGTCCCAAATTTCCCAATTCATTCCCATCAGAAACTTGGATTCTCATGAAACGCAATTTCAAGATCAGTCGTCGAACTCCGGAGCTTTTCCTCTCAAGACTACTAGTCCTTACTGCAATGGCTATAAAGATGGCCACAATGTTTGCTAACCCTCCTTCAATCCTCAAGGAATAACAAACCGTCTTAGCTTTTTCATATTCACTGTCTGTCTCTTCTTCTTTTCTTCAAATGACGCCGTCCCAGCATTCATTTAAGATTTTTTTTTTCATTTTTATGAGAGAGAACTTCTCATAATGCCTATAAAGCTTCATCTTATATCATTGCTGGTTTAATAACCTACCTTCCTTTTCTTGCCCTGCAGTCTATAATTTAGGTTCTAATTGTTTGGTTTGCTTTGACACTGAGAAGCTTTTTCATTTACTTTTATTTTGTAGTGTAGATGAGCTCAGTGGTGCCAAATTACGTATTGTGTTATGCAGCATTTATAGCATTCACTATTCTTCTTGTTTTGTGGCTACTTTTTGAACAGTCACAACATTCTTAATTATTGGAAGTGGATGAACAATATTTCTACCATGTTTGTGGGCAAACAACAGATGGGAATGTTACTGGATTTAGTATATTGGATAGTCTTCATATTAACAGTCACAGTGTAGACAAGAAATGGGAAAAGATCTTCATTACGGTTGGTTGGACTATTTTCTATAGGATTTTGTTTTACTTAGTTCTTCGATTCGCGTCCAAGAACAAGAGGACGTAGAATGAAGATTATGTCACTCTTGATTAAATTTGCCAAATTTGTAAACATTTTATGTTGCTTCTTTTTTCATTCTGCTAATCCTATAATAACAAAAAACTTGTACCAAGGACATGTACTTGTAATTTTATGATTGTATCAAAATTCTAAAGAATAAAAGGTTTTTGGCTAATATATATTTTTGATTGTTTAGAGTTTTTTCTTCATCAAAGTCAAGTTTAACACACATACGTACCATAACCTTAAACACCCACTTTAGTGGGTTAAAATACCAACGTACTGAGCTACAAGAGTGGCATGCAACTAAAAAGAAAGTATACAACAAAAGATGTACATTGATCTCCGTTAAAAAGGAAGAAAAATAAAAAAGAAAATATGGATAAGGATCCTTAATAATAATGTTCTTTAGATAATGAGCACTAACTTGATCATGAATCATAAGGAAAATGATGAAAATCATTAGCTAAATATGGAATAATTACATAACAAAGATGTTGATGAGCTGATAACGGTGAAAGTTGAATTCTTAGAAATAAGTATACTTTCATCTTTTGACTGGTTGATTGATCTCATTATATTATTTTTTTTGTTCTAGGTGTAAAGTAAAATAAGATTTTAAAATAATTCACTAATTTTCATAACACATTCAACTTGTATCACTTAATTTTAATACAAGATGATATTAATTAAGATATCTTATTTGTTTAAAATAGATTTAAATCAATCAAATAAAATACAAAAAAAATATATAATTGATTATTTATAATATGAAAATTTAATAAGAAAAATAATAGAAAATTATGTTTAAAGTTAAATATATTAAAATTATAATCTAAATAAAATAAAATAAAATTAGATAATATTTAAATAAGATAAGATAATACTGTATTATAAGGCTATTAAAAATACTAAATAAAATATAAAATAAAATAAGGCAGCAATTTACATTTCTATACCTATCACATTACAAATACAAAAGGACAAGTTTAAATACTCTGGAATATGCCCAATGGTGTGTTGTAAGCATCTATCTATATTTTGCGCTAACCAAAAGTTAGTCTTGTTTTACACTAAGTGTGGACATAATTATATAACATAATTTATATATTGAGTTTTATTTTTATTATCTCTACGCGATATATATATATATTTTATTATCGTAAAAAAATTTAAAAATTTAAAAATCAAATGAATAATTGTAACATATTAAAATGATAAAAATATATGTATTTAAAAAAACAAGTTTTTCCTATAATTGGTTTAAGCTACTGATCATAGGTCATGGACAACTCTATTATCTAAGGGCGACCTTAACTTAATGTGTCAATTAATCAAATGTTTCCGAACATGACCACAAAATTTTTAATTAAGCCGACAAAACTATATTTTTAAAAAAATCGTACCTAATTTATGATTGGATCTATTTGAGATATTTAGGTATTTTCATTGAATAATATCATTTCAACTTTTAAAAGAAAAAAAAATTTTAAAAATATTTAAAATAATATCCTAAAATTTATAATAATAAAAATAAAATATAATAATATTTAATATACATAATTGAATTAAATTTAATATTGAAAAAATTTAAATAAATTTAATTTAATTTGAATGAAATTAATATACCGTGTTTATTACGAAATAATATGATATGTTTTTTAATAATAAAAAAATATAATTTTAACACATTAACTATTATATTTTTTATAATTATAAGTTTTATGCTGTTATTTTTGTTGTTTTTTTTAAAAAATTATTTGTGATTCACTTTATAGTTTCATAATTAAATTTCTTTTTATAAACTGTCGCAAGTTCAAACCATATGTAAAAATATGATTAATTTTTTTAAAGTTGTACAAGACTACCTCATTATTTTATGTTGTATGTTAGAATAACGGTTCTCTAAGTACAAAATCTGCGTTGCTTTAAGCACACATTTTCCCCCATGTTTTATTCATGTTTGTAATATATATATATATATATATAAAGCAACATTTTCCCCATGTTTTATTCATGTTTGTAATATATATATATATATATTTGTAATTATAGACAACCGTTATATATATATATAAATTCCAGTAAGATCCAAATTTATTGAAGTAATACTAACTATACTTGATGGTGAAGATTAGAACAACTAAGTCAACCTCAAGCAACATGATGATCAAGAAGCAACTTATTTTCGCAAAGGCCTTGATTCTTTATAATTAACCAATCAAAATAACTTATTTATTCAACTTTGGAAAAGCCGGACTTTGGTGTTTTACAATGAAGCTTCCTAAAGTTATTAGCTTGTCGAGATTGTGGCCCCGAAAATGTAGCTCATTCTATTTACCCAACAATGCTCTTTAAAGTTAGTGAACAAAATAACGTGAGAAGAGAAAATTTTCATAGATACTTCTTATTTTACACATAATGGTACAAATGAATTTATATAATTCCAATTAATACCCAATGGTAATGATAATATGCTTAAATTTGTTATTATTATGTCAATATCATTATGCAAGCATTATTATGCAAACATCATTATTACGTGATTCTTATATAATAATTCTCCATCCTCTCTTCAAGTTGGAGTTTGATGGATATCATATAAATCCAATTTAAACATTAACGTATTAAATTGAGGAGTTGATAAAGATTTAGTGAACATGTCTACTACTTGTTCTTGTAATGATACATGCTGTAGTTTATTGAAATCTTATTTGAAATGATTTCTAACCAAGTAACAGTCAATATCCAAGTATTTCGTTCTTTCATGGAACACTGAATTTTTTGTGATGTGAATGACAACTTTGTTGTCGCACTAGAATGGGTTAGAAGTATTGAAATCAATCTTGAAGTCTTTCAAAATATATGAAATCCATTGTACCTCATAGACTATTGCAACTAGGCTACGATATTTTGCTTCAATAGAAGATCGAGAAACAGTAGTCTATTTCTTAGTTTTCTAGGAGATGAGAGCTGGACCTAAGAAGATGCAAAAACCTATTAAAGACCTTCTAGGGTCAAGACATAATGCCCAATCAGTATCACTATAAGCTTGCAAATGAAGACCATTATGACTAGGATAAAATAACCCTTTGGATGGGTACCCTTTTAGGTATCTTAGTAAATGCATGGCTGCATCTCAATGAGGCTTGCAAGGGGTATTAACAAATTGATTGTTGTATAAGATAGCTTATATCTGGTCGAATGATGTTCAAATACAACAGCCTTTCAATTAAACACCTATATTTCTCTAGCTCAAGAAGAGGATAGCCCTTTTTAGAAACCATTTTCTAACATTTGGGAAAATGTGTCTTTGTTGGTTTAGCTCTAAGAAGACCTAAATCAGAAAGAATATCTAGCAGATATTTTTGTTGGTTTATAACAGTTCCAGAGGGCCCTCTTATCCAAGAAATTGTTTTGCATAACCAGATCTTTAATAGTGAATTGATGATCCAAATGTTTCTTAACCAATTCGATATCTTTCTCTGAAGTTCCTATTAGAAGAACATCATCTACATAAATGGGCAAAGCTATAAAAGAAGATTCAATTTCTTTGATAAAAAACAGTTGTCATGAGTTGATTGTGTGAATCCAAAACAAGTTATTTTCTCACAAAATTCGACATTCCACTATCTTGAGGCTTGCTTGAGTCCATACACTGATCTTTTCAATTTGCCAACTTGATTAATTTTAGCCTTGTTATATCCTTCAAGTGGTAACATATAGACATCTTCATTCAAGAAGTCATGTAGGAAAGCATTGTTTATATCTAATTGATGAATTGGCCACCCTTTAGAAGTTGCAATAGCTAGGGGTGTCCATGGTCCGGTCTGGTCCAGTTTTTCTTAAAAAAAATTTAACCGGACCTGACCGGACCGTTTGAAACAGTTTTAAGAAATAAAAACTGGACCAGACCATTTGACTTATAAAACCGTTTGGTCCGGTTTTATTCCCAGTTTGGTTCGATTTTTTTATAATTTAATGAAGAATAATGTAATTTTTTTAATATATTATTAAACCGGTCCGGTCCGGTTTGAACGGTTTAAAATTAATACAAACCGGACCGGACTGTTTGATTAGTAAAACCGTTCGGTTTGGTCCGATCCGGTCCGATTTTACGGTTTGGTCCGGTTCGGTCCGGTTTATGGACACCCCTAGCAACAGCAAGTAGAATTCAAACCGTAAAAATTTTGGCTATAGGAGAAAAACTTTCAAAATAATCTATTCCTTCAATTTGATTAAACCCCTTTGTAACCAATCTTGCCTTGTGCTTATCCACTCTTTCATCATATTTTAGCTTCATTTTATAAACTCATTTTGATCCTATTGCTTTCTTACCTTATGGCAAGTATGCTAACTCTCATGTATTGTTCTTTTCAAGAGCATTCAACTCTTGATTCATGGTTTCTATCCATTCTTCACTAGTACTAGCTTGTTTGTAAGAACTTGGTTCTTAAACATTGGACATATTTTCCAAAAAGGACATGTAAGCATCAGAAAATATAGGAGATTTTGTAAAAGGAAAGGTTTGTGGAGTATATGTTTTGAGATCCTGTGATTGACAAGAGATTCTATATGAAGACTTGATAACTAAATTAAGGACATAATCTGCCATCCATTCTGTCTTACTTCTAATTTTAGTATTTGTTTTTTGAACTTCATTGGTTATTTGGGTTTTATCTAAATATTCTTCTATGGAATTAAGCAAATCATGATCATTATTAGGAGTAGATGAATCATCTGAAATATTTTGAACAGTTATGGGTATAGAAGGCGATTGGTCTGTGTTTAAGATGATTAGTTCAGTGTCATTTTCACCTATACGAAGAGGTAAGACATCTTGTTCTATGTTTTTGATATTGCCATTTTCAATTTTATAAGGAAAAATTTGTTCATAAAATTTTATATCTCTTGAAACAAATAATTTATGTTTTTCCAAATCATAAACTCTAAAGGCCTTTTGAGCTTAAACGTATCCAAGAAAAATACATTTGAAAGCTCATTCAATAAATTTGTCTTTATTTGGTAAAGCATTTTTCATATAGCACGCATTGAAAGACTCTAAGGTTTGAATAATCTGGTGGTTTTGAGAGAAGTATTTCTACAGGAGTTTTCCAATTTAAAATTGATGATGAAACTCTATTTATGATGTAAGTGGCCATAAGGATTGAAAACCCTAAAATTTCTTTGGTAAACCTGCCTAAAATATGATAGCTCTATCTATTTGCAAGAGATGTTTGTGTTTCCTTTCTACTACCCCATTTTGTTGAGGAGTATAAGGACATGATTTTTGATGAATTATTCCTTTACTAAAAAGAAATGATTGAAATTCTAAATTTGTGAATTCTGTACCATTGTCACCCCTTATGATTTAATCTGTTTCCCATATTGTGTATAAATCATGTTGACGAAGTTGGTAAAAATGAACTGATCTGGTTTTTGTGGATCATGAGGTAAGTCCAGGTGGTTGTTGTGTGGTCATCAACAATAGTTAGAATATATCTGACTCTCTCAATAGAGACTTGGCCATAAGGACCCCATAAGTCTAAGTGAATCAATTCAAAAGGTTGTGAGGCTCTAGTATGACTAATGTGAAAAGGTAATCTTTGTTGTTTGGACTTATGACAAACTTCACATTGATCAAATTTTTTTAAATCTTGTTCCTTAATAAAAACATTGCGTTTCAAAACATCTATAGGACAATGTCCCAATCTGTTATGTCATAATTGAGTTTTAAGAAATCTTTTCTTTTCATTGATAGAAACTTTATCACTACAATTCAATCCATGAGGATTTGACTTTAGAAATTCAACATTTGTAATAAAGCTATTACAATTGAAATCTTGAAAACTAGCAATATTTAAAACATAGAGGCTTCCTAGAGCTTTTCCTACTGCCATAATATCTTTAGTCTGTAGGTTCTATAGAATACAAGTAGTTAGTGAAAAATGAAATTCCATTTGGGCAAGGTGAGCAAGTTTTTGAACATATATAAGATTAAATTTAAAACTTGGTATATATAAGACATTTTTCAGGAAAAATTTATTAGAAATATTAATGTCTCTTATGCTATGAACATATTTCACACATCTATCTGGTAAATAAACTGGTGAAGGTCTTTTAGGCTTTCTTAGATTGCTAAAAATATTTCTAACGCTTGACATGTGATTGGTTGCCCCTGAGTCCACTATCAAAGTAGCAATTTTCAACAACTCAATACTACTAGTAGTAGAACTTAAAGTACATTGAAGAAAGAAAGTGTTGCCTACAGAATTGTTGAAACTAGCAAAGTTTGCATAGTTATCATCCATAGTTATCTTGCTGTTGATCAACTTCATTAACTCTTGTTGAACCAGATTAGCTAAATCTTTTTGTTTCTCTCCTCTGGCTTCATTCATATATTTCTTCTATTGACCCTCTAATTCCTTGTACTAGTTTGGAACTCCATGAATTTTAAAACAAGTATCTTTTCCATGCCCTTTCATTCTACAATATTCACAAACCTTATTCTCTTTTTCTTTCTTTTTAACAGTAGCTTCTTTCACAGAAGTTTCTTTCTTAAATTGATTCATTCTTACTTGAGTTCTAGCTAGTAATCTAGCAGCTTTAATGTTTTCATTAAAATTAACATGAACCGCTTTCTATTTTTCAACACTAAGAACCATTGAATAAACACGATTCACAGTTGGCAACGGATCTGTGACCAGAATTTTATTTCTAGTAGGGTCGTAGCATTCATTTAATCCCATAAGGAATTGCATCAATATATTTATAGATTAGAAATTTAAAATTACCTTTGTAGCTTCACATATGCAGGGAGGTAAAGACATAAGGCAAGAAAATTCATCCCACAAGTGCTTCAGTTTTCCATAATATTTTGCAATAGAATTATTACCTTGAGATATTGAAGTAATATCTCTTTAAATATGATAAAGCAAGAGCCAGGCCATTGCTCTCATCATATCTTTCAGTTATCTCATCCCACAACTCTTTGACTAAAGTTGTATAAAGAAAACTATCAATAAGGTCCTTGGATATGGAAGTAAGTATCCAAGAAGTCACCATGTAGTTAGCTCTTGTCCATAGTTTATACTCTGTATTTTCTTCATTAGGCATAGGAAGCCTACCATCAATGAAACCCAGCTTCAGCTTGGCTTCAAGATCAATTTTCATAGATCTGCTCCAAGTGAGGTAATTACCTCCAGTCAGAGATGTTGTTACAAGCACCATTCCAGGATGATTTCACCTTTGCAAAAAATAAGGATCTCCATTAGGGTTATAAAAATCTTTACTTGATCCAACAACTCTGCTTGTTTATTCAATTTGAGTTGTAGTATCCCCCATTCTTAGTGACAATAATCAACTCTAAGTTTTTTTTATAATTCAGTTTTCCCTTTGGATCTGAAAACTAATATTAGAAAAAAATGAACTCACACGAAATAGTAAGGAAAAAACACAAGACAAAGACCCACGATTCGAGCATTTGAGGTGAAAGAAATTCATTACCACATGAATAGTATGATTTAACATCCATACCAAGTTCATCAAGCATTTTGTCTTTAATTTCGGAAAACCTTCAAGAGGATTCCTATTACATTAAAGATTGTAAGGGAATCATTTGCTTTGGAGACGTACTAGCAATGTCCCAAAGTTCTGTATATTTTATTTGCGTTCAAGGGCCACTAGTATATTCTGTATAGTGAGATCCACTGGCAAGTTTATGAGGTTTCCTTTGTAATTGCAACCTAGTTTGATTCAGAAGGAGATGAAGAGAAAAGAGGGTTGACTAATGCACAACGGTAATATGCTTAAATTTTCCATTACTATGTCAACATCATTATGCCGCGCAAATGATTATGTCTATCATTATGCAACATAATAATTCAGGTGGTCCCCATATAATAATTCTTCAATTAGCAATATTGTTGTCTCTTTTGGAGATCATAAAAACGTGCAAATATACACGGTCACAAGTAATAAAATTTGATAAATAAATTATCGTTCCCATAGAGATTTGCTACTAAAACAAACAAAAGTTTTGATGAAAGTTTAACAAATTAAGAGTTTAATAACAAAATAGAAGAAAATTCTAGTATTATAGTTTTCACCAAATTAATCCACTCGAATCATATTATTTTCTCTTGATTTTTTTTTATAAATTTAATTTATCAACCAAGAACTTCTAATTTTATCCATACATCTCTTCCGAGCTCCATATAGACACACCACACTAAAATAATTCACTATATTCCTATAAGAATTAAATTCACCAAGATTCATTACGTTCAAAGTTCTCAAATAGCCACACTTAAAATAAAGGTATATTCTTATCCCTTATATATACATGTTATTCTATCCATGAGCAATATACACAAAATGCCTCTTCCATGTTTATTTAAGTGCCACATATTAATTGATAAGTTTTCCAATAATCAAAAGCATTAAGCACAAATAGAATAAACAAATTAAAAATCTCATAAATCTTTCAAAAATAATTTATTCAAGCTTCATAAATTTAGCTACAATGCAACCCTAGAAAAATTAAATTACTTCATAAATAAAATTAAAATTACAGCATTTAAGGAATAATAGATGAAGAACAAAAGAAAATTAAAATTTGTTTCTGCTTTCAAATTTCTGGCACATGCAGAACACAACAGAAGCCAAAAATGGCTTCTGTGTGTACCACAATCCAACACTCAAAACTCTTCTCCAACCTCCCAATTTATCACAAATATCCCCTATTTGTCGCACGGGAGAAGTGCCTTCCACACACGTGTCGGACGCAGACGCGACTAGAAACATACGTCGTTTCTGTGTTTTTATTTTAACCAACACATGCCACGTGTCAGTTCCTGATTTGTTGAAAGAATATTTGAGACACGTGGCAATGTCTGATTCATTGGAATGATAGGGTGCACGATATTTATCTAGACCACATCGCATGGGAAAATTAGCGTAGCGACACGTGGGTCCCACCCTGTATGCTGGCCTACGTAGCTAGGTAGGCCCCATATGGCTCACCGAGTAAAGTGCAATCTTGAAAAACCAAGTCCAATCACGTTTGTCACGTTTGGTGTCCACGTGCCTGTTCCTGACGTTTGATTAGATGATCTAACGGTGTGTGGCGTGTGTGGATAATGTCGCACGTGGTCCTCCTTTTCCTGGGCAGAAAAACAAATATTCTTTAATTGCACTTTAGCCATTTAATTTAATTTAAATTAACTTTTAAACTTTTGTTAATTACAATTAAGCCATTTTCTAATTTAAATTAACTTTTAAAGTTTTGTTAATTACAATTAAGCCCTATTTTTATTCAAATTATATTTTAGATTTTTATTAATTACAATTAAGCACTCCGTTAATTTAAATTATATTTTTAGACTTTATTATTTGTAATGAAGTCCTTTTTCGGTTCATATTCTTTAATTTTCATAAAAATATATTTCTTAAAAAATAAACAGTAAATATTAATTTAATTAATTAAAATTAACTAAAAATAACAAGAACATAGCAATTATAATTAATAAAATGAACAAAATAATTGTATAATATACAGTTATCACACCCCCAAACTTAAGATTTTGCTAGTCCTCTAGCAAAAGGAAAGAAATAAAACAAGGATACATGCATTTAAAATAATGATTTTTGAAACATTTCTTTTTAGTCATTTCAAATAACATAACTCAAAGAAATACAAGAATTTTATCTAAGCATTGAAATCAATTTAAAAGTATGTTATATTTTCACAATGAAGTTTCGTGTGTGTGAAGTCTTTTCATATTTCATCACATGAAATCCGGATGAGTTTATGCAAATATGAACGCAATTAATTTTCAATGAAATCACAAATCTCATAAGTTTGTTTTTCATTTCTCTCTCCACTAATGTAGACACACACAAAACAAAAAATCAATAGGACTTTATTTAGCTCAAATTTTTCCTAAACACATCATTTTAGGATTGAAACAAGATACCTTTTAACATCTCAAAGAATACTTCCCAATTTGGGATTTAACATCACATGTAATAATCATTTTTTTTCTCTTTTTTTCTATTTTTTTTTCAGTATCCTCTTTTTTTCCCGATATATCTTTAAAAATTTACTAACAATGGTCACATGTTAGTGAGATCAGAAAAATTGATATATCTATACATGCATACACACACACACACACACACACATATATTACTAGGCTTTTGAAAAGAGATAAAAATATATATATAAACTTCGAAGTTCAAAAGGGGTATACTATGGATAAAACATGTGAAGGTAGATAGAAAAGCTCAACCTATCCAAAGATGACCTAAATCATTTTCTTAGTTTAAGTGTTATCTAGGATTTCATCTCCAGAGAAAATCAAACAAATTCTAAGAACTATGACACCAAAAAAATATCAATCGAATAGCATACTCACATAAACCTTCTCTAAATTAGCATAACAACTCAAACATCAAGACAACTCAAACATCATAAATATATATTCTTGTAAAAATGAAACATACACAAACACTATACAAAAACTTAGACAATATTCAAATGTTTCAAAGAGTTATGTATTATTTTGACCGATAAAAATAAATCACCATGCAACGCAATATATTCTCAATCAACCAAACCAATAAAGCTTCATAAGCAACAATACCCAGAAAATATTTCAACTAAGTTCAATCTCTCTACCACCCCCAAAATTAATATACACATTGTCCTCAATGTGTGAAAGTTAAATAACAAATGAGATGGGTTTAAAGAATCTTCCTGGTTTGGTTTGTAAGATTGAAATTAAAAATAGCTTTATTTCCTCCGATTTGCACCTACGAAAAATAAAATAACAAAATAAAGAAATATGCAAAATAATACATATTAAACTAAATAAGAAAAATATAAAATTAAAACACATGGGTTGCCTCCCAAGAAACGCTTGATTTATAGTCGTCAACTTGACTAAAAATAATAAGAACATAGCAATTATAATTAATGAAATGGACAAAATAATTGTATAATATATAATTATCAAATATCTCCATCTTTTGAAGTCTATAAAACCCAAATCTAATTTATCAGCTTCAGCTTCTTCCTTTGGCTTTACCATAGAACATGATGCTGAATAATTGACCTTAATTCAAGGAGTAAATCAATACTTAATTCAATGAGCAATTCAAAGAACCCTTAATTTAAGGAGAAATTTAAGGATTGAATCTCTATATAAATAGATGTATAATTGTAATGAATTAATCATCACATAATCATTCCAATTGATAGAAAAGCTTAGAGAAAAAAGCTTTTATGAGAGAAAATTGAGGGCAATTTTCTTGGGTGTAATTGGGTTGTGAGTTATGAGTGTTGTAAACATCTTGTATAATTTCTCCTTTTTTCACTAAAAAGATCTACAACAGGTCCGAAGTCGTAAGCAAAATTGGCCAAACTCTGTTATCAAATTTGTGTTATTTTATCTATTTTGATTTATCATAAATCTAGTTTATCAAGAATTTACGTAATTTTTCAACAACTAGTATTAGAGATTTTGTGGTGATTTTTGTCAATTTTCTGCAAGGTTACTATTCCAATGAATAGTGAATTATGTGAATAGTAAAGTTTGTCGGGGATATTGGTTTATTGAAGGAGGTGTTCTAATACATGGTGGTTTGTAGAAATAGTCAGAAACTATCCAAAGGAAGTCATATTTGAGTGGGAGTAATAGCCGCAAATGAAATAAAGGTGAAACTTGAGAAATTTGATGGCATATATTTCGGGTTTTGGAAATATGTAGATAAAGGATTATCTGTATCAAAGAAATTTATATCAACCTCTCTTTGGGAAGAAGCCAGAGGCTATGAAGAAAGAAGATTGGAATCTTCTAAACAAAAAAGCCCTCATAGTTATTCGATTAAAGCTATCCTGCAATGTTGCTTTCAACATAGCAAAGGAAAAGACCGCGGCGGGTCTTATGGCAGCTCTCTCCAATATGTATGAGAAGCCATAGGCCTAAAAAAATGCACCTGATGAGGCGTTTGTTCAATTTGTGGATGACGGAAGACTACTAAGTGTTGGAATTGTGGGAGAACCGGGCACTACAAAAATCAGTGCAAGAGTGCACCGAAGGACTAAGAAGTGAAGGTAGAGGCAAATGTTACTTCCACCTCAGGAGAGTAAGGAAGAATCTTGGGTGTTTGACTCTAAAGCATCGTTCCATGCTACTTCACATAAAGAATTCTTCGAAAAATATGTCCTCAGAATCCTTAGAAAGGTATATCTTGGTGATGATCAACTGTGTGCTATTATTGGAAAAGGTGTAGTGAAGATTAAGTTGAATAGGTCTATTTAGGAGATGAAGAATGTCAGGCATATTTCCAACCGAAGAAGGAACTTAATCTTAGTAAGGTAGTTGACTAGTGAAGGTTACACTACGATCTTCCATGATGATGATTGGAAGATTTCAAAGGGTGCAATAACGGTTGCTTGAGACAAGAAGAGTAGTACTCTTTACATGACAATATGGGAATATTGTTCGATCATAGTTACAACAGGTAATGAAGCACCTAATTTATGGCACCAAAAACTAGGCCACATGAGTGAGAAGGGGTTAAAGATTATGCATTCAAAAGGGAAACTTCCAGGTCTACACTCTAAAGGAGATAGACATGTGTGAAGATTGCATACTTAGAAAGAAAAAGAGAGTCAACTTTCAGAAAGTGGCAGAACTCCAAAGAAGGAAAGGCTAAAGCTCATTCACTTTGATGTTTAGGGAGCAACGACCATTTCATCCAAACACTACTTCATGACTCTCATTGATGATCAATCTCAAAAGGTATGGGTTTACTTTCTGAAGCATAAGTCTAAAGAATTTGAGGCTTTTAGAAGATGGAATATTATGGTTGAAAATAAGACAGGTTTGAAGATCAAAAAGCTTAAAACTAACAATGGTGGTGCATATGAAGACACTGGATTCAAAAAAAATTCTATGAGCATGGGATAAGAATGGAAAGAACTATGCCAAGAACGCCTCAACACAATGGTGTAGCTGAGCGTATGAACCGAACATTGACAGAAAGAGCCAGAAGCATTCGTATACAATAAGGTCCACCGAAGAAGTTCTGGAAATAAGTAGTCGTCATAACAGCTTATTTGATCAATCAAGGCCCATCTGTTCCATTGGAGCACAAAATACCATAGGAGGTATGGAGCGGAAAAGAGGTAAAACTATCACATCTAAAAGTTTTCAGTTGTGTAGCAATTGTGCATATCATTGATCAAGGTAGGAATAAGCTTGATCCCAAATCCAAGAAATGCACCTTCATCAACTATGGTGAGGATGAGTTTGGCTACTGCATTTGGGATGATGAAAACAAGAAAGTAGAGATGTGATTTTCAACGAAAGTGTGATGTATAAAAACATGCATAAAATAGATGCCAACGACTCAGAGCATAATGAGTCAATATTGCAGATACATATGATGTCCTAGATAGTTCCGTAACGAAACCAATTGTAACAAGTCCTCAGCCAGAGGAACTTGTTGGACAGAGTATTATGCAACAGTCCAACACACCATAGCCTCATACTCCAACTCTTGTATTGAGAAGGTCTTCTCGACCTCATGTGCTTAACAAGAGTTACATGAACTATATGTTGTTGACTGATGGAGGGGAGCCTGAATGTTATGATGAAGCTTTTCAGACTCAAGATTCCAACAAGTGGGAGCTTACCATGAAAGAAGAAATGAAATCTTTCATCTCTAACCAGACATGGGAACTGGCCGAGTTACCTATGGGAAAGAAGGAATTTCACAACAAATGGGTGTACCGGGTGAAAAAGGAGCATGATGGTTCCAAGAGATACAAAGCTTGCCTAGTTGTCATAGGGTTTCAACAGAAAGAGGGAGTTGACTAGACTGACATTTTTTGCTCCCGTTATGAAGCTTAATACTATCCGATTAGTGTTGAATATTGTAGCCATTGAAGATCTTCATCTTGAACAGTTGGATGTGAAGACTGCATTCCTTCATAAAGATTTAGATGAAGAGATATACATGTACCATCTAAAAGGTTTCTCAGAAAGATGGAAGAAGAACATGGTGTACAGACTTAAGAAAAGTTTGTATGGCCTGAAACAATCTTTGAGACAGTGGTACAAATATTGTGACAGCTTCATGCATAAGTAAGGTTTCCAGAAGTGCAATGCAAACCACAATTGCTACTTCAAGAGATATAGGTCAAATTATATCATTTTACTACTTTATGTTGATGATATGTTAGTAGCAGGTTTAGATATGGATGATATCAGAAGATTGAAACAACAATTATCAAAGGAGTTTGACACGAAAGACTTGGGTCCAGCAAAGAAGATTCTTGGAATGCAAATCACAAGAAAAAAAAGAGAACATCCTTGTAGTTATCTCAGGTATAGTACATCAACTGTGTTTTGTAGAGATTCAACATGGGCGATGCCAAGCCAATTAACACACCCTTGGTTAGTCACTTTGGCCTATCCAAGGATCAATCTCCTCAAATGGAGGAAGAGAGATAATTAATGGCTAAGGTTCCTTATGCCTAAACCATTGGAAGTTTGATGTACGTGATGGTCTATACGAGACCAGACATTGGCCATGTAGTGGGAATTGTTAGCAGATTTATGTGAAATCTATGAGAAACTCATTGGGAAGTAGCCAAGTGGATTTTGAGGTATCTATGAGGCACCACAGAGAAGTGTTTATACTTTAGTAAAGGAGAGTTAAAATTTCAAGGCTATGAAGATGCAGACTTTGGAGGTGAAGTTGATCATCGAAGAAGCACCACCAGTTATATATTTACTGTTGGAACTATAGTTGTTTGTTGGATGTCACAGATACAGAACATTTCCACTCTATCCACTACAAAGGTTGAGTATGTAGTAGTGACTGAAGCTAGTAAAGAGATGATATGGCTTCAAGGTTTGTTAATTGAGTTGGGATTCAAACATGAGAAGAATATTTTGCATAGTGATAGTCAAAGTGCAATACACTTGGTGAAGAATTTAGCATTTCAATTTAGAACCAAGCATATTGGGCTTTGTTATCACTTCATCAGATTTCTATTGGAGAATGAGGTGTTAATACTGGAGATGATTCAAGAAAGCAAAAATCTAGCGAATATATTGACAAAGGTGGTGACTATTGATAAACTGAAGTTGTGCTTAACTTTGGTTGTGCTTAACTACAGTTGATTTGCTAGAGTAACAAGAATAGAAAAGCTGCTGCATTGATAGAGGTGTGAAGACAGATTGGAATCAGTCTTCAAGAGGGAGATTGTTGAATAATTGACCTTAATTTAAGGAGAAAATCAAGAAGCAAAGTAAGGAGCAAATCAAGGAATAAATCAATACTTAATTCAAAGAGCAATTCAAGAAACTCTTAATTTAAGGAGTGAATCTCTATATAAATAGATGTATAATTGTAATGAATTAATCATCAAATGATCATTCCAATTGAGAGAAAAGCTTAGAGAAAATTGAGAGAAATTTTCTTGAGTGTAATTGGGTTGTGAGTTGTGAGTGTTGTAAGCACCTTGTATAATTTCTCCTTTTTTCATTAAAAAGATCTGCAGCAGTTCCAGAGATGTAAGCAAAATTGGCAAAACTCCGTTATCAAATTTGCATGTTATTTTTTCTATTTTGCTTTCTTATAAATCTAGCTTATCGAGAATTTGCGTAATTTCCCAATACATGACAATTCATTTATAAGTGGAATTTTGAGTAACTAACTCTAATGTGACATCCAATTAGTACCCAAACCCTTCTTCTAATGAGAGAGACCCTTATCGAGAGAGTTTCCTTTCGTCTTCATTTTCTTGAGTTACTTAGTTTAACCTTTGCCATTTTGTTTCATCTCCCTGTATCCTTACTTATTTTGAATCAATCATTGTTAACTTCCTTTTTGTTCCTTCAAACTATCTTTCTCAAGCATCCTTTGCTCACTATTGCTCCTAGGGATGGTTGCTTGCATTTATGAGGCTATTGGTCTCTAAAAAAGGTTTGTCTCTCGGCCTCTCTTGCATGCATATCTTTTAGTTTTTTTTTAAGAATCCTCATATGTGTCTACTTTAATCTTGTGTCATCTTTTTAGTTTCTCTTATTTATACCTTCTCCATCTTTTTTTCTTCAATTCCTTATCGCCTCTAATCCTTATCATCTCTATACTTGATAATTACCTTTGTGTAATTTCCTTATTGCTTTTCAGACTTTACTGATATCTTTTGTTATTGTATTTCTTTATTTCTATTCGTAATTCAATGCTTTTTACTTTCATTATTCCTCAAAATAGTTATAAGTCAAAATCTTTTGAACATTTCATTAGATCATTTTGTCTTTTTAACAAATTTTTGCTTTACCTTTTACTCTTTAAATGTAAAATTAAATCTCTACGACTATTTTCACTTCTTCATTCCTCTTTGGATACTTTTATTTTCTTCATATATCCTTTTGATAACAAAGGTCTTTCTTACTTTTTATTTAATACTCATTTCAAGAACTATTTGTTGAACTTGTTGGGAAAAATAGAACATATCTAGACTGAAGAACTTAACCTTCCACAACTTTCACCTCTAGTTGAAATGGACCCTTTAGACTGTGAAGTAGAACTCACTCCAAACACTGAAATTATCAAGGCTAATGAAGATAGATCACTGATTGGTAAAATATAGAGCATATTGGAATTCAAAAGATAACATGTCTATCCTTCCTTTAGGAACTCTTAGAAAATTAGATGTGTATGAAGTGGAAAATTCATTCAATACCTTTGTTTTTTTTTAAATCAAATAGGATAAAAAGAAGGTATGGGATAAAATTATTTGGACCATTGATGGTTTTGTTATAGTGCTTAACTACTACCAAGTTTATTTACCTATGGAAAGCTATAACTTCACATATATCATTTTCTGGGTTCAAATGCATGGAATCCCTACAAGTTTTAAGATTGCAAAAAACATCAAGAAGATTACGCAAAATATTAAACAAATTATAGAGGTTAAACCCATGCTACAAAATGATCTCATTAGTTGGCGTTTTGCTCTAGCCAAAATAGGCTGTTACAAATTAGCACTAGCGGAAGTGAATTTTGGGTCCAATTTGGTTGCACAAATATATAATTATGGATAACAGTAAAATAATAAGTAGTGAGAAAATAAATGGTACACAATATTTAAGTGGTTTAACTTTTCAATGTAAAAAATCTACTTTACCGATGTAGCACACCGAAGAAAATATAATAATAATCAAATGGAGATACAAACACCAATATTCAGAGAGTTTTACAAAATATACCTAAAACCCAAATACTCTATCAAAAAATAACTCTCTCTAATATACTAGTAATATACAGCAACATAAATTAACAAACTTTCTATTTAATCAAATATTACCATACAAATAATAGCAACACCTTCTGCATCATATTTCAACACCATGGTTTCTACTATCTCTACGCTGCTTCCTAAGGGTGTCCACGGTCCGATCCGATTTGGTCCAATTTTTCGGTTTAATTCGAACAGGACCATTTGAAAAACAATTTTAATTAATATAAACCAGATCAAATAGTTTGATTTATAAAATCATTCAGTTTCGTCCAATTTTTAGGTTTAATTTGGGTTGGTCCAGTTTTTGGACACCCCTACTTCTTCCCTTTTCTTTTGTTCTTCTCCAATGTCCTCAATCCAATTCATGTTGGAAGATGAAGATGATGACGAGCATATGGGCGATAGCAAATAGATGCAGTGAACGTCTTGGTGAGAGTCAACTACTATGAGTATGAGTCGTTGGTGGAAGGAGAAGTTGTTGGTGGTCGGAGATGAATGAAAGTTTGGTGGTCTGAAAATTTGATATAGGAGGCTAGTTCTTCTTCTTTATTGTCTGATAGCTCTCTATTGTCACTATTTTCTCTGGCTACTTCATTCTTTGTTCCCAACTTAGAATGAAAAAGCGATATATATATATATATATATATATTACAAGAGGCAAGGGTTTAATATATGAATGGGCCTAATATTGTTTTGGGTTTGGGCCAATATTTAACAAATCTACTACAAATACCAATCAAGTCTAAATAGTAATTAAACTTGTTAAATGAAATTGGTTTGGTTAACATATCAGTTGGATTCTCTGTAGTGACTAACTTATTGACAATAATAGTGTCATGAGATACAATGTCACGAACAAAGTGATATCTGACATTAATATGTTTGGTTCTTTCATGATACATAGTATTCTTGGTCAAGTGTATGACACTTTAACTATCACAAAATACAACTGAAGTATCCTGTTATAAACCCAAATCACAAACCTCTAAGCCAAATAGCTTATTTCACTACTTCTACTGCTGCCATATATTCTGCCTCTGTCATAGACAAAGCAACTGTAGACTATAAAGTAGCCTTCTAACTAATGGCACAATAGGAAAGAGTAAAGACATAACCTTTCAGAGATCTTTTTCTATCCAAATCATCAGCATAATCAGAGTCCACATGACCACACCACAACTTGTATTAGAACTTTCATCATATACCAAACCAAAATTAGATGTGCCTTTCAAATACTGAAGTATCCATTTCATTGCTTGTCAATGACCCTTACCAGGATTACCCATATATCTACTGATAACACTAACTGTATGTGAAATGTCTGGATGAGTACAAACCATAGCATACATCAAACTACCAACGACACTAGTATATGGAACCTGAGACATATACTGCTCTTCATCTTCTGATTATGGTGACAAATCCAAAGAAAGCCTGAAATGTGCAACTAATGGCTTACTCACAAGTTTAGGCTCTTTCATACCAAAGCGTTCAAAAACTTTTTCAATATAACTTTTCTGAGTCAAATGAAGCTTTCTCGCTTATCTATCCTTGTAAATTTCCATGCCCAAAATTTTCTTCACTGCATCCAAATATTTCATCTCAAACTCACCACTAAGTTGAGACTTTAATTTTTGAATCTTAGACTTATTTTTAGAAGCAATAAGCATGTCATCAACATAAAGCAACAAATAGACAAATGAATCATCATAGAATCTTTTATGATAAACACAACTATCATAATCACTCTTAGAGTAAATCAATCATAAAAAAATTAAACCGCTTATACCACTACCTAGGGAATTACTTTAACCCATATAAAAACTTTTTCAATAAACAAACATGATCTTTCTTACCTGGAATAACACATCCCTCTGGTTGATGTGTATATATTTGTTCATCAAGCTGTTCTAATTCCATGTCAAACAATGCAACCATAGCAAGCAATACACGAATACAACTATGTTTCACAACAGGTGAAATACTTCATTGAAGTCAACACCTTTCTTCTGACAAAAACCCTTTGCAATAACACATGCCTTGAACCTAGCTGCTTCAACCTCAAGTATACCTTCCTTTTTCTTGAAGACCCATTTGTTTCCAACAATATCCTAGCCCTTAGGCGGTTTCACCAATTCCAAGTATGATTCTTATGAAGTGATTCAATCTCTTCATTCATAGCAACTAGCCATTGAAAAAACTCATCACAAGTGACAACTTCATGATAACTAGAAGGTTCATGCACGTCAATAGACTCTGCCATAGACAATGCAAAAGAAACTAAGTCTGCATTTGGGTACCTTTAAGGGCGTCAAATCTTTGTTATTCCTTTACCCTAAGCGATACTATATGGTTGCTCATATTATTCTTCTGCTACATCATGAGTAGAATCATCTAACCCATCCACAGATGGTTGATCTGAAGTGCCCTCTTACACTTGACTAATAACTCAATTCTTAAGCTCCACATGTTCACTAACACCGTGATCTTTACCTACAACAATAGACTCCTTTTTCTTTTCCAACATGGAAAACTCATTGAACTTAACATCCCTACAAATCAAAATTTTAGGTGACTTGGGTTCAACACATCATAATCTATAACCCTTCACCCTAGAATGATACCCTAAAAATATGCATTTCAATGCCCTAGGCTCAAGTTTACCATCATTAACATGTATATAAGTAGGACAACCAAAAACTTTCAAATCAGAATAATTAGAAAGAGTACCAAAGAATACTTCAAATGGAGTCTTCAACTCAATTGCAGTTGATGGAGACCGATTCATCAAATAGCAGGCATGGTTACAAGTTTCAGCCCAAAAAGATTTATCCAAGTCAGCTTGAAATAGCATACAACGAGCTCTTTCTAAGAGAGTTCTATTCATATGTTCTGCTACTCCATTTTTCTATGGTTTATGATGCACAGTGTGGTGTCTCATTATGCCATTTCTTTCACAAAACTCATTAAACTGATTTTCACAAAATTCCAAACCATTATCTGTTCTCAAATGCTTGACTTTCTTGTCTGTTTGATTTTCTATACAAGCCTTGAATTTTACAAATTTTGAGAATGCATCATTCTTGTTCTTTAGAAAATACACCCAAACATGACGGGATAAGTCATCAAAAAAATACACCTAAGCTGACTTATAATGAATTTAAAGTCGGTTCGGTTGACACATGGAACCGACGCTACACACGTGGATAAATTCTTTTCTCTTCTTTCTTGCCCAGACATAAATTATTCCAAGCGTTGCATAACTCTCAAAAACCCAAACCTCTTCCACTTCTCCTCCACTCTTTCTCATTTTCCGACCACCTACGACTACCAATTCTAGCGCCGATTAGTGGGTTTTCTTCCACTCTAACTAATTTTTTAGATCCCCTATTTTTTTGAGCAAAATACTCAAATTTTTTATACCCATTTCTCACTTATAAAATACCATTTTTTCTTCCTTTCCTTCATTTTGTCACTTCATTTACTTCATTTACTTTTGTCACTTCACACTTCATTTTTTTTATTATTATGTGTTATTATTTGTGTATAAATTTTTATATTATATATGTAGGTTTGTATTATAACATCAGGAGAAGAATATGATGATCTTGAATAAAATAGAACAAAACCATGGTAATTTTTCTACTATTAATTAATATTTTATTTTTTAAATATTTGTATTATTTGAACTATTTGCGAAACTGATTTTTGTTTTTTTGCTCGAATACAGGTTTTTATTTGAGTATAATAGAAAATGAGTAAATTGTTTAAAAAAAATAAAGTCGGTTCCCCGCGTGAACCGACTTTAAATTTTAAGTCATTTCATTTAAAGTCAGTTCAGTGAACCGATTTTAAATTGGTTTAAAGTTAGTTTTTAACCAACTTTAATGCCCCTTTTTGTAGTAGTGTTTGACATTCTCCAAAGAAATAGTGTCTCTCCCATATAGCATGGTATCAACAAAATATTAAAATGAATGAGGTAAAGAACATAATAGAACTAAGGCCTAATCCTCATCATCAATTTTAACACCACCATTTTTTTTATCATAAAATATTTTAGTAAATTCATCAAGGTGATCCTATAAAGCTGTACCTTTTGACATTCTGAATATATACAAACGCTGCTTCAAATATAACCAACTTGTCAAAGACTTGGTCATATACAAATTTTCCAATTTAAGTCGTAACCCAGCGGAAGATTCCTCATCACCAACCTCGTGTAGTACCTTATCAAACAAGGATAACTGAATTGAACTAAGAGCATTTTTTATCAATACATCTTTTTCTTTATCAGTCAATTTTTTTGACAATTTATCATTGCCTTCAAGTGTCTTAACAAGCAATTTTTTAACTAATACAATTCGCATCTTCATTCGCCATAGATTGAAATCATTCCTACCATTGAATTTCTCAATTTCGTATTTTGTCTCCATGATAGAAAACCCAATATTAAATAAACAGAAATACAACCCAAAAAATATAAACCAATCAAATAACCAGAAGCTCAAAATAAATCCAAAAGAGCAAACTTGATCAGTTTTAATAAATAACAGAATAACCTTATGCTTTGATACCAATTTGTTATAAATTAGCACTAGTAAAAGCAAATTTCGGGTCCAATTTGGTTGCACAAATATATAATTATGGGTAACAACAAAATAACAAGCAGTGAGAAAATAAATAACACACAATGTGGTTCAACTTTTCAATGTAAAAAGTCTACTCCATTGACGACGACACACAAAAGAAAATCTAGTAATAATCAAATGAAAATACAAACACCAATATTCAGAGAGTTTCACAAAATATACCAAAATTCAAATACTCCACCAAAAAATAATTTCTTCTAATATACTGGGATAAATTAACAAACTTATTATTTAATCAAATATTACCATATAAATAATACCAACACCTTCTATTTCAAATTTCAACACCATGGTTGCTACTATCTCTATGCTGCTTCCCTTTTCTTTTGTTCTTCTCCAATTTCCTTAACCCAATTCGTGTTGGAAGATGAAGATGATGACGAGCAGTTGGGCGACAGCAAACAGATGCAGCAAACATCTTGGTAAGAGTGAGTTGCTATTAGTATGAGTCGCTGGTGGAAGGAGAAGCTATTGGTGGCCGGAGATGAATGGATGTTGGGTGGTCTGAAAATTTCTAGAGTAAGAGGAGGCAAATTTGATCGAGGAGGTTGGTTCCTCTTCTTCATTATCTGGAAGCTATCTACTTTCACTGTTTTCTTTGGCTGCTTCGTTCTCTGTTCTTAGCTTAGAATGTGTAGGAAATCAACCTAGGCATATGATTCATTCCTAAGCAACCCCTGATTTTCAGGAAGAAGTTTCCTGATTTTCAGGGTGACTTCTAACTCTATTTTTAGCTTTATTTCTAGCTCAGTTTCTAGCTTTATTTCCCACTTTGTATTAGTGTATCCTAGCTATATTTTAGTGTATTATAGTTGTGTATTTTTAGTTATAAAATTAGTATATATATATATATATTCTGTATCAGAGAATTATATAGAAGAAAGGAATAAGAATAATACAACTTTAAGAGAGCTTATTTTCTTTGAGAAGGCCTTTAGGCCTTAGCATTTTCAACACTGATTTACAACGTGGTATCCGAGCTTTCGGTTCAGAAACCTCTGCTATTGGCCCCTCTCTCACTGTATCTCTTTGCAAGAAACCTTTTTTTAATCAAAAAAGTGGTTTCTGTTTTTCTTAGACCAGTTTCTACTGTTTTAATTCTTAGATCAGTTTTTACTGTTTTATTTCTCAAATCAGTTTCTGTTGCTTTAATTCTCATTATTTGAGGTTGATTGATATCTGAGAACTGACAATGGTAGTAGACAAAAAACAAATATTGAGAATTCTGAGCCCATTGTTGTAGTATTGATGTTAGATTTCACTGCTGTTGTGGGTGCCCATGAAGCGGCTTCAGGAATGAAACATCTATAACCTTGTACAGAAGGTCAACAGTTTTCTAGATTCCACCAAAACCATATGAACCAGAAGTTGATTCTTCCCAGCATTCTATTGCATTTACTCATCCTCAGATAACCTCACAGATGCCAAACCTTGCTTCTTTCCCATCAATGTGTTGGCAAGAATTCTATGGGTCCTCAAATGGGTTTCAATCCCAGCAGCAATCTGAAATCTTCTGTGCTTCCAATTAGCACTCTGAGTTGGCAGTCCTATGTTCTTACAAGCAGTTCGTGTTTGCCATCTTCTATTATTTCAACAAGCAGTCCAAGTTTCCAGTCTTCAATTCTTCCTGCCCAGTTAGCCCTGAATGTGGGCATCTTGAACTTGTAGCCTCCATTGCTTCCTGCACAAACTTCTGTAATAGTTTCAAACTTATCCACAAACTTGGTGTTCAGACTTATCCTACAAACGGTGTTTTG
Organism: Hippophae gyantsensis; assembly: GCA_030763125.1. Lineage (NCBI taxonomy): Eukaryota > Viridiplantae > Streptophyta > Magnoliopsida > Rosales > Elaeagnaceae > Hippophae > Hippophae gyantsensis. Next base: position 33,167,842 of record CM061030.1, read on the forward strand.
TTTCTGTCAGACAATTTCTCAAGAACAAGACTTTCAACTTTAGTTCCGATTCTACAAGTTTATTTTCATGGATGTTAATAACATATTTCAGATGTTAACCTCTTCCACAGTAGATTGCAGCAGATTCTATTCAGATTCTACACGTTTATCTTCAATATTCTGTTAACCTAATCCGCAACAGATTGTAGCTTCATCATTAGTCCAAAAATTCTGGGAAAAATTTTCATTGCTCTTATCTACACCAACAATAGGGTGTGGATACTTTCTAGGTATATCTTAAAAAAAAGTTTTCCAACAAAATTCCAAGTAATGTCAAAATGGACCTTTCGTTCAACAATCTATAAGGACCAATTCCAAAATCTCAAATTTTCCTAACTCAAGAAACCAAGTATTTTTCTGGGAATCTTAATTTGTGTGGCGAACCAACCAAAAACCCTCAAATGTGTTTCAACACCAGTAATTTCCTTATGGCTACCTTTGCCAAATCTACAGAATTTTTCAAGTCAAATGCAATCACACTTCCCTAGTGGTCGACCATCACAATTTATTTTCTATGAGATGAATCCCACGTTTGGAGGGTTTTCTCTTTGCCTTTGGACCACATAAGGAATCATCTTAAAATAGGCATCATCAGACATTATCTCAAAAGAGCAGTAAATCAGCTTCCACACCATAATGACATTGCTGCCAAGAAGAGTGTTCTTCTCCCTTTTCAAAAGGAATCACCATCTAAAAATGGCTTTGCTGACCTTTACTCTTCCTCTGAATTTGGTTCAACGTTTAATTCTACATCTCCAGTTGCTTTTTCTGTTTGTAACCGAAGTCGTCGTTCATCTAAGAAACAACCGACTATCAAGCATCTACTTTCATCTCTACTCAGACCAGTCACCAGACTCAAAAAAATTTCAACCTCAGTCTCGCATGACTTCAATCTCAGTCTCGCATGACTTCAATCTCAGTATCATGAGACTTTAGTCATCAATCTCATGAAACCCAAGCACCCAATTGCCAACATCTTCCACTTTTCCGCTTAGCCGTTGTGCTCCAATCGATGTTGCTCTCCAATCGGCACATCAGATTCAAACTCAAACAAGAAAGATAGAAAATGGTGAAGAAACATTTATGTCCACTTCATAGGGTGATATCATCTTCATCTGATCGTCATAGCTATTCAAGAATTTTCAGCCCAATAGGCCACCAATAGCCCAGTTTAGCCCAATAGGACCAAAAACCAATCCAGCAGCCCTGTCCAGTCTTACGTTCAATTTTGGTTCTACTTATGCTTCTGCAGATAATAATGATAAATTAATATGGAAGATAGCATGGCTAGGGACACTGTTCAGACATCAATACATACTCAGTTTCAACCACCACTCTCTGAGCTGTAGGAAATTCAATTGCATTGCTCCACTCATATTTGATGGTTAAATATACTTTCTCATCATCCCAATCTTTAGGATACTTAGCAAAAGGATTAGTAATCCTTTTTGAGATGTCATCATATACCAAGCTTAGATCCATAAACCTTATGGATCCAGCTTGTGGGGGAATGTTAAATATTAACCCTTGATTCAATAAGTAAAGGGTTCTAGTCCACTATGATCAAACTAAACATGTGGAAATTGAAGGCAAGATGATCTTCCTCAACAATGTTCCATCTAGGCAACAAGTAGCAAATATCGCCTAGCTTGAAGGGGAGTGTAGGAAATCAACCTAGGCATATGATTGATTCCTAAGCAACCCCTGATTTTCAGGAAGAAGTTTCCTGATTTTCAAGAAGAAGTTTCTTGATTTTCAGGGTGACTTCCAGCTCTATTTTTAGCTTTATTTCCAACTCAGTTTCCAGCTTTATTTCCCACTTTGTATTATTGTATCCCAGCTATATTTTAGTGTATTACAACTGTGTATTTTTAGTTATAACATTAGTATATATATATGTTATGTATTAGAGAATTATATAGAAGAAAGGTATAAGAATAATACACCTTTAAGAGAGCTTGTTTTCTTTGGGAAGGCCTTTAGGCCTTGGCATTTTCAACACTGATTTACAATAGAATGAAAAAGTGATATATATATTAGAAGAGGCAAGGGTTTAATATATGAATGTGCCTAATATTGTTTTGGGTCTAGGCCAATATTTAACATAGTCATCAATGTTTTAAAACCTTTACCTCTTGGAAAACTGCTGAAACAACTTAACCCAAATGATGTTCCAGTGTGGATTCAATGTAGATATGAAAGAATCTCTGAGTTTTGTCATATCTATGGCTTACTTACCCACTTCATTTATCAGTGCCCCTCCATAGAACCTGCTATTATCATCCTAGGTGATTGTTCACAGCACCATTTTTACGGCTTGGGTAAAAAGAAAACCTAAGACAATGTGCTCTAGTTTTTGAACATACCAAAAATTACTTCAAAAGAGAATACACTAGAGGTAGACCAAACGTATGAATAAAAGCTACTTCTGAAAGTTCCAATCATCTCAATAGACTACAAAATTTACAGAAAGTTTTCCAAAACTCTGAGGAAGATTCTACAATGAAATATGATGTAGGAACCAGTTGGGAAAGAATTACTCAAAATCTACAGATAGTTGCTAAAACTATTAACTGTTCTTCCAAGCCTATAATCCCTTCTAACTCTCGACATATAATTCGTCATCGAGTTAACAACTTGACAGAAAATATTATGATGACTTTGGGGAATCCAGTGATCATGACTGAAGAAGCAATCATTCATTCTCAAGAACATGATCATGAAGTTTTTCTCTCTAGTACTCAACAATCACACACAAATCTGTAAAGAGAATCACAAATATCAATTCAAACTTAATCAGACTCTAAACAGCGGAATGAAACCTATTCTCCTTCTTTGTCTGAATCTTTTAGGAAACAAATAAATAGAGAGCTCAAAATGAAAAATGCACAAAATCAACACAACCAATTTACGTGGAAAACCCTTCCTAGTGTAGGAAGGAAACAACCACGACACTCCATCTCCAAAACTTTCACTATTAAGAAAAAAATGTACAAAAGTTCTATTTAGATAAAACTAGAGGCGAACAATCAACAACATCTTCAAGAGTACAACTTCTTGGAAACTAACAATTATTTCAAGAAAATGGAGAAATCTAATCCAATTTCGTAGTCACTGTTCACGGCCCAGATTTTCACAAACCGGTGAGCCAAATCCAAATCCCACCGTTCATATTGAAGAGTATTTAGTGTTGAATCTTCCTGCAAAATTTCAGCTCAATCGGACCACAAACAAACTTCCATCGGAGCAGTTAATGAAGACTTGTTGGAGAGGGAAAAACTGACAGCAGTTTTTCTACTTGCTTTTCTGCTTTTATTTTTGCTGCTGCAGCTCATGTTATCTTCCAACCAACCCTAAATGGATTTATTAATGAAGCAATCAAATGGACAAAATTTACCCTTCTTTCTCCATGGTCATGAAACCACATAGGCTTTACTTGGGCTCCTCCAAACAAGAAGGAAAACCCAACAAAATCTTAGTTCTAATAATTTTAATAACCTTTGCGCTGATGTTACTATAACAAGAATTCCTTTATTTCAACCATTGGATTATCTCAGATGACAAATGCATATATGTCCCAAATGGTCTCCAATCCACATGGTTCATTCTTAGACATTCTTCATGTAGTCAGAACTCCAACCCAACAACACACCTGGAACCTCAATGTTCTCAATACTTCATAGCATTTACAAGATACCTTTAATACTCTTTCCCTTCCAAATGATGATGTTATTACCTCATGTGTTATGACCAATTCTTCTGAATACAATCAAGAACTTAACCTTACACAAAGCCAATCTCAATTTCTATCAGATTTGGATCACTTTGTAACCAAATCTCTGAAAGAAAAAGCTCTTCCCAAGCCCAGTTTATCAACCTTGAATCCCCACCTGTTTTAAAGGATTTACAATATGGTACTACCCCAAATGAAACTAATTATCCTCCCTCATTTACCCCAAACACATCCTTTCAGACTACCCTCATTACCCCAATTGCAAATGCTCAATCACACTCCTTTACATTACCAATCACTCCAAACATTTCATCTTCTGGTACCTCTCACATACATATAAAAAGCCTTCTTTTGTTACTGCTACACCTTGTCTTGGTCCAACTACAACCAAACAGAACCCTTCTGCCAAAAAAGTTACCTCAAAGGCCAAAGGAAAAGAAATTGCTACCATCTCATCAACCATAAGTGGAATGAAAAGAAAAATTGATAACCCTAGTGATAATAAAACATCAAAAAAAGAAGTTGTTGGTATTTTTCATTCATCAGTGTTTGCTTTTGTCTTAGATAAGTCAATTCACAAAAATTCTAGAGGATATTATCATAAATATAGATTGAAATTTCTGATGGATAAGGGGCTAGTTCAAAAAGATGATAAACTACTGAAATGTGCAACCCAACAGACTAAAGGACAGAGTAATTTTGTGAAAAAATCAGAATCCACATTAGTTACCATTGTTGGTTTGTAAACTTGTTTACAAGCCCAAAGAAATCAAAAACAAACTTTGAAATATTCTAGCCCATTTGAAGTCCAGCTCATGAAAGCTTCTATGGTGATGATCTGGATTGATAAGAATACAACTCATGGTTGGTGGGAAGAAGAAAATCAATGAGTTAGGTAAGGAGATAGGTGTATGGTTTAGATTATTTTGGTAGGTTTATATTGTATGGCTTAGATTTATTTATTGTTTCTATAAATACCTCTCAGTAGCAATGTAATAATCAAGTTAAAGAAATCAGAAACAAAAAATTTGAGAGTTTCTGAGTGTTTCTGGAAAATTGTTCTTGAGTGTTCTTGAGTTTTGATCCATAATATTCCAACAAAGTGGTATCAGAGCTGTAGTTTGAAATATAAATATATACTATTGTATATCAAATCGAAGCTCTCGACGAGACAAATCCGACGCCATAAGAATCATCCCGATCGGAGTTCGGACGTGTCGCCACGATCCTCCGGAAGGTTCTGCTAGAAGTGAGTTAACTAATCGAGTTAGCCGAGTTGACCGAGCTACTGACTAAGCCGCCAAGCCGTTTGACCGAGCCACCGAAACAGTTGACTAAAAAGTTGACTTTGATCGTTGACCAAAAAAATTAGATTTTTTCTCGGAGTTCCTCCTAAGGTTTTTTGACGTTCTAAATTCATATGTACGATCAGAATTTACAAATTCTCACTATATTGAGAATTATGTCAAGTGGAGGTATGTCATCGTTTCAAGTCCCGACACTCAATAACGATAACTATGATAATTGGAGTATCAAGATGAAGGCTCTTTTGGGTGCACATGATGTGTGGGAAGTCGTAGAGAAAGGCTTAAGTGAGCCAAACGATGAAGCTCTTCTAACGCAAGTGCAAAAAGAATCTTTGAAGGATTTGAGAAAGGGAGACAAGAAAGCCCTTTTTCTTATCTATCAAACCTTAAATGATGATGGGTTTGAGAAGATTTCAGATGCAACATCTTCCAAAGCAGCGTGGAATAAGCTTCAAATTTCTTTCAAAGGAGCCGAGAAAGTAAAGAAGGTTCATCTCCAAACACTAAGAGGTGAGTTTGAATCTCTACATATGAAAGCTTCCGAATCTATTTCTGATTATTTCACGAGAGTCGCAGTTGTTTCTAATCAATTAAAAAGAAATGATGAGATGTTGGGAGATGTTAGAATAATGGAAAAGATACTTTGTTCATTAGATTCCAAATTTGAACACATCGTTGTAACGATTGAGGAAACAAAAGATTTGGAAGAAATGACCATTGATGAACTCAATGGGTCATTACAAGCATATGAAGAAAAGCATAATAAGAAGCAAGGGATCACTGAGCAACTCTTCAAAATGCAATTCAAGGATAAGCATGAAAGCCAAGGTAATGACAGAAACCAACGTGGCCGAGGTAGAGGTAGAGGTCGTGGACGAGGTGGGAGCCACGGTCATAGACGAGGTTTGAATTACAACAACAATTCCAACAACTTCGAAAGAGCAGAAAGCTCAACACAAAGTCGTGGAAGAGGTAATATGAACTTAAGGTATGGAAAATCTCAAGTTCAATACTATAATTGTTAGAAATTTGGACATTATGCTTTAGAATGTAGAGCTCCCAATAATAAAGTAGATGAGAAAATCAACTACATAGAGGAGAAGACCAATGAGAAAGAAACTCTTTTTCTAGTATGGAAGGAAGGTGATAGTAATCAACCAAATGCCTGGTATCTTGACAGCGGTGCAAGCAACCATATGTGTGGAAGGAAAGACATGTTCGTGGAACTAGATGAGTCAATAAGTGGAAATGTCTCATTTAGAGATGATTCAAACGTAGCAGTGAAAGGAAGAGGTAACATTCTTATTGGATTGAAAGATGGGCAACATCAATTTATTTCCAATGTTTACTACGTCCCAAATATGAAAAGTAACATCTTAAGTTTAGGACAACTGTTAGAGAAAGGTTATGATATTCACATGAAGGATTATAATCTTTCTATAAAAGATGATAAAAATAACCTCATTGCTAATGTGTCGATGTCAAAGAATAGAATGTTCTTGATCAACATACAAAATGACATTGCAAATTGTCTAAAAGCCTGCTATAAAGATGCATTGTGGCTATGGCATCTTCGATTTGGACATCTCAATTTTGGAGGATTGGAGATGTTGTCTAAGAAGGAGATGGTGAAGGGAATACCTTGCATTAACCATCCTGATCAACTTTGTGAAGGGTGCCTACTCGGATAGCAATTCTGGAAAAGCTTTCCAAAGGAGTCAAACTCAAGAGCCAAGAAGCCACTGAAGCTAATCCATACTGATGTGTGCAGACCGATTAAGCCTAGCTCTCTCGGTAACAGTAACTATTTTCTTCTTTTTATTGATGATTTTTCAAGAAAAACTTGGGTATATTTCTTGAAACAAAAATCATAAGTTTTTAAAGTATTCAAAAGGTTCGAAGCTATAGTGGAGAGAGAAAATGGTAGAAAAGTCAAAGCCATGAGATCAGACCGAGGTAGAGAATTTACATCTAAGGAGTTTCAAGAGTTTTGTAAAGCAAATGGAATTCATAGATCTTTAATAGTGCCAAGATCCTCCCAACAGAATGGTGTAGCTGAAAGAAAGAACCGAACAATTCTCAACATGGTACGAAGCATGTTCAAAAGCAAGAAACTACCCAAAGAGTTTTGGGCAGAAGCAGTAGCATGTGCAATTTACTTGTCAAACAGTAGCATGTGCAATTTACTTGTCAAACTGATCTCCAACAAGAAGTGTATGGGGAAATACACCGCAAGAGGCATGGAGTGGAAGAAAGCCTGGTATTTCCCACCTAAGAGTCTTTGGAAGTATAGCCCATGTTCATGTACCGGATGAGAGAAGAACGAAGCTTGATGATAAAAGCGAGAGTTTTATCTTCATCGGTTATGAGCTAATTCAAAGGGCTATAAGTTGTACAACCTACACAATAAGAAGATTGTGATTAGTCGAGATGTGGTATTCGACGAAGAAAGAGAATGGGATTTTAACTCTCATGCAGATAACTTCAATTTCTTTCCTCAGTTTAAAGAAGATGAGCAGAAAATGAGGAAGCAACCAATAGAAATTCAACAAGAGCCAATGACTCCACCTACTTCACCAACGCCAACCACTCATGAAGACCCATCACCTTCATCATCTTCGAGTGGAAGTGAAAGAGTCGTGACACATACACGAAATGTCCAAGATCTTTATGAGGTAACAGAATAACAAGATAATCTTACCTTATTCTGTCTCTTTGTTGATTGTGAACCAGTGAGCTTTCAAGAAGCTGTACAAGAGAAGAAGTGGAGAGATACGATGGACGAAGAAATCAATGCAATTGAGAAGAACGACATATGGGAACATGTTTCACTTCCCAAAGGGTATGCAATAGGTGTCAAATGGGTGTACAAGACAAAGAGGAATGCTAAGGGAGAGATTGAAAGGCACAAGGCGAGGCTTGTAGCAAAAGGATATAGTCAAAAGGTTGGAATTGACTATGATGAGGTATTTGCTCTTGTTGCTCGATTATAATCTATAAGACTAATCATTTCTTTGGTAGCTCAAAATAAGTGGAAGATACATCAAATGGATGTAAAATCTGCTTTTCTAAATGGAGTCCTTGAAGAAGAAGTCTACATTAAGCAACCACTAGGCTATGAAGCAAAAGGTCACAAAGACAAGGTGTTGAAGTTAAAAAAAACTATTTATGGATTAAAGCAAGCACCAAGAGCATGGAATAACCGCATTGACAAGTACTTTCTGGAAAACAACTTCACCAAGTGTCCCTATGAACATTCACTCCACGTCAAGATTAACGATGACAATATTCTAATTGTTTGTCTATACGTAGATGATCTCATCTTCACCAGAAGTAATCCGAAGCTATTTGAAGATTTTAAGAAGGTGATGACCCGAGAGTTTGAAATGATAGATATTGGGTTAATGGCATACTACCTTGGAATTGAAGTGAAGCAAAAGGAAGAAGGCATCTTCATCTCTCAAGAAAGCTATGCAATGGAGATACTAAAGAAGTTCAAGATGAACGATTGCAAGCCGATCAACACACCAATGGAATATGGAATCAAACTATCCAAGTATGAAGATGATGAAAGTATGGATCCAACATTTTTCAAAAGTTTAGTTGGAAGTCTACGTTATCTCACGTGCACAAGGCCTGACATCCTGTATGTTGTTGGATTGATTAGCCGCTATATGGAGAAACCGACAATCATCCATTTCAAAGCTGCAAAAAGAATCCTATGCTATCTAAAAGGTACAATTAATTTTAGCTTGTTCTATTCAGGTTCTAATGATTACAAGCTTGTTGGATATAGTGATAGCGATTTTGGTGGAGATATAGACGATCGAAAAAGTACTTTCGAATTTGTATTTTTCATGGGAGATACTGCTTTTACATGGATGTCGAAAAAGCAACCAATTGTCACCTTATCTAGCTGTGAAGCAGAATATGTAGCAGCTACCTCATGTGTTTGCCATGCAATTTGGCTGAGAAACTTATTAAAGGAGCTAAGTATGACACAAGAAGAGCCAACCAAAATTTGTGTCGATAACAAGTCAACCATTACCTTAGCCAAAAATCCTATTTTCCATGATCGAAGCAAACACATAGATACTCGATATCATTACATCAGAGAGTGCATCACAAGAAAGGATGTACAACATGAGTATGTAAAATCACAAGATCAAATTGCCGACATCTTCACTAAACCGCTCAAGCAAGAAAACTTTGTCAGATTGAGAATTTTTCTCGGCATCATAAAACAAGTTTAAGGGGGAATGTTGGTTTGTAAACTTGTTTACAAGCCCAAAGAAATCAAAAACAAACTTTGAAATATTCTAGCCCATTTGAAGTCCAACTCATGGAAGCTTCTATGGTGATGATCTGGATTGATAAGGATACAGCTCATGGTTGGTGGGAAGAATAAAATCAATGGGTTAGGTAAGGAGATAGGTGTATGGTTTAGATTATTTTGGTAGGTTTATATGGTATGGCTTAGATTTATTTGTTGTTTCTATAAATACCTCTCAGTAGCAATGTAATAATCAAGTTAAAGAAATTAGAAACAAAATATTTGAGAGTTTCTGAGTGTTTCTGGAAAATTGTTCTTGAGTGTTCTTGAGTTTTGAGAGTTTTGATCCATAATATTCCAACAACCATTTCTCCTACTACAGCTAGCATACCTTTGATTACTTCTTCTGCAAACCAGATTGTGGTGCCAACAAAGGTGAGGAGGCGACACAATACATGCCCCCAAAGCAGCCTTGAAAATATTATCATGGAACACTCGAGGATTAATTAGGAAAATGGCCTAACTCTGAGGAAATTGGTTTTTGAGCAAAATCCTAATTGTATTTGGTTAGTGGAGCCAAAATCCTCAAGTGATTTTCTTTTAAATTTAGCTGCTAATCTTGGTTATAGAATTACTTTTGTTTATGTGCTTCCTTGAATGGTGGTGGTGGTTATATTATACTTTTAAAAGAAGGTTTTGTTGTGTCTGTTTTTGAAAAAAGAGAACAGGTGCTAGCCTTAGAATTTTCAAATGTAATGAACTCTAACAAGAATTACCTAGCTTGTTTTGTACATGCCATTCCTATATGAATTAAAAAATTATATTTTGGGAGTACTTTTGTGGAATTATTGCTTCTTATAATGGTTCTTGTATTGCAATAGGCAATTTCAATGAAATTATAGGTCCCTAAGAACAAAGTGGAGGAAAAACTGTAAATATAAATAAAAATTTCTTATGGGACTGTATGAAGGCTTTTGGTGCTATAGACCTTGAAGCCTCGGGTTATAACCTCATATGAAGAAACAAATTTCATGGTTATAATATTATCAAGAAAAGACTGGATAGAGCCATTTGTTGCCCGGATTGATTGTTATTGACCCAATGTCTAAGGTATTTAACAAGCCTTTCAATGTTTCTAACCATCACCCCATTATCATTCAAGTTTCTTGTAAAAGAGTTATCACATTTTCTTGGAATTCAAATGTTCTGGATCCCCTTCTATAAAACTATGCAAAAAATTGAAAATTACTACTAATAAATTGAAGCATTGGAATGAGCATGAATTTGGGTATTATCATGAAAATATTCAAAGATTCAAAACTTAATTAAACAAACTTCAACAAGGGCCGAATGATATGCACAATCAACTTAAATGCCAACAAGTTCAACTTCTACTCAATGAACAAAAGATAAGAAATTATCTCATTTGGAAACAGAAATCAAGAAAGATCTGGATTAAAGAAGGCGACAAAAATATCACATTTTTCCATTTATCAACTCTGCTCAAAAGAAGAAGAAATAATATTTGGTGCTTACAAAAAGATGATGGAAGCTGGTTGTATAAGAGATGAGAAATTGGATATAACCTTTGTTCTTACTTTGATCACATGTTCACTTCAACTAATACTAGGGATTCTTTTGAGCTTGATAGAAGTCAGAATCTTGAATAAGCAAGAAAGATGCAGAGAAAATTTTGTATGTATTTCCTGAATGAATTACAATCAGAGTATACTTCTTATATAATCAATTAAGATAAGGTAAAGTCTAACAAACTAATTGGTTACAAAAACAGAATTACAACAACATAACAAACTGTTTACTACAGTTGCTGAATTGCTTATTCTAACTCTCTCCCTTAAACCGAGCTTGGTCCCCAACTCTTGAGGAACACACAGTCAATTTGTGTTTAAGCCTTTGGAAGAAATGAGTTGATAAAGGCTTAGTAAAGATGTCAGCCACTTGATCTATGGTTGGTACATGATGAACATCCTTTGCCATAACCCTTTCTCTTACAAAATAGAGATCGAGCTCTATATGCTTGGTTCTAGAGTGCAAAATTGGATTAGCAGACAAAGAGATTGTACTCATATTATCACACCAAAGAACAGGTGGATTTCGAATTTCTACCTTGAGTTCACTGAGAAGAGACTACAACCATATTAGTTCTGAGGTGGCATTGGCAAGACTTCGGTATTCTACTTCAGTGGAAGATCTGGACACTACAACCTGCTTCTTTGACAACCAGGAAACAACATTTCTAACAAGAAATATGCAGTAGCCAGTTGTGAATCTTCTATCACACAAGTCATTTCCCTAGTCAACATCACAAAACCCTGTCAAATTTAGAGTTTCTGACTTTCTAAGAAGTATCCCTTCTTCTGAAATGCCCTTTAAGTATCTCAAAATCCTTTTCACAGCTTTCCAGTACAAGTCAAGCGGATTTTGCATAAACTGGCACACCTTATTGACACAGTAAGCTATCTCAGGTCTTGTTATGATAACATATTGCAGTCCACCAACTATACTCCTATAGTCTATAACATTTGGAACGGGATCATCTTCATTAGAAGTGAGCTTCAAACTACTGACCATTAGAGTTGGTAATGGTCTGGCATTGTCCATTTTTGATCTTCTCAAAAGATCTTCAATATATCTCTTTTGGGACAAGTGTAGGCCTTCACGAGTTGCTTTAATTTCTATTCCTAGAAAGTAATTTAAGTCACTAATGTCCTTTAGAGAAAAGGATCTGTTGAGGAGTAGAATGACTTGTTCTATTTCTTCTTTGCAGCTTCATATAACTATTATATCATCTACATAAACCAAGATGAATAAGGTAGAAGATGTAGAGAACCTCATAAAAAAAGAGTGATCAGCCTTTAAGAAGCAGAAGCCCATTTCAATAAGAGAGTCTTTTAGTTTATCAAACCAAGTTCTGGGAGCCTGCTTCAACCCATACAAAGACTTGTGAAGTCTAAAAACAAGATGCTTGGAGTTCTCCTTCTCAAAACCAGCAGGTTGTTCAAGATAAACTCCCTCCTTAAGTTCACCATTTAGGAAGGCATTATTAACATCAATCTACCTTGTAATCCAACCACGAGATAAATCTAGAGTTAGAATAACTCTTATGGTAGTTGGCTTTATCATTGGGGAGAAAGTTTTAGTGAAATCAAACCCAACTTTTTGCAAAAAAGCCTTAGCAACCAGCCGAGCCTTGTACCTTGAAACAGTCCCATTTATGTTCCTTTTTATCTTAAAAATCCACTTGCATCCAATTGGTCTTCTATTCGGTGGCAGTTCAACAAGGGTCCAAGTCTTGTTATTGATCAAGGCATTGTATTCTTCAACCATGGCTTTCTTCCAATTAGCATCAAGTAAAGCTTTAACAACTATAGTGGGCTCTTGAATGGACAGATCTATCAACAACACTTTTGGTTTGTGGATCCCATTTCTAGATCGAGTTGTCATTGGATGAATTGGAGGTAGTGGATCAGAATTAGTGTTTGTATTAGAGGTGGCACTGGGAGTAGAAGAATTATGAGGCTAATGAAGGCTAATAGAAGACACATTTGTGGGATTTTGGAAGAAAGACAGTTGTTCTGCAAACATATGTCCTGCTGCTACTGTACACTTTAATCTATGATCAGAGTGGTTAGATTTTATGTGTATTATAGATTGATGATCTATAACAATAGGCTTAGGAATATCTAGTAAGGGAAAAGGCAGAGGAGTTTGAGAGTTACTGGAGTTAACCTAATTGTTGCTGGATTTTTCATTAAAAGGGAAGATAAATTCGTTAAAAACAACATGTTTAGAGACATAAATGTTACCTTTTTCATCTAGACACTTATATCCTTTATGTTTAGAGCTGTAACCAATAAAGGCACAAGGTAATGATCTGAAATCAAACTTATGAGAGTTGTATGGCCTTAAGTGAGGAAAACATTGACAACCAAAGACTCTTAGAAAGGAATAATCAGGTTTAACTTTGAAAAGTACCTCAAGAGGAGACCTCTGCTGAAGAACTGTAGTAGGAATTCTGTTAATGAGATAAACAACACTAGAGAAAGCATTTGGCCAGAATTTCAAAGGTAAAGATGATTGAGCTAGTAAGGTTAAACCGAGTTCTACTATATGTCTATGTTTCTTTCCACTATTCCATTTTGTTCAGAGGTGTGAGGACAAGAAACACGATGAAAAATGCCATGTGTGTTGAAAAATGAAGAGAAGGAACGAAATTATCCACCCCAGTCAATTTGAAAAATTTTAATGGTTGTGTTGAGTTGGTTTTCAGCTTGAGTTTTAAAGTGAAGAAAGGATTCAAAGGCTTCAGACTTTCTTTTTAAGAAGTAAATCCAAGTGTATCTGGAGTAGACATCAACAAAGGTTATGTAAAATTTGTAACCTATGGTTGAAGGAACAAGAGAAGGGCCCCAAAGATCGGGTTCAACAAGCTGTAATGAACTTGTGTAAGAGGTATGAGAGTTACGGAAAGGAAGTTTATGACTTTTTCCCATTTGACATGAAACACAAAAAAGGAGGCATTTTATTCATTTGAAAAGGAATATTACAATCACTAAGGACCTTGGTTACAATTTTAGAGGAGGGATGTCCCAACCTCTTATGCCAAATATCAAAAAAGATACTTTCTTTACTACTTGAAACTAAATTTTGTGGGGAAGCTTGACTAATATCTGTGGGATTTTTGGTTTCAGAGATATGAATATGTGAAATCTACCCAGGTACCTCTCTAGCTTTGTTGAAGAAGTTGAGCCTATACAGTCCTTTATGCAGTGTTCCTTGAAGAAGAGGAGTTTTGGTGACCTGATCCTTAACAAAACAAGTAGAAGGGTGAAATTCAAAATAAACATTGTTATCTTTTGTGAATTGGGAGACACTAACAAGATTTTTTGTGATTAAAGGAACATGAAGGATAATTTTGAGAGTCAAAGATCTTGAGGGAACATTGGAAGAAACGAAAGAGTTACCAATGTGTTTTATATCCAAACTTGTGCCATTGCCCATGTGAACTTTCTGACTGCGATGGAAATCTATCCCGTAAGTGACATTGTTGTAATCTTTAGTGATGTGATTGGTTGCTCTTGAGTCAGGATACCAAGAATCATCATTCTTTCCTTCTTCACAAGTAAGCATGGCTTCTAAGAGAGCATTTTCAAGCGAAAATTCAGGCTGAGTATGAGCAAGATTGGCATTCGACCCTTGGCTGTTTTGGTGTCCAGAAGAATTCGCCCCATTTATCATTCCACTGCCATGGAAATTTTGATCAAACCGGTAATATCATTTGAGGACTATGTGACCTATCTTTCCACATAGTTGGCATTGAGGTCTACTATTGTTGTAATAGTTTCTACCACCACGACCTATGCCTTTGGTATTTGGGCCTCTTCCACCTTGAGATTGGTTCAAATTAGAGCCTCTCTTAGAGAGGTTTGAATAGTTTGTGTAATTAGCCACAATATCAGAAGAATTTCTTTGTAAGATCCTTCCTTCATGAGAAAGAAGGTTGGTGACATGATGAAGGCCGTAAGGGACCTCTCTTGAACTTATTATTGCTATTATGGATTCATATTCATCAGACAAACCATTTAGAACTGTAAGAAACTGGTCTGTGTTAGACATTTTGTGATTAGCAGCACTAAGCATATCAAAGTAGCTCTTCATCTTCATTAGATAATCTCTCATAGAAAGAGAGTCTTTCTTGAGGGTTTGTATTTGACGTTTGTAGAACATCACCTTGGCAGTGGATTGAGAATTGAAGAGTTATTCAATGGTTGTCCAGATTTCTTGAGAAGAAGAACAACCTACCAATTGAGAAAGATAGCTAGTGTTGATGGAGGCGAGAATCCATGACATAAGTAACCTGTCTTGCCTTTGATAACGAACGAACTCTGGGTTGGCATTGCCTTGAATCAATCTGGGAGAAGGAGCAGCATCTGTGCCATAGACGTGATCTTCAAGACCATATCCCAAGATTGCATTTTCAATTTGGAACTTCTAGAGTAGATAGTTGTCTTCCTCGAGTTTGATGGTGACCAGTTGTGCAAGAGGGCTGGTGACTAATCTGTATTGTTCTTCGAGGTTGGACGGGTTAGCAACTCCACCTGTTGCAGAAAGATTCGGTCCATTTCCATTGTTATGGTTTTGAGTACTGTTCTTGGCCATAGAAGTTGCAGAAGAAAACAGAAGGAGCATGAGCTATATAGCTCTAATATCAAGTCAGAATCTTGAATAAGCAAGAAAGATGCAGAGAAACTTTTGTATGTATTTCCTGAATGAATTACAATTAGAGTATGCTTCTTATATAAGCAATTAAGAGAAGGTAAAGTCTAACAAACTAACTTATTACAAAAATAGAATTGCAACAACATAACAAACTGTTTACTACAGCTGCTGAATTGCTTATTCTAACTATAGACTATTTTCTCCTTGCATTGTTAAATCAAAAAACATTGATCTATGTAAAATTCTTGACATTGCAGAAATTAAGAAAGCACTATGAAGCATTAATAATCTTAAAGCACCAGGTCCTGATGGTATGTCTTTAAAGCACCAATTCCTGTCAGCTAGTTTTTTTTTTAATTATTAGTATGTGGTAAGACCGGATATTATTAATTTTGTTAAGGAGTTTTTCATTACAGGACAACTTTTACCTGAAACAAATGAATCTTTAATTGTGTTTTTACAAAAAAAGAATCAACCAATAAACATTTCTAACTCAAGCCAGTTAGTTTATGCAATGTTACTTATAAGATCATTTCAAAAACTTTAGTCAACAGAATGAGACCTCTACTTCAAAAGATTTCTTCTTCTTTTCAAGCGGCTTTTGTTTCAGGAAGTTGGATTTTTGGAAATTCTATAATTACTCAAGAGATCATTCATTCAATGAAGAGAAAACAAGGAAACAAAGCATGGATAAGAGTTAAAATTGACATGAATAAGACTTATTACAAAATGGAATGGAACTTAATCTTACAAATCATGAACAGATTAGGATTTTCAAGCCATTTCTGTCAACTTATTCATCAATGCCTCTCTTCTATTTCTTACTCATTTTTGTTAAATGGTTTTAAATATGGAAGAATCATTCCTACAAGAGACCTCAGATAGAGTGATCCAATTTCTCATTATTTATTTATTATTGCAATAGAGGCACTTTCTAGACTGATAGTTAAAGCTAAATCCAATAATCAAATAAGAGGAATTAAAGTCTCGTGACAAACATCTCTTATCAGTCATCTCTTCTATGCAGATAATATTCTTTTTCTTCTGCAACGCTAATGAAAGGAAGGAAAGCAACCTAATTCAATATTGAAAAATTATATCTCTATTTCAGGGCAGTCTTCAAACTTAATCCAAATTTGGTATTTTCTTCTCTAATAATGATTCCAAAAACCTAAAGATTAGATTGACTACAATCATGGGTATTCAAAAATCCAATAGAAATATCACTTATTTGGATAACCCTTTGTTCCTCCAAAAGAACAAAACCACTCAATATAATAAGATATTGAAAAATTTGGTTCAAAAGACAAAAGGATGGAGGGAAAAGTTTTTTATCTCATGCAGAAAAGATCATTTTAATTCGCTTAGTCTTACAATCTACTCTCATTAATACTATGAGTGTTTTTAAAGTACATAAAACAATTTGTAAAAAGGCTCACTTCTTAATTTCGAAATTTTGGTGGAATTCAAGTAAGACTCAAGATCATTATTGTGCTTTTAAAAGCTAGAAATCAATATGTATACCTAAGGATATGGGTGGTCTAAGATTCAAAAAATTCAATGTTTTGAACCAAACATTGTTAACTAAACTGGGTTGGAATTTGCTACTAACTTTAATAAATTTGGGTTCAAATATTGAAGCAAAAATATTGTCATTCCACTGACTTCTTGAAGGTTAGAGTCAAAAATGCAGATTCATTTATATGGAAAAGTAATGCGAGCCCAAAAACATAATTCAAAAAGGTTTATGTATTCAAGTTGATAATGGAAAAGGAATAAAAGTTATGCATCATTTTTGGTTATTTGGGTTCCCTAACTTCATTCCTACCTTAAAGGAGAGTTTCCAAGAGGATCTTTAAAACATAGCTAATGTTTTATAGGCGTTTAATCTGAGTATTAATGGAGATTGGAACTAGAATTTAATTGATACCTTTTGAATGTATCTCCTTTAATTTGATAAGTAAACTTAGGAGTCCTATTGTTGCACTTTTAGATAGAACTATATGGATTCTTGACAAGTCGGGTTTATTCCCAATCAAATTCACATATAATTTCCTTCTCAATGGAGGAGAAAGTAGTGGATCCCATAAGGTTTGGAATTTAATTTGGAAATCAAAACTTCATGAAAGACAAAGTATTTTTGGGGAAAATAGCTTCCAAGTCTTTAGTAGTAAAATCAAATCTTAGAAGATTCAATCAAAGAATTGATGACAAATGTCCTATATGTTCAGAAGAATCAAAAGCAGTGGAACATCTCTTCAAAACACAGCGATAAAACGACGCTAAGGTCGCGTTCTTTGTATCTACGTTTGGGGTCACAAATTGCTCATTGGTCGTGGAACTATCCCAATCTCTCTACGTAACCGTGGGCAACCGCACCGGTTTCCTGCCTCGGTGAAACTTGAAACGCAATGACATATAGCGTTGTCTCCTCAGCAACATATTTTTTGTGTTTGGTCTCTGTGCGTGTGGCTGGTTGGAGCCGTAGGTGTATCTGCTCCTTGGGCTGTCACAGTCTCTCTACGTACTAGTCCAGCCACCATCGTGGGTAATCATACTATTCTTCTAAGCTCGGACAAACTTGGAACGAGAAGGAAAGGAAAGCGCTGCAGAGGGCTACGCGAATAGGAAAAAAATGAATTAGGGTTACAAAATATTCTATATATACTTGGCTGGAGTACGAAGTGTAAAAAAAGAAAGGAAAAAAGGAAGAATTTTTTTTTAGATTTCAAGGCAGAATCTAGAGATTTAACCACCAATTCCATATTGGACGATTTGACTACAAAAATGACGGAAGTTCTAACTAGAGCTCAGATCACCTCACAACCTCTGCTAACTGAAGCGTCGACTACTCCCATTAGTATCAAGTTAGGAGGATCCAACTATGCCTTGTGGTCTTAGGTGGTGGAGATGTATATCTCTGGCAAAGACAAACTGGGATATATTAATGGGGATTTTCCTCAACCTGCTGAAACCGACCCCTCATTCAGGAGATGGCGCACTGAAAATGTCATTGTCAAAGGATGGTTGATCAATTCGATGGACCCCTCCTTGATTACAAATTTTATTCGATTCCAAACTGCGAAACAGGTTTGGGATTCTGCTGCTACCACCTACTATGATAGGACAGACACATCTCAAGTGTATGATCTTCGCCGTCGAGTTACTCGTATGAAGCAGGCGGGTGGATCCATTGAAAAATACTACAATGACCTTCAAGGGTTGTGGTGAGAAATTGATTTCCGTCGTCCTAATCCAATGGAGTGTGCGACTGACATACAAAAATACAACTCCATCGTACAGGAAGATCAAGTGTATACCTTCCTCGATGGACTTGATGACAGTCTAGATAAAACTCAAAGTGATGTGCTTCAAATAAAACCATTTCCTACGGTGGAATAAGCTTATGAATACATCCGTAGGGAAGAGGTCTGGCAGACTGTGATGATCACGGGTGCAGATACGACACCCGAAGCAATTATGGCTTTCAAAGGGATCAAGGGACACCATAATCTGATGCCACCAAAACCAGAAACTTTTTTGGGTAGCAAGAAATCCACAGAAAATCCACCGTCTATTGATATGAAATGTGGCCATTGTAGAAACTCCAAACACACCCGTGAAAACTGCTTCAAAATACATGAGTATCCAGAATGGTGGAATGATCTTCAAGCACGGAAAAAACGGGAAACCATTGGGCAAGCCGCTGTGGCTACCAATAATGCATCACTATCCCTTATTCCTCATGCCGAATCTTCCTAGGATCTAGGAATTTCAAGTAAAGCATTTCACACCTCTACTCGTAGTGATAATGAGGATTGGATTCTAGACTCTGGAGCTATAGATCATATGATATTTGACCCAAAAGATCTCTCCAATACAACCCAACCAAGACAGAGCCATGTTGCCAATGCCAATGGAGTCACTTATCCAGTTACAGGGGTTGGAACAGTGACTTTATCTCCTTCATTATCATTAACTAATACATTACTTGTACCCTCTCTTTCAAACAAACTAATGTTTGTAAGTCATGTCACGTCAGATCTTAACTGTGTAGTATTGACGTATTCTACCTTTTGTCTTCTACAGGATATTCTTACTAAGGAGATCATTGGACGTGGTACTAAGAGAGAAGGGTTATATTATGTGGATGACCTCAGTTCAGGAAGAGCCAATCACATGCAACATACCGTTAGTAACAAGGAACGACAGATTTGGCTATGTCATCGTCGATTTGGGCATCCATCATTTGGGTATTTATAGCACCTACTCCCTAGTTTATTTTCGAATATCACACACTCGGATTTCAAATGTGATACTTGTATATTGGCAAAAAGTCATAGGGCGTCTTATCCTATGAGCATGCATAAAAGTATGACTCCTTTTGCTTTAGTACATTCTGATATTTGGGGACCTTCCCCGGTCACCACGTCATCGGGTCATCGTTGGTTTGTAATTTTTGTTGATAATTGTACACAGATGACATGGCTTTACCTTCTCAAACATAAAGATGAAGTATTTTCTCTGTTTCACTTGTTTCACACCATGGTTTAGATACAATGTTATGAAAAAATTAAGATTCTTAGGTCTGATAATGGAGGGGAGTATGTTAATCAACAATTTCAGACATACTTGGAAAACCATGGTATTCTCCATGAAATCTTGTGTTCACAAACCCCACAACAGAATGGGACTACGGGGAGGAAGATGGTAGGATGCAAGTGGATCTTCTCCATTAAGTATAAAGCAGATGGGTTAGTTGAACGATACAAGGCGAAGCTAGTAGCAAAAGGGTATACACAGAAACATGGTATAGACTATCAGGAAACCTTCTCACTTGTGTCTAAACTAAAAAATGTTATAGTTTTGTTATCTCTTGTAGCAAATTTAGATTGGCCATTGCACCAACTTGACGTGAAGAATGCCTTCCTTCATGGTGACCTTGAAGAAGAGATTTACATGGATATCCCACCAGGATATATTATTACATTAGGAAAAGAAACTGCATGTACATTACAACGAGCATTGTATGGACTAAAATAATCACCTCGAGCATGGTTTGACAGATTGAGTTCAGCAATGAGGAAATATGGGTTTCAACAAAGCAATTCTGACCACACTCTATTTCTAAAACATCGATTGGGAAAAATAACAGCCTAGTCTATGTAGACGACATGATCATTACAGGGGATGATAAAGAAGAAATCTCTAGGCTTCAAGAACAACTGTCAAATGAGTTTGAAATGAAGGACTTGGGAGGGCTCAAATACTTCTTAGGCATTGAGGTGACAAGATCAAAACAAGGTATATGTCTTTCCCAAAGAAAATATACTCTAGACCTACTGGCAGAGGCATGATTACTAGATTGTAAACCTATCGATATTCCGATGGTCCAAAATCATAAACTTGGAGAATATATGGACCAAGTACTAGCAGATAAACAAAGATATCAACGGTTAGTAGGTAAACTTATATATTTATCTCATACTCGACCTGATATTGCTTATGCAGTGAGTGTCGTAAGTCAGTTTATGCACTGCCCAAGTGAAGACCATATGGATGCCGTCATGCGAATACTCCGTTATTTAAAATCCTCCCTTGGGAAAAGACTTATGTTTTCAAAGAATGATCAATTGGAAGTTGTTGGATATACAGATTCAGACTGGGCAAAGAATATCAAGGATAGGAAATCTACTGCTGGGTACTTTACTTTTATGGGGGGAAATCTTGTTACATGGAGGAGCAAGAAGCAAAAGGTAGTTGTCTTATCTCGTGCTGAAGTTGAATTTCGAGGAATGATCAAGGGAATATGTGAGCTCCTTTGGTTGAAAAAACTTCTAACTGAGATTGGTGTTGCTCCTAACTCTGAAATGAACTTATTTTGTGATAACAAAACAGCCATTGCCATCTCCCACAATCCAGTTCAACATGATCGCACGAAGCACGTTGAAGTAGATTGAAATTTCATTAAACAGAATCTTGAAGAAAAGATTATTCAGCTTCCATTTGTTAAATCAGAAGATCAATTAACTGATATACTCACAAAATCTGTGTCTGCAAAGAACTTCTACAACTCACTTGACAAGTTGGTGCATATATTTGACAAATTGGGCATAAGAGACATATATGCACCAACTTGAGGGGGAGTGTTGGTGTGTGTTGTGGTGCATGCTGCAACAGTGACAGACACCAATGTTTAGTGAAGCAAATAATGACAGACAATAATATTAGTGGAGCCATAAAACATGGAGTGCAGCAGCTAAGGTTAGGTTTTATTTTTTTGTTTTCCTTAATATATATAGATTAAGACTCTTGTACAGAAGCAAAACAGAATATACATGAATATATTGATAATTACCGAATTTTACGATATTTGTCAGTAATTACATGCAAGCCTTATGGTCAGCCTGAAAAGGTGGTACCTTGATGCAACAGTTTTACAAATTAGATATTTTATCTTATATCCAGCGATGTTTGAAACCACCTAATGCTTTACTCTCCGGTCTTGAAGATAAACGGAATTTTAGTTTGGCAATTACTTAATAATGGGTTCCTTCTGAAAAATTAGAAATGAAAAGGTCTTCAAAAATGAGAATCCTATTTTCAAAGGAACGTTTGTTATTTTAAAAATATCTTTCTTCAATTCAAACCGTTTGGAATTCAGAGAAGTTATTCCAGGGATAATTGATGTCTTGATCAAGATCTACCAATTCCTACTTGGTTTAACTTACTACTAGAACTACTAAATTTAATTTTGATGGTAAATTTAAAGATGGAAACTCTACAATTGCGATTGTTGCCAGACTGGTTTGGTAATATAATTAGGATCTGGTGTAAACTATTACAAGCCAGAAATGATGAGGAAGCAAAAACTAGAGCTACAGCTTTGTCCATTGGTATGACCAATGCATTAAAGCTACATTCAGTGGTTATTGAAGGTGATTGCAAAACTGTGATCGATTATATCTCTGATAAACTAAATCAAATCACCTGGGAAGCCAGATAGTTTTTGGAAGAAATCAAACTTTTAGAAAATAAGTTTTTAAATATTGTTGATGTTTGGATACCTAGATCTTGTAATCTACTTGCTTATAATTTAGTTTAATGGGCCTTTAATGAACATTTAGAAGAAGTTTCAATTTATTAGATATTTCTTTCATTTTTTTAGAAATTCTATCCTTTAATATTACTATTAATAAATAAAAATTATGTTTTATTGAAAAAATAAAAAAAATGTGATATCCAAACAATTCTTTTTTCTAATAGAAAGAAAAATTGAATAACCATTCAAGTAAAACACCTTGGTTAAGTTGATTTTTTAAATTATTATTGGCTAAAGTGTACTATTAGTCCCTAAACATTAACTAAATTAACACATAATTTCTCAAATTTTTAAAATATATGATTTGGTTTTTAAATTTTTAAAACTTCGCATATAGATATCTAAATTTTTAAATCATACAATTTAGTCCTCAAATTTTTAAAACTTCACATGTAGATTCTAAATTTTTTATTCATAAATATGTATTTTAATAACCAATTAGGACCTATGTGTGAAATTTTACAAGTTTTGGGATTAAATGGTATGATTAAAAATTTTAAGGATATGTACGTGAAGTTTTAAAATTTTAGAGACCAAATTATTTGTTTTAAAACTTTAAAGAACTTCTTATAAATTTAGTTAAAGTTTGAGAATTAATGATACACTTATTATTTTATACTATGGTATGATTATTTTCTTTTAACAAATTTGGATTTCTAATTACTACTTGTATAAAATAATTTAAAATAAAACAAACAAACAAACCCAACTTTTCCGATTATTTCAGTAGCAGACAAGAAAACAGACGGAGGTAGACCAAGATGAAGGGTCACTCCTATTTATTATTTTAATTTACACCGGTGTTTAGTTTATCATAGACGATCAAACACCCACCCTAATATAACAATTACATTATTAGTTTGTTTTTATATATTATTTTCACAAAGTTATTTCTATTTAATTTTTCATTATTCTAATTCAACTAGTAACATGATATTCCTTCATATGCTTCTCTGCAATGTAATTAATATACTCCTTCTAAGAAGTCAAACCCAGTATTATCAAATATGATCTTACTCTCTCTCTCTCTCTCAACCTTGTACCTTTCTTATGTTTCTTGTTCCTGCAGATCTTAGATGATTAATCTATGAGGAAAGTTATTTTGAAGTTTTTTACACGTTTTAGTGGTGCTTCAGCAATAAACAAAGCTCTATAATTTCCATTTGACTTTCAGGGGAAGAAAAGCAGAGGTTCTGGCTTAGTTTGGTGCAAGTAAAATCACTGGTATCTAAAAGAATAATTGAGTTTTGGTGGTTTTTGGAAGATAAAAGCTTCATGGTCTGATTGATGAGTTTCATAATCCAATGGGGAAACTTTGTAAAATAAGACGACGATGATGAAGGAATTGGATAATTGGGTTTCAAGGTTAGCTGTGTGTTACATCTTGTGCCTACTTATAGTTGCTCAATCAACTTGTGCACATAAAGGTAAGTGTAGAAAAAGGAAATGATTATTTCATTATAGCATATTTTATTATTATTAGTTTTATTAATAGGATTTTGAAGTGATAAAGTAACTTGTTAGATTCTTGAAAAGAGAGGGTTTTATAATTCAAATATTTGTTATATATTTTACATCAGTTGGGTCTGTATTAGGTTATCCCTACTTAATCTCCTTAACTTTGAATGTCGAACCCTTCATGATTAAGAAATAGCAATTTTATGATGACAAAATATTATTCATATTTTGTAATATGGGTGTGTTCTTACAAGAGTCCAATTCTCCTACATCTGCCACTAATATACAACAAAAAAGTGGATAAAAGTGAATGTAAGGATGGGTCTATGTTGTATTTACCAACTATTAGTGACATATTAAATCACACACAAAATGACATATTTGATTTGGAGTTCTGTAATCTGATAATTTCATAAAATAGCGAAACTTAACCTTATTGTCTAAATTCTGATTCTAAAGAATCATTCACCAAAGCCATTGAAATTATAAAATCAATTTCCTAGAGTTTCAGTTTTCTTTTATCTTATAGAATAAAAACAACCCAATGCACATTGCTCACACTTAACCCTTTCATATACACAAATTGTTGGTTCATCTCATATGGGCAAACAATAAGTTAATTAAAAACATTCAACAATGAAGGCGCTTGTGATAAGAAGAAAAAAAAAAAGATAAAAAAATTGAACTATTTGTCTCCTCAGATTTTGGCTTGAAGAGTAGAAGGAGTGATACTTTGTCTCTATAAAAAAACTTTTGCCTCAATCTTAATAATATACAACAAGCAGAAAGAAATTACTGAGAGCTCAACAAAAGAGTTTTCTAAGAGGAAAAATTGAAAACCAATTTGTGAAGTTTTACCTACAAATTAAAGATACATAGTTATTGTATTTCTGTGAGAGATCCACCTAAAAGTGAAATTTGTAATCCTGTTTTATTATAGTAGAAGTTTTAAATGACCTACGGGTCCCGTGGTTGTTATTTTCATTTTAGAAGGTTTTCCATGCTAAAAAATATTTGGTGTTATTTTTGTTCTATTTTGGTTTCAAAAATTATCCTCGGTTAGTGAAATTTATTTCTTTACAACCATCATTTTTTCCCAACAAAGTGGTATCATAGTCTTGGTTGTTTTCAGCAAGTGTACTGTTCACACATACAAACTATTTACATATGCGTACTGTTTTGTCGGTATGTACTATTCACATTAGGGGTGTCCACCGATCCAGTTTAGGGAAAAAAAAATTTAACCGGGTCGGACCGTTTGAAACAGTTTTAATTAATACAAATCAGACTGGACCGTTTGATTTATAAAACCGTTTGGTCCAGTTCAATCTGGTCCGGTTTTTCGGTTTGGTTTGGTTTTTGGACACCTTTAATGAGAAATAATATGAAAATTTTAATATATTATTAAATCGGTCTGATCCGGTTCAACCAATTTAAAAATTAATACAAATCGGATTGAACCATTTAATTTATAAAACCGTTTGGTCTAGTTCGATTTTCTGGTTTGGGCTAATCTGGTTTTCCGATTTGGTCCGATCCAAACCGGTTTATGGACACGCCTAATTCACATATACGTACTGTTTTTTCGACAAGTACTATTCGATAGGTACTATTCACAGAATACTTTTCACAAGTACTATTAACATAATACTATTTGATAGGTACTATTCACATAGTACTATTTGTAGGTACTATTCATCATTGGAAAAGTATCAAGCTCAATAAAACCTGTTAACTGACGATTCAAATGGAGGAGAGCACATATAATATAATAAAGTTAACCGCATTTAATTATGCAATTTGGAAGCCGAAGATGGAGAATCTTTTATATATTAAAGATCTATAGAAGCCAATTATAATGTCGAAGGAGAAAGTAGTGTCTACAACTTCGATGGATGAGAAAACCGACGACAAGACACCAAAAATAACCAGCGTAGACGTTGATTTGGCTGTGCTGAACCTGAAGTGTGTTGCTCAAATCAGATAATGGATCGACAAGAGCATTTTCAAAATTTTTCTAATGAACATGATGCTTACGTTCTTTGGAAAAAGTTGGAGAAAATATATGCAAGAACATCCACACAGAATAAAGCTAATTTGATGCGACGATTAATCAATTTGAAGTATAAAGACAAAAGCAGCGTATCAGAACATATGAGTGAGTTCCACGGCATTGTAGATCAACTCAACTCTATGAAGATGACCGTAGATGATGAGCTATAAGCGTTGTTGATGTTGAGTTTTCTACCAGAAAGTTGGGATACTCTAATTGTGTTAGTTAGCAACTCAGCTCCTAACGGCAAGCTTACCATGAATATGGTAAAAGATAGAATGCTAAATGAAGAGTCTCGACGAAAAGATGAAGGATATACTCCTAACATTAAAGCGCTTGTCATGGAGAAACAAGGCAAGTAAGAATGGCAAGGAAGAAGTAAAAGTAGAAATCCCTGTAACCATAGTCAATAAAGAGGACGGTCGAAGTCTAGATCAAGGCATGAAAAGAAGTGTCATCACTGTGGCAAGCTCGGACACTTCATTCGAGAACGTCGAAAGTTAAAGGCGAAACAATTCAGAAACTAGGAAGTAGAAACCCGAACAAATGACACCACAATTGTCACTGAAGAAGTTGTCATTGTTCGAGATGGTGATTATGTCAATCTTGCATGTCAAAACACTACTTGGGTAGTTGACTGAGGCGCCTCCTATCATGTCACCTCACGACGGGAATTCTTCTCAGCCTACACTCAAGGTGATTTTGGACATGTGAGGATGGGAAATGATGATGCAATGAAAATTGTCGGCATTGGCAACATTTATCTAGAGACTAATCTTAGATGCAGAAAGATGTGAGGCATGTTCCTGATATCCATCTCAATTTGATCTCTACTGGTATGCTTGATGATGATGGATACAATAATTATTTTGGTGAAGGAAAGGGGAAGCTCACCAAAGGCAATTTGGTAGTAACAAAAGGCAAGAAAGATACATCACTTTACCTTACAGAAGTCAGACTGTGTAGAAGAGAAGTAAATACCACTAGGAAAGAAGTTCCCACCAAGGTATGGCATAAGCGATTCGGCCACATAAGTGAAAAAAGTCTTAGAATTCTTTCCAAGAAGGAGCTCTTGCGAGGAATGAAAGGTACTCCTTTACGAACTTATGTTGACTGTATTATGGGAAAACAACATAGAGTTGCATTTCGTAATCTCGCACCATCTAGGAAGACAAATATTCTAGATTTAATAAACACAGATGTCTATACAATGAGTTGTAAGTCACTAGTAGGTGCTCATTATTTTATGACTTTTATTGATGATCATTCTAGAAAAGTATAGACTTTTGCTTTGAAAACTAAAGGTCAAGTGCATGAAGTTTTCAAGCAGTTTCATGTAAAAATGAAGAGGGAAACTGGCAGACGTTTGAAGTGTGTACGTGTAGATAATGACGATGAGTACCGTGGACCATTCGAGGAGTACTGTAGAATTTTCAGCATCAAGTTGGAAAAATCAATACCAAAGACACCTCAACATAACAATGTCGTAGAGAGGATGAACAGAACCATTTGTGAAAGAGTTAGATGTATGCTTTCAAATGCAAAACTACTAAACTCCTATTGGGGGGAGGCAATGAGGACAGCAGTCGACTTAATCAACCTTTCTCCATCAGTTTCACTGAACTACGACGTATCGAAAAGAGTTTGAATGAGGAAAAATGTTTCTTACAAACACTTGAAAGTATTTGGCTGAAGAGCATTTGTTCACATCCCCAACGGTCCAAGTTGGATGGAAAAGCGAAGTATTGTATCTTTATGGGATATACCCATGAAGAATTCGGCTATAGATTTTGGGATCCTGTTAGCAAAAGGATTGTCAGAAGTAGAGGCGTGGTGTTTCCTGAAGATCAAACAATCGAGGATTTTGAGAAATCCAAGAAACCACAGTTAGATGAAATTTCAATTAATCTGAAACAAGTTCTTCCACCAACAAATCCTGATGATGGGGGAGTTACACCATATACTGATGATGTTAATCCACTAGCTAGTCGTTCAAAACCAGAACAAGTTTCTGAACAAGTCCAACTAGAAGTACAGATAAGGAGATCCATCCGAGTACGACACACATTTGATCTGATGGCACTACCATAGGGAAGGAAAGCTTTCATAACCGCGTTACAAAGCAAGATTGGTTGATAAAGGATTCGAGTAGAAGAAGGGTGTTGACTTCGATGAAATATTCTTACCAGTAGCTAAAATTTCTTTAATCCAAGTTGTTCTTGGTTTGGTAGCTAGCCTTAATTTGGAAGTTGAACAACTTGACATAAAGACCGCATTCTTACATGGTGATCTTGATGAGGAAATCTATATAGAGCAACCCGAAGGTTTCCAAGTTAAAAGCAAAGAGAAGTTAGTATGCAGACTAAAGAAGAGCTTGTACAGTCTGAAGCAAGCACCAATGCAGTGGTACAAAAAGTTTGACTCATTCATGGAGAAAAATGAATACAATAGAACGACGACTGATCACTGCATCTTCATCAAGAAATTCTCTGATGGTGATTTTATTATTCTTCTACTTTATGTTGATGACATATTAATTATAGGTCAAAATATTAACAAGATTAACAAGTTAAAGAAGGAGTTGAACAAGTCCTTTGCAATGAAGGACTTAGGACCCACCAAGTAGATTCTTGGCATGACGATTACTCACAACAAGCAAAAGCAAAGGATCTGGCTTTCCTAAAAATGATATGTTGAAAAAGTTCTTGAAAGATTCAACATGAGCAAAGCTAAACCTATTAGTTGTCCACTTGCAAACCATTTCAAGCTTAATGTAAATCAATGTCCCTCAAGTGAGGAGGATAAATTGGAGATGAGTAAGGTGCCTTATGCATCAGCGGTTGGCAATCTAATGTACACTATGGTATGCACCAGACCAAACATTACACATGTTGTTGGCATTATGAGTCGATTCCTATCAAATCTTGGAAAGAAACATTGGGCAGTTGTCAAATGGATATTCAGGTATCTCAGAGAAACTTCCAGTCATTGTTTATGCTTTGATAATAATAAACATATATTAGAAGGATATATAGATTCAGATATGGCTGGCGATGCGGATAAAAAAAAGTCTATATCCGGGTACCTAATAACATTTAGAGGGGGAGTTGTTTCATGGAAATCAGGATTACAAAAGTGTATTGCCTTAAGTACCACAGAAATAGAGTACATTGCAATCACTAAAGGTTGTAAAGAGATCCTGTAGATAAAAAAGTTCCTACAAGAATTGCATTAGAACCAAGAAAATTATGTTCTTTATTGCAACAGTCAGAGTGTTATTCACCTTAGCAAGAACCCAACCTTCAACTCAAGGTCCAAACACATTGACGTAAGGTATCATTTTATTCATGATGTTTTGGAGCATAAACTACTGCAAGTTGAGAAGATCCACACTAATGATAAACGGGACAAATATGATGACAAAGATCCTGACTAGAGAAAAACTTACTATTTGTAGAGAGATTGCAAGTGTGGAGGAGCCCTGTCCCACATAAGGTGGAGGGGGAGATTTGTTGGTCCATCTCATGTGGGCCAACAACAAGTAAATTAAAAGCATTCAACAATGAAGGCGCTTGTGGTGAGAAGAAGAAAAAAGGTCAAAAAATTAGGTTGTTTGTCTCCTCAGATTTTGGCTTGAAGAATGGAATGAAGGAGTGATGCTTTGACTCTATAAAAAGCCTTTGCCCCAATCTTAATAATATACAACAAGGAGAAAGAAATTACTGAGAGCTTAACAAGAGAGTTTTCTGAGAGGAAAAATTGAGAGCTAATTTGTGAAGTTTTATCCACAAATTAAAGATACATAATTATTGTATTTTTGTGAGAAATCTACCTAAATGTGAAGTTTCTAATCCCATTTTATTATAGTGGAAGTTTTAAATAACCTACCGATCCTATGGTTGTTACTTTCATTTTGGAAGGTTTTTCACGCTAAAAAATTGTTATTGTTATTTTTTTTTCTATTTTGTTCCAACATAAATGAACTACATGTCATTGAACAACATGCTCATTTACTATACTTAGATTGTTAAGAATTCAGATGCATACATTTTTTCTAACATAACTTCTCTCAAACATTGGCTAGATACAAAAATAAACTTGCTAAAGGAAAATCAATTACGTTCTATGATTATCCATCACCACAATAGGGTATTGAAAAGGTGGTGTCTTATATTTTCTTGGATGTGAGTTCAAATCCCCCTCCTTATAATTTAAAATGGTCAGTGAGTGAATGTGTATCCAAATTGAATTATATGGATCGAAAAAAAGAGAGTACATTATATAGTTAACTTCAAAAAAGTGACAATAGTGGCATCCTAAAAAATGGTTTTCCTATATAATGCAGGCTTTGTGAGCATAACATGCTGTGCTAAATCCAATTACACAGATGATGCCAATAACATAAGTTGGATAACAGACCACAGTTGGTTCCCTGATAGAACAAGTTGCAAGAAGGTTGTAACCAAGGAAGTAAACTGTACTACTGAATATAATAACGCTCGAGTTTTTAACATAGTTTCAGGCAAAAGATGTTTTACTTTACCAACAACAGAGGGTGAAGACTATTTAATCAGAGGTACATTCTTATTTGGTGATACATTGGGCATATACAGAGGATCATCCTTTTCCATTTCAGTTGGTGCAACTCAAATTGGTTTAGTAAACTCTTCTAAGAACTTGGAAGTTGAAGGAATTTTTAGAGCTAATAAAAATCACATAGACTTTTGTTTGGTGAGAAAGGAAGGGACCCCTTATATCTCAAAGCTTGAATTAAGGCCTCTGCAGGATTTGGAGTATTTACATGGGTTTCCTTCTAGTATTCTGAAGCTGGTCAAAAGAACCAATTTGGGGAGCAAAGGAGATGATATTAGGTATGTTTCTTCATTTCTTCTAAACCAACAAAAGAAACGGAGGATGATGCACAGTTCTCATATTTATTCTAAAATATTTTATTAAAAAAACTATTATTATTAAAAAATAATTATATAAAAAAAATTATTATTTTTTATATTTTTATTTACTTTTTTTTAAAATTCTTTCTGTTATACTTTATTCAACTTAAAATAATATATATTTAATATAATCCGTTTTTAAATATGTTATAATTAGTTGAGCATCAAAATATAGTATTTGCCATTTTCAGGTTTCCCAGTGACCCAACTGACAGAATTTGGAAACCAATATCAAATATTGGCTTTAAAAGAGTACCTGATGCCAAAGTTTCAAACTATAATGGGATTGTGAAAGTACCTTTAGTAGTCCTACAGACATTTTCAACCGACTCTGAAAGGTTGGAGATTTTCCACGATGATCTTGACTTGGGGGATTTCGAATATCGTTTGTCTCTCTATTTTCTTGAGCTGGACAAGACGGTTCAACCTGGGCAACGAGTATTTGATATATACCTGAACAATGATTTGAGAAGCTCAATTGACACATTGGGTAATGGTTCCAATTATAAGGAAGCTGTATTTAATTTTAGGGCAAATGGGTCTCTTAACCTGACCTTAATTAGGACCTCTGGATCTGTTTTGGGACCCATTTGCAATGCCTATGAGATTTTTCAGGTCCATGTACAAGCCGAAGGAACTGGCAAGACCGATGGTAATCTCAAATTCCCAAATCGTTTAATTTCAATTTCAATTTAACAGCAAATGAACCATTCTGAAACCTCTCCTGCAATTTGAGTACATACTGTATAAGTCGGTTATACGTGGTTATAATTGAGTTAAAATTGACATATTGTTCTAATGTACCCAAACTCAAATTATTTTGTGAAATAATTGCAATTTTTCGTCTATATTAGGCAATTTATAATTTCTTTTAAAAACACGCTTTCTCACTAACTTTGATAAATTTGCAATTATTCAGATGAGGTGATTCACGAGGTGAAGAAGGAGCTACTGCTGTCTAACCATCATAACAAAGCTTTGCAGAGTTGGTTTGGAGATCCATGTATTCCAGAACCCTGGGATTGTCTCTCTTGTGGGTCAGTCAATGGCTCCACTGTCATCACCAAATTGTAAGTATATTTTTTTCCTTTTGATTGTTCAGTTTGAAAAAATGGTCCTTCATAAAAGTGAACCCTTTATTTTAGCCACCCCAAAGGAAAAAAAAGGGATAATGCTTTGATTCTGTATTGAGCTCTGTATAGATTGTTGCTTAATGATCTGTTTTGTTTTGTATTATGCTTTCCAGGGATCTTTCTTCAAGTGCTCTTAGAGGACCAATTCCTTCAAGCTTTACCAAGTTGACTAGCCTAAGCAATTTGTATGGTTAAACTTAAAACGCTCTTTACTAATATCTTGAATAACTGCAACTCTGATACGATGCATTGCTTTAAAAATTTGTGGATGTAGGAACCTAAGCTACAATGGCTTTATTGGCAAAATTCCATCTTTTCCTCCTTCGTCCATGCTGAGATCAATGTAATTCCCTTCTTTTTCAGTTCAAATTTCTGGCCTTAATTTATATAGCAGTTAGCAAACTTTGAATTAAGGCTCATCTTCTGTGAAAAAAATTGTCCAAGATTTCTTGGGGAGTTTTTTTGAGTGTGTGTGGCTGAGTAGTAGATCTTCATATCTGGATTTGTAACACTGCTAAAGTATTGTTGGAGTACCTGAAACAGTAGAGATGTAAAATGGGATGGTTCCCATGTAACCCATGATAAAACCTATTATAGTTGGGAATTTATTCCATCTTGTACCATTTAGATTTGTAATGGGTTGGGATGGTATTGATATTGGAGAATATGGTGCATCCTATTTGCCCCAATGGTTTTCAAATAGATTATATTTCCTTACTTTAGAAATAGAAATAAATTAATAAAAAACAATGAATGAAATACGAAACTTTATAGTAATTAGTGTTAAAAGTATAATTTAATTTAATTTTGTATTCTTATTTTTAAATTTTTGATTATATATTTAATTCATTCTTAATTATTTTCTATTCTTATTTTTTAAGAAAGATGCATTTTATAGTTAAATATATTGCCAAATAAAGACATGTTTAATTAAGAAGCCAAAAAAATATTATTATTCATTTCATATATCGTAGAAAATACTATAAGTCTAGTTTCTAAGAAATTTTATGGATTATAATTTCGAATTTTCTATATGCTTATTTTACTAATAATTATTCAAATTTTATTGAACATTTTGAATTCATTTTTGAAATATAATTAGTATTAACTCACATAATATTATTAATTATTTTATATAACATCAAAAAGTTCTTAAAATCTAGTTTTTAAGAAATTTTATTGTTTATGATTTCGAGTTTTCAATAAAAACTTATGCTCATTTTATAAAGATTATTCAAATTTTGTTGAACATGTTTGACTTATTTTTGAAATATAATTAATACTAACTTACAAGAAATTATGATTGATTTCATATACCATTAAAAAGTTCTATATATCAAGTTTATGGGAATTTTATGGTTTGCGATTTTAAATTTGCATAAAAAGTTATGCTCATTTTATTAGAAATTATTTATATTTTACGTAATTTTAATATTCTAAACTTAGTTTTTTCAATATTGTTTTTATATTTAATGGAATCAACTTTTCTTTTGATTATCTTGTTATGCCGGTTATTTAAAAAAAAAATTCAATGTCATGTTATTAAAAGAAGTTATGTATTGTTTGTCCAAAAAAAGAATGAGGGTATAAAAAAAAGCATGTTATGTTACTAAAAAGAAATCTTAAAAATGTTTTTTAAAAAACTTAAGTTATTATTCATGTCATGTTATTAAAAAAGTGTTTATATATTATTTCTCGGAAAAAAAATCAGGTTGTTTAGAAGAAGGAGAGAAGAGAGAAAAAAATAAAAAATAAATCAACTATTAAATAAGAAATTAAGAGCAAAATAAAATAAGTAAAAAAATTAATTTTAAGTTAAATTGAATTTAACCTATATGGTAAGTGGTAATCCATATCCCAGTTTGGTTGCGGTGGGATGGAATGGGTTTTTAGATGGGGTGGGTTATGCATGAATCTAGAACTATTAGGGACAAATTAAATGGGAATGGTGTGGGATGGGTAGGCCATTTGACATCTATACGAAACAGTCAGCATTTTCTGCAGTGTCTTTTATTTGAAGCAATCTGACTGTGGGCTCTAGCAGGCTTCATATGGAGATATATAAAAATATGATCCTCACTGATTTGCTTATAATTTATATGATCTCAAGCTTTTTATGATTTACTTGCATCAAAAGATATATTATTTATGAGATGCAATGTTTGTGTTTGTATTCTTGGTCTTCTTTCTACTTCTAAGATATGCTTAATCATTTAATTGTATTCTTCCAAAATTTCTACTTCTTCATTATGTTCCACAAAAATTTACACGAACTTTTCTGATTTCAACATTATATCCTGTGTGTTGGGTTCATATATCATATAATTGACCATTTAACGTAAAATTTTCAGGGACTTCAGTCATAATGATCTACATGGGCCAATTCCACGATCTCTACTCTTGCTGCCACAATTGAAAACATTGTAAGTTTTGTCAACGTGGGCTTACTATCATATAAGTCAGTAAATTACTAAATTATTATGTTTGGTTACTTTGGAAACTGCACATGCATAATGTCATTGATGAAGTATATATACACTTGCTTCAAGGTATTTTGGCTGCAACCCTGACCTTGTCAAAGAGCTTCCAACTAGCTTCGATACCTCAGAACTTTACACAGAGTATGAAGTTTATTATCTAAGCATTGTTAAATAAAGTAAAAAATGGAAGATGCAGACGAAAAATATTCTGAAACTTGTTCGTATATATTTCAGCTCAGGAATATGTCATAATGAAGGGCCAAGATCTTTGAAACGAGGAATCTTCATAGGTTCTGTTGCAGGTGCATCTGTGCTATTAACTACTATAGTTGGGATTGGTATGTGCTTCTACAGGAAAAAGATGATGCCAAGGAGAAGATTCAACAGCAAAGGACTTACTGGACTTGCAAAGAGTGAGCATACCAGTTTCTTATCTGCCCACTGTTTTCTAATTTACGATTTCTTATTGTAACCTTCTTTGAGTACTTCATTTCAATTGATCCTTGAACTCGAAGGTATATATGATATCCCCATTGTTGGTTGTTAGATTAAAATTATTTCCCAGTGAGAAATGTTTGTGGACTATTATCCATAAGGTTAAAATCTTTGTATGGTCATGGGTATGATAGCAGAAAACATGATTAATACACTGAATGTACTTCTGGTTCTATTGGTTGTTGGGGAGGTTGGCGTGAATGAGGATCATAATGTCTATATCAATATATGGCAAAACATTTCGATAGAGAAACATATGCATATAATGTTCATGAACTCAAAATAAGAACAAAAGGAAGATATATATATGGCAAAACATTTCCATAGAGAAACATATGCATATAATGTTCATGAACACAAAATAAGAACAAAAGGAAGATATACTAGTTATTTTTTCTCTCTTTTTATTGAAGAAAACCTACTAGTTGTTCTAGAGGAACTGATGTATCTGATAGTGTCCTTATGATTTTCTGAAGACTATGACTGTTTTTCTAAATTATGTGACACAGAATTTTTAGTTGTTCAGAGTCTAGACCGGTTTTCTCATCTCAATAATAAAATGTCCTCAAACTGCAGATGTAATTATCTCGCTACCCAGCATACACGATATTGATCTGAAGTCAATATTCATAGAGACATTTACATTGGAGTACATAGAAGCTGCCACGGAACGTTACAAAATTTTGATAGGTGAAGGAGGCTTTGGATCTGTTTATCATGGCATTCTACCTGATGGTAGGGAAGTTGCAGTAAAAGTCCGATCAGCAACCTCAACTCAGGGAACTCGAGAATTTGATAATGAGGTAAATGGTGAATTTTCCAGTGCCAGTTTATAGCAGAGGTTTCCAAAGCTTCATTTAAAACAAAACTTGGTAGAGGGTACGTGTGATGCACGTGCTCCATCTTTAAAATTGACTTATTTTTTAAATATTTATTTAATAAAAATAATACAATTGACACTAACATAAAATTTAAATTGACTTTATAAAGTTATTATAGTATAAATGTGATTAAGTTATAACTTAATAACTTATAAATGATGGAGTCTTTTAAACTCAACAATTTAATATATATGTATCCTTATAACAATATTATAGAGAATATAAATAAGGACTTATTTATGTAGTTAATGTTAAAAAAAATTATTTATATAGTGTGTTTTGTAAGTATTATCCTTCCTAGTTGTGATACTTAATTTAGATAATGAAAACAAAACAGTAAATAAATTAATAAATAAATATTTAGGTATAATTTGATTCTTATACAAGTAGATAAAAGACATTATCATAACTACATAATCTAGTAGTAAGTGTAAAATGCCGTATACAAAAAATAAAAGTTCAAGTATTGGTATTGTTATAATATATAATTTTGATATTATTATTGTGTTTATTTTTTATTAAAAAGCGGTGCTTTAAAAATCAATTTTTTTACATCATAATAATTAGGAAAATAAAATTATACCTATATAGTGGTAAGTGTAAAGTGTCCCATACAAAAAAATAAAAATTTAAATATTGATATTGTCACGATACATAATTTTGATATTATTATTGTGTGCATTTTTATTAAAAAGTGATGTTTTTTTTAGAAATTAGAAAGCGGTGCTTTTTTTGAGAAATTAGAAAGTTTTGTTTTAAAAATCCATTTTTTCACATCATAGTAATTTGACTTTATAATTTTAATTTATTTTTTACTTTGTATGTAAATAGACAAATGATATGATCATAATCACATAATCTAACAATAAGTGTAAAATACCATATGTAAAAAAATAAGTTTAAATATTGATATTATCACAATACATAATTTTGATATTATTATTGTGTGCATTTTTTATTTGAAAGTTGTGTTTTAAAAATCTATTTTTTCACATTATAGTATAAATTTGACTTTATATGTAAAAGAAATAAAAAAAAAATTGAAGCAACACGACGAAAAGCCAAAACCACGGCTTTTATGTACAAGCATATTGGTAGGCAAATAATATAGTCATAATCTCATAATCTAGGAAGTATAAAATGTCCTATACAAAAATGCAAAGTTCAAGTAATGATATTATTACAATATATAATTTTGATATTATTGTTGTGTATTTTTTTATTAGAAAGGGGTGCTTCAAAAATATACTTGTTTATGTCATGGTATAAATTTGATTTTATAAGTATAAAAAAAATTGAAACATGGGCAACGACGATGGAAGAGTAAGCAACCGTTTTTTATATAACTTAATAGAAATAGTGCTCAACACATGCATACACATTTTCTGTCCTTCCCTTGAAAATAGTAGCATTTTTACTCTTTGTTTCAGTACCCTACCCATTAAAATCATTAATGTTATAGGTGGCCAAATATAGTATAGAATAATTCCTTATGAGTATCTAAGGTTTATCTTTATCCCTTATTCTTGTGTCTTTTACTCTACCATCAACAATACAAAATGAGGGATTGGTTTGTTTTTCTCCATGTGATTTTGAATATGTTCAACATATATATATATATATATTAATTTAAGACTCTCCGTTATTGTCTTTCAGCTAAATCTTCTTTCAGCTATTCACCACGAGAATTTAGTTCCACTTCTTGGCTACTGTAGTGAAAATGATCAGGAAATTCTTGTTTATCCATTCATGTCCAATGGCTCTCTGCAAGATCGCCTTTATGGTACTACCTGCCTCGAAAGTTCTCTAGGCTTCTCTGAGCTGATACTCACAATTCTGCACTAATTAAAGCTAATTTATTAACAGGAGAAGCAGCAAAAAGGAAAATACTGGACTGGCCAACAAGACTGTCTATCGCTCTTGGTGCTGCTCGAGGTGAGTAAAATTAGATTACTCAGTACTCCTATCTTCTTTTTATTTAATTCACTTATTGTTTACTGAAGAATGAACAAAAACAAGAATAGGTCATGATTGTTCCAAATCACCATATGAGTACAATTCTTTTTCCTGACATCAATGTTAGAACACATTCTTAGCGTTTAATGTATGAGCCTAATTTGCTGGCTATTTGTATGGTATACATTTTCCTTTTTTGTTTTGAACTCCTAACATGGGTTGAATATTTTTAAAAAGTGACTACATTTTGTAGGTTTGACGTTTCTTCACACATTTTCCGGTCGTTGCATTATACATAGGGATGTAAAATCTAGTAATATTCTTTTAGATCAAAGTATGTGTGCAAAGGTGGCAGACTTTGGTTTTTCGAAATATGCTCCTCAAGAAGGTGATAGCTGTGCTTCTTTGGAAGTAAGAGGCACTGCTGGATACTTGGATCCAGAGTAAGAACCGTTATTCATTATTAACTACTTTGATGATAAACTTTTGGATTCTTTTCATTGTTTTAACTTTGTTTTAGGTGTCTAAATTTTTTTGAAAAATCATGTTTTATACAGCAATCCCCTTTTTTACATGATAATGTTTGCATGTTCATAGGTGTTGAAAAAAGTTACAACTTCCCATTACATATTGAAGATAGTTCTGTGCAACTCAGTATTCAAATATCCGTTGCAGTTATTTCTGATAACCATAACTAGATTTATACCCTATACTTCAGGTACTACATGACTCACCATTTATCTGCCAAAAGTGATGTCTTTAGTTTTGGAGTTGTTCTACTTGAAATTGTTAGTGGTAGGGAGCCTCTCGATATACATCGGCCACGCAGTGAGTGGAGCTTGGTTGAATGGGTAGGTTCAACAATTTATGGCTTCGAAGTTAAAACTCAAAGAGCCTGACTTATACAAGAAATTCCTTTTTCCTTTCTTTCCATCTCTGTTATCTAGATCTTTCTTTTGAAGCCGTTGAATCTTTAGAGTAAAATCTAAACAGTAATACATTTATCTATACAGGCCAAACCATACATAAGGGAGTCAAAGATTGAAGAGATTGTGGATCCAAACATAAAGGGAGGATATCATGCAGAGGCTATGTGGAGAGTGGTGGAAGTGGCATTGGCATGTATTGAACCCTTCTCTGTTTATAGACCATGCATGATTGACATTGTACGAGAACTGGAAGATGCTTTAATTATAGAGAACAATGCATCTGAATACATGAGGTCAATCGAAAGCACGGGATCTAATAATTTCTCCATAGTCTTGGAGAAAAGAATTATCCAACCATCCTCTTCTTCTGAACCTTCACCTATTCCCCCTCAAGTGTTTGCTCCTCCAGAGCCGAGGTAGTGTTTTTTTTTATTACTAATAATAGAGTCAAGGTAGTATTTGCTTAGCGAGGTTTTTATGTAGATGAGAATTTCTAGTTAATTCCTGCTATGAATGATGAAAGAGTAGGGTAATTTGGCAGAGCTCTTTCAAGGAAACGAAAATACATCAAATTATCTTATGAGTCGATTGAAAATGTGTAACATTGGAGACTATTTTCAAGTGTTCTTATTGGCACTTTGAGTTCTCCACATTATGCAACTCATGCCTTGGCATCTTCGTAATTTCAACTGTAGAAATGCCTTAATGAAAAACATATGAAAATATAACAAAAATGCCTAAAAATCATTCTTACATGTGAATGTCTAGGTGAAAAAAAAAATTCGAAACTTTAAGTATAGTACAAAGAATAATCTATATTTATTGAAATAAATTAAAAAAAAGTATCGTGTAATTGGAGTCTCTCTCTCCTACAATAATAAAATGGAGAAGAGGACTAGGCTTTCTTAATGGATATGCAAAATGAGTGAATTTTAATTTTATAATAAATTTTGTAATTATTATGTCAAGTGAGAAAGAAAAAAAATTTATGAGGAATGTGAATCAATAGCAACCCTTATGCAAGGAAACATTGTTGGCCAATTTTGAATATGAAAATGGTGTTTTGGAAAATTACTCGTTCCCTTTTTATATCTATACTATATAATAAAAAGGAGAATTGAGTTTTGTTTTGTTTGAATCCACTTATTTCACATAATGTTTTTTTGATATATTTTTTTATAATTTTGAAATTTGAAAAAAGGAAAGATTATGAGATTAGAGAATAAAATAAGGACTATGCGTTATTGTCTTAATACTTTCATTTTCTTTATTTTTTTTAATAGAACATAAAGATTTACCATCTAATAATCCCACGATGAACAATTAAAAAAGAGAGTAGATTTTCTTTTATTTTCATTTTATTTTAGAATATATTTTCCTAAATTTAAAGTTCATTTCTAATATTAATATTTAATTTTTTTATTTTTATTCAACATAAATGATTTTATTTTTACATTCATTTTACTTTAAGCTTTATTTCCTTAAATATAAAGCTTTTTATTTGATACATGAGGCAAGTTATTTAAATAATACTTATACAAAACAAGAAAAAAAATATTCTCTTAGTCTTATTTTATTTTAAAGATTTGTTTTTTCCTAAATATAAAAAGAGTTTATTGATGTTTTTAATAGAAAATAAATATTTATTATTTTATATACTCAGGATGAAAAATTAAAAAAATATATATTTTAATAAAAAGTGAATATATATATAATATATATATACTTATGACATGTTTGATCGGTAGGAATAGCTGTAATTGATTCTAATCTTTATTATATTTTCATATTTATTTTTTATTCTCATATATATATATATATATATATATATAATTATTTTTATACTAAATATATTTTAAAAAGTACATTTAAATATAAGACTTTTAGCTTTTTTTTTAATTTTGTAATAATAAATAATTATTATAACGATTGTGAATCTTTTGATTTTTTTTTTAAATTTTCACTAAAAGAGAATTTATAATTTATAAATGTATTCAAATAGAATCAATTATTTTAGGAGTCTTTTGATTTTTCTTTTAATTTTCTACTAAAAATAATTAATATATGTAATCAATTATTTTTTTTATTCTAAATCTAATTTAAAAAATAATTAATTAAAAAAATAGGCTGATATGACTCTTTTTCACCATTTTATTCTAAATAGGTCTCTTAACTTGTAATGTTATTAGTATTCTCATTATACTCTTAATGAACGCATAGTTGGACATATATCCAATTGGACACAACAGAGTTGGACATATGTCCAACTAAGAATCAGATACTTTATTTTGAGAACATATATCTAATTTTACATAATAGTTTTGGGCAATTGTCCAACCAAGTATATTAATAAGTGAAGAGAAAATATGTGTAATATGTTATTCAAACACATGATAATCGGTGATTGAAATCAAATATTGATTAAAATTTGATTAGTTGATCATGTGTCAAATTTGACTTTAGTAAGTATGATCACCTATCAATTAAAATTTAACTAGTTAGACAACTGTCTAGCTTAGTTAGATATGCATCCAATTCTATTCCGACGAGTATGGTTATCGACTAACCAAACATTGACATGTTGGACAACTATTGATTTAGATGGACATGTGTCTAATTCAATTCTGACAAGCAGGATCATCGTTAAATCAAAATTCAAACAATTAGATAATTGTCCAATTTAGTTAAACATATGTCCAACTTGGCTCTAACAAGTATAGTCATCGGGCAACCAAACTTCGATCAGTTGGATAATTGTCCAAGATTTTGGTTAGTGAGGTCATCGATCGATCAAACATCAACTAATTGGATAACTATTCAATTTTGACTAGTAAGATTGAAAAAATATCTAATCAAAATTAAATTACAATTAGTCAATAGAAACTAAGAGTATTTGTATTGCTTTGTGTAAAAATTCATATAATAGGCTAGGGAGTCATATTTAGTTTTTGACTAATATAAGATTATCATAACATATAACCCAATAAATTATTCAAAATTAATTTATAGTTAGATTATATTATATAAAAAAATACATTAATACTTACACCAGATCTTATTAATTAAAATATGACATGTCATTTATGAAACTATAATGGTAATTTTCATAAAAAATTGTAAACTCATTTCTTTATAATGATTATTATAAGATATGAATTGTCTTAATTTAAAAAATTAAATAACTTATATATCTTTTATAAAATAATATAATTAAAATATCTTAAAAATATAAACAAATTATCTAGAAGAAATTGTGATAAAAAAAATTACACTTTACATATTTTTAGTAAAAATATTCTTTAGTTGTATGTCCACAATAAATTTTCCATTTGATTGAATTCAATACATTGCTAAAAATGTTATGGTACCAATTAACACTCTAATCAAAACACAAATTTTGAACTTAATTTTCTTCTGTTATTTAATTAAAAAACAATAGCATTTATATAGGCCTTTTAGAGGGAAAGATAAACACTAAGACTCCGCGTTTTAACAAACTCCTAAATGTGGATTTTTGAATCCTAAAGCCAAGCTGAAAAATTCAAAACACTAACAACACTAGCTGCACTTCCTTTAAACAGGGATATATTATTTCCAACAGAAAACAAAGACTAAACCTACTTGATGTCTAAGTCAGCTTTGACACTTCACATTTACTCCCTTAAACTGGATTGCATACTAATACAAACAGTTTACTCTATCTTCGAACACACTCTCATCTTGCCTCTGAGCTTTAAGAATGCCTCCAACTTCACTAGTTTTGTCATGATATCAAAAACTTGCTCTCAAGTAAGACAATACACCAGCTCTACAGTTCCTTCATTTGATAACTCACGCAAAAAATGGTATCTCACATGTATATGTTTGCTTCTTCCATGCAAGACCAAATTTTTTAACAACCTAATAGTAGAGTTGTTATCACAATAAATAGTGGTGTACTTACATTGAACGTGTCCAACTTTTTCAAGAACCTTTCTCAGCCACACTCCTTAACAAGCACAATAGGTTGTTGTAATGAATTTAGCTTCAGTTGTCAAAAGTGTTACAACAGGTTGCTTTTTGGATGCCCAAGACACTGCTCCATTTCCCAGCATGTAGACAAACCCTAAAGTGTTTTTCCTATCATCCAAGTCA
Organism: Hippophae gyantsensis; assembly: GCA_030763125.1. Lineage (NCBI taxonomy): Eukaryota > Viridiplantae > Streptophyta > Magnoliopsida > Rosales > Elaeagnaceae > Hippophae > Hippophae gyantsensis. The sequence continues at coordinate 33,211,007 of CM061030.1, forward strand.
CTTGCATAGTCATTGTCTACATACCCTACCAATTATTCATCTCTTCCTTATCTATATGCAACTCCAAATTCTACAATGCCATTCACATACCTGAGAATCCTTTTGGCAGCTAAGAGATGTGCTTCAGTGGGATGCTCTATGTATCTACTAACCAAATTCACAGAGAACATCAAGTCTGATCTTGTAGCCATTAGATACCTCAAACTTCCCACCAAATGTTTAAACATTGTAGCATCTACAACATTACCACCACTATTTTTTGACAATCTGTAGCCAAGGATAATTGGATTCTTCATAGAATTGCAATCACACATTCAAAAATGAGCCAACACCGTATTTGCATACTTGCTTTTATTAATAAAGATCCCATGTTCTCCTTGCACAACTTTTACTCCAAGAAAGTACTTCATCTTACCAAGTTTAGTCATGAAAAACTCATTCATCATTAACCTTTTACACACCACAAACATAGCTTCATTATTCCCAGTAAAAATAAGATCATATACATAAAGGCTTACAATGATAATGTTGCCTTCCTTTCTTTCTTCACGAACAATGTATGCTCACAGTAGCATTTCTAAGCCTTCCTTACCAAAGTAATTATCAATCCTATTGTACCAAGCTCGAGGGGCTTGTTTGAGTCCATATAGAGCTCTTCTAAGTTTGTACACTTTATCTTCTTCTCCCTCTTTCTCAAAACCCTTCGGCTTATCCACATAAACATCTTCAATTAATTCCCCATGCAAAAACATGCTCTTCACATCCAACTAAAACACACCCCATCCCTTTTGAGCTGCTAATGCCAATATGATGTGAATAGTGTCTCACATGGCAATAGGTGTAAACACTTCATTAAAATCAACTCCTTGTTGTTGTGAGTAGCCCTTTGCCACAAGTCGAGCTTTAAAATTGTCAACCTCTCCCTTCTTATTAAGCTTCATCTTGAACACCCATTTCACACCTATTCTTTTTTCTCCTATTAGTAGAATTGTTAGCTCTCATGTCTTCTTGTCTTCAATAACTTCTATCTCCTTCTTCATAGCTTCCTTCCACTTGAAACATTTCACAGCCTCTTCAAATGTCTCAGGATCTTCAGATGCCGTGAAAATCATAAACCCTTCCTCTTCATTCTCTCTTTTGGATAATCCTTCCCTTTACATGTAATCCTGCATCCATATTGGTTCACACCTATTCCTCTCTTGAACTGGACTCTCAGCCTCTTCACTGCTTGTTGTAACTTGAGATGGACTTGTTGCTAAATTTTCTCTGACATCTTCATCATCATTTTGACTCTCATTCTCGTTCTCATGTGATTAAATTGGTTGATCTTCATCTTTTCCCCACTCTAGCACATTACACCCTACTTCTTCTTTACTCTTCTTCCAATTCCACTCCTCATTCTCTATAAACTTCACATCTCTACTAATTGGAATTTTTTTTGTCTCAAGATTGTATAGTCGATATATGCTTTCGACTCTGCAGTGAAACCCAAAAGAATACACTTCGTACCTTTCTCATCCAGCTTTGATCTCTTCATATCTGGCACATGAGCATAACTAATGTTTCTAAAGACTCTAAGGTGATCAACCGAAGACTTGTAACCACTCCAAGCTTCCTCCAAAGTTACTTCCTTCACTACTATTGATGGACTCCGATTTAGAATGTGAATTGTATAGTTTACTACCTCTGGCCAAAACTCCTTTGGAATGGACTTTTCAATCAGCATACACCATACCATGTTCATGACTGTACAGTTCTTTCTTTCAGCAATGCTATTCTGATGAGGCATGTAAGCAACATTTAGTTGTCTTGCTATTTAATTCTCACTACAATAGCCTTAAAACTCCTTTGAGGTATACTCACCACCTCTATCCATGTGCAGACATCCAATTGACCACACTCCTTTACTTTAGCTCGAAACCTTTCAAACACACTTCGAGCTTCCGACTTCTCTATCAAAAAATATGTCTATGTCTTGCGACTAAAATCATCAATGAAATTAATTAAGTACCTTTTTCCACTATGGGAGATCTTTGTTATAGGTCCAAAGATGTCACTGTACACTAGTTACAGTCGACGAGTTGCTTTCCATATACTCCTTCTTGGAATGAACTCTCTATGCTACTTTCCTTTCATGCACACCTCACACACCCTTATTGAGACACTAAATTTTGGTATTCCAAGCACCATCTTCTTGTAACAAAGAGTTCTCATACTCTTCGAACTGATATGGCCGAATTTGTGTTATCGTAACTGTATTTGATCTTTTGTAATTGCTTGTAAGCATGAAGTATTTTGAGCTTGTAGCTTGATCTTTAACCAATGCTAATACAACAAAAATTTATTTGCTGACATGATTTACTTCATAATTAATCCTCTCACAAAATGATAAATCTTACATACACAATCTCTTATTAAAATGGTTAATCCTTCTGTTGCAACTTGATGAACAAAACCGGTAATGCCGATCTTTCAAATACTTTGATTTTATATTTATAAAACTCTTGCAAGTGCACGAATCATTTTATAAAAAATGACAAATATACTCCCAAGGTCGATTTAAAGGAGAAATATGTGGTTTTTAATTTATCATTCAAATTTTTAAAAACGAAATTAAATCCTAAACATCCTGTCACGATATTTTGGTTTTTGTGTTTCCTAATCTAATAACAAAAAATAAACATAGATATAGATTCAATAAACAATAATGCAAATTTTTATCATTCATAATAGTAGAGTATTTAATGATATAATAATTAAGTTAATTATGCTTACTCATATTATTTAGGTTGTTAAAGATATAAATTGATATTTGTTGATTTTCTCTTTTTGGTATAAAAGAGTCCTTAGACGGGACCCAAATTTTTTTATTTAATATTAATTAACTAATATTCTTAGCCGTGGCCTATTAATTAATTAGGTATTAAATTTTACCTTTATTTCTAAGAAATTAGAAAATCATCTAATCATAGCTTTAAGCTGAGTAAGTTAATTAGACTTTATTCAAAGTATCTAAGAATTTAATTATCTGAGTATTCCAAGTTTAAAAACCATTACTGAAAATATATCGTCAATACATTTTCGAATAATAGTTCATATAAAGAAACTTTTGAAATAGAGCTTCACTCTAACTACCGAACGATTGTACCAACAAATAAAATAGCACTACTCTAAATCAGACCGAATAATTAAACCGTAAAATCTAATTTTTAGGTTTAAGTTGGTAATGAAAAATAATATATTTCTCTCCAACATCCTTAATATAAAATCTTGATTAAAAAATCAATTTATTTTATAGAGATGTTTTACCTATTTTATATTTCACAAAGCATAACAACGTTATTATTATATCATATTTACAAACAGTCAGTCATGTTAAATTTAATCACAAAAAAATTAAACATAACATATAATAATAAAACATAAAAAGTAATTGTAAAGAATTCATTTTAAAATTATACCTCAAAAGTATTCTTACAAAACTTTGATACTAATTCTGTTGCTGGAAAACCTCCAAACGGATTTGCCTTTCCTTCTATTGAATCAAAAACTAAAAATATTTAAAAGCATAGCTAGTTCTTCTCAAAAAGAGAAGAACTTTAAAGCTAAAAAACTAAAAAAAAGAAAGCTTTTTAGAGAAAGAAAGAGTTGAGAAAATTGTGTGTGTTTTTACAATGGATGATAGAGTCTTTTTATAGGTGAGGAAAAGGCCAAAAAAGGGAAAAAAATATATTTCAAAAATTGATTTTGGATGCGTTTGAATAGGCTAGAATGCATATGGGGTGCGATATTTGAGACAGATGGGTGTTTGATGCACGTGAGACATGGCACAAGGGTGTGTTGGCTGCGTGCTCTAGTTGCGCACGTACATGTGTGTACTAGGCATGTGCCAAATGTGTGTAGGAGTTTTCTTGCTGTGTGTGGGCGTATGCTAGGCGTGTGCACACGTGTGCATTGGTCCGTGCAGGTATATGCTAGCGCACATGAGAATTCGGCTTGAATGGGTTGTTGAATTGAGAATTTTGGTGATTTTGACATTTTTGACTCATTTTATTCAATTTTTCTATCCTTTTGACTTTTTCTCATGTTTTTTTCTCAATATATTTATGATGTATTGTCTCCAATATTTTTCTTTGAGTCTTTAAGTTATTTTTGAATGAAAATATCTAAAAAATAATAAGAATACCCATGATTCTAAAAAGACAAATTTATATAAAAATATGATAAAATCATACAAATATAAATCTATTTAATCAATTAAATTACATTAAATCATGGTAATTTTAGTGTTTTTTAAGTACTCATCATAACTTCCCCACACTAAGTAAATTATTCAGCAATTATGGTCAAAGTAAACATAGGTGATTACTTGTACCAAGCCATCAATTTCAAGTTTGATGTTGCCCTTCCCTTTCACTCTTATGCTCGGATTATCTCCAACCCTCACTAATTGCTGGAATTCACCATCAAAATCAAAGAACCATTCTTTTGTACCATACATATGGTTACTACTCCCTGAATCCAGAAACCACACATGCTTTTTGATTGCATTATTCATTGTGACGTAGGACATCAACAACATTTCCTCGCCTTCATCTAGCTCTGCGTAGTTCACACCCTTCTCCCAACTAGGACACTCATACTTGAAATGTCCTAGGTTGTGACACTTGAAACATTGCACAAGAGCTTTGTCGAGTCTTCTACCTCTACCTTTACCCCTTTCTTGGTATCCTCATCAACCTTGTCCTCTGTCACCTTTCCCTTTCCCGACTCTATCTATAGCTTTCAGTTCCTGTTCTTCCCCATTATGCTTTTGAAGCTTCTATTCATACCCTAGAAGAGAACTTTATAGTGCATCTATCGAAAGTGTGTTGATATCTTTCGACTCTTCAATTGAACATACAATATAATTGTATTTCTTATGGAGTGTTCGTAGAACCTTCTCCATAACCTTAGTGTTTGGCATGTCTTCTTCAAGGTTTCGCGTGTTTTTTGCTACTATCATTAACTTGGGAAAGTAATCAATCATGGACTATCCTTCCTTCATCTCTAGCACTTCAAAGTCTCTCCACAACCACTACAAATGAGCACGCTGAACACACTTGTTTCCTTTATACTTATGCTTCATAGAATCCCACAGTTCTTTTGTGGTGTTCTTATGAAGAATGGTCTTTAGAATAGGTTTCTTAACCATTGTAAACATGTAGTTCTTCACCTTGGGTCTTTCAACCTCAAATAAGCTAAATTTGTGTGCTTCACTCTATTAAGTACGTCTCCCCTCCTTGGTTCTATGAAACCTATCTCCACCAGATGCCACCATTCCTTGGAGAATAACACATTTTCCATGAGCATTACCCAATGCTCATAATCCCTATCGAACTTGGGAATGCACATCTTGCCTCTATGATTGGGCTCTGATACCACTTGTTATGGTACTAGCTAACACTCTTTAATCAAAACACAAATTTAGGAGTAAATTTTCTTTTGTTATTTAATTGAAAAAATAGCCTTTATATAGGCCTTTTAAAGGAAACATAAACACTAAGACTCCATGTTTTAACAAACCCCTAATTGTGGATTTTTGAGGCCTAAAGCCAAGCTGAAAAATTTTAAACACTAACAACACTAGTTGCACTTCCTTTAAATAAGGAGAGATTATTTCCAATAGAAAAAAAAGACCAAGCCCACTTTATGTTTAGGTCAACTTTGACACTTCACAAAAAGTATACAACAATGTGATTATCTTCATCCAATTATTCTTGCTCTTTTTTGTGGTTGCAATTTTTACCATGTAGTTATCATAATTTTTGAACCTTTTATGGAAAGTAGATTGCTAGTATATCGAAAGGCTACATCACAAAAAAAACATTAATAATTATTTTTATAACTGAAATTTTAGGAAAATGGGGAAAGGTGTAAGATTCGAACTATACATAATAATAAAAATAAGATTAAAATTGGACAAAATATGAAAAATAAAATGCCCTTTTAGCTCATTGTAACATATTAACTTTCTATAGTGCAAAACAACATGCAGATCATTTCACATCCCTCCAAATCAAGTTGTAGCCATAACTAGCAATAAATTCTAGTGCCTAAGGAGTGGTTGTGGTGAAGGTTCATGGTCTTTGAATGCCACAAATACCTAATCAAGTTCACACAAACATGCTAGCTCAATAAGATATAAATATGACTTTAAAAACAAGTTAAATAGAGATATAGTTCAAGTCCATCCCCATTTTCGAATTAGATTTTTCTCCCATTCCTACTTAAAATCCTTAAGGAAATTTGAATCCCAGTGAGGAATGAGAGCCCTAACGAGGAATGAAGATCCAAGTGATATTCTACTTTTTAAAGTAAATTTTAATAATTTTAGTCTCTGACCTCTACTAGTGATTTTCTGACACCAAGGCCAAGAATTGTTTTGTGGAATTTGGCTCTTATTTCTTGGAAGCCAGATGCAATTCATCATCAGAAGAACATTCTTTTATCAGCAAAACTAAAAAAAATTGAAAAAAAGGCTAGGCCTCACTCTTCCCAAAATAGCTCACAAGGTTGTATGATTTTCTTCATGAGTTCATTACAATTGTACATCTATATATAAGAAGATTGACTCATTGAATTAAGGGTTCCTTGAATTAAGCTTTGATTTGCTTCTTGAATTAAGGATGGAAACTCGATTTATTCTTTAAATTAAAGCCATTGATTTACTCCTTGAATTAAGAACTAACATCCAATACTCCCACTCCACCTAGATCCAGAAGTTTTATGGATCCAAGCTTGGACAAAAGTTGTTGAAACTGATGAGAAGCCAAAGGCTAAGTCAAGATGTCGACCAATTGGTCATAGCTTCTTGTTTAATATGTCTAAATCACTTACGACTGAACTTGTTCATGAATGTAATGATAGTCAACTTCAATGTGTTTCATCCTCTCGTGAAACACTAAGTTTGATGCTATATGCATAGTTACCTGATTGTTACAAAATAAGGACATAGAAAGAGTTGTAGGAACACCTAAATCACATAGAAAACCTTTGAGCCATATCAACTCACACGTAGTTGAAGCCATTACATGATACTCAGCTTTGGCACTTGATCTGGTGATGATAGTTTGTTTCTTATTCTTCCATGTGACCAAACTTGCACCTATAAATGTATAGTAGCTAGTAATAGACTTACGATCAATTGCATTCCATACCCAATCATCATCGTAATACCCCATGAATTCACTAATCCTTTTAAATAGTATAAGATCCTTTTAACAAGGGTCAAATGCTCAAGTGTCAAGGAGTGCATGAATTGGCTCACAATACTTACAAAATATGATGTCAAGTTTGGTGATTGTTAGATAGATCAACTTACCAACCAGTCACTACTAATAGCTTATACCCGTAAGTGGTGTGCCTTTCATGCTAGGTTTAAGTTTGCTATCAAGTGGGGTAATGGCCAATTTAGTATCGCTCATGTTAGCTTTCTTGAGAAAATCTAGGACATACTTCCTTTAGCTAAGAAATAGTCCGTTGTGCGAGGTTGCCACTTCTATACCAAGAAGTACTTCAATATCCCAAAGGTCTTTAATTGAAAACCTTTTTTTGAGGGACTACTTGAGGTTGAAGATCTCATCAGCATTATCACCTGTAATTATCATATCATCTACATAGATCAGTACAACCAATTTTCCCATAGCTCATATGTGAACAAATATTGAGGAATCAATATTGCTACTTTTGAAACCAACACTAGTGAGAACTAAGCTTAGCTTGGCATACCAAGCTCGTGGAGACTATTTCAGACCATAAATGGATTTGTACAATTTTCACACTAAATCTAGTTCATTGCTTTGAGGATGCCCAAGTGGCAATTTCATATAGACTTATTTTTTGAGATCACCGTACAAGAATGCATTCTTCACGTCCATTTGGTACATGGACCATCCCTTGTTTACAACCACAAATAGTAGCACTCTCAATGTATTCATTTTGGCAATAGGTGCAAACATTTCTTTATAATCCATCTCAAATGTTTAAGTGAATCCTCGAGCCACGAATCTTGCTTTATACCTCTCAATTGATCCGTCTGACTTTAATTTGAGCTTATGAATCCATTTTCAACCCATGGATTTATTTCCTTTTGAAATTTTGGTGATGCTTTAGGTGTTGTGTTGATTTGGGGCTTTAAGTTCTTCTTGCATGGCTTCCTTCCACACCTCTTAGATGTTGGCCTCATGGAAGTTTTGAGGCTCAATATAACTCGATATGGTGCTGAGGAATGCTGCATAGGTTGGTATCACTCTCTTGTATGACACATAATTAAAGATGGGATGTCTGAGTTTGTAGGTGATAAAGTCTTGAAGTCTTGTGGGAGGTTTCCTAACACTCATTGGATTGTGTCATAGAGCAAGAGAAGTTATCTCACACTAGTTCACATTTTGTACCATATCGTGAGGATCATATTGATTGTTACCATCTTCATGTAGTGTACCATCAGAACGAGATCCTTCATTGCTACTTTCATTGAGAGATGCATCAATGTTGACATGACTGAGATCTTGTTATTTTGGAGCCTCAAGTTTGATTCTTGGTAGTGGGAACACATCCAAGATGACATCCCATTGACTTGGGATTTCTCGTGACTTGTTGAAAAAAAGGTTAGTTTCATGAAATCGAACATCTTTGGACACAATTAATCTGCTTAGTTGGGGATTATAACACTTATATCCCTCTTGTGTAGATGAATAACTAAGAAAAATACATTTAGCATCTCTAGGATCCAACTTATCTCAGTGATGAGGTTGAATGTGTACAAAATAGATGTAGCCAAAGACTCTAAGGTATAAGAGAGAGATTAATTTTACTTCCTTTCATGACCTCTAGGAGGGACTTGAAATCCAAGACTCGACTGGGTAATCTATTGATGATGTAAGCAGCTACCATTATCCCTTAGGATCAAAAACTCTTTGGTACATTCATTTGTAGCATTAGTGCTCTAGTTTATTTAAGTAAGTCACAATTTTTGCATTCAACTATATCATTTTGTTGAGGTGTTTCTACACAACCTTTTTGATGCATGATTCCATTAGTGTTCAAATATTGTTTCATGATATAAGACATGTATTTGGTGCTATTATTAGATCTTAAGGTTTGAATTTTAAAAGAGAAATGACTTTTAACAAGGTTATGAAAGTCCTTAAATACTTACATAACTTCATTTTTTGACTTTAGAAGATATAACCATAACATTAATACCTTAGAGCAATTTTGTAAAAAATAAAATTTATGGTAAAAAATTGGCAGATATTTGACTAGTGTGTAAGGCTTACCACTAGCATCTAGTGTCGTATGGTAAGCCTTACTACGATAAAAAAAATGCTTTACCACACTAGTAATAAGCCTTATTACCTCAGAGTGATTTTAGTAAAAACAAAATCGTGGTAAGATATTGGCCTAATATGAGAAGGAATTGACCCAATGTAAGAAGGCTTACCACCAGCATCCAATGTTGTAGTAAAGCTTATTGTGACAAAGTAAAGCCTTACCTCGAAAGCAATTATGGTAAAAATTAAAATCTAACTTAAATTATCTACTAGTTTGATAAATCACTCTTTAAAATGTTAATTGCTTTTAAAAACTTCATCATAGATTATTGAGGATTTAAAATACTTTTTATGTATAAATAAAATTTACAACCAGTAACATTTTCTCTCATCATATTTTTGGAGATTTTTTTTAACTCTTTTCACGTTTTTATTATATGAATCTCTCTTTTGTTTTTACATTTTTCCATACTTAAAAATTGATTTACAATTGCCAATGATACAATAGCCTAAATGACATAAATAGCCTTGTAATAACATAATTTTCTTTTAATAACTATTACAAAACAATGAGCTCACGATAATAACTTTTGTTATAAGTTAAATCTATAACATGCCCTTTTTTTTAATTAATGCAAGTTTGACATTACTTTTACGAAAACTCTTGATATTTTCACAACTTAAAGAAGAGTATAAATTATATTAAAATTTTAAATAAAATACACAATAATATAATGAGTATTTTTTATAATTGTAAATGACTAATTAAGAAATTATAAAATATTTAAAATATATTGATAAAAATTTAAAAAATATTAAATTTTATAAAAATTCCTAGAATGCTATAAAAATGTACTAAAAAGTCATAAAACATTATTTAAATTTATATAATTTTTAAAAGTTTAATAAAATATATGTTGAAATATTTAAAAGTCTATTAAAATGTGTAGACTTTTTAAAATTTGAAATCTATGAAAGTCTCTTTAAATTCTAATTAATTATTAAAAGTTAAATAAATTATATATTGAAATCGTTAATAATTATATGGTATGATGACCTCATATTAGTCAAAAATCAAATATGACCCATCTTACTTGATTTTTTAAATAAACTGGCCAAAATACCCTTAATTTTTAGGAAAATGAGCTAAATTGAACCCTTTCTAATATTTGTAATCTATTTTAACCCCTCACTTGCTTATTTTTAAAAACTACCCACTATGCCTTTTTTATCTAATTAGTAATTGGATTTCAAATTATTCATATTCATTTGTCTCCTGCTCTTTCTCTCTCATTTTACTTTCTTGAAGAACATATGCGACAATCTCCTACATCGACGAGGGTCTCCTCCTCTAACAATCTTTCTCCAAATTGAATTTGAGGTTATGGCTCTACATTTACCTATCCTTAACTCCATAAAAGACAATGAACTTCCCTCATTTTCTATGACTCGCTGTCGATGGTAGAACCAAACAAGTGAATTCGATTTTTGTTCTCAAAACTCTCACTAATATGATTGTCTTGTGACTAATTTGAAGTCTAATTTGAAATTATTGATCAAAAGATACATGTTTTCTTTTTTGTGTCTTCTGTGTTATGTTGATGAAAATATGGGTTTGTGACTAATTTCTATAATATTTATTCTTGGATGGGTTAGATCAGTATCCTCTTGTTTACTTCTAAGTGATTGATGAGTGTTTTATATTTTTGGAAGTAAGGTGAGATAAGAAGAGTAAGCAAGAAAGTATCACTATGACATTCTTTGGAACCACATATAACTTGCATTCTATAAATAGACTAGTTATACTGATTATCAAAGATTATGTTTCATATATGTATGTTGAAATTCGAATTAAAGACCAAAAGTTAATAATTGAATAATTGGCTATGTATAAAAATGAAACTAATTTTAAGAAACTTAACTAGTTAGACACTAATGAATTGATTTGAGATAAATTATATATACATATTTTTAATTTTTCTTTGGTGATTTTGGTGAAATTTGATTAATTGAACAATTGTATAGCTAATTTATCAGAAGTTGGACATATGTCCAATTGAACATAACATAATTGGACATATGTCCAACTAAAAACCAAGGGCCTTCAATATCTATCTAATTTGGCCATATTCACTCAGCTGACACTCTCTTTGCCTATATTTCTTTGGTTTTTTCCTCCCATTTCTTTGGCTTTTTTCTCGTAACTCTCTTTACACCCTCTCTGCCTACTAATGATTCCCATTGACATTCAAGCCCAGTTTCCTACATCAACATTCAAGCATATAGTCTGACAATAGAATTGAGGGCTTAGTGATAGAGTGTGAATGGTTTGAGGCTGCACTCTACAGAGAGACTATTGATGAATGTAATGCATAGAGAAAGAAGTATATAAAAGAATAAATTAGCTGGTTTTGTATGATCAAAATAATAAACCTATATGCTTAAAGATTTGTTTGTTTTTATTATATAATTATACTTCAGTCAATTAACTTTCTAGTTTTTAGTTAGAAATGTGTCCAAGTGGACACAATAGAGTTGAACATATATCAAACTAAAAATCAAGAACCTTATTTTGTGTTGGACATGTGTCCAACTCAAATTTGACGAGTAGGGTCACCAGTCGATAAAAAATTGACATGTTCCTATCTCTTTACATATTGTTTAATTTTATTAGATAATGATACTTTAATCAATTAACTTTATAGTTTTTAGTTGGACACAAATCCAGTTGGATACAATAGAGTTAGACATCGATCAAACTAAAAACCTGGGACCTTATTTTGAGTTGGACATGTGTCCAACTTGGCTCTGATGAGTAGAATCATTGACCAATCAAATTTTGAATAGTTAGACAACTATTGAGTTCACTTGAACATGTGTCCAATATGGCTCTGACGCGTAGGGTCACCGATCGACCAAACTTTGACCAATTGAAAAACTATCAAGTTCAGTTGGACATGTGTCCAACTCGACCATTAGCCTGCCAAACTTCGATTAGTTAGACAAACATCCAATTCTAACTAATCAAATTGAACAAATATATAGTCAAAATTAAATCACAATTACTTAATAAAAACTAGGGTTATATGTTGCGATGACCCCATGCATATTAGTCAAAAATCATATATGTTCTCTTCTACTTGACTTTTTAAACAAAGTGAAAAAAACACCCTTAATTTTTATTAAAAATTTATGATATAATTTGATTGGATATTTGTTCAATATGACCGTTTAGAATTGGATGGTTGTCCAACTAACCAGAGTTTGGTCGATCGATAGTCGAGTTAGACGATCCAATTGAAGTGGACAGTTTTCCAACTTGTTAGAGTTTCATCGATCGGTGACCCTACTCAGATGAGAAAATTTGGACACATGCCCTACCTAAATTTAACGATTGTCCAACTGGTTAGAGTTTAATCGATTGATTCTACTTGTTTAATCAATCAGTGATCTTACTTTTTGGAGCCAAGTTAGACATATGTCCAACTCAAAATAAGGTCCTTGGTTTTTAATTAGACCTATGTCCAACTCTTTTGTGTCTAGTCGGATTCTTGTCCAACTAAAAACCAGAAAGTTAATTGATTTAAGTATCATTATCTTATGAAATTAACAATCTATAAAGAGGTAGGAACATGTTGGAGTTTTATCGACCAGTGACCCTACTCGTTAGAATCGAGTTAGACATGTATCCAATTTTGTTGTGTTGAATTGGACATGTGTCCAACTAAAAAGTAGAAAGTTAATTAACTAAAGTATATTTATCTAATGAAAATAAACAAATCTATAAGTATGTAGGCTTATTATTTTGATTATACGAACCTAGCTAAGTTATTCTTTTATATACTTCTTTTTCTGTCTATTACGTTTATTAATAGCTTATCTATAGAGTGTGGCCTCAAACCATTCACATTCTATCGTTAAACCCTCAATGCTATTGTTATACTATGTGCTTGAATATTGATATATGAGGTTTGGATTGATTGTCGACAGAAATTGTGAGGAGACAAAGAGTCTGTAAGGGGAACTGTGAGGAAAAAGCATGAAAATAGAGGTAGAAAGAGTGTCAATTGAATGAGTATGGTCAAATTAGATAGAAATTGAAGGCATTTGGTATTTAGTTGGATATATGTACGACTATGTTATGTTCAGTTAGAAATATATCCAACTTCTAATAACCCAATTGTACAATTGTTCAGTTAATCGAATTTGACCAAATTAACCTAAGAAAAATTTAAAAATATATATATGATTTATCTCAAATCAATTTATTGGTGTTTAACTAGTTAAGTTTCTTAAAATAGTTTCATTTTTACATGTTGTCAATTCTTCAATTATTAACTTTTAGTCCTTAATTCAAATTTCAATAGACATAAATGAAGCATAACATTTGATAATCAGTATAGTTAGTCAATAGACAAAATGCAAATGATGTGTGGTTCCAAAGAATATCATGGTAATATTTTATTTCTTGCTCTTCTTATCTCATCTTAATTCCAAAAATATAAAACACTAATCAATTACTCACAAGTAAGCAAGAAAATACAAATGTAACCCATCCAAGAATAAAGATGATAGAAATTAGCCACAAACACATATTTTCATCAACATAACACATAAAACAAAAAAGAAAACATGTATGATTTGATCATTAATTTCAACTTCGACTTCAAATTGAGTCACAAAACAATCACATTAGTAAGAGATTTGAGAACAAAAACCAAGTTCATTTATTTGGTTCCGCCATCGACATCGAGTCATAGAAAATAAGGGAAGTTCATCGTCTTCTATGAAGTTAAGGAATGGTCAATGTAAAGACATAATCTCAATTTTAATTTGGAGAGAGATTGTTAGAGAAGGAGACAATCGTCAATGTGAGAAATCATCACATGTGTTTTTTAAGAAAATGAAACGAGAGAGAAAGGGATGAAGATAAAAGAATATGAATAATTTGAACCTAATTACTAATTAGATAAAAAAGGGCATAATAGGTAGTTTTTAAAAATAAGCAAGGAGGATTAAAATATATTATAAATAGTAGAAAGGTCAACTTAACTAATTTCTCAATCTTTAAAGTTGTTAAAATCAAAAGTTTTTAAAATTAAAAATCTATCAAAAACTCCATAAATCTTAATTAATTATACCCTCGTTAACAATACTTTAACAAGATAACATAAGCAAATCTTATTTTAATGGAACAAATATATTTGGCTAGTGTTTATTAATATAATATATATAAATGGCGAGACAAGATGAATACTTACAAGTTTCTTCAACAGAGCACGAATTCTTGGGAGATCGTGCTTGGCTTCGACAAAATCGTATGGTGGACAGTCAAAGTCTTGGATAAGAGGATTTGTCCTGAAGGTCTTCGTCTACAGTAGCAGTGGCAGCCATTAATGTTGGAGCTGAGAGAGTGGAGCAAGAGTGGGAAAAGCAAAGAATAAGTTGGTTTCAGGGAGATTCAAAATATATAGAAAGATGATAAAGATTTATTTTTTGGAATGTTCGGCTAAAGAGTTGTTGAACATGAACTAAACTCTGAGCATGAGAGATTTATATGTCGATTACCATTTAGAAAAAAGGACAAGAGTAGTCACATTGTAATATAGGTATCATTCAATCTACTTATTTTAAAAAATGTCGCTTAAATTTTTAAATTTTCAATTGTTGATTTATGATAAATTAAAATATTTTATAATAAAATAATATTTTAAAAGTTATTTTTGAAAATTCAAAGTAAAAGAAAAAAAATGTTAAAAATAATACACGGACAAACAATTTAAAAATAAAATTATTTTATTAAAATTAAAAATATATATAAATACAAAATTTATATAATATATAATTTAAATAGGAAAAAAATAATAATCAAGAGCTGTGTATCACACAATGTCTTTAAGATAATTTTTTCGCTTACAATGAGTGTATAAGAACGACAAAAACTTAATTTTCATAATACAACGATTATACAATAATAAACTTACATTATAGTTTATTATTCAACGAATTTATAAACGTCGGAACTGTTGGTTTTTTTTCTTCCTTCTTTCTTTCTTTTTCCTTCTTTTCTTTTCTTTTTCTCTTTCTTCTCTTTCTTTCCCAGCTTTGTCACTTTCTTCTTCTCTATTTCCCATTGTTTTTCTTTCTCTTTTCTTTAGTGTTTTTCCTTAGTTTACTTCTGTTTCTCTTCACAGTTTTTCTTATCTTTTTATAGAAGAGTTATACAGAAATGAAAGATAACCCAAATAAATACAAAAATGAAAAATATGCAGAGAAAACGTAGAGAAATAGGCAAAGAAATAGAATTTTAGAATTTGATGAAAGGAAACGAAAAATTGAAAGAAAAGAAATTGAAAATTGAAATTTTTATTCAAGTTTTCTAACAATCCCCCACATGAATAAAAATTGACATAGATTTTAAATCAAAATTTTGACATGGAAATAGAGTTCAACAGATCGAAACCTACATAAGATAGGTAGGTGTTACCCTTTGAACCTTCTTTTGTGAAAGTATATTTACCTTACTGACTCACTAGTAGACGTGATGTCCTTGAACTGTTTTTTTCATTTATGTAAGCGATAACATATTTTGCACAAGAATCTTACCTGACACAATTCAATTCTCACTGTAATGTTGGTTTTGGCCATGAACATATGCCTGGTTCTATAAATGTCTCTAAAGAATTGAGCCTTATACAATTCTCTTTCGAAGTAGCCCTACTTCTCCCTTACATAGGTGATCTCTTATCTTTAAAAGTAACCCTCAAAGAGTAAACCGCATACTTTGTTCGATATTCTCTTCATAAGAATTATTAAAAGCTTTAGCTTATCCTGTATCTTACGGATATCACTGTTTTCATCATAGGAATGGACTTGAGGATAAATCATCATTGTGATCTCACTAAGTCTTTACAATTAGGTTGTCCCTTTGAACCTAGATCTTGGGATCACCAGTCAAATAAATTAGGTTTCCTTTACAAAACCTTATTCATTCATAGGCTTCAGTCCTATTCCTCTCGATGACTTATCAACTAACTCTCAATTTAACCCTTTTAGTTAAGGGATCAACTATGTTATCTTTTGACTTCACATAATCAATAGAGATAACCCCAGTTGAGAGTAGTTGTCTAATGATATTATATCTATGACATATATGACGAGACTTACATTATACATATTACTCTATGCCCTACCAATAGCATATTGACTATCACAATGAATGCATATTGCTGGTCCAGGCTTCACCAACTTAGGAATATCCCCTAAAATATTATGTATCCATTCGACTTCTTCGCCACATTTATCCAAAGCGATGAACTCAGATTCCATAGTGGATTTAGTAATGCATGTATGTTTAGAGGACTTCCATGAAACAGTTGCACCACCCAGTATAAATACATATCCACTAGTAGACTTTGAGTCTTTCATATCATATATCCAATTTGCATCATTGTATCCTTCTAATATAGTTGGATACCTTATGTAGTGTAGTCCATAGCTATGTGTATATCTTAAGTATCGAAGTAGTTTTGTAATACCTTTCCAACAGATCCTGAATTACTAGTATATTTACTTAGTATTCTTACATCGTAAGCTATGTCTGACCGTATACAACTCATCAAGTACATAAGACTTCCTATCACTCTATAATATTATAGTTGAGACATATTCTCACTTTTATTCTTGAATAGGTGTAGAGATAACTGTATATTATACAGTTATTTTATCCATTTTATTAATTATAATTGCTATGTTCTTATTGTTTTTAGTTAATTTTAATTAATTAAATTAATATTTACTATTAATTTTTTAATAAATATATTTTTTAAGAAAACTAAAGAATTTGAATAAAAAAACGACTTGATTGCAATTAATAAAAGCTAAAAAGATAATTTGAATTAAAAGTTTGTGAAATTGCAAAATATCAAAAGATTAGAAGTTAATTTGAATTAAATTTGAGGGTCAAAATGCAATTAAGGAAATTTAGTTTTTTTGTGCAGGAAAAGGACCACACGCTCCATTATCCACGTGTGCCACACACCGTTAGATCATCCAATCAATGGTCATGATTAGGTGCGTGGAATCCAGAAGCGACAAAAGCGAGTGGACTTGGTTTCCTAGATGGCACGCTGCTCGGCACTGAGTAGGACCCACGTGTCGCTGCTCAAAACTTTGTCCGTGCGACGCGGACCATGTAGACTTCATGCACCCACCCATTACATCAAATTATAAGCTACCACGTGTCTCGACTAATCTTCCAGCAAATCATATAACGACACATGGCATGTGTTTGGTAAAATGAAAACGTAGAAATGGCGCCCACTTTCCAGCTCATTCTGCATCACCCACGTGTCAGCGTAGTCTGTCGTGTACTTCCAACGCACCAAGTTCCCATGCGACACGTTCCAGCTATTCTTCATGTGCGCGCTCATTAAAGCCAATATGAAGCTGCCACATGTCATGTAATTTGTTCAGCGAGTCAGAGATCAACATGTGGCATGCGTTTAAAAATAAAATAAAATGCAGAATGGCGCACTCTTCCAACTGAATAGTTATTGTCTCCACGCGTGTGCTTTTTTTTATTATTTTCCATGTATTTCTGTCCCCCATTGCATGCATTTTTATATAAAAAAATAATTGTTTGGGGGTGGTATATAGGAGACACGAGGAAAGATGTTAAGGAGTTTTTTTTGTTTTTCAATTTTCATTTTTTCGTTTCACTTCAATTTTTAGTTTCTTCTCTGCATGTTGTAGAGAACACGCAGAAATTTTTCTTTAACATTTTGATGTTGTTATTTTCTTAGGAAATAGAGAGAAAGAAGACAGCGAAGAAGAAGAAAAGGGATGAAATTTATTTTTCATTGAGGAATCGTGAAAGAGTTTCTCCTAATCTTTTTCTTTTAAATTTTATTTCTTTGTCTGATTATTGTTGTATTGTAATTTTAATTTCTACTATAAACTAATTTATTTGTTCTAGGGTTGTAGTGTAGCTTAAATTATGAAACTTGAATTAATTATTTTTGAATGATTTATGGAATGGTTTTAAGTTGTTTATTTTATCTGTGCTTAATGCTTTTAATTATTGGAAGATTAATTAATTGATCTGTGACACTTAAATAAACTTGGAAAAGACATTTTTGTGTGTTGCTCGTGATAAAATAACATATATATATATATATAAGAGATAGGAATATACCTTTATTGTACGCGTGACTATTTGAGAACTTAGAACTTAATAAATCTCATTGAATTTAATTCTCATAGGAATATAGTGAATTATTTTAGCGAGATATGTCTATATGGAACTCGAAAGAGATATATGGATAAATTATGAGTTCTTGGTTAACAATTTAAAATACGTGAACATAAATCAAGAGAAAATAATATTATTCAAGTGGATTAATTTGGTGAAACTGCAATTCTAGAATTTTCTTATAAACTGTTATAAAAATTAGTTAGTAAAACTGCATCAAATTATCGACTGCTTGGATAGAATGAGGTTGAAATAATTTTAGTAATTAATGAACACTAGTAACAAATCTCTGTGGGAATGATATTTTACTTATCATATTATTACTTGTGATCGTGTATACTTGCACGATTTTATGTTCTCCTAAAAGAGACAACATGTAGATTTACATCTACTGGTGTTCTCATAATTTCACAATCACCCTTGTTGAATTTCTTAAATATTTAGTCAACACAATGATATTTACTTAAAATGAGACCATTTGATATCTTTGATATCTTAATTCCTAGAATTACATCAGCAAGCCCCATGTCTTTCATTTCAAATCTTGAATTTAACATAGACTTAGTAGATTTGATCATTACTACCCATAATTAGCATGTCATCAACATAAAGACACAAGATAACATAACCATCTTCTTTGTCCTTGACACATACACATTTATCATATTCATTGATTTTAAAGCCATTTGTCCTCATGACATTATCAAAATTTTCATGCCATTGTTTTGGTGCTTGTTTCCAGCTATATAAAGACTTCACCAATTTACAGACCTTTCCTTCTTTCCCTATGCATGAAAACCGTTGGATTGGTCCATGTAGATTTCTTCATCTAACTCTTCCTTTAGAAAGGTTGTCTTTACATCCATTCGATGTATTTCAAGATTTCGTAGAGCTACGATAGCAATTATCATCCTTATAGATGTTATTCTCGTCACAGGAGAATAATTATCAAAGTAATCAAGTACATGTTGTTTGTATCCCTTAATTACAAGCCTGGCCTTGTACTTATCAATTGATCCATCTGATTTACGTTTTCTAGTGAAAATCCACTTAGGCCCTTATGTTTTACTACTTTGAGGTAAATTAATTAGTTCCCAAGTGTGATTTAACAAAATGGACTCAATTTCACTATTAATGGCTTCTTTCCATTAAGGTCCTTCAGAATAATTCACAACCTCTTCATAGGTTTGAGGTTCACTTTCTAGCAAACAGACCAAAAAATATGGACCATAAGACGTTTTTGTCCTAGCCTTCTTGCTACGTCTGAGTTCAACCTTAACCTCTTGTTTAGGTTCTTTTTTTTTACTATCTTCATTCATAGCCTCATATGTTTGTTTAGATGAACTTTATTCTCTTTGAGATCTACTTGGAAATACATGTTCAAAGAACGATGCATTCCTTGACTCCATTATCGTGTTCTTGTGTATGTTTGGGATCTTTGACTCATGCATAAGAAATCGATAAGCATTACTATTATGTGCATATCCAATGAAGATGCAATCTATTATTTTTGGTCCTATCTTTACCTTCTTAGGTATAGGTACAACCACTTTTTCAAGACACCTTCACACTCGTAAATATTTATAGGAAGAGGTACCTTATTTAAAAGGTAGTTAGTTGACAAAATAGCTTCCCCTCACAAGTTCTGTGGCAACCCAGAACTTAATAGCTCTGTGTTGTGCATAGAATTCACCAAAAGGTGCCTCATATTCACCACCACAATCATTATGTAGTACCTTGATCTTCTTGTTAAGTTGATTCTCAACTTCTATTTTATAAAGAATAAATTTCTCTATAGCTTCATCTTTGCTTTTAAGCAAATACACATAGCAATATTTCGTTATATCATCAATGAAAGAATAAAATACTTATTGCCACCCCTTGTTTGAAGAAATTTCAAATCACATAGATCACTATGGATTAAGTCAAGGGGTTCAATGTTCCTTTCAATCGAATAAAATGATGACCTGGTCATTTTTGCCTCAACATAAGTCTCACACTTATGCTTTGAATCTATTTAGAATGCAGGTATGTGTTCTATGTTATTTAGTCTACGCAATGTATCATAATTAACATGACCTAGTTTATCATGCCACAAGTTGGAAGACTCAAGCAAATAAGCAAAAGAATTAATCTTATTAATATTCTTCGCTTTTATAGTCATTACAATGAGCTTAAATAACATATCAGATACATATCCCTTCCTCACAAACATCCCATTTTTGGTCACAACGACCTTGTCAAATTCAAACACCATCCAAAATCCATGCTTTTTTAGCAATAAGCCATAAACAAGATTCTTATAGATGTCATACACATGGAGTACATTGTTTAATGTAAGTTCCATCCCATAAGTCATCTTCAGTTTGACTTGGCCTTACCTTTGAATGGCCGATGTGGTAGAATTTCCCATGAAGAGCTTCTCTCCATCTTTTACTGCTTCAAAAGTAGTGCATAGCCCCTTATCTGAGCATACATGCCTTGTTATACTAGTGTCAATCCATCACTCTTTTGGGTTTGATCCCACCAGGTTTACCTTAGAAATGACTGCACATAAGTCAATGTTAGAGATATCATGAGTGATGTCATCAACCATGTTTGCCTCACGGTTTTCGTTTCTTTTTGGAAACCTACAGTCTAAGGCTTTATGCCATATCCTCTAATAGTTAAAGCAAATCCCTCTGAAGCTTGACTTCTTAAAATTTGCTTATCTAGGTCCCAGTTTAGACCCTTTATCCAACTTGCCCTTGCCCTTGCCCTTATTATTATTGTGTTTGGAACTTTGACCATGTTTCGTCACATTAGCCTTGGGTGCTGATGGGATATAACCTCTTTTAGAAGAAACCTTGTTGTCTTCTTCCACTTTGAATCTTATCAGTAAGTCTTTCAAAGACATTTCTCTTCACTTGTGCTTAAGGTAAGCCTTGAACTCTATCCATGAAAGGGGAAACTTTTCAATAATAGCTACAACTTGCAAGATTTCACTAAGTATCATCCCTTCATCATACATCTCTGTTATGATATCTTGGATTTCATGTGCTTGATTATATACCGATTTGGAGTCCACCATCTTATAATCAAGAAAGTGACCAACCAAAAATTTATTAACACTGACATTTTAAGTTTCATACTTTTGGTCCAATGATTCTCACAAGTTTTTGGTTTTCTTTTCCTTATTGTACTCATTGTACAAGGAACTAGTTAGACTATTTAGAATATAGTTCCGACATAGATAATTAGAATGCTTCTATGCTTCAATAGCACTAGCAGATTGAAAATCTTGTTCACCCTCAGGTTTATTGGGAGCTTCTTTAGTTAAGAACCTTACTAAATTCAAGGTGATGAGATAGAGCATCATCTTACTCTTCCATCTCTTGAAGTTTAAGTCATTAAACTTCTCTGGTTTCTCTACAACAACATAGTTCATAGGAACAGAAACTGGTAACATTGGGGTTACCCCATGAGTCACAAAAGGCCTCATCAATTAGTTCACAGTAGAACCACCCCCAGTAAGGTCAACAATATTCACATTTGAGTTTTCATTTTGGGATACTAGAGTTATCGTTTCAGATTTCATAATCTTTTCTTTATATTTTCTGTTAAATACACAAATAGCAATACAAGTTTTAAAAATTACCGAATAAAGTTTATAGATTAAAAAATTATATATATATATATATAATAAATAAATGATAGAAATATGTTAATTTACATATATAGTTATAATTTAATTAATTATAGTGATTAAATAATTTTAAAATAAAATAATTTATTTATTTATGAAATTATAATATATATATATATATATATATATATATATATATATATATATATATATATATATATATATATAAAGAAATATATATATATAGTAAACATAAAATACAAATATAAAGTAAAGAATATTAAGATTAAAAATACAATATAAATAAAGAAAACAAAATACTTAATATAAAATATCAGTATTAAAAAAACATTACAATTATATAAAATAATTAATAATAACAACAATACAGAAAGGAATTATTAAAAATGTAAAAATTGAATAGTAATTAGAATAGAATATATATAGCATAACAAATATATAATAGAATAGATAAATATAACATATTATAAATAATTTGTTTGTCTCAAAATATTTATTAAAAAAATTTTGTATTTGTTTGTCCTAAAAATAAGGGGAACAAATTATCTTAAGATTTTTGGAAATTATACAAGGACAAACAATTTAAGAATAAAATTATTTTATGAAAATTAGAAATATATATAAATATAAATACAAAATTTAAATAATATATAATCGATCTCTATGTGTTTGGTTCGTTCATGAAACACTGGATTTGATGCAATATGAAGGATAGTTTAATTGTCATAATATAACTTGGCCTTTAAGAGTGTTTGATACCTAAATCATCCAAAATGTATCATAATTGGATTACCCGCCACCATAAAATGGTATTCTTCTTCTGCACTTGACTGTGAGACTGTTTTTTTCTTCTTAGTCTTCCAAGAAATTAGTTAGTTTCCGAGAAACATACAATATCTAGTGGTTGATTATCGTGTGTTTGTGCATCTAGCCCAATATGCGTCACATAAAGAATTTAGCTCTAGTGAATTAGCTGTTGAGAAAAGGAGATCTTGTCCTAGTGTGTTCTTGACATATCATAGCACTCGTTGAGCTACTTCCAAATGTGGTTGTCATGGTTTGTCCATTTATTGATTGAGAATGTGCACAACATATACTAAGTCGGGTTGTGTAATGGTCAAGTATATTAATCTCCCAACAAGTCTTTGATAGGATATGGGGTCACTGATTAATTCTCTTTCATCCTTGCTGAGGGATAAATTTTGTTCCCTAGATGATTTGGCAGGTTTGGCACCAAGGTAACCCATGTTTTCCAATATTTCAAGTGCATACTTGCGTTGTGACATAGCAATTCCCTTCTTGGATCGCAAAACTTCTATGCCCAAAAAATACTTTAATTCATTGAGATTCTTTAGCTTGAATTGTCGCATGAGATGATTCTTAGTTTCTTTAATGTCTTGTAGATTGTTTCCTATTATGATTATATTGTCTACATAGACAAGAAGAGCAAAGAAGGAATTACCAAGGGTTTGGAAGAATAGTGAATGATGATACTTGGATTGGTTAAAATTGACTAGCTTAAGTGTTTTTAATAGCTTGATGAACCATTTTTGTGAGGCTTGTTTGAGTCCATACAAAGATTTAAGTAGTTTACATACTCGTGTTTCCCCCTTTTGTCCAAATTCGGGTGGAAGGGACATGTCGACATATTCGTGGAGATCACCATATAGAAAGGCATTATTGACATCGAGTTGGCGAATATGTCAATTTTGAACAGTAGTAACGGCAAGAAGGAGGTGAATGGTGACAAGTTTGGCTACTGGTGCAAAAGTTTCTTGGTAGTCAAAACCTTAAATCTAACTGTATCCTTTGGCCACTAACCGAGCCTTGTATCATTCCAGAGAGCCATCATGATTATACTTGATTTTGTAGGCCCATTTACAGCCAACTAGTTTCTTGTTTGGAGAAAGCTGTTGGAGCATCCAAGTGTCATTAGTTTCAAGAGTATCCAGTTCTTATTTCATGGCAAGCCGCCATTTTGGACCATTGAAAGCTTAAAAAAGGTGGTTGGTTCCCTGAGAATGGAAATAGAAGTAGCAAAGGCATGATATGCAGGTGATAATCGGTCATAGGTAAGTACATGAGATAGGGAATGAAAAGTACCTTTGTTATCGAATGATGCTGAGTTGGACGAAAGGAAGGATCAGGAAGACAAGGAAGCTTTTACATGATACTTTTGAAGGTAGCTAGGAACATGAGTGGATTAAAGGAGTCTATGTGTAACTTGTGTTGAAGGAGTCACGTGCGGTATGGAAGTTGATGATGATGTTTCAGGAGATGTATCTCAGAGATTAGGGGTGTGTGAGTCGATTGTTGGAAGGACAAATGATGTATGATTAAGTGATGTATTTGGAGTGGTAGATTGGTGAATGTTAAGCATGTCATCATAAATAGTATTTTCTAATGAAAAGAATAGAGTTGGAGTGTTAACGGCGAAAGTGGAATAAGGAAACATATGTTCATGAAAGATAACATCATGAGACACAAATATTTTGCCTATTTTCATATATTAGACTCAGTAACCTTTTATCCCATATGGATACCAAATGAATATGCATCAATGTGATCTAGCATCAAACTTGGTAGGTCGATCATGATATGCAAACACAAAGCAAAGACAACCAAAGACACAAAGATGTTCATGCCTAGGAACTTTGTGAAAAAGGATTTCAAATGGTATTACCCTTGAGAATATGTGTTGGAGTACGATTTATGAGGTATGTGCCTGTAAGAATGACATCTCTCCATAATTGTATAGGGAGGTTGACTTGGAAGAGAAATACGCGTGCTACATTAAGAAGGTAATGGTGTTTGCGTTCAGCAACACCATTTTTTTAGGGGTAGAGACACAATTGGTGTGATGCAAGATTCCTTTGGTAGAAAACACTTGGGTCATAGAAAATTCTGGTCCATTATCACTACAAATGATTTTAACTTGGGATGCAAATTGTGTTTCAACAAGATTAATGAAGGTGGTGAGAAATATGCATCTATCAGATTTAGTGTTTAAGAGATAGACCTATATGCATCTTAAGTAATAATAAAAAATAGTGAGGAAATAATGTACTTCATTAAGTGTTGGAATGTGATAGCCACCCCCAAATAGCAACATGAACTAGTTCAAATTAAAGGTGCTTTTGTATTGATAGAACTTAAATGACATGGATTACAAGTTTGCTTAACTAGTAGACAAATAGAACAATCACTAATAGAACAAAAGGGTATGTTGATGGAAAGAGAAAGTACATGTAAATGTTTATTAGATAAATGACCAAGTCATTGATGCTAGAGATGAGGGTTGGTTGGAGCAGTATTTGAAATGGAGAAATATCCAACCTTTTCTGAAATAATCAGGTAATAGAGTCCTACTTTCTCATTTCCCATCCCAATCTTCTTCCCCAAGCATTTGTCCTGAAAAAGCACACATTATTAGTGAAGGTGACATGACAAAATGTAGTTTGAGTGAGTTTGGCTACTGAAACCAAGTTTAATTTGGAGGGAACACATAAGACATTATGGAGTATGAAATTATTGGAGAAATATACGGTGTCGATATATGTGACACAAGCAAGTGAATAATTAGGGAAATGCACATGCCGATTAGTGATTAGAATCTTGAAGCTCATAAGGCTTTGGGAACAGACCATGTGATCAGTTTCCCCTATATCAAAAATCCAACAGGTTTTTGAATGGAAAAAATTTACACATAATGAGTTACCTAAAGAAGTAGTCACTTGACTTGCCATGTTACCTAATTTGGCTTGATTGAGAAGTGTAAGGAGCTCATGATATTGGGTGGATGTAAGGTTGTAGGATGATGTCCATGTGTCGGAGCTTTTTTCCTGAAAGTCAGTATGGTGAGCTTTGAAGGGAAAGCCATAAATTTCATTTCTCTATCTTGAATTGCCTTTTTCTTCCAACACATGTTGATTTCATGTCCATTAAAACCACAAAAATCATATTTGAGGCACTTTCGGTAGCTTTCAGAATTGTATTCACTCAGACCATAGAAATCACATTTGAGGCGATTTCGACAACTTTCAGAATTGTGGCCAATATTGTTGCATCGATCGTACTTAAGATGTGAGTTCCTTGGTGGGTAATTCTTGTAAGGATATTGTGGACGACTATCCTTGGTGCCAAATGTGGCATCTTCTGGCATCCTTCATATGGTTTGTGTGGAGACAGCTCTCTCCTTTACATCTTGAACAATGAGTGAGTATACCTTATTTACTATAGGTAAAGGTTTCATGAGCAAGATTTTTCCTCGTGTTGTTGTATAAATTGTGTTAAGCCCCATGAGGAACTTTATGGTTCACTATTTTTTTTGGTATTCTTGTAGTTCCCTTCCGACGTTTCCTCCATAATGTGGAAGGGGATATAGTGCATCTCGAGTATCCCATAGGCTTTTCAACTTGGTGTAGTATTCTCCAATGCTCATACCTTCTTATATGTAGTCATGGATCTCCGACTCGATTTAAAATAGGTGCATGTTGTTGGTGTGTGAAAAATGTTCTTTCAATTCTTCCCATAGCTTATATGCGGTATCATTATACATGACACTTTTCGTAATTTTAGGCGACATGGTATTAAGAATCCATCCTTTGACAATAGTGTTACAACGAGTCCATTTTTTGGTTTCTACCTCAGAGTTTGCTAGTGGCCTCGTGATTGTGCCGTTAATAAATCCGTTTTTGTTTTTGGTGGTGAGAGCCATAAGCATCGCATGACTCCATATATGATAATTTTCTTGATTTAAGGATTGAGCCACTAGAACCATACCCGGTTGGTCTGAGTGGTGCAAGTATAATGAATGGCTAAGATCATACCATTTTGTTACAATGGAGTTGGTATTGATAGTTTCAAACATGATTGTTGAGTGAAAAATTCAAAAAAGGGA
The DNA here is from genome assembly GCA_030763125.1 of Hippophae gyantsensis. NCBI lineage: Eukaryota > Viridiplantae > Streptophyta > Magnoliopsida > Rosales > Elaeagnaceae > Hippophae > Hippophae gyantsensis. Next base: position 33,238,120 of record CM061030.1, read on the forward strand.
TAAGGTTTAGTGTGTTTTAGACAATAATGAATAGTTATGAAAAATATAATGAACTAAAATGGACTGTATTTTATAGAAAATGTATCAAAGATTCCAGAACCGAAAATTTTAGTTCAAGAACAGGTCAGAAAGTGGGTGAACCGGCGTCTGGAATGACTGATCCGGTGGCTAGAAGACTGAACCGGCTAACGACTGAAGCAACTAACGATTGAACTAGCTAACAAGTGAACCGACTGGATAATCAAACCGGATAACGACGTGTCTTTTTCTTAAGAGAGCGGTTTAAATGACATGTCATTTGAGTCGTCTTCTTCAGAGAGCACGTGTGTAGGTGCATGTAACTCCAACGAGGCACGTGGTACTTCAAAAGGGTGCATGAGGGCACATTGAAAGTCATGTTGGCTTGAAAAAAAATTGCAAATTGCTCAAAAAATTTGGAGATTATAATGGGATGAATTTGAAATTGTGGATATGATTCGAAATTGATTTTGAAAAAAAACAAAATTTGGAAGAATTTTTTTTTTGTATGAGTTGGATTTTCAGATAACTTCTTCCTAAGCTCTAATACCATGTAAGAAATGGTTTTATTCACTTAATGAATAAATGTTTACAATCTAATTTATACAAAAAAAATTAATGATTAAAAATAGACATAATTATGTGAAAATGTTATTGGATCTTTGTTGCTCCCTAACTTTTATTGTTGATTGTTTCCAGTTGTTGTATTGATTGAATTCAACTGGTTCTCAAGTTCTTCAACAATATCATATCCTTACGAAGATATTATGCAAGAGATAGTCGAAGATAATATTGAAGATGACAATGAAATAGATGTGGAAGATGATAATGAAAATGATAACAAGGATAACAATGGTAATTGGATTGACAAATTGGAAGTGGGCCAAGTTCGTCATACCTTGTCCAACGATACTTTTATGTTCAAAATGAGTGATATAGAGAAGAAGACAGTTCAATTGGAGATTGGCATGGTATTTGCTGGTGTGAGGATTATGAAAAAAGCCATAACTTTATGGCTTAGACATGGGAGAGATATGCCATGAGATGTATTCTGATTAGCAAGGAGGATCCTATTTCATATGTGGATCATGTTTACAAAAAAACCTGCATTTGAGCTATCATATAGGCAACTGCACCCGTCTCTCATGTTTATGTGTTATAGAATTACGTACTTTTTCGTATGTGTTATATTCGTATATTTTTCTTATTGTGTTTATGTTTTCCGTTCAATGTTCTAGTCCAATAATCAAACCTGTTTCAAGTTGGCATTATTGGTCTGGAAAATCTGAGGATACAGAAAAATTGGAACCCCACTATATGTAAAACCACGTAGAATGCAAAGAACAAGCCAACTTATGAAAAGATTCTAAGAAAGAACGCATCATCACTTAATATTCGACATGGAACGAAAGAGAATCCTCATAAGTTAAAGAAAGTGATGGTAATCATCACTTATGGATATTGCCATGAGCATGGCCATAATAAAAGAAGGTGTTTAAGGAAGAAAGAAGATGCAACAACTTCTACTATGTTTGCAAACTCTGAAATGGAGGTAAACAGTTATTTATTTGTTACATTTTATGTTATTTGTTTAATCATGTACTAATATATTTATGTTTATGATAAATTACCCCATTGGCAATTGTCTCAAACCCAAACTCAAACCATGAGGTTGGCTGGGACAGGGGAGAAGATTCAAGAAATGATTCAAATATGGACCTAGAATTAATGTAGTATGAGATTAAAATCTATGTAAGAAATAAATATTAGTGTTTTGTGTATAGTATTATACCTCACAACCTAATTTTGTGTTTAAGAGCACTTAAATTGCATATATTTGTAGTTTTATAAGCTGTACATTTTTTATAGTTTCTAAGCTGTACATTTACATAATGTTAATGTACAACTTAGAAACAAAGTATCAGTTATTATATATGCCTGTGTTTTGTATAACTATCATCAAATTATATATGTTAATGTTTATTTAGTCATTTGGTAAATTCTTTTACATCAAATAGATAGAGTAAATACCTGGAAAATCATTTGTCCAATAACAAGTATGAAAGGTATATTATGCTTTCATGCTCTGTTTTCTTAATGCAATTTTTTCAATACTTTAGGTGGGGGCACATCCTTTGATTTGCATATGTGGGATACATTAACCAGATGTAACAACAAACCAGAGACATGTTTGACGACTGTAACACCACTTATTTCAAGCAAAAGATGAGGTAACAATTCTGTTGAAACGAGTTTGTTAATAACAATACAGAAAAAAATTACCGATAACCTGGTGTGAACTGCTTGGGTTGAGTCGCGGACTAGGTCGCTCTCTTTAAGACGTTTCGCAGCCCTGCCCAATTTGTACAAGCAAACACAGCCCCGTTGTCCCCAAGATAAAACAGCCCAGAATCTTTTTTCTCTGTCTCGAAACTTCACTGCACTAATGAAGACCAGAATGCTACACCTGAAAATTTGTTACTCGGAAAACTGGAAAATAACTTAGAATTGTAGAGAGAATTGTTTCTAGTGAGATGAGTTTGCAGAGATAGTTGTGTAGAAACTGAGAGCTAAAACCCTCTTTTTATAGGTTTTAGAAACCGTGTGGCAATTATGATAATAACGGTAATGTCTGGGAATTAAGAGCGTAACAGCCAAGTAACGGCTATTTTGAGAGTAAAGATGAGTAACAGATATTTTTGAGAGTAAATATGAGCAACGGTTATTTTTCTGAATAAAGAAAAGAAACGGCCATTTAACGCTCATATTCTGATAAAAGAAAATAACGGTCATTTTTCTGAGAAAAAAATATATATAACAACCATTTTTCTAAGTGGAAAAGTTTTCCTTAAAAATAATATTTTTTCCAAAAAATAAAATACCACCTCACCTCACACACACGCACTCGGACTCGGCTCGGCTCGGCACGGCCAGTCGGTCGGACAGACGGCGACAACGGCGGTGCGCGCGCACGCATGTGTGGTATCACATTTGCCTAGGTCCTCTCCCCTTCCACAAAAGTGGGTACCCCTTGGGGCCCAATCCCAATTGCCAACTTTTCACTATTTATACCTCTTTTAAATAATGTAAAAAAGCAATGTGGGACAAGGCTTTACAATTTTTTATTAACTTCATCTTTTCCAACAATCCCCCACTTCAATTTTATATAAAAATAATTTTCATCGAGCAACCAATCAATTATAAGATTGTGCATAAGTGAAAAGGTGTCTATCAACTTGAACCTTTGCATAGTGTTGATACTTTAGAATATACTAGAGTAAGTCGTAGTTTTGAACTCTATCTCTAACAATCATCACACATACAACCTTTCCAAGGTGTAGTTCGAAAAGTCCATGCTTTACGGCCATGCACGTGTATCCCAGTATAGTGAATGCTCTAGTAAATTTTTGCCCCAAAAAATTTTCATAGGAAGCGGCCACACTTCCACATTCACATAGGTGAGTCTATCAAGAGTACTCCTGTAGCTATGTACTCCACTCCACATAGAGTATAGAACTCATTAAGAGTTTAACAATTAACTCATCCTTTTCTATCGCTTCAGGACTTCATGCTTCTAACAATATAGATTGGGATTTGAAAAATAGCATGATACATCTCATATCACTTCATGACTTGTTATTACCCTTTGAACTTATTTATTGGGATCTCCAATCTATAAGTTGGGTTACTATCACAAGTGACTCTTCATTCTAAGGGCATTAATCTCATTCCTTTTGAGGTTTTGAAAACCTTCTCTCTTGGTAATCCTTTCATCAAAGGATCTGCCAAATTTTCATCAGAACATACATGATCCACTCTTACAGCTCCCGTAGAGAGAAATTCTCTAACAGTACTATGCTTACGACATATCTGTCGTCTCTTGCCATTGTAGTAATGGTTCTGAATTTTTGCAATAGCTGCGGTACTATCATTGTGGATCAAGACAGCTAGTATCGGTCTTTCCCATAAAGGGATCTCAGCTAACAGACTTCTTAGCCAGCCTGCTTCTTCACTAGCAGTGGCTAGTGCTATCATTTCAGACTCCATTGTAGATTGAGCCAATATTGTTTGTTTCTTAGACTTCCAAGAAACAACTCCACCAGCTATGTTAAAAATATAACCACTAGTTGCTTTGGAGTCTTCTGATAAAGTGTTCCAATATGCATCGTTGTATCCTTCTAGAACAGTGGGAAACTTTTTATAATGTAATCCAAGGTTCATAGTTCTCTTAAGATATCTCATAACCCTTTCAATTGCCTTCCAATGCTCTACACTAGGTCTACTGGTAAACCTACATAGTAGTCCCACAACATAAGTTATGTCTGGTCTAGTGCAATCAGTAGCATAACGTAAGCTACCAATGATGCTCGCATACTCAGTTTGTCTAACACCATCTCCGGTGTTCTTGAACAACTTTACACTAGGATCATAAGGAGTACATGCAGGTTTGCAGTTAAAGTAATTATATTTCTTTAAGATTTTTTCAACGTAGTGAGACTGATCTAGAGAAATTCCCTTTTCAGACCTAGTTATCTTTATACCAAGGATTACACTTGCTTCTCCGAGATCTTTCATATCAAAATTAGCACTTAACAAAGTTTTCACATTATTCACAACATAAATATTTGATCCAAAAATAAGCATGTCATCCACATATAAACATATAATAGTGTAAATATTATCTTCTAATTTATAATAAATGCATTTGTCACTTTCATTTATTTTGAATCCATGTGAGATAACTGGATTATCAAATTTTTCATGCCATTTCTTAGGTGCTTGTTTTAGACCATAAAGAGATTTATCTAATTTACAAACTTTATTTTCTTGACCTGGGATAACAAAACCTTCAGGTTGATCCATATAAATTTCTTCTTCTAAATCACCATTTAAGAAAGCAGTTTTAACATCCATTTGATGTACTACTAAATCATGAATAGAAACAAGAGAGAAAATTACACGTATGAAAGTTATTCATGTGACTGGTGAAAAGGTATCAAAGAAATCTACATTTTCCCTTTGCCTATACCCTTTAACTACAAGACGAGCTTTGTATTTTTCAATAGTACCATCGGGTTTTAATTTCTTCTTTAGTATCCATTTACAACCAATGATTTTGCAACCAAGAGGTAAGTCAACTAAATGCCAAGTCTTATTATGCTCAAGAGAGTCCATTTCATCATTTATGGCTTCTTCCTAAAAGTTGGCATCTAAAGAAGATAATGCTTCTTTAATAGTTTCAGGATCTTCCTCTAAGGTATAAGCATAAAAATCAGACCCAAAATCCTTAAGGGTTCGAGCTCGTTTACTTCTTCTAATTTCAATGTTTAATTCTTCATTTTGTTCACTATTTTTAGTTATGGGTAAATGATGAGTGCTCAAAAAGCACTAAAATAACCATGATTTTATGCACATTAATTGATTAATATATATATATATATATATATTTATATGTTTTATCATATATTTATATATATTTGTCTTTTTCGGAATCACGGGTATTTTTATTGTTTTTCAGGTATTTTGGCTTAAAAACGTAACTTAAAGACTCAAAGAGGAATACTGGAAGCAATACATCACAAATATATTAATAAATAAATGGGGAAAGGTCAATAAATATGGAAAATTTGGATAAAATGGGTCAAAAAGGTCAAAAATGTCAAAAAGGAGAAAATCACGCCATGCCGCCTACCGCCAGTAGCGCCGAGCCGCGCCAAGATGCAGACCCGCGCTGGCTCCAGTACGCCACAAGACGCCCCACGTCCGCACGCATCTCACCTGCTCCCGCACGTGCCCGTGCACCCAGCTGCCCTCCGCGCGCGCCGACGCCCATTTCGCCCCATTTTTCACGCGCAGCTGCCTCATGTCATGCTGACATCATCAGTATGACGTCAGCAATTACCACTCCTCGTTTTCATAATTTTTTAACATTTTTCCCCCACTTTTTCTCTCCATCTTCACCTATAAATACCCCCCTTCTCTTCACTTCTAAACACACCTTCAAAACACACTTCTCTCTTCTTTCTTTCTCTCTTTTCTTAGATTTTTAGGTTTTTTTAGTTTTTCTTAGTTGTTAGTTAATTTCTCTTAGTTTTAGAGTTCTTCCCTTTTTGGGAAGAACTAATTATGTTTTTGTAATTTATTAGCTTTTCGATTCAATAAATGGGAGTGCAAATTCCGCTTGGAGGTTTTCCAGCAACGGGAATAGCATCGAAGTTCTGTAAGGATTTTATTTTCTTTACAGTTATTTTTTATGCTTTATTCTTACATGTTATATTTAATTTGTTTGTGATTAAATTTAACTGTGTTGGCTATTTGTAAACATGATATAATAATAACGTTGTTATGCTTGCGAAATATTAAATAGGTAAAAATCTCTAAAATGAATTGATTTTATTTTTATTCAAGATTTTATATTAAGAATGTTAGAAAGAAATATATTATTTTTCATTACAAACTTAAATCTAAAAATTAGATTTTAAGGTTTAGTTATCCGGTCTGATTTAGAGTAGTGCTCTTTTATTTGTTGGTACAATCGCCCGGTAGTTAGAGTGAAGCTCTATTTCAAAAGTTTTTATAAGAATTATTATCTGAAAATGTATTGACAACATGTTTTCAGTAGTGGTTTTAAAACTTAAAAGTTAGTACTCGGATAATTAAATTCTTAGGTTTAATTTGGACACCTTGAATAAAGTTTAAACTGTCTAACCCCACCAAAGGTGGCATTTAAATGGTTCATTTTCAATCTCTTAGAAAAAGGAATTAATTTAATTAACCAAATTAGTTATCAACCCCACCCATAGGTGTTAATTGATTTGTTTAGTTAACAAAGAATATCTAACCCCACCAAAGGTGGTATTCATATAAAAAAGAGAGAATCAATAAATATCAAATCATATCTTTAATAACCTAATTAATATGAGCAAACATAATTAACTTAATTATTATATCCATAAATACTCCACCATTATAAATGATAAAATTTGCATAAATGTTTATTGAATCTATGTTTATTTTTATGTAATTAGATTAAAAACACAAAACCCAAAATATCGTGACAAGATGTTTAGGATTTAATTTCGTTTTTAAAAGTTTGAATAATAAATTAAAAACCACATACATTCCTTCCTTAGATCGACCTTGGGAGTATACTTATCATTTTCTACGAAATGATTCGTACACTTGCGAGAGTTTTATAAATAGATAAAACCAAAAGTACGGGCAGGATCGGCGATTTCGGTTCTGCCCCGATCAAGTTTTTGGCGTCGTTGCCGGGGATGGTATCAAGTTTTTGGCGCCGTTGCCGGGGAAGGAATAGCGTTTTTAAATTATTTATCAAAATTTTAAAAACTTTTTGTGTTGTAAATAATTGTGATTTTTTTTTTATTAAAAAAAACAAAAATAAATTAATTTTTTTTGTTGTTTGTGAATAGTAAAATAAAAACAAAAATTTAATAAATATTAAAAATTTTCTCTCATAAAAAACAAAAAAATAATAAATATATAATAATAAAATTGTTGTTCGTAAATAGTAAAAACAATAAATAAATAAAAATTAAAATAATTTGAAAAAAAAAATTTCAAATTTCATAATAATAAAAAAAAATAAAAAAATAAAAAATAAAATAAAAGTTAACGTTCAAGAATAGTAAAAAAAGTAAAAATAAAATTAAAAATTAAAATTAAAAAATTAAAAAAATTAAAAAAATTAAAAATTAAAAAAATAAATAAATAAAACTTAAATAAATTTTAAATAAAAAATAAAATAAAATAAAATAAAAATTATAAAAAAATAAAAAAGAAAAAAACTTAATTTTTAATTTTCATTTAATTTTAAGTTTTTTTAATCTTAATTTTATTTTTTTAAATAAAAAATAAAAAAAATTCAATTTTTATTTTTTACCTTTTTTTTATTTTATTTTTTTTATTTTATTTTCCCTTTTTTTTAATTTTATTTTATTGTATTTTATTTTTATTTTATTTTATTTTATTTTATTTTATTATTTTTTTACTATGTTTTTTTTCTCTTAATTTTCATTTAACTTAATTAACTTAAGTTTTTACTAACGTAATTAACTTAACTTTTTAATTAACTTAGATTTTCATTAACTTAATTAACTTAAATTTTTATTTAAATTAACCTAATTAACTTAGCTTTTTAATTAACTTACATTTTCATTAACTTAATTAACTTAGAGTTTCATTAACTTAATTAACTTAAATTTTTACTTAACTTAACTTAATTAACTTAATTTTAATAGCATGAAAAGTAAAGATCTAAGGGAGTTATACAGGAGACTAGTTCTTGGAAGCCTTTGTGCCACTAGTCTTTCACGGGAACGTTGTTAATTAGGAGGATGGTTTTTAAGGAGCCTTTGCACCACCATTCTTTCCTGGGAGCACTCTTGGTTAATACTGATTATGTTATTTTAACTTAGATATTATACTTAAAAAAAACAAAAAAAAAAAATCTGAAACTATCTCCAAAATTTTAAAAGTTTTAATTACAATCTAAGGAGTTAGTTGTTTTGATTGATCTAGGTACAATTGTGTTTTGATGCCTTTAATTATTTGATTTGTACCTAGATGTGGATGATCTGAAACTCACAAGCATGTCCCTAGTTTTAAGTACAGAAAAATTTAAAAATCCATAGGGCATGTTGGAAACAGTATAGGTAGACAATCTTGTCTTACTTGTAGGTTTGATTGACTCAATGATGAGGGGACATTGAGTTTACTTAAAATGCAATCCCCAAGTTACGTCTTGCTAAGACGTTAAACTAAGCGCTGGATGGGAGGCAACCCATCATTTTAGGTAATTTTTTGTTATTTGTTTTATATACTTAATTTTATTGTTTAATTATATGTGAATAATTTTTAAATTGTTAAAACTAAAAATATTTGTTGAGTTGTTAGAAGTTCACAGCAATCTGTCTGTATACACTTTAATGATGAATATGATGAATGCACCTGCATTTCTCCATTACTACTTACACATTCTCAAGAAATAGGTAATCTTTCTTCTCTTTTCTCTTTATCTTTAATTTACAGTTGTTACATTGAGGACAATGTAAGTTCTAGATTGAGGGTGGTGAAAAGTTACCATGCTTAATTAGAAAAAAAAAAGATTTAACAATTCAAAAAAAAAATTCAAAAAAAAAATTATTAATTTTTTCTTTTTTATGTTCACATCTTCATTTTTTTGTGTTTGGTTTTATTTTCCTTGTGTGATTTAGTAATTTTTGGAATTAAAAAAAAATTCTCACAAAAATTTATCATTTCTTTAAATCAAATTTAAGTAAATAGTTAAGTCTTTTGTACTGTTAGATTAATTTTTGAAAACATATCATGAAATATTATGTAATTATTTTTGATAATTAGTTAATTTTTGTCATAACTAGTATTTCTTGATAAGATGTAGAAATTATGTTAAACCCAAAATCGGTGTTTATAAATTTGTTTTAGTGGAGACTACCTTTGTGAGATATAATTTGAGTCTAATTTCCCTTATTGAGAGTGAAATATATATTTTTTCTACTCCAAACACATTTCTTATTTCTTCGAATTCTTAGATGATCTCTATAGGCATTAATATTGAATGTATGAATTTTTTCTCATCTTAATAGAGTATCATATATTTATTATTATTATTTTTGCTTAGATTAAATGATTTGAGTAAAAATTGATAGTATATGCTTTTATCACATTCATGCATGACTGCTACAAAAAAAAAGATATATCTGGGGTTACCTAAACCAAATCAAACAAAAAAGCCACAAAATTAACCACTCACCAAAATCCTAAAAAAAAAAAATGTACAATCTGTACATGGGTTGACTCTCTAAAAAAATGATATATATTGAAAAGTATCTTCAGAAAAAAATAGAGAGATAAAGAATATATAGTATAATCTACATACTATGACCCATATTACCCAAAAAAAAATGTACAATCTGTACATGGGTTGACTCTCTAAAAAATGATATATACTGAAAAATATCTTCAGAAAAATATAGAGAGAAAGAATATATAGTATAATCTACATACTATGACCCACATTGCCTACAAAATTGTGAGTAAAGGCTAATTACAAAAGAAAGATATAGGAAGTAATTCCCTAAAAAGTCATTGCACTTTCTTCATTTGTAAAAGGCATATATCTTGAAATTTTTTCTTAATGAGTTTGATTTATGCATGAAAATAATTTTTATATATGATATCTTTATAATTTATACATTTGATTCCTTCCATGAGATCAACGTCAAAATAACACTTTGAGCCTTTCTTCTTTATACATATGCGAACATATTAGTTCATTTCTATACATCAACTCTTTCGCATATAAATTAGTATGAGTGTTTGAACCTATAGGATTCAGTGTTTTGAGAGTATTGACTTGTGAGGAATAGAGTCGTCCATTCGCATTTATGACACTGAAATTGGGTGAAATTAAATTGATACATTTTTTATATGAAATATGAAAATGATTTCCGACTAATTATTATAATAAATCATGATTGTTTAAAAAGATTAAAATAACTTATGCTTGAGATTTTAATTATGATCTTAAAGGAGATTAAAAAGTATGAGACATTTTTGTGATATGTTGTTTTCTTTTATTCTTAAACGTTAATTTTTGATTTTGTTGTAATTTTAGTTTTTAAGTTGATTGTTGTTATTATTTCTTTTAATTTTTACATTTAGTTCAATGTTTGTGGGTATCATTACTGAAAACCCTCACGAGACTCAAACTCGTCCACTAGGGCAACCTAGGGGTTTAAAGGCTTGTTGCATAGGCTAAATGCAACCGTGTCAATCTACGGAAGTGATTTAGGATAGTTTAATTTTTAGTTTTTATCGCTTCTCTTGCTAAGGGACTAGCAAGAAGCTGGTTGGGGGTTGTGATGAGTGCTCAAAAAGCACTAAAATAACCATGATTTTATGCACATTAATTGATTAATATATATATATATATTTATATGTTTTATCATATATTTATATATATTTGTCTTTTTCGGAATCACGGGTATTTTTATTGTTTTTCAGGTATTTTGGCTTAAAAACGTAACTTAAAGACTCAAAGAGGAATACTGGAAGCAATACATCACAAATATATTAATAAATAAATGGGAAAAGGTCAATAAATATGGAAAAATTGGATAAAATGGGTCAAAAAGGTCAAAAATGTCAAAAAGGAGAAAATCGCGCCGCCGCGCCGCCCAGTCGCGCTGAAGCCCGCGCGCCCGGCCAGACCGCGCGCCAACGCCCGGCCGCGCGCGGCCGCCACGTCCGCGCGCATCAGCGCGCGCCTAGTCCCAATTTCGCGCGCGCCTGCGCGCATCTCACCTGCTCCCGCGCGCGCCCGTGCGCCCAGCTGCCCTCCGCGCGCGTCGACGCCCATTTCGCCCCATTTTTCACGCGCAGCTGCCTCATGTCATGCTGACATCATCAGTATGACGTCAGCAATTACCACTCCGCGTTTTCATAATTTTTTAACATTTTTCCCCCACTTTTTCTCTCCATCTTCACCTATAAATACCCCCCTTCTCTTCACTTCTAAACACACCTTCAAAACACACTTCTCTCTTCTTTCTTTCTCTCTTTTCTTAGATTTTTAGGTTTTTTTAGTTTTTCTTAGTTCTTAGTTAATTTCTCTTAGTTTTAGAGTTCTTCCCTTTTTAGGAAGAACTAATTATGTTTTTGTAATTTATTAGCTTTTCGATTCAATAAATGGGAGTGCAAATTCTGCTTGGAGGTTTTCCAACAACGGGAATAGCATCGAAGTTCTGTAAGGATTTTATTTTCTTTACAGTTATTTTTTATGCTTTATTCTTACATGTTATATTTAATTTGTCTGTGATTAAATTTAACTGTGTTGGCTATTTGTAAACATGATATAATAATAACGTTGTTATGCTTGCGAAATATTAAATAGGTAAAAATCTCTAAAATGAATTGATTTTATTTTTATTCAAGATTTTATATTAAGAATGTTAGAGAGAAATATATTATTTTTCATTACAAACTTAAATCTGAAAATTAGATTTTAAGGTTTAGTTATCCGGTCTAATTTAGAGTAGTGCTCTTTTATTTGTTGGTACAATCGCCTAGGTAGTTAGAGTGAAGCTCTATTTCAAAAGTTTTTATAAGAATTATTATCTGAAAATGTATTGACAACATGTTTTCAGTAGTGGTTTTAAAACTTGAAAGTTAGTACTCGGATAATTAAATTCTTAGGTTTAATTTGGACACCTTGAATAAAGTTTAAACTGTCTAACCCCACCAAAGGTGGCATTTAAATGGTTCATTTTCAATCTCTTAGAAAAAGGAATTAATTTAATTAACCAAATTAGTTATCAACCCCACCCATAGGTGTTAATTGATTTGTTTAGTTAACAAAGAATATCTAACCCCACCAAAGGTGGTATTCATATAAAAAAGAGAGAATCAATAAATATCAAATCATATCTTTAATAACCTAATTAATATGAGCAAGCATAATTAACTTAATTATTATATCCATAAATACTCCACCATTATAAATGATAAAATTTGCATAAATGTTTATTGAATCTATGTTTATTTTTATGTAATTAGATTAAAAACACAAAACCCAAAATATCGTGACAGGATGTTTAGGATTTAATTTCGTTTTTAAAAGTTTGAATAATAAATTAAAAACCACATACATTCCTTCCTTAGATCGACCTTGGGAGTATACTTATCATTTTCTACGAAATGATTTGTACACTTGCGAGAGTTTTATAAATAGATAAAACCAAAAGTACGGGTAGGATCGGCGATGTCGGTTCTGCCCCGATCAGTAAACTACTAGAAGGCGAGCCCCCACTATTTTTAAATTTAAAAGGGAACCTATGTTCATAGAAGTCAACATCATTTGATTCTATAACTACATGATCATTTAAGTCATAGAATTTATAAGCTTTACTATTCACAGTGTATCCTATGAATACACACTCATATGCTCTACTAGCAAGTTTATTTCTTTTAAGATCAGGGATCCTAACATAGGCTAAACAACCCCAAGTTTTAAAATAAGTTAAATTAGGTTTCTTATTTTTCAAAATCTCATATGGTGAAATTTTATTTGTAGATTTAGGCACTTTATTTAGCACATAGCAAACAGTTAATAAAATTTCTCCCCACCAATGGGAAGCAGCACCAGAGTTTAATAAAATTGCAACAACTGAATCAGTAAAAGTTCTATTTTTTCTTTCAGCTTTGCCATTTATTTCAAGAGAATAAGGTGCAGTTTTTTCATGAATGATTCCATGAGTTTTATAAAAATCATTGAAGATATTGGAATCATATTCGGTGCCTCTATCACTTCGAAACCTTTTTATTTTTCTGTTAAGTTGGTTCTCAATCTCAGTCATAAATATTTTAAACATATCAAACGCTTCACTTTTATTTTTCATTAGATATACATAAGTGTAGTCTGAACAGTCATCTATAAAAGTTATAAAATAGCATTTTCCATTTCTTGTTAAATTTCCATCAAGTTCACATATATTTGAATGAATTAATTCTAAAGGTTCAGTTTCTTTAACTACTGATTTATGTGAAGTTTTGGTTATTTTAGCTTGACTACAAAAATCATATTTTTCAAAATCATTTAAAGATAGTTTAGGAATTAGTTCTAAGCTACTCATGTTTTTGATTATGCGTTTATTAACATGACAAAGTCTAGCATGCCAAATATTAAAAGAACCCAACATATAAGCAGAAGAAGATGTTTTATTGATTTCAACATTTAATTTAAACATGCCATCAGTGGCGTACCCTTTCCCAACAAATATATTATTTTTAGTTATAGTATATAAGTCAGCCCCTATAGTTTGAGTAAACCCAGCTTTGTTAAGAAGATAGCCTGAAACTAAGTTCTTTCTCATCTCTGGAGTATGCAGGACATCCTTCAAGATGACATTCTTTCCAGAGGTAAACTTCAAAACCACCTCACCAGTACCAGCAACTTTAGTGGAGTGGGAGTCACCTAGTAGCACTTTCTTATCTTCAGAATCAGAATAGGATTTGAACATGTCTCCATCATAGCAAACATGGCGAGAAGCACCAGTGTCTACCCACCACCCTTCGGATCCACCAACAAAATTGACTTCAGATATCATAGCAATAAGTTGATCTACGGTAAGGTTTGCCTGTGGGGCAGGACGATTCTTGTTCCAGTAGTTCCTAGCCAAGTGGCTAGGTCTGTTACAACTATAACACATGAATGTGTTATTTCCCGGCAACAGCGCCAAAAACTTGTTGTCTCTTTTGGAGAACATAAAACGTGCAAGCATACACGGTCAGAAGTAATAAGATTTGTAAGTAAAGTATCGTTCCCACGGAGATTTGTCACTATATTTTGTTAAGTACTAAAATTATTTCTCTCTGATTTTATCCAAAACGATCGTTGATTGGAAACAAATATAAGAAAAAAGTTTAATAACAAAATAAAAGAAATCTAGGATTGTAGTTTTTCACCAAATTAATCCACTCAAATCATATTATTTTCTCTTGATTTATATTTTTTAGTACATTTAATTAGTCAACCAAAAACTTTTAATTTTATCCATACATCTCTTCCGAGCTCCGTATAGACACACCTCGTTAAATTAATTCACTATATTTCTATGAGAATTAAATTTACCAAGATTCATTACGTTCTAAGTTCTCAAATGACCACACATACAATTAAGGTATATTCCTATCCTTCATCATACATGTCATTCTATCCATGAGCAATATACACAAAAATGTCTTTTCCAATTTTATTTAAGTGCCACGGATCATTTGATAAAATTCGTAAATAATCAAAAGCATTAAGCACAGATAGAATAAACAAATCGAACGTCTTATAAATCTTTCAAAAATAATTAAAATTCAAGATTCATAAATTTAGATAAAATGCAACCCTAGAAAAATTAAATTACTTCATAAATTAAAAATTAAAATTACAACAGTTAAGGAAAATGAGATGAAGAAAAAAAGAAAATTAAACCATTTCGGATCATAAATATTTGGAACACGCAGAACACAACAGAAGCCAAAAATGGCTTCTGCGTGTCCCACAGTCTAGCCCCAAACACTACTAAAAATCTAAAATTCCATTATTAAGCAATAAATCCTCTATTTATAACTAAAAAATACTCTACAATAATACATTTTTTTTGGACACACGGGAACATTTTCATCGAAAAATAAAAACACGCGTATCGATATTTGATATCAAAAATTTTATTTTAATTCACGCGTGAGAGACAAAGCAGAGAGTGGCGTTTCTGATTTTTTTTAATTCAATCTATGTGCCACGTGTCAGCGTTGGATTCGCTGCAAGTAATGGTGGCACACATGGCAGCATATTATTGGGAACCTAGAAAGGGCGCACGAAAGATTGTCGCACGGGATAAGCGGCACTGAGAAGTGGGGGACAGCTCTTGAGACGCGTGCGGGATTCTACACTTTTGCGTTCACCGAAACGTGCCACGCGTCAGCTCATGATTTGCTGAAGGGACACGTGGCAGACTTTAATGGATGGAGGGAACGATTGCATATGGTTCCGCCGCACGCGATCACAACCTTTGGCAGACGCGTAACAGACACGTGGGTCCCACCCTGAATGCCGGCCTGTGCGGCAGGTGGGCCCCACTGGCGCGCCGAGTAGTGCACCTAAAATCCCAAGTCCAATCTCTTTTGTCGTGTCGAGTCTCACGCGCCTCATCGCAGCCGTTCGTTACCTGATCGCAGGGTTGGTGATGCACGATTGTGATTGAGCGCGTGGCCTCTTTTTCCTATGCAGAAAATAAATTTTCTGAATTGCATTTTGACCCACAAATTAAATTCAAATTACATTTTTAAACTTTCTTTAATTACAATTAAGCCTTTTTCTAATTTAAATTAAAATTTTAAACTTTTAATAATTAAAATTAAGCCTGATTTTAATTTAAATTATATTTTCAACTTTTATAAATTGCAATTAAGTACTCTTTAATTTGAAATTATATTTTTGGAAACAAATTTGCAATTAAGTACGTTTTCGATTCAAATTATTTAATTTTCTTAAAAATAATCTCCTTAACAAATAAACAGTAAATACTAATTAATTTAACTAAAATTAACTAAAAATGTAAAGGACATAACGATTATAATTAATAAAATATGTGAAAATAACTATATAAAATACAGTTATCAGGTAGTTCCTAGCCAAGTGGCCAGGTCTGTTACAACTATAACACATGAATATGTTATTCCTTAAGGGGGGTTGAGGTACATTCTGGGGAGGATAGTTTCTATTTCTATTTTGGTGGTTGCGGTTTTGGTTATTATTACGATTATGAGTTTTCATATTTCTACCTTTAGGTTTCAGATTTGTAGGGGAGGGTTTCTTATTGATACTGTTATTTGAGACTACGAGTACTTCATTTCTTTGATCTTGCTTTCGAGCTTCTTCTTCTATTCTTAAAAGGGTTATAAGACTTTCTAAAGAAAATTCCTTAATTTTATGCCTAAGTGTATTCTTAAAATCTTTCCAAGTAGGGGGTAATTTATCTATTATAACAACTACTTGAAATTGTTCATCTAAAGTCATACCTTCAGAAGTTATTTCGTGTGCTATCTTCTGCAGTTCGTGTGATTGAACTTCCACTGATTTGCCATCAATCATTTGAAAATTCATGTATCTACTGACAACATACTTCTTAGTTCCAACTTCCTCAGTGTCGTATTTATTTTGAAGTGCTTCCCAAATTTTCTTAGCAGACTTATCACAGTTATAATAATCATACAAGTCATCAGCTAAACCGTTAAGAATATAGTTTTGGCATAGAAAATCATTTTCCATCCAGGTGTCTAAATCCTTAGTTACAGCTTCAGTAGGAGGATTGGACTGTATTGGTTTTTCAGTAGTAAGAACAAAAACGACTTTTTTCATGGTTAAAAAAAACAACATTTTTTGTCTCCATCTTTTAAAGTGTAGGCCTTCAAAACGGAATGGTTTGTTGAGATCACCAGTTAGAATTTCAGTAGACATGGTAGATAGAAATCGTCTTAAAATTGTTGAAACAAGTTTGTTAATAACAATACTGAAACAATATTACCGATAACCTGGTGTGAACTGCTTGGGTTGAGTCGCGAACTAGGTCGCTCTCTTTAAGACGTTTTGCGGCTCTGCCTAATTTGTACAAGCAAACACAGCCCCGTCGTCCCCAGGATAAAATAGCCCAAAATATTTTTTCTCTCTCTCGGAACTTCACTACACTGATGAAGACCGAAATGCTACACCTGAAAATTTGTTGCTCGGAAAACTGGAAAATAACTTAGAATTGTAGAGAGAATTGTTTCTAGTGAGATGAGTTTGCAGAGATAGTTGTGTAGAAACTGAGTTGAAACCCTCTTTTTATAGGTTTTAGAAACTGTGTGGTAATTATGATAATAACGGTAATGTCTGGGAATTAAGAGCATAACAGCCAAGTAACGGCACGGCACGGCACACATGGTCAGTCGGACAGACGGCGGCGCGCGCGCGCGTGGTATCACATTTGCCTAGGTTCTCTCCCCTTCCACAAAAGTGGGTGCCCCTTGGGGCCCAATCCCAATTACCAATTTTTCACTATTTATACCTCTTTTAAATAATGTAAAAAAACAATGTGGGACAAGACTTTACAATTTTTTATTAACTTCATCTTTTCCAACAATCATTTTTTTTATAAACTTCATCTTTTCCAACAATCATTTTTTTTTATAAACTTCATCTTTTCTAACAAAACATTTTGAAATGCTTCCCAAATTCCAACAAAGTATCAGTTATTATATATGACTGTGTTTTGTATAACTATCAGCAAATTATATATGTTAATGTTTATTTAGTCATTTGGTAAATTCTTTTACATCAAATAGATAGAGTAAATGCCTGGAAAATCATGTGTCCACTAACAAGTATGAAAAGGTATATTATGCTTTCATGCTCTGTTTTCTTAATGCAATTTTTTCAATACTTTAGGTGGAGGCACATCCTTTGATTTGCATATGTGGGATACATTAATCAGATGTAACAACAAACCAGAGACATGTTTGATGACTGTAACACCACTTATTTCAAGCAAAAGATGAGGTAACAATTCAATTATAAATTAACTAATGCTCTTTACATAGAGAACATAATGAAGAACCTAATTCATATTACTTAGTTTCAATCAAAGGCTATAAGCCATTACAGCCTAACAAAACATCAAGTAATTTCTAATCTGTTACAATAAAATGTCAGCAACAATCATACTATTTTCCATCTACAATTGCTTCCAATCAGGACATACAAAAAATGGAAGCAAATTTCAATTTTAGCTTCTTCTTCTTAACTACACTAGTTTACTTTACACTACATTTAAATTACAATTACAAGGCAAAGAACAATAAGGACAGCCAATGCAAGTTTCAACTTCTTCTTCAATCTAGCAACTTTTGCCTTTTCCTCCTCAATTTGATTCAATAATCGAGTGATAATCAAAGTGCTTCTTGGATGAACTAGTGGATCAATCCATACAAAACACCCACAACAATAATCCACAATCCTTTTACTCATTTATTTTCTTCTCTACAAAAACAAACCAAAATTGACAATCAAAATGGTAACATGTGATCGCCACACAAATTGTGTATGTAATAAATACGCAAGTGTACGTATCACAACAAGTAATATAATGATAAGAAAATATCGTTCCCACGAAGATTATTTTATTAAAAAATAATTTTTAAATTTTTTTGTGTTTTTATATTTTAAAGAAGCAAAATTAAAATAACTAAAAAGTAAATAACAATAATTAATTAAATCATATTTGGTAACTAAGAAGATATATGATAGAATAATACTTATACCCCAATTTTCTAAACATGTGAATAACTAAAATCTCCCCAACATAATTATCAATTAAATACACGATCAACTGAATCTAACTTAGTATATATTTCTCTCTAAACTAAATTACACACTATATAGTAATTAATTTAATCACACTCACGTGCCAATTAAATTACATACTACTCATTAAGTTCATCAATTATAGATTACATACATAAGAATTATACATCTTTGCCCAAAAATATGCATGTTATTTAATCAAGACAAATAATTAAATAATTCTCAACTCTATTTAATTATTTGTATAGATATATTATTGGCTAAAAATTTAATAGCATAAAAATCAGATTAAATAATATAATTAAATTATAATTATAATTGGGATAAAATAATAGATTATCACATGGTAAAATTTGGGTTCATAAGATCCCTAGATTAATAAATTAACTAGACATAATTTTATTCATAAAAATCATATTTTTCATAAAAACAAATACAATTAATATCTTGAATTGTAGTACTAATTTTCTCTTGAATTTTCACCAAAATTATATCTATTTTTAAATTTTTCTGTATTTTTCTCTCTTTTAGCTCCAAAAACTTATCAAAATTATGCTAATGGTGACTCGTTAGGGTTTATGCGATGATTAGGAACTTAAATATAATTTAGGTACAATCTAGACCGTCAGATCAGCTTTAGATCAATGGTTAAGATCAAAACAAGCAAAATTAACAATGTTAGTCAATCACATCGTGGCACGTGGCAGGAGAGATCAGTTCAAGTCAACGCATGTTGAGTTAGCACCATACGGCGTAACGTAATTCTTGATAACAGATTATATGGCCCATGGGTGGAATGGCTAGACAAGTAGATTGGTGACACATGGCATGAGGGTTTGACCGCCCTTAAACTCGAAATGAACGTTGTGTCGGAACGTGGCATGCGGTTCATCGCTCCACACACACCATCTACGATTCGTTGTCCCTACTTGTGTGGCATTCGCGTGATTTGCCCAATCAGTTCCTCTGGTTGCATGTCAAGTCATGTGACAGCTTTTGATTGGTTATGTGTTAAAAATTTATAAAAAATCTCAAAAAATTCTAAAAATTATAATTTTACACATTTTTACTAAATATTTTTTTTATATTTTTAGTCCAAAAAATACCATTTATTGAATAAAACATATAAATATTAAATAAAAAGTGTGTTAATGACTCTAATTTCGTAAAATTATCACCATCCAAAACTAATATCAGTGGGCAGGGCATCCAAAATTGAAATGAAGCAGCTGAATCTTACCCAAATAAAATTACTAATGGGCAACCTAAATTGAAAATACTTTGAGTTTTTAAAAATTCAAAAATATCCCTGAATATAATGGAAATTAAATCTAACAAAAGTGAATAATAACATTCCTAAAATAGAATAAGAAAACATAAACCAAAAAATAGTAAAATTAGAAATAGAAAAAATATAAAAAAAATCAATTAAAATGGTACTAAAATTTGAAGAAATTCAAAAAAGTAAAATTAAATCTTAACAAAGGAGATGGATTTAAAGACCTATCATTCTCATCTCTAAGAAAATTATTCCCCCAAAAAAGACATAATTTATTATGAAATAAGTAATAAAGAAATGAATATTAATATTAAAGATGCAAAAGAAATGTATAATATACCATTAATTTATAAATAAACTATATTAAATAAGCTATCCAAAATTCCCTAAAAAGATAAAGAAAAAATTAGATATATCCATTTAAGAAGAATTCAAATATTAAAAAAAGCTCATTTCAGAGAATGAATAGATAGATCAATAAAAATAGAATTGCTAGATAACAGAATAATAAATATGAAAGATGTTGTACTAGGAATGATCTATGGTAACTTAAGATACAAAAAATTAAAATTTATAGCATATCCTACATTTTTTATTCGTATCCATGATAAAAACCTAAACCAAGTATTAAGCTTGGTTTATCAATTTGAAAGAGGAGATTCAATGAAAGAAAGAAATCATCAATTTTTAATACATTATCTAATAGCATATTCTTTAACAAATAGTCATAATAGTTCAATATATGGACAAAATGAATTTATAAAAATAGACAAAACTTTCAAGGAACTTGGACAAATAATAAAACCAAAAATACTAACAGATTTTGAAATACAAGAGAAATGACAATTAGATATCAAAGAAAAACCTCTGATAACAAAAAGAAAAGGTAATGTTATTAGAAACAATAATTTGTCAAGATTTACTTTTATAGACCATGAAAGAGAAACTTTTAACCAATAAGAAGCTGAAAACTAAAAAATGAAGTTAAAATAATAAAGGCATTAGTTCATGATGTTATATTAGGAAAAAATAATATTTAAAGATAAAATAAAACATATACAGTTAAAAGTAAATGGAAGCCTAGTAGGCGTACCAAAAAATCAATCAACATTATTTGAAACTTTGAAACTCTTAGCAGAAGAAGTGGATCCAGTCCAAGAATTAAATACAAAATACCTACAAGATATACTTGAAATAAAAAAAGAATTATTTAAGGAAATAAAGAAATATGGTTATAATAAACTATAATAAGATATACACATGGAATTTTCAAAACTAAGAAAAGAAATATATAACATACATAGAAATAATGAAATTATAGGTCATAAATATGATCCCTTAAAAGGACTAAAAGAAGAACCACCTAGGAGATCAGATGCTCTGATTCTTAAAAATGAGAAAAGGAAAAATGAAGAACAATCTGCTAAAAAATATATAATTTCAATTTAATGGAATATAGAAAAAAAATTAGAAAACAAATTCATAAACCCTAAAAATAAGGATATAGAAAAATTATTTAGTTTGTTAACACTAACTAATAAAGAAATAGAAGAACATTATAATGAAAAAACTTCGTACAAACAAAGAAGATAATATGACAGTAATTAGTGAAACTGATTCTGAACCAAAAATTATGACCTTAAAAAGTCATATGAAACCAATTTCATTACTTGTTCCTTATCAAAAAGGAATATCTCACTCACATAGGGGAGAAATAAATAAGCAAAAGACAGAATAACCTGACACCATAGATAGAAGAAGATAACCACTTAAAATTGAGGATGGTTTGCATTGGGGAACTAGAGGTGGCATCCTACCATAATTCAAACTCTATAACAGTTATAAGTCTGATCTTTTAGATTTAGATTGTATAAGAGATAGGAAAAAAGCCTTAGATGAATGGGCTAGTGGTATAAGTGTACTTAAACAAACCTCTCAAATTACACAAACAAACCCTTCAATCTATAGGGTACTAGTATCTCATAAAATGATAGAAAATGTTAAAGTTTGGTTTTCAAACATAACAAATCAATAAAATTTATTAATGCAAGGGAATGCTCTCATATGAAGAGAATACTTAGATATAGTAATAAATGAAATATACAAGGAATTTATTGGAGAAGATAAAGGAAGAACTATCAATGAATCCAGCAAAAATGAAATCAATAAAGCTAAATCGCATCTAACAAATATACAAATTTATGACATATGTTACATAGACTCTTTTATTTGTGAATATGTGAATATGAAATGTATTATCATAAATTACCACCCTTTTATGAAAAAAAATTATAAATAAATGTTTTTTTCCAAAAACTACCTGGAACATTACATAAAACCTTAATAGAAAATTGGGAAGAGAGATATGGAGAAACTATTCCAAATAATCTAGGAAGAAGAATAAGAAGCCTTAAAAGTTGGATAATTATTAAATGTTAAGAAAGAAAGGAATATAAACAAATAAGAAGAAATGATAAAATCTGGTGTAATATAAAAGATTTTAGAATACCAGAAAAATGTGAATGTAATACAAAACCTTACAAATAAAAATATAAAAAATATAAAAGATTTAAAAGATATAAATTCAGAAAACAAGATTTCCAACAATATAGAATAATATTTAATAAGGAAACCTATAAGAAAAAATATTTTAGAAGAAAAAGGAATAAACCTCCTAAAAATATGAATTATTACCCTTTAGGAAAGAAAAAAAATATAAATATTAGATCTGTAACGAAGAAGGACATTATGCCAACGAATGTCCAAGCAAGCTACAACATAGGAAATAATTTAAAAAGAAATTTCCACAAAAAATAAAAATCTTAGAGGAAGCTTTTAAAATAGAATTAGAACCAATTGAGGACTCTGACATAAAAGATACTCACAGTATTTTCTATTAGAAGAAACTAAGGAAGAAATAATTGACTTAGAATATGAACACTCAAATTATGGGTATTCCTCATCAGAAGATGAATGATTTGTATATTATTACAAATGCAAATAGTACCTATATCAAAATAGGACTAAACTTTAAGGGTTATGCTAGCTACCATCTACATGTATATATAGACACAGAAGCTAGTATGTGTGTAGCAAGTAAATATGTATTTCTAGAAGAAAATTGGAAACAAGCACCAAAAGATTTAATTGTAAGAAATGCTAATAATACTATAATAAATCTTAATAAAATATTAAAAGATACAGATATATTGATAGGAGGAGAACAGTTTCACATTACTACCATATATCAATAGGAAATATGAGTTAATTTATTAATAGGGAATAATTTCCTAAACATATATCAGCCTTTTACACAATATTTAAACCAAATAAGTCTAACTATACTAGATGGTGATACCATTTATGTATCAAAAATAAGAAAAGCTTTAGTCGTCTCTAGCCTAAATTTTATGCAACAATATAAAAAGCAAAAATGTGGTGAGATCGAACAACAAAAACCTTATTTAGAAAATATTTCATTAGATATAGAAGAGAAACAGAACTCTTTTCTTAATGAAATACAGGAAGTCAAAGCCCTAATAAGCATCAGAAAACTATTGAAAACAACCAGTTCAAAAAAAATTTTGGATCCAAAAATAAACAAATCTAAGACAATAGTCAATATAAAATTAAGATATCCTAACAAAGTTATAAGAGTAAAACCAATGATTTATACTTCATAAGACAGGCTTGAATTTGAAAAACAAATTTAAGACCTTTAAGAATTAAAAGTCATAATAGCAAGTAATTCACTTCAATCTAGTCCAACATTCTTAATTGAAAAAGAAGTTGAGAAAAAAAAGATGAAAAAAGATAATGGTAATAAACTTCAAAGCATTGAAAAAAGAAATCATTGATGATGGATACTTCATTCCAAAGAAAGAAGAATTATTATCAATAATAAAAGGAAAGAAATACTTCTCAAGTTTTGCTTGCAAAAGTGGATTTTGGAAAATAAGGCTAGATGAAGAATCTCAAAAAGTAACGACATTTAGTTGTTCTGAGGGACAATTCCAATGGATTGTTATACCATTTGGACTAAAACAAGCTCTAGGTATCTTTCAAAGATATATGGATAACATCTTCAAGAAATTAAAAAATATTTTATGTGTTTATATAGATGATATTTTGGTTTTCAGTAATGACTTAAATAAACATTATTTAGATATTATTAATATTCTACAAGAATGTAGAAAAGAATGCATTGTACTCTCTGAAAAGAAAGCAGTACTTGCTTAGTAAAAAATAAAATATTTAGTGTTGGAAATCAAAGATGGAAAACATAATCTACAACCCCATATACTAAATAATATTCAAGGTTTTCCCAGTGAATTAAAAGATAAAAACCAATTACAAAGGTTTTTAGGATGTTTAACATATGTAGAAGCATATATCAAGAAACTTATAGAAATGCGAAAACCTTTACAAACAAAATTGAAAAAAGATCATATCTGGCAATGGACAAAAGAAAATACTCTGCATATGGAAAAAATAAAATGCAAAGGTAAAAAATTTGCCAACTTTATACCATCCAGGATTATATGATAAAATGATAATTGAAACAAATGCTTCACAAGTATATTGGGGAGTAGTTCTAAAAGAAAGAATAGATGACAAAGATGAATATCTTGTAGATATACATCGGGATCTTTCTAAGGTCCAGAATTAAATTACCAGAGTAATGAAAAGGAATATTTAGCTATTAAAAAAGTCATTAAGAAATTTACAATATATGTTATAACCTCTAGATTCATTGTTAGAACAGATAACAAGAATTTTAGTTATTTCTTAAAAACTAATATTGCATATGATTACAAACAATAAAGATTAGTCAGATGGAAACAATGGTTCAACCATTACAATTTTGATGTTAAACATCTTCCAGGACATAAGAATAACTTAACATATACTTTTAACAGAAAATTAGCACCTCTAACTATTTTTATGCTTTCAGGAATGGAACATCTTGACATCAAAGATCAAGATAAAGGAAAAGGAGATAAAAATCTTATAAGAATAACTCGAGCTATTATACCTCAAGAAATATCTTATGGTGATAGGAAATAAACAAGAAGAACTTAATTGTTCAAAACAACTTCTAGAGTCCAAAACCTCAAAAGAAGAATCTTCATTAAAAATTCAATCTAAAGAAGATGAAACTTCTAAAGAAATAATTCAAAATGAAAAGGAAGAACCTAATAGTTCAAAAGAAAGAAAAATTTTTGAAACCAAAAAGCTCAATTGGGCAGACGAAGCAAAATAAGAATAGAAATAGATTTATATGGTCTATAATGGCCTAAGACTAGGAATCTATAACAACTAGGCATAAGCTAGTAAATCTATTCTCGGATTTAGTGGAGTAACTCATAGAGCCTTCATTAGTAGAATAGAAGTTGAAGACAGTTGTGCCAATTACAAAACACCAAAGCTAATAACTCTAAAAGAGATAGTAAGAAATTATTCTACAACATTACAACAATAACCAATAGTCCTAAGTAGATTGACAAATCTAGGGCAAATAGTAAGACATCTAGTGCTATTTAGGGAAGAATCTCTCCCAGAGACATCAAAGATAGTAAAGCATTCAATGCTATTTTGGGAGACATCCCCCAGAAATTCTTTAATCATTGAAGATGAGAAGAACCAATATAGAAACCTCATCAAACCACAATGGTTGAGTCTCTATAACTTGGCCATAAAATCTACCAGGAACATATTGAAGATATGAAGTTCTATACCACAGATAAGGAATTTCTTACATAAGTAAATTCAATATCTTGGAAGGAGCTGATCTAATATTTATCTATAAATATTTCCATGCAGGACTAATAGAAAATATATATATCCAGGAAATAATTTAATTCAGAAATTAATTTAAGTGAATTAAATTATTTTCTAGAGAATTTTAAAAGAGCAATCAAAAACTTCAAAAAGAAGGTTAAAGTAGGAGACAAGCCTATTTATCTTAGATTTTCCAGTTCACTAATAGACTAGAATGATGAAGAATGTATCAGTCCATACCACTTCATCAAGATAGGAATTTCCAATACAAACATAGAAGTTTCCAAACCAATGAAACTTCTATAAAAGGAATTCAGCACATAAGAACTTTGTGTACTCACAGGTCAAATTCTAGACCAAATTTACTATAAACTCAGGAAGATTGAAAATTCTACTGAGAACAAAGTAAATTATTCAACTAGTAAAGTCATCAACATCTCCCACAGCAGCATGGCTCTGTCAGAAGAATATGGTGAAAAAATTTCCAACTATGAAGCCAATTTTAACAACAAAATCTTGGAAATTAGTTAAGAAATAAGGAAGGTATTATACTTCTATGCCAAAAAAGCCACCAAAGATCACAAATGCATCTATTGCATCAAAGATCGAGAAAACAAAGATGGATCATCATCAGTGTCATCAAAAGGATCGTCAATAGAAAGTGACAAAGTGACAAAGGATCAATAATATATGCTAAGGAAAAAAGCAGGGGTTATTATTTAAAGTAAAAAAACAGATAAATTATTAAAGAAAGGAGCAAATGGGAATTTTATCCTTATAAATAGGGATTTCTTGTACTATAAAAGGAACCCTTATTTTCATTTCAAAAACACACAGAAATTTAGAGCACACTACTCTAAAAAACACTAAAACTCTATCATAGAAATCCCCTTTATCTAGAAATCCCATACCAGTAATGATATACCTAGTAAGTATGAAAAGTTAAGAATCTCTTCAAGTTATAATAATTAGTTGGCCTTAAATTATAATAATTATTATCCTATGAATAAAATAGAGTTATGTTACTCTTTCCTAGTAAGTCAAATATTGAACACCATCTTTATGTATGGATGCAGAAGACTCACCATTGTTAGGAAGATGTTGAAGTTTGGGCAAGTTGAGGCATAATCGGTGTAACAAAAGGAGACGAACAGAAGGGAAGACCATGGTGGATCCATTAAATTCAGATATAATAATTATAAATTTAAGGCACTTAAGAATATTAAATGTTTAAAATATTTGCTTACATCAAGTCATAAAACTAATAAACATGAAAATGGGAACTATTTTTCAAAATAAACAACTTATTCCAAATGAAATTAAAGATAAAAATCTAATTCTATTAGAAAAATTTGATAAAAGATATCCCTATCATTTAAACGAATATTTTAAAGATAAAGATTATAAAACTTATCTTGAAATTTTTAAAAGATTTAACACCTTATTAGACATTTATACAAATTATATTAAAGTTATCACAAGCATCATAGACCATCATATTTCAAGGACATTAAGAGACTATTTTAGTCAAAAGTATGTAAGAATAGAGAAAGATGAATTCAACAACTTAATGTTTAGATACTACTTCTTTGAATATTACAAGTATATTGTATGTATATAGGAAAAACCTGTTTGTATAATATGAATATGACAAAATAATGTGCATTCAACACATATGACTTACCAAGATAATACCCTATGAATATCGAATCATTAGTACATAAATTAGAACTCTTAGACTTAACAAATAAAAGAATAATTTTATATTTTAAAAGACAATTAGTACGAAGAACATAATATGCTTTGCAATTGTAATGAATACAGAAGAAAATTATATTTATGCCAACAAATAATAAGCTTTTTAAAAATATTATTACTTTTCATAAATAGACAAAGACTGTCAACTAAGTCAACTCAGTCAATATTAACTCTTAATTAAAAATTGTAAAAATTAATCCGATCTGTAGAAAATTAGTATCATAGCCAATAAATAAGAATAAGAATATGAATAGTAATAAATGAAAAAATTAACATCACTAAGTTTAAAAGATATTAATGATATTAACCATAAAATTTAGAAACATTCTAGATATTTGTAGAATATAACTAAAAATATGTTAAACCTCATAAACATTTGAAATATTATCCCAATAAATAGTACGAAAACACTTATAAAAACTATGAGATACCCCGCTCCCCTCACCCGATATAATAACTACATATAAATCATTTTATTTACATTATAATTATTTATTTATGTTAAAGATTTTATAATTTGTATTAAAATTTGAATTCTATTTGTATCAATCAGTGTTCAATAAAAACTTAATATAAGAATGCATTGAATTGAGATTTTTAAAGATTTATAAAAAATGTAAGTATATTCAATTAAGATTTATAAAAGTTTTAAACCAGGTTTATTTAATAAGTTTAATTTTTTATTAAAAAAATTATAAAGATATAGGAATTTGTACGGACTTTTTCATTAAATTTTTACATAAAAAAAAATCTCTCCTTATTCTGCTTTCTATTCGAAGATTTATAACTCTTTTTTTTTATTATTGGTTTAACTATTATCGATCATTTCATATAAATCCATGAATTAAAATCCACTGCAATACTCTATTAAAATCTACCATAAAAATCTTTGAAAATTTATTGAAATCCGCTAGCGATTTTTAGTACAATTGTAAAAGATTTTAGGTGGATGGATAACAGGGAAAGCCCATAGTTTTGTGAACAGCTTTAGACTCCTTAAGATACAGACGATTAAAACAATATGAAGGTTTTTCTTCTCTCTTTTTTGTGCTCTATCGGAAGGTGAAGGTTGCAAACTCACATGTCAACTTAGCTTCATTTAATCAAAATATTGCCAGGGATAGAAATAGCTGTTATTGATATGAAGTTATTTCTTGAACCATAGTTCACAAGTAGCATGTATA
The DNA here is from genome assembly GCA_030763125.1 of Hippophae gyantsensis. Lineage (NCBI taxonomy): Eukaryota > Viridiplantae > Streptophyta > Magnoliopsida > Rosales > Elaeagnaceae > Hippophae > Hippophae gyantsensis. The sequence goes on from CM061030.1 coordinate 33,267,074, forward strand.
TACATTTCATGAAGATCTAAATTAAAGATTTGTCCATATTTATACACAACACAAACTCTAAATATACAAGCCTTTTTAGTCATTTTTAATTAACTGGGAAAACTCATCTGATATCTGCTTGCCTGCTGTTTTCAATGCCTGCATGCTTTAAGACAATCAGCATATGGAGTAAGGATGAATCTTTGAAATCATATTTATTAATTTTCTTTCTGGCAAATGAGAACAAAAGTTTTTGTTTTTATACACTAACTTTGTGCTTCTTAAGGTCAAAGATGATACTCAGTGGTGTTCAGGTAAGTAAATTACATACCAAAAGAAAACATCATCTCTCTCAATTCTTGTACTTCATGGTTTCTTTTTCAAACCCAATTGTTGGAAACTGCTTTGCATAGTCCTCAACATCACGGCGCAGCTTTGCAATCTCAGATTGGATGTGAGAGGCAGATTTCAATGTGACCAAGAAGTCCTTCAACTTTGTCCCTGGTTAACAAATTAATAGATATTAGAATGCAGTCTCAAGTCTAAACTAGCACTTTTAACTGTGCTTATGCTACTCAGGTCCAATTTATTCCTATAGAGCAAAATCATATTATGATACGTGTGTCCAGACAAAACAAGCTTATTCGACATGATTTTAGTGAAATCAAGGTTACAACCTGTAGTTTCTGCCTTAATCTTCACAGCCAATTTCACAGCTGCATCAAAGAATTCTGCTACCTTGGCAAAATCCTCCTCGACAAATCCCCTAGAAGTAAGAGCCGGTGTTCCTGATAGATGAAAGTTAATGCAATGAGTATGCATAGTTGATAATGTTGGAATAGCATCAACCAAACAGCCTTACCCATCCTGATGCCACCAGGAACCATAGCTGATACATCACCAGGAACTGTGTTCTTGTTGGCAGCTATATGAACATCTTCCAATACCTTTTCCACTCTAGATCCATCAATACCCTGTAAAAGAGACTTTAAATATATATATATAGTATATAATAAATGAATTATTGGTCCATTTCTCCAAAGCTTATGCTTTTGGGAGGAATAGTGAGTGATGATCAACACGCTCTAACAAGAGACATTTAAAAATGCTCGTGTTTGGTGTAACTCAACTATTGATATATTTAAAGCAACGCTAGTGTCTGATGATTTGATAATCATCTAAAGTTGTCCATATATAAGCACATGAAGCATTTTGTATAAATTACCTTGTTTTTCAAATTCACCAAAACCAAATGGTTCTCGGTTCCACCAGAAACAAGTTCATAGCCCTTTTCAATCAGTGACTGCAAATTATGTAAGATTTCAGAAATTAGAATTCCAGTATTTTGTTCAGAAATGTACTTCCACCGGAACAAAGAAAATTATAAACATATCTTTTTTCCACAGCAGGAGGCAAATTCATAATAAATTACAGAGACTGAAATTTTATTTACAATTTGTAACATGATACCTGTGCAAATTTCGAGCAATTACTTAGAACTTGTTCTTGATAGGCTCTGTACTCGGGAGTTGTAGCCTGCAACCATATGACACTAGCATAGCATGAACAACAGGATCAATGTTTATTAGCATTGAAATTGATTCTTCCTTGTCATTCTTACAGGGTTAGTGTCATAACAAGATAAAGGTTCTAGGGGTCCTTTATTTTGTGAAATGGGTCAATTCAATCCCTTTATTTATGTGTTGGCCAATTTAATTCCATAATTTATGAAAACAAGAAATTTTAGTGTAAAAAGTGCAATTAAATCCTGGTACTAAAGTCCATGATTTTAAGTAATTATGGGACTAAAGTATTCATTTTTAAAAATAATGGAACTAAATGCACTCACTTTTCATAATAACAAGACTTATAGTGTCTAAGTCGAGACTAAATTAACCCATTTCACAAAAAAAGGGACCTATGCTACCCTCCACCCGTTTGGTAACTATGAACTATGTGTTTTATTTACATGATTATCCAATTCTTTTTACCACTTGCTTTTTGGTGGACAAGGTCAAGCACAAGATCAAACTAACGCACAAAATCACAAACCGTGGGCACTCATGTTTTAGTAACCCAAGCCAAATCACCTTACTCAGGAGTAGGTGCCCAAAAAAATAAAATTGATTGCCTTAAAGCTATTTGATCTTGACATCACTTCCAAAGAAAAAGGGAGCTTCAGAATGACAAATGCTAATCTATACAAGAACAAGTCTACTATGGAACTTATTCATCACATATAGGGTGATAAAAGCAATAGCAATGAATTATAGTATCTGGAGCTAACCTGTTTCAATGCAACTGCTAATCCAGTAATAGTGTGGTTATGTGGACCGCCTTGAAGTCCAGGAAAGACGGCCTGGTTAATTTTGTCTGCATAATCATACAACACCTACAGGAAGATTTAGAATTATAAACAAGATTTCAGTTCCTAACTGATATTTTAGTACCAAAGAAACATAAATCACTTAAAAGAGACAGATAACTAACACCAAACGACATTAAGGTTAGAATAAACCAAGTTTGTTAAGCATCTTCTTGTAAACTCACCTCTTTCCCTTGTTTGTTAACCTCTTTCACTCCCTTCCTGAAGAAAATCATAGCTCCACGAGGCCCACGAAGTGACTTGTGAGTTGTGGTGGTCACTACATCTGCGTAATCAAAAGGTGATGGAATAACACCAGCAGCTACCAATCCACTAATGTGTGCCATGTCTGCTAACATGATAGCTTTCTGTTTGTCACAGACCTGTCAAGGGCTCAAATATTACAACCTTGGATTTTTCAGCATAACATGAGGTCAACTATCACACTATATAATACATGACAATCTAAAGCAAGAAGTTACCTTGCGAATACGTGCATAATCGTACAAACGTGCATAAGCACTAGCTCCGGCAACTATTAACTTGGGTCTGAACAGTGTGGCACTTTGCTCCAACTACAAATCAAAGATATCCAGGTGTAACAGTGCTTCTTTTTACACAGGTACAAATAGAAACATATTATAAAATTTGGTTAACAAAACAGAACGGTGAGGCTACCTGATCATAGTCAATATATCCAGTACTTTCATTTAATCTATAGGGCATTGTCTCGAAGAAGATGGACACAGCAGATATCTTTTTGGTGTCCGTCTGCAATACAGCAATTTAAGGGAAAGAGAGGAGAAGATGGCAAAAATATCAGTACCAATAGAAGGGGTGTTTATGAGAACTGAGACTAGAAAATGTAAATCCTTATCTAAATGAAGACTAAATCACCTAAAGATGAAACAACTTGCTACTTATCTTCGAAGTTGGAGTGACAAGTTCAATTAAGTGATTATAGTAAAGAAACTTGAGAAGGTAATCAGCTATATCTATGTTACTCTAACTCTTTTAGGACACCGAGAGTCGTAAATTTTTGATAACATATCCAGGTGACAGACACACCAAATTTTCTCTTTTTTTTCTGTGGTAAATTTACACCAAATTTGAGTGTCCAAGTACCTACACCCATGTCTATGTTACGTCACTTACACACATTACTTCATCCATTATGAAGAGTCCAAGTAAAATAGCACTATATATAGGCATATACAAGAGAGAAATTGCTGAAGTAATTTAATCACCTGATATCCATGAGAGAGATGACCACCATGGGGAAGGTCAAGTGCCATGATTCTATCATGAGGTTTAAGCAAAGCAGTATACACATGAAAATTAGAGGGAGAACCTGATAGTGGTTGTACGTTCACTGCAATATAAAAAAAGGTGACATTGAATTCAGGAAACTTTGCAGGCAATATCATCATTGGAAAAATGAAACCACTTTAAACATGAAGCTACCAAAACAAACAATCTCCATTATGATAAGCTTTAAATATAACATCATTGTCCAAGAGAAATTACAAGAAATGAAAAATTGGATGCTATCCCAAATCTAAATAGCAGTCATTTGTGCATGCATGTATAGAACATGCAGGAGTTATTTTAGAGGAAAAGGAACGTAACAATAGCAAAAAACCAAAAGGCTTTTGTTTGCTCATTTGAAACAAATTTCAAGTCTATACTTTAATACTTACCTCCCCATTTTTCCGGATCCAATTGGAAGGCCTCCAAAGCACGCTTTTGACACAAGGTTTCTGCCATATCGATGTACCTATAGTATAAATTCAAATTTAATGAATCAGATGTGAGTTGAAAGGCTAAAAACAATTTGATAGAGATACTAGACTGACTATACATTCGCTAACTTCATTTATTTATATAGTCAAATGATATTGCAAATATCATGACAAACAAATCCAAGCAGTTGATAAGGATTCCAATCTTGACATACTCATTTCCTCCATAGTATCTAGCACCAGGATAACCTTCACTGTATTTGTTAGTCATCACTGACCCAACTGCTTGCATCACTGATACAGAAGTGAAGTTCTCTGATGGTATAAGTTCGAGCCCCTTTATAAAAACGACTAAGCTCAATAAGAAATCAAGTTGCAGGATATAAATTTGACATTTCTTATTTGTTCGATGAGAAAACATAGAAGAATTATCAAAGTAGTTCACAAAGGAAACTACTTACAGCATCATGTTTTGCTCTTTTCTGTTTTTTCACCCTTCCTTTTTTAGTTTTCCCATGAATTATATAATATGGATAATGTTGGATGAAAAGAAACCCATGAGATATAAGAAAGTCTAATGTCATGAAAGAGAAAGATTATACCTTCCATTGTCTAGCTTTCTCAAGCTCAATGATATTGGCAATTTCAGGGTCTATGACCTCAAGTGGAGTATTCAATTGCTTAGGCCACTGCAACAATACATGTTAAATACAGAAAATTTTCCAAACCCCAATCTAAAAAGTTTTAAAAATTTCACTTACAGTAACACCGTTTTTCTCCTTCTCATAGAAAGCTTCATTCGGCAAAGATGACTTCATAAATCACAATCAACGAATACGAAAAGTGGTTAACAATCTAGAAACCCATTAGCACAAATGAGCTAGTTCTAAAAAGGGGAGAAGAGAGAGGAGAGGGGGGTGGGGTGGGGGGGAACTCACCTTATAATATAAGGAGCCTCCATTGAAAAGATGATGGGTCGGCCTGTTAATGGAAGTGGAAAGCCTTCGAAGGGCCAATACCATTGCCATTTTTTTTCTGGGTTTTCTCTTTTCTCTCACTCTCTATCTCACTCCAACTATGTACATGGAGTTTATGGGTGAGATTTTGGTGGTAGAAGAAGACCCATTGTGATTGAAGAAAATGATCGATTTGTCCTTGTCCAAAGTTGGTCGTTAGCTGGTCCATCTATTCGTTATCTCTTTGATATCTCTCTCTCTTAATTCAAGCTTCAGATCATGAGATTAGTGAGAGACCTTGTCCCGCTATCAATATCTGCCATAAGTGAGCTTCCTCCCCGGTCCCACCAAAACAGAACATGTGATATCTTGTACGTTGATATCGTATTCTCTGAAATACGTATGACCGGTAGAGATTTGTTAAATTCTTGAATCTAAAATTTAGAAACATGGGAAAAAATATCGCTAGAAGGAGGGCTTGAACCTCCGACCTTGTGGTTAACAGCCACACGCTCTAACCAACTGAGCTACTCCAGCTTGTTTGCAAAAACAGGAGAATATTTTATTAGTTAATTTTGATTAGTTGAATATGCATCTCCATTATCATTTACCCAGATTTTGATGGAAAATATGAACTTCAACTTGAGGTAAATTTGTATTTTCCGTATCCGATGATGCATACACCTTTTGATTGTTGAAAGCATGTTAGGGTATAAAGATGAACACTTTAAATCTCAGTGTTACTAGTGTTGACATTAATATATGATATAGAACCATCTAAACACTACTATTTAGTAGCATCTAAACACGCTTGAAAGTGGATAAATATATGACTTGAGTTTGACAGAGCCTGAGACTCTAGTAGAGATTTGAGAATCTCCTAACAACCCTGGCTTAGGATTTAGGACTAAGCTACACTTCTATTCTCCAAATGCTTTTGAATCTTATGGACCCAAACTCCCAATTGTTCAGTTTGATTCTCTTGCTGCCATATTATGAGAACACTAACTGATTTCTATATGAAAGACTCCAGTTACTCTTACTAGCTCTATCTGTTTCAGAAAATGAATTTAAAGTAGCTATGCATATATTAAAAGTAAAAGCAAAGTAACCCATATATTTGAGTACATGAACTTCCATATAGATAATGTTGGGGTAATCTATTAAAAAAAATGGGCATCAACGTCTAGTTAAATTGTTTAAAACTTAAATGAGGGATAATATAACTTGGATAAGCTCCAAATTCAACTAATTAGAAAAATCAATTGCAAAAGTGAAATCCATAATATCCATCTTCATTGTCTCTAAAGATGATAAATCTTAAGTGAAAACTCCCTGCCTTTAATGAACTCAAAGATGCACACGTCACCAACTCTTATAGAGTTGTCCCTTGCAAACCTTCTCCAACCAACAGAGAACTTTGATTTTGTACTGCAAACATACTGTACTTGCCAAGATTTCCCATCGTCGACTCGTAGCATAATCTCCATCAAGTTCACATCAAGATATTTGTAGGCAAACTCATTAGGCACATTCTACAAACACAAAATTCAACTTTATTAAGCAGCAAAATTTCTTTACACATAATACATAAACCAAAGCATCATAGTATTAAAGTTTAAATATTGTTACCTTAATGATATGATGATAAGACTTTAAAGATTCGAATCACAATGAATTATTATTTGACCAAGAAAATAAACATAAACAAGTTCAAACAGTTTAATCTAAACAAAATAAACAGTAATTGTTGAAACAAGTATGTAAAAAACAATGTAAGAATAATATTATCGATATACTGAAATGAACTACTTGGGTTGAATAGCGAACTAGGTCGTTCTCTTTAAGACATTTCGCGACTCTATCCAAATTTATACAAACAAACACAGTCTCGTCGTCCCAAGATATAACAATTCATAATCTTTTTTTTTGTCTCGGAGCTTCACTCCATTAATGAAGCCCAAAATGCTACACCTCTCAAATATTTATGTTGCTCGGAAAATTTCAAAAAAAAATTCTATATTTTTCTTTTGTTTGCTACCAAGAGTAGTTTCTAAATTGTTGATTTGTATTTTAAAACGGAGGGTTATTGTCCTCTATTTATAGTTAAAATATTATGTGTAATAGTTACATAATTATGAAAATAACGGTAATAAAATAACGGACACATAATTATGAAAATAACGGTAATAAAATAACAGACACATAATTATGAAAATAACGGTCATAAAATAACGGACACATAATTATGAAAATAATGGACACAAAACATAATTATGAAAATAATGGACACAAAACATAATTATAAAAATAACGGTTACAAAACATAATTATGAAAGTAACGGTCATAAAAATAACGGTCACATATTTGGGTGGATAAATAACAGCCATGTCTATTGAAAATAATAGTTTTAATAATGATTTTTTTTATTTAAATTCATTTCCAACAATCCCTCACTTGAATTTTATATAAAAATAGTTTCATCGAGTAACCGATCAATTAAAAGTATAAGATTGTACATAAGCAAAAAGTGTCTATTGACTTGAACTTTTGCATATTGTTGATGCTTTAGAATATACTAGAGTAACTCATAGTTTTGAACTCTATCTCTAACAACATTATACACACAACCTTTCCAAAATGTTGTTCAAAAAGCATGTGTTTTATAGCTATGCACGTGTATCCAATATAGCGAATGCTCTAGTAAATTTTGTCCAAAATTTTCATAGGAAGCGGCTACACTTTCATATTCACATAGGTGAGTTTATCAAGAATAATCCTATAGCTATGTACTCCACTCCATATAGAGTATAGAACTCATTAAGAGTTTAATAATTAACTCATCCTTCTTTGTCGCTTCAGGACTTAATGCTTCTAATAATATAGAATGAGACTTCATAATAGCATGATTCATCTCATATCACTTCATGATTTGTTATTACCCATTGAACATATTTCTTGGGATCTTTAGTCTATAAGTTGGGTTACCATCATGAGTGAATCTTCATTCTAAAGGCATTAGTCTCATTCCTTTCGAGGTTTTAAAAACCTTATCTCTTGTTAATCTTTTCGTCAAAGGATCATCCAAATTTTCATCATAACATACATGATCAACTCTTATAGCTCTTATAGAGAGAAATTCTCTAACAGTACTATGTTTATGACATATCTGTCGTCTCTTACCATTGTAGTAACGGTTTTGAATCTTTGCAATAGTCGCGGTACTATAGTAGTGAATCAGGACAACTAGTATCGGTCTTTCCCATAAAGGGATCTCAACTAATAGACTTCTTAAGCAGCTTACTTATTCACTAGCAGCTTACTTATTCACTAGCAGTAGTTAGTGCTATCATTTCAGAATCCATCGTAGATTGAGCCAATATTGTCTGTTTCTTAGACTTCCAAGAAACAGCTCCACCAGTTATGCTAAATATATAGCCGCTAGTTACTTTAGAGTCTTCTGATAAAGTGTTTCAATCAGCATCGTTGTATCCTAATGTAATTCAAGGTTCATGGTTCTCTTAAGGTATCTCATGACCCTTCCAATAGCATTCCAATGCTCTATACTAGGTAAACCTATATAGTAGTCCCGCAATATAAGATATGCTTGGTCTAGTGCAGTCAATAGCATAATGTAAGCTACCAATGATGCTTGCATACTCAGTTTGTTTAACACTGTCTCCGATGTTCTTGAACAGTTTTACACTAGGATCATAAGGAGTACATGCAAGTTTGTAGTTAAAGTAATTATATTTCTTTAAGATCTTCTCAATGTAATGAGATTGATCTAGAGAAATTCCCTTTTCAGATCTAGTAATCTTTATACCAAGGATTACACTCGTTTCTCCAAGATCTTTCATATCAAAGTTAGTACTTAACAAAGTTTTCACATTATTCACAACATGAATATTTGATCCAAAAATAAGCATGTCATCCACATTTAAACATATAATAGTGCAAATGTCATTTTTTGATTTATAATAAATGCATTTGTCACTTTCATTCATTTTGAATTCATGTGAGATAAATAGATTATCAAATTTTTCATGACATTTCTTAGGTGCTTGTTTTATACTATAAAGGGATTTATCTAGTTTACAAACTTTATTTTTCTTAATCTGGGACAATAAAACCCTCAAGTTGGTCCATATAAATCTCTTCTTCTAAGTCACCATTTAAGAAGGCAGTCTAAACATCCATTTGGTGCACTACTAAATCATGGATAGCACCAAGAGAGAAAAGTACACGTATGGAAGTTATTCGTGTGACTGGTGAAAAGGTATCAGAGAAATCTACATTTTCTCTTTGCCTATATTCTTTGGCTACAAGACGAGCTTTGTACTTTTCAATAATACCATCGAGTTTTAATTTCTTCTTTAGTATCCATTTATATCCTATAGTTTTGCAACCAGGAGGTAAGTAAACTAAATGTCAAGTTCTATTATACTCCAGAGAGTCTATTTCATCATTTATGGCTTCTTCCCATAAGCTGGCATCTAAAAAAGATAAGGGTTCTTGAAGAGTTTTGGGATCTTCCTCTAAGGTATAAACATAAAAAGCAAACACAAAATCCTTAGAGTTTCGAGCTCGTTTACTTCTCCTAATTTTAGTGTTTAATTCCATATTTTGTTCACTAGTTCTAGTTATGGGTAAACTACTAGAAGACAAGCCCCAATTATTCTTTAATTTAAAAAGAAACATATGTTCATAGAAATTAGCATTAATTGATTCTATAACTTCATGAACATTTAAGTCATAGAATTTATAAGTTTTACTATTCATAGTATATCCTATGAACACACATTCATATGCTCTACTAACAAGTTTATTTCTTTTAGGATCAGGAATCCTAATATAGACTAAACAACCCCAAGTTTTAAAATATGTAAATAAAATTTCTTATTTTTCAAAATTTTATATGGTTCAATTTTATTAGTAGATTTAGGTACTCTATATAGCACATAATAAATAGTTAATAAAATTTCTCCCCACCAATAGGAAACAGCACCAGAGTTTAATAAAATTGCAATAACTGATTCAGTAAAAGTTTTATTTTTTTCCTTTCAGCTTTGTCATTCATTTCAAGAGAATCAGGTGCAATTTTTTTCATAAATGATTCCATGAGTTTTATAAAAATCATTGAAAATATTAGAATCATATTCAGTGTCTCTATTACTTCGAAACCTTTTTATTTTTCTATTAAGTTGATTTTCAGTTTCAATCATAAATATTTTAAACATGTCAAATGCTTCACTTTTATTTTCATTAGATATACATAAGTGTAATTTGAACAGTCATCAATAAAAGTTATAAAATAACGTTTTCCATTTCTTGTTAAATTTCCATCAAGTTCACATATCTTAGAGTGTATTAAATCTAAAGGTTCAGATTCTCTAACTATTGACTTATGTGAAGTTTTGGTTATTTTAGCTTGACTATAAAAGTCACATTTTTCAAAATCATTCAAAGATAGTTTAGGAATTAGTTCTAAGGTATTCATGTTCTTAATTATGCGTTTAATTTAAACATGCCATCAGTGGCATACCCTTTCTCAACAAAAATATTATTTTTAGTTATTGTATATATATCAGCCCCTATAGTTTGAGTAAACCCAACTTTGTTAAGAAGATATCCCAAAACTAAGTTCTTTCTCATCTCTAGAGTATGCAGGACATCCTTCAAGATGATAGTCTTTCCAAAGGTAAACTTTAATTCCACCTCACCAGTACCCGCAACTTTAGTGGAGTGGGAGTTGCCTAGCAACACTTTTTTATCCTCAGACTCAGAGTAGGATTTGAACATGTATCTATCATAGCAAACATGGCGAGAAGCACCAGTGTCCACCCACCACCCCTCGAATCTACCAACAAAATTGATTTCAGATATCATAACAATAAGTTGATCTTCGGTAAGGTTTGTCTGCGGGGCAGGGCGATTTCTGTTTCGACAGTTCCTAGCCAAGTGGCTAGGTCTGTTACAACTATAACATATGAATGTGTTATTTCTTGAAGGACCTCCATTATGGGGAGGATAGTTTATGTTTCTATTTTGGTGGTTGTGGTTTTAGTTATTATTGCAATTATGAGTTTTCATATTTATTCCTTTAGTTTTCATATTATTAGTACTGTTGTTTGAGAAAGCTCAAGTAGCTGTTATTATAGATAAATTATCCCCTGCTTGGAAAGATTTTAAGAATGAACTTAGACATAAAACTAAGGAATTTTCTTCAGAAGTTATTTCATGTGCTATCTTTTGCAGTTCGTGTGATTGAGCTTTTATAGATTTGCCATCAATCATTTGGTACTTCATATATCTACTAACAACATACTTCTTAGTTCCAGCTTCCTCAGTGTCATACTTCTTTTGAAGTGCATCCCAAATTTTCTTAGCAGACTTATCATAATTATAATAATCATACAAATCATCGGTTAATCCATTAAGAATAAAAATTTTTGCATAGAAAATCATTTTCCATCCAGGTGTCTAAATCCTTAGTTGTAGCTTATGTAGGAGGATTAGACAGTGTTAGTTTTTTAGTAGTAAGAGCAGAAGCAACCTTTTTCATGGTCAAGGAAAATAACATTTTTCGTCTCCATCTTTTAAAGCGTAGTCCTTCAAAATGAAACGATTTGTTGAGATCAACAGTTAACATTTTAGTAGACATGGTAGATAGAAATTTGTCTTTAAATTGTTGAAATAAGTATGTGAAAAAAATGTAAGAATTATATTACCGATATACTGAAATGAACTGCTTGAGTTGAGTCGTAGATTAGGTCGCTCTTTTTAAGACGTTTTACGACTCTGCCTAAATTTGTGCAAACAAACACAGCCTTATCGTCCTCAATATAAAACAACCCAGAATATTTTTTTCTATCTCGGAGCTTCACTACACTGATAAAACCCATAATACTACACCTCTCAAATATTTATGTTGCTCGAAAAAATTTAAAAACAATTTTCTATATTTTTCTTTTGTTTGCTACCAGGAGTAGTTTCTAAATTGTTGATTTGTGTTTTAAAACTAAAGGCTATTGTCCTCTATTTATAGTTGAAAAATTATGTGTAATGGTCACATAATTATGAAAAATAACGAAAACATAATTATGAAAATAATGATCACAAAACATAATTATGAAAGTAACAGTCATCAAAATAACGGCCACATATTTGGGTAGATAAATAACAACCATGTATGTTGGAAATAATAGTTTTAATAATAATTTTTTTTATTTAAATTCATTTCCAACAGTAATTTATATATTATCAAATATTATCCGGTTGCATAAGATGGTTGTACGAGAACCACAAAGAATGGGTTTCCAGATGTGAAATCTTTAGCAAATATGAAGGCATGAAAGTAGGAATTGCTTGAATACTTTCTCAAATTTTGCTTATCAATTTTCTTTTTTGAGATTGACTCGTGGTCCATGTGGTATTACTTCCTATCCCATCACCATAAACCTAAGTTCGAATCTCCTCTAAATAATATTCTTTTTATTTAATAAAAAATTGAGACTTAGTGTTGCTTCTTCTTCTTCTTAAAAAGTAAGAATTGCCTTCATATCTAAATAATATGAAATACATGTGATAGAAGGTAAAAACTAGTCAAATCAGACCAACCGTTATGTAACCAATTATATTCACCTTTTTTCTTCAAACTGATTAAACTTGATCAGTTAGAACTTCAATTTTGACATGGTCTTGCAGATTTTTTCCATATTTCATCACAAATTGGCATGATAATGAAAGGTCAAATGGTGTATTCAATTGATCATAAGACTTTACGATTTTGTCCTCTATGCTTATTAAGCATGAAAGAGAGCACCAAGTAGAAATGTGTAAAAGTGGTGCTAGCTAACTAACTGACCATTAACTAACCACTACTGTATGTGTGTGTATCATCATAATATCTTCCCATATCTCCTAAATCATACATATTTTTAATACCAATAACAACTTGTTCCTAGCCACTAAAATAATACTCAACAATTAGCATGTAATAAAAGAACCAGTATTTTGTGTTTTGTTCTATATATATTTGGAAGATGTATCTAAAGTTGCTTAGCTGTTGAACAGAAATTGTTGTGTTTTGTGTATTAATAGTATAAACTTGAAATGACAGGAAAAAAAATTGTGATAGTTGCATTGGAGGGAAGAAGGAAACACAAGATGATTGATTTTGCAGCCAAATATAATTAATCTTGCAGCCAAACAAAATATAACAGCACGAGGGGTACTATAAAAACAGGAAATTATAATATTACTTGTTTTTGAATTAGTAGTTACTTCTCGTTGAATAAATATACTATTTGTATATTATTTGAGTATAAATGTGTTTAAATTAATGCATTTATAATGAGTTAAAATCTAAGGAGAGAACAATTCATTTTATGCATAAATTTGTCTATTATTTTATGCATATTACATCTAAATTTTATATGTTAAGAAATGAGAGAGAACATGTGTACTTCCTAATCCTTTAATAGATCAATCCCTGTAATAACTGATATTGGATTTATTTTATATTTCTACACTGCAATGAAATGCCTTTTGAAAGTCAATGTCAAATATCAATTTGATATTGATACAAGGAACACATTGAAGTCGAGCATGAAAGTTTTGAGTCTAGTATACCCATTTTGAGGTGCGATGGGATTAGTACTATTCTATTTTATTCAATTATTTGTGTTTTCTTGTTGAATAACTTGGATCACCCCATTTATCATCCGAGGAGAAATTCAATTTTAAACCCCGATTTGAACATGAAAAATACGCCTTGCAAATGTACATTACAAGATTCACATCTCAAAATCAAATGCGGATAAACACAACAAATCATCGATGTGATTGAAAGCCCTCGTAACTTAGGCACAACAACACAATTATCATGGGCACACTTTACCACTGAACCAATGGCCCATCGTGTGGGCCTCTAGCTGGGGCTGCTATGCCTAAAGCCGGATAAGTCTCAAAACTCTCTTTGCTTTTTTAGGCCTTGTTGTGAAAGTATGAGTTTTTTCTTTATTTCATGGCAACAAAGAGATTTATTAATAATAAAAATAATTTAGTGATTTCATTTTAGCAAAAAGAATTCTACTTAGCTTTTCCACGCCACTTATTTATGTCTCCCTTCTGTTAACTGCTTTTATGCTCTCATAATTTCGGACCAAAGCATTAGGTATTCCTTCTGAATAAAATCTGTACAACATGAGACATTGAACAGTCTAAGTTGCTTCAAGTTGACCATCACAGTATTAAAAAAATAAATAAGTCAATCTCATCTATTAAAATTATTAAAAAAATTAGTTTTATTTCAATAACTACCAAACGGATGTAGGTAAATTTTGTAAGTTAAAATTTTCCCATGTCTTCGGTTTTGGAATAATAAAAAGTAACAAACAACAAGGTGGGAGAGCCTGTTTGTAATTTTGGTACTGATGTTTTCGGTTGGAAGCTAAAAGTCTATACTCCCGCTTGTAGAGGACCCAGAACAACTACTGGAGGTGCCGTATGAAGTCCCACTTGAGCCATCAACAGGAGCTTGATTTAGACATTCCAAAACCAAAAACCTTCTCTTTTGCAACTTCATTGAGAACGTTGTTGCATCAAGAATCACAGGAACCTGCAGATTTCAAATCAGAACACTGTTTATTGTTTTAGAAGATATTTGATGCCACGAAGCTGCAGCAGTGTCTCAACTCTCAAGACCAAGTAAAGGCTAATCATGAACTGCCTAAGAAAATGCGTGATTTGATCATTTATGGCCACATTGCTACAAATCATAAATAACATAAGCAAATAAATGGCAGAGCACATTTTTCACATACCTGTGTGTTAATACGAGCAACTTTGTGTACATTGAGAAGGCCAACCATGTCATGATAACCAGTAAGTAGCTTTTCCAATTCCTTGTCCTTGTCTTAATAAATTATTGAAGACGCAATTAGTTATCATTCTCAGAAAATATTCAAAAGGTAAAAGGCAAGTGTAAGAAATGATGATAAACCTGGTAGTGCTTTGACAGAAAGCAAAGTATCAGCCATATGCTGCCATCTTTTAGAGGTAGATGGCGAAAGAAGGGTAGGTGGAAAGGTCACTACAGCAACTGCATTTGAAGATCGTAACATGCCTTTTAGTGATCTAACAAAGGACAGCGTGTCCCATTCCTGAAAGGTCAATAATATTAGGATAAACCAGAACTAAACTTGCACCATTTGATAGTGCTGGAATGATAAATTTCTGAGGCATGAAAGAAGAATGACAGTGAATGTCCAGGAGATTGACGAGGTGTAATAAATACAATTGATCATCAAAGGAACAATTACAACATAACAAAAAAAGGAAGATTTTTTGCAAATCACAAGCATTATTAAATATACTAAAGGTTTAGGAGCAAATTTTATCTTCCACCGACCATGTTGGAATGTGCACATTGTGGAGCGCACAGTGACTGAATGGCAATTCGACCAGCTGAGATACTTCCATCAGTTCTGGAGATGTTGCAAAAACAAGGTAAAATTTTTAGTCAAATAAAGATGAAGTATAGGGAAACTACTATAGATGCCCCTCCTAACTTTTGGGTTCCAAGGAATGTAAATATCTCTGGTTACTGGGTTGACATTTGCATAATGAAAACATGAAACATAGACCAACAATCATAAATCGAACCTTGGAAATTGAGATAAAAATGTGGCACATCGGTTTTGAAGAGCAACTAGGTCTGGAGAATCTTGTATACTAACACAATCTACGCTCTTGCCACTTAGAAATTGTCTCTCCAATGGCTTGCGTAGGTCAAATTTATTACAGAATTCATGTTTATCATCTGCCCATGTCCCCAATGATGAGCATTAATATAATTGTAACTGGGCTAGATTAGAAATTTGTATCAGCTATGAGTGAAGGACACATGTTTTTTTTCATTAGAGCAATCTCAGATTTCCAATTAGACTTCTTATATTCAGTTCAAAGTTTACATGCAACACTGCAAATTTCAAATTGTTAAGCATTATGAAACTCTACATAAAGGAATATGGAAAAGCTTTAACTTAGAGAGCTAATAAAAGCTAATCAGACTTACCTCTATGAGCGTCAAAGTTTTGTTGATTTTCACCAAAATACTTTTTGTACTGCCAAGCTATCCTTAACCCCTTCTCCTGAATTTTTAAACATACTATAAATCTCTTAACCTTGACCCATGTTTCAACATACTGACTAAATAAATAAATGGAAAGAACTTGAAAAGAGGGAAACCTGTTCAGTCTCACGATTCAAAGACTTATCATCTTTGGATGATCCTAGATTAGGCAGGGTTCCCAAAAATCCTTTAGGATCTTTAGAAGGACTTGCATAGAAAAGGGGTTGATTATGAAGAAGTCCTTGAGACATAAAATTCCTCAGCAAAAGCATATGATGTGGTGCTTCCGCATCTTCCATGACCACGACTAAGCTTCCCAACGAGAACCCACCACCTAAAATTTCTGCATTTCAAAACATTAAAAAAGAAGAAGTAAATGTGAAGTGGAACCATATTATACAACAACTTAAAGCAAATTATAAACCCTCTCCTATTCATCAAATTTATGATTAATTTCAAAGAGGTGTAAGTAACAAAAACATTACTGTCGAGGTCTGCAATGCCGGATGAGATGAAAGATGTTCCATTAGGACCATG
This sequence comes from Hippophae gyantsensis, assembly GCA_030763125.1. Lineage (NCBI taxonomy): Eukaryota > Viridiplantae > Streptophyta > Magnoliopsida > Rosales > Elaeagnaceae > Hippophae > Hippophae gyantsensis. The sequence goes on from CM061030.1 coordinate 33,283,791, forward strand.
CCTCAGTCCAGGTGTATGTGATGAAGGTGCAGCTGCAAAGTTACGAGAGAAGCTGCTTCTCTGAGCCATAAATACAACTATTAGTTGCGTCAAATACTCCTACGACTTCCAATGCAACAACCAAGAGAAGAAAATCAGATTAAGGTAGCTCTATCTTTCTACAAACCTGCAGCACGTAAATGAACATAGGACATATTCAGAATATTAAAAAATGAATAGAATTCTCATCAAGAGAAAAAAATGATCTCGCACTCAAAGCCTTTATCAGAAGTAGATAAATGATCATTCATCAAGCAGAGAGTAAGACCCGTATTCCAATCCAATAATAGAATAGAACCCACGCAAGTGTTTGAAGCCCTAAACCCACAAAGAATATACTTTTATGCAAACATCTAAGTAAAAACGTTGTAGAGCTTAAGCTTTTCAAGAAACAGTTTATCTGCACTAAACCCAACTACCTTCTTCTTATAAATCAGAGGAAAACAACAAATAAGGTCAAATTTTGAAGCAGGGGGGCTCAAGAGTTTGGAAAGCGGGAAGCCACAATTAAAATAAGGCCCTTGAAATCCAGCTTTAAATGCATTGAAAAGTTCATCGTAACACATTTGAATGATTCTAAGGTACATAAAGCATAATATCATATCAATACACTAGCTAATATTACAGTATCATACATACGAGGTCGGCAATTCTAAGCATAAAGAATAAAACGGAAACCATTAAACCAATACATTCACCATACGAACTAAAATCTAACCAAGTAGAATACTTGACGTGCAAGATAGAGTGGACTGCGGAGACTATTAGCATAGTAAATGGCGGGAATGGAGCTCACCCAACTGAAAGTAATATTGGCCGGCGTTGTTGCTGGAAAGTGAGAGAATGAAATTAGGGTAAGTGTTTGTTAAAAATAAAAGGTTCAATTGTACGTAAAGTTTAACAGAGTTGAAATTACAAAAGAATAATTTGGATAGAATTTATCAATAATATTTAATATTAAATATTATTTAAATAATCATATTTTTAATTTAAACATCATTTAATATAATTACTTTAAAATATAAAATGATATACAAAATATTTTAAATAATAAAAATATATAAAATAAATATATTATTTTAATTATTTAAAAAAATATTTATAATTTAAATAAACATATCTCGAAAGTTAAATATTTTTTTTAACAAATCTTAAAGTTTAGTAATAAAAATATTTATTTAATTTTATTTATAAATATTATAATAATATATTTTTTAATCAATATCATATTTTTTTAAACAATAATATAAATTTACTTTCTTAATTTGAGATACTATAAATTGATTTATCTATTTTTTTATATGATTTTATGCCATAGTAATTAGAAAGTGAGAGTTAACGATTACTATCAACAATATACAAATATATCTTTACAATTTTTCTAATTATATTAACTATTTAGAGTTGTGGTTATACGAGTGAAAATTCCTCACTTTAAGTAAGATGTAACCTTCAATCACATAGAATAAAACTAAATATAACAAAATTATAGTTATAATTTTTTTATTTTTTTCGATAATTTTGAACGAAGTATGTTTGATAATAGTTTTTTATTTATACTTTTAAAAAAATCGCTGTCAAAAAAATACGAAGTGATTCACAAATATTTAAAAATAAGATTTTTGAATTAGAATTAGAATTTTTATTTTTTTAATTTTTATTAAATATGTTTTTAAAAATAAATTAAATCTTACAATTTTTATATTTATAAGTATTTAAAAAAATAATTATAAACATAAAATTTATAAATAATAATTAAATTTGTATTTAAAAAAATAATTATAAACATAAAATTTATAAATAATAATTAAATTTTTTTATATATTTTAAAATTTTAAAATAAAAAAATAAGCATTATCAAACAACTTAAGTGATTTTGATTTTTTTACTTAAAAATCAATAAGTAAAAATAATTACCAAACGTATTTGTAATTATTTTAAAAAAAATCATAAATTATAAAACTAATTATTTAATTATAAATTATAAATCTGAATTATTTTCAAGTAAGACATAAAAAAATAATTTTCACCTTACATTTAAAAGATTAACACATGACTTCAATTAGTAAAATTAAATTAAATTTACCATTAACAAATTTTCATATTTTAAAACTTTGATTAATGTCCAGAGAATACTCTTAGGTGTATTTTAATACATGTTACATGACAAATAATGAGTAAACACGGTCAATAGAATACCATATGGGCAAGTCTAATAAATGTTGAATAATCAGATAAGCGTAACTTTTGAATAATCATTATAAAGAGATAAATAATCAATAATTATCTCTTAATTATTCTAAAAAAATATTTATAAAGAGATAATTATGATGCTATAACAAGCCTATATACATGGATAGGTTACTTTTAATCCATTTATATATTTACTATTGTATACATTCATAAAAGATCTTAAATCTCATAGTTGATTCTCGTATCATTACTGAGAACACAATCACAAAAATTATCTTTCCTATTGACCACAAAGCGAGACCTTGATATCCTCTACGTCTAACAAATTTCATTATTGATTTAAGTATCAAAGAGTCAAAAAATAATTACCCAAGGTCCTAACAAGTTTCTCTATATCACAGATTCATAAAGAATAGTAATATCTTGTCTTGACAAAAATCGATATCAATATCGAATAGTATCCGTGAAAAACAAGTGTATTCTATCAGGTTGAAAATATAAAAATTTTAAAAGGACATTCATAAGTTTTCTCCAACATTAAACTGTAAATTATTGAAAGTCTTTAGAAAAAGACTAGTGTTTTATAAGGCTTTTTGAGAGAAGATCTTCCATCCATCTAATCTACAAAATCTCTACCAAACTCAATCTTCTTCGTTCAAAGAGGAATGATGAAACAGTCAACAAGTTCCAATGCTTATACCTCAATCGACAATCATGAGTCCAACTGACTGTCCATCTACCAATTCATCTAACTCTTCACAACCTATTAGTGTTGTAGACTCTATTTATATGCCAACCTTTACAGACACGATGGAAAACAAACTATAAACCATCATAGAGTGCCTATTTAATCCATCAGCTCTTAAGCCAACCTCTACCCTAAAAGATGTCCATACGACATCCTCTAAAGCCCAAAACACATAAGGTCAAACCCACAACCAGGCCAGATCTAACTAGCAATATGATTGGCCAAAATGGGATCTAAGCCCTTAGTTGGCCAAATAGAGTCCATGTAGATCATACAAATCTTTCCAACCATAGATACCCTGACAACACCCTTCCATCCATTTATCTTGGTTTGGTTGGAACCATCTCAAACATCTTTTATCCATCACGATCTATGCGACCACTTTGAGGCCCACAAATGAGGTCAATTTGTCTAAGCCATCCATGCTAACCATCTAGGTTCAATGGCTAATGGTAATCCTAAAAAATAGCCAGAGGATGTACCAATAGTCCTTCATCCAAGCATCCATCAACTTGTTAAATAGTTGTAAGAAGTGCAATAAAGGTTGAATTGAGGTAGACTTCCAAACTTAACAATCTCTATTGATTCATGTCAGAGATCATGGTCATCCTACTCTTAGACAAATTCAAGATGCCTAATATTGGCACCTATGATGGTACCAAAGATCCCCTAGAACACCTTGAGAACTTAAATGGGTGGATGGACCTTTATTCCTATTGTGATGTAGTAAGGTGTTGAGTATTTTAATTGATATTGACGAACAATGCCATAAATTGGTACCAAAGTCGTAGCTTCAACTCATCATTTAGCCCCCAAATTCCCAATAGACATGAGAATATGAGTTGTGCTTAGAGAATAGAAGGTAGTAAAGGAATGCTACATCATGATGATCTGGATGGGACAAAAGTAAAGTCATACATAGATGAAAAGAAATAGCTCTTATCTACTAGTCTTCTTCTAGATTTCATTATTGTTGCAACTTTTTATGAAATAAAGAGCTCTAATTGGTCAATTTTCAATCATTATTTAGATTTTTAATTCACATGTAATTTAAATTTTCTATTAAATAAATGGAACATGTAAGCTACATATGGCCACCTAAAAATATCATGTCTATACTTTTAGGATTTGATAGGACAAAAAATTCCAACAGTAAAGTGATAATAGGACTAAGATGCCCAAACTAGGGAGTCCAAAAGGCCCTTATTACCTCCACATCTCCAAAGCCATGAATGAAAACCATCTCGATAAGTGAGCTCTACACCCTTTGGGCAAAGGCCATCAAATGCTCCACAAAAGTTTAGGCATGTTAGGTTACAGATATAATGTATTCTAACCATAGGTTCTGTGCTTTACGCTACACTTGACACATGGTGAAACTTAACAGGTTTATTATCTCCACTTAATTGGCCACATACCTTGACTGGTCAACCCTAGTTCAAATGCCACACCCCTTAGGGTCTAAGAATTGTTATGGGCTTTGCACCTCACGAGAGTGCAATAGTTTTGACCATAATTCTTTGAAAAGCGGTGATGACACACAATGGAACGAAGAAAATGGAATGCATCAAAATTCTCAATGATGGAAAAATCCATCAACAAAACAATTGGATAAATTCTTCTAAGTTAAGAAACATCTCATGCTTGTATGACTTTATGACATCAAGAATAATATATATATATTTGTAAATTAACTTATTAATTATTAGTCTAAAAATTAAATCTTAAAATGTCATGAATAAAACGAATAATAATTTTTAGATTTTTTTGAAGAAAAATAAAATAACATAAAAAATAGGAAAAAAACATTTTTTTAGATCAACAAGATAAATATGTGATTAGAGGATTATCCTCGCCATTAGATTAAAATTAAATTTATTATATTATGATCTATTTAGTTTCCAATCTTAAATTTATTATATAATTTTAAGACTCTTTTATTATCTCAATTTTAGTTTTAAGAATTTAAGTTCGGTTAAAATTTCTTACTTTTTTTACTTTATAATTAACTAACAACTCGATTATATATCAACTTAACTCGTAAATAACTTAGAATTATGAGTACTAGATTTAATTCAATTGTTGTATTATAATAAACAAACTAAGTTAGAGGAAATAGATATCGTTAACAATTTCTAACATAAGTATTTAATTCTAATTGTAACAAAAATTAAAACTTGTTATTTCAATTGCAAAAATTACTAATGTCATACTAATTTCATAATCTAACTATAAACAAATTAAATATCAAACCAATTGTATACTTAATTCAAGAACTAGTATGCTTTGACATTCAAACATAAAAAATATCAAGAAATTAAAAATTAAAAATTTATTGAATTCATAATATAATTTAAATTAAATCATAATTTAGAGCTTGAAATTACTCATAATCACAATGATTTATTTAAATAGACATAAAATTCAACACATACAAAAAGATAATTAAATACTTATTAGTTATTAAGAGAGGAAAGATACAAGAATCTTATTATTTTGATTAGAAAGTGAAGTCAAATAAATCAAATACATCAACTTTTAAAATTATTCTTGAATCTCTCTTCAAAATTCTTCAAGAATCTTCTAAAATAATTTTTCTTTCTATTTTTGTTGAATTTTGCTCATTATTTCTTTCAAATTGATGTTTTGTGGGTATTTATATGGGATTAAATTGGATTTTGTTATCAGATTATATTAAGACCGTTGGATAAAATCAAATACATGCTTATCAGCATGTCACGTGTCAAAAAAATGGATTAGCATTGTGAATAGTGGTGAAACGACATGAGGTGTTGGTGAAGCATCGAATGTGCACAAATGACACATCATTTTGTGTGGGCTAGAGAGAACAACGCATTGCACGAGAGTCGCTAAAGAGAATAATGTGTCGTTGGTTTTGTTGTTTGGTGTTAGGTGCAATGAAACACCCTATTTTTAGCTTTTTGCTAAGTACATTCATAGTTCATTTGATTACATCTACATTGTTAAGTGCATTCATATCCCATCTGTTTACATTTATCTATCAAATAAAATTAATAAAAAACTCATATAAATCTCAAAAATTTTAAAACTCATATTTTTTTCATAAAATATAAAATAAACAATTATAATACACGATGAAAATAAAATAAGTATATATATAGGAATTAATAACTAAAAATATGTATAGAAATCTAATAGACTAAGAGCTCCAACTTAGAAAAAATTCACGCAAACATGATAAAGTCTAAATATAAAACAAGAGCACAAGCACGCAAGTCAATATCGCCGAAATTCCTAACCACTAGTCATTTAACCAGTTGGACGTGTGGACCACTAACCAAATAACCACTAGGTGAGATGGAGCGTGGACCACTCAGTACATACAATTTGATAAGAAGGGTACATCAATATGGACTAAACTAGAATAACATAAATATAGAAGGTAATTTGCTAGTATCTGCACCTCATAATACCCTAACAGTATCACCACATATTGCACCACCATCCTCAATCTCTTTAAAGTTCTTGATACCTAATTAGCTAGATCTGTTATCGTCACAACTAGAGGTAATCATGCCATATTAGGAGGCATACCTGTTCACATCTGAAAAAATAGTCATAAAGATAGTGATAGTTGAGTAAACTCGCTTAAACCATCTCCTCGTTATTTGGAAACCGTGAGCCCATGATCCAAGATATCCCTTGTTGGAATATTATGAATCAAAACTCCTCAACACTCAATAAAATTTTTCCAACAACTCTTAAAAACTCTCAAACTCTTACTTTTTATTTCTTAAACTTGATTGAGATATATTACCTATCAAAGGATGAAAGGTATTTATACTATCATAGAATTAATACAATCCAAACAATATAAAACTAACACTCACTCTAATCACCACACACAACTCATCATCTTACCTACAATCCAACTCAACCTCCACTAATTGTCTCATAACTCAGCATCTTACGTACAATCCAACTCAACCTCCACTAGTTGTCTCACAACTCATCACCTTAAATAATTTCTTGAACTACTATAGAAGCTTCCTCAAGTTAAGCTTCAATTTGGTTGGACTCCATCATGGGCTTCAAACAAGTTTTATTTTCAACACTCTGCCTTAAACTTGTTTTATGAGACCAAGCAAATTCCTTATCCTCGCAAAGTCTTCAAATTTCAATAGCTTGGTAAAGATGTCAACAACTTGATCATATGACTTGACATACTCGACTTGCACATCCTTTCTAGTGATGCACTTTTTTATATAGTGGTAGCGAGTATCAATGTGTTTGCTTCTATCATGGAAGATTAGATTCTTTGTCAAAGCAATTACTGACTTGTTATCAGCACAAACTTTGTTAGTTCTTTTGTGCCATGTTTAGCTCATTCAATAAGTGTCTCAACCAAACCATATGGCAAACAACTGAGGTTGTAGCTATGTACTCAACTTCATAACTAGACAAGGTGATAATCAGTTGTTTCTTCGACATCCACATAAAAATAGTATCTTCTATGAAGAATACGAACCCTATGGTGCTCTTTCAATAGTATATATCTATGCCATAATCACTATCACTATATCCAATAAGTTTGCAATCATTAGAAAATGAGTATAACAAACCAAAATCAATTGTACCTTTGATGTAGCGTAGGATTCTCTTAGTAGTCTTCTCTTAGTAGTCTTGAAATGAGTGGTTGTTGGATTCTCCATGTATCGATTCACAAGTCCAATAGCATAGAGAATATCAGGTCTTATGCATGTCAAATAACATAAGATTCCAACTAAACTCTTGAATAAAATCGGATCTACATTTTCTCCTTTATCATGCTTAGATATCTTGACTCCACATTCCATTGAAGTGTTTACTGGCTTGCAATCATCTATCTTGAACTTCTTGAGTATCTCTTTTGCATAGCTTTGTTGGGAGATGAAAATACCTTCTTCTTTTTGCTTGACTTTGATACCAAGGTAGTATGTCATCGATCTGATGTCGGTCATCTCAAACTCATGAGTCATCACTCTCTTGAATTCTTCAAACATGCTTGGATCATTTCTGGTGAAGATGAGACCATCCATGCACAGGCACACAATCAGAATCTCTCTATCTTTAACTTTGACATAGAGTGCATGTTCATAAGGGCATTTGGTGAAGTTGTTTTTGAGGAAGTAATTATCTATGAGAGTATTCCACACTCTTGGTGCTTGCTTCAACCCATAGATAACTCTCTTCAACTTTAACACCTTGTATTCGTGCCCTTTGACTTCGTAGCCTAATGGTTGGTGTATGTAGACTTCTTCTTCGAGGATTCCATTTAGGAAGGCAAACTTCACATCCATTTGATGTATCTTCCACTTTTTTTGAGCTGCCATTTCAACCGAGCAACATGAGCGAATACCTCATCATAGTTAATTCCATCTCTTTGACTATAACCTTTTGCTACTAGCCTCGCCTTATGCCTTTCAATTTCTCCATTTGCATTTCTCTTTGTATTGTACACCCATTTGACACCTATTGTCTTGTGCCCTTTGGGAAGTGAAACAGGTTCCCATGTGTTGTTCTTCTCAATTGCATTGATTTCTTCGTCCATCGCATCTCTCCACTTCTTCCCTTATGGAACTTCTTGAAAGCTCACTGGTTCATAATCAACAAAGAGACAGAATAAGGTAAGATTATCTTGTCATTTTGTTACCTTATAGAGATCTTTGATACTTTGTGTACTTGTCATGGTTCTCACTTCCACTTGAAGATGATGAAGGTGACATGTCTCCATGAGTGGTTGGCATTAGCGAAGTAGGTAGAGTCATTGGATCTCACTGAATTTCTCTAGATTTCTCTATATGGACTATCATCTATATATGAGCCAAAATCATTTTCTATCTTCATCGAATACCGCATCTTGGCTAGTTATAATCTTTTTATTGTTCGGATTGTACATATTGTATCCCTTTGAATTTGAGTCATAGTCGATAAAGATGAAACTTTAGCTTTTATCATCTAGCTTGGTTTTTCTCTCGTCCAGTACATATACATGAGCTATACTTCCGAAGACTCTGAGATGAGATATTCCTAGCTTTCTTACACTCCATGCTTCTTGTGGTGTCTTCTCAAACACACTTCTTGTTGGAGATTGGTTTGATAGGTAGATTGTGCAAGCTACTGATTTTGCACAAAACTCCTTAGGCATTCTCTTACTTTTAATCATGCTTTATACCATACCAAGAATGGTTCTATTCTTTCTTTTGGTAACATCATTCTATTGGGGAGATTGTAGCACAATTAGTAGGCATCTAATTCCATTTGATGCATAGAAATCCTTGGAAGTAAATTCTCCTCCTTGATCTGATCGCATGACCAGTTTCTTTTTCCACAACGACTTTGAACCTTTTGAATACTTCAAAAGCTTTGGATTTCTATTTCAAGAAATAAACCCAAGTTTTCCTTGAAAAATCATCAATAAAGAGAAGAAAATAATTATTTTTACCAAGAGAACTTATCCTGATAGGTCCACACACATCAGTATGAATGAGTTCAAATGGATTTTGAGCTCTTGTGTTATACTCCTTCGAAAAAATCTTTCTGAATTGCTTCCCGAGTAAACAATCTTCACACAGTTGGTTTGTATGATTGATATGGAGTAATCCTTTCATCATCTCCCTTTTAGACAATAGCTCCAGTCCTCCAAAGTTGAGATACCCAAATCAAAGATTCCATAGCCAAGATGCCTCTTTGTAACAATCCTTTAAACACTTTGCAACATCATTTTGAATATTCAAGGTAAACATTCTATTCTTTGACATTTTCACCTTGGCAATTAGATTTCCTTGGCCATCCCTTATAAAAAGACTATAATCTTTCATATGAATATCATAGCCTTTTTTAAGAGTTAACCCAAACTTAAGATATTGCTCTTCATATTAGGCACATAGTAGACATTTGAAATTATCTTATGACTACCATCTTTTCCTCGAATAAGAATGTTACATTTCCCTTTTATTGATATTTTTGAATTATCTCCAAAAGAGACATGGCCATGTACTAATTCGTTTATTTCTACAAATATGCTTCTTCTACCACACATATGGTTACTTACACCGGTGTCTAGGTACCAAGTGTTCTCGTGTCCTCCATCAATGTCTTGATATGCTAAGAACAACATTTCTTTCTCATCAGTCTTAACTTCTGCATAGTTAGTCTTCTTCTCGACCTTGTTGTTGGGAGCTCTACATTCTGAAGTATAATGCCCAAACTTTTGACAATTATAACATTAAACTTGAGATTTATCATACCTTCAGTTTGAATTTCCTCTCCCACGACCTCTTGATGAGCTTTCTCCTTTCTTGTAGCTGGTGTTGGAATTTTTGTTGTAGTTCCAACCTTTTCCACGACCATGGTCTCTTCCTCATCCTCAACCTTGGTTTCTACCACGACCATGTTGATTTTTGTCATAGCCTTGGATTTCTTCCTTCTCCTTGAGTTATGTCTTGAGAAGTTCTTCGTTAATCCCTTGTCTTTTCTTATGCTTTTCTTCATAAGCTTGCAACGATCTTTGAAGTTGTTCAATCCTCATTACTTCCAAATCTTTAATTTCTTTAGTTGTTACGACGTTATGCTCAAATTTAGGATCCAAAGAATGGAGTATCTTTTCAATTATTCTCACATCTTCCAACTTTCTCATCATTTCTTTTCAATTGATTAGAAACTATTGTGACTCTTGAGAAATAATCAGAAATAGACTTGGAAGCTTTCATATGTAAATATTCGAATTCACCTCTCAGTGTTTGGAGATGAATTTTCATCACTTTCTTGACTCTTTTGAAAGAAGTTTGAAGCTTATCCCATGCTTCTTTGGAGAAGATTTCACTTGAGATATTCTCAAACTCATCATCATTCAAGGCTTGATAGATGAGGTAGAGAGCTTTCTTGTCTCTTTTTCTTGAGTCCTTCAAAGAATCCTTTTGTGGTTGAGTTAGAGTAGCTTCGTCTACGGGCTCACTAAAACCCTTCTCCATAACTTCCCCTACATTGTGTTCACCCAAAAGTGCTTTCATTTTGATACTCCAATTATCGTAATTAATGTTGTTGAGTACTGGGACTTGAAACGATGACAAACTTCCATTTGCCATAACTCTCAATGTAGTAAGAATTTGTAAAATCCGATGGATGAATTTAGAACACCAAAAAACTTTGGGAAAAAGCCCAATAATTTTTTCGGTCAATGGTCAAAGAAAACCCTCTTTAGTCAATGGTCAAACTTACTGGTCAATGACTCGATCACTAGGCTTAACAGCTCTATCAATGTCTCTCTAACTCGGTTAATGGTTTGTTAAGGCTTGGTCAATGACTTTGAAGCTCGGTCAAACGATGCGGTAAACAAATCTATTGCTCGATCATGGCTTGGTTGCTTGGTCACCAACTTGGCCAATGGGCTTCATGGCTCGATTAACTCGGCTAGACTTGGTTCCAACTCAATGAGTTGACTCACTTTCTGGCAGCACCTTCCAGCGGCATGTGGTGGTGTGTATACACTCTAATCAGGATGATTTTGGCTACGTCAGATTCGTCTAGTCGAGAGCTACGATTTGATATACAATAGTGTATATTTCCAACTGCTGCTCTATTATGATACCACTTTGTTTGAATATTATGGATCAAAACTCCTCAACACTCAAGAATAATTTTCCAACAACTCTTAGAAACTCTCAAACTCTTACTTCTTATTTCTTAAGATTGATTGAGATATATTACATAGCAAATGATGCAAGATATTTATACTATCATATAATTAATACAAGTTGATGGGCAGAAATTCTCGCAAGTGCACGAATCATTTCGTAGAAAATGATAAGTATACTCCCAAGGTCGATCTAAGGAAGGAATGTATGTGTTTTTAATCCTAAACATCATGTCACGATATTTTGGGGTTTTGTGTTTTTAATCTAATAACATAAAAATAAACATAGATACAGATTCAATAAACATTTATGCAAATTTTATCTTTTATAATAGTGGAGTATTTATGGATATAATAACTAAGTAATTATACTTGCTCATATTATTTAGGTTATTAAAGACATAAATTTATATTTATTGATTTATTCTTTGTTAACTAAACAAATCAATTAACACATATGGGTGGGGTTGATAACTAATTTGATTAATTAAATTAATTCTTTTTTCTAAGAGATTGAAAATGAACCATTTAAATGCCACCTTTGGTGGGGTTAGACAGTTTAAATTTTATTCAAGGTGTCCAAATTAAACCTAAGAATTTAATTATCCGAGTACTAACTTTCAAGTTTTAAAACTACTATTGATAATATGTTGTCAATATATTTTTAGACAATAATTCTTATAAAAAATTTTGAAATAGAGCTTCACTCTAACTACCGGGCGATTGTACCAACAAATAAAAGAGCACTACTCTAAATCAGACCGGATAACTAAACCTTAAAATCTAATTTTCAGATTTAAGTTTGTAATGAAAAATAATATATTTCTCTCTAACATTCTTAATATAAAATTTTGAATAAAAATGAAATCAATTCATTTTAGAGATTTTTACCTATTTAATATTTCACAAGCATAACAACGTTATTATTATATCATGTTTACAAACAGCCAGCAAAGTTAAATTTAATCACAGACAAATTAAATATAACATGTAAAAATAAAGCATAAAAAATAACTGTAAAGAAAATAAAATCCTTACAGTACTTTGGTGTTATTCCTATTGCTGGAAAACCTCCAAACGGAATTTGCACTCTCATTTATTGAATCAAAAAGCAAATAAATTACAAAAACATAATTACTTCTTCTAAAAAAGAGAAGAACTCTAAAACTAAGAAAAACTAACTAAGGAAAAACTAAAAACTAAAAAAAAACTAAGAAATTGAGAGAAAGAAAGAGAACGAAGATGTGTTTTGAGGTGTGTTTTGTTATGAAGAGAATGAAGGTATTTATAGGTGAGGAAAGGAAGAAAAAGTGGGTGAAAAAATGATTAAAAATGGAGGAAACGCATAGTAGGTGATGATGATGTCAAATGATGTCAGCAGATAGGTGGGCGCGGCGGTGCACGCGGAATGGAGCAGAGGCGCGTGTGAACTGGGTGCTGATGGGCTCAGGCGCGCAGGGAGTGGGCGGGGGCGTGCGTAGAATGAAGAGCTGGCGCACGCGAACTGGGTGTGTGGCACGCGCAGACTAGGCGTTGTGTTAGCTCGGCGCGTGCGTTGTTATGCGTGCTGTGTGCGTTGGCCGACGCGACTGGGCGACTGCGTGCACAATTTTCTCCTTTTTGACATTTTGACCCATTTTGTCCAATTTTTCCATATTTGTTGACTTTTCCTCATTTATTTTATGAATATATAAGTGATGTATTGCCTCCAGTATTCCTCTTTGAGTCTTTAAGTTACGTTTTTAAGCGAAAATACCTGAAAAACAATAAAAATATCCGTGATTCCAAAAAGACAAATTTATATAAATATATGATAAAATCATATAAATATATATTTTTAATCAATTAATGTGCATAAAATCATGATAATTTTAGTATTTTTTGAGTACTTATCACAAGCCACACAATATAAAGCTAACACTCACTCTAATCACCACACATAACCTATCATCTTACCTACAATCCAACTCAACCTCCACTAGTTGTCTCACAACTCAGCATCTTACCTACAATCCAACTCAACCTCCACTAGCTATCTCACAACTCATCACCTTGAATAATTTCTTGAACTATCATGGAAGCTTCCTCAAGTTGAGCTTCAATTTGGTTGGACTCCATCTTGGGCTTCAAACAAGTTTTATTTTCAACATCCCTAACATACCTATTAGAATCATGATACTTGACGACTACATGGACTCTAGCTATTCCTACATGAATAGTGAAAGTTTGTACTTGCTTATGTGATATATGTAGGTTCTCAAACAACTTCCACACCGATAACTGTATTTTATATAGTTATTTTCATCTATTTTATTAATTATAATTGCTATGTTCTTAACATTTTTAGTTTTAGTTGAATAAATTAATATTTACTGTTTATTTGTTAAGGAATATATTTTTAAGAAAATTAAATAATTTGAATCGAAAACGTACTTAATTGCAAATTTATGTCTGAAAATATAATTTAAAATAAAAGAGTATTTAATTGCAATTAATAAAAGTCTAAAATATAATTTGAATTAAAATTGGGCTTAATTGTAATTAACAAAGGTTTAAAAGTTAATTTAAATTAGAAAAGGGCTTACTTGTAATTAAAGAAAGTTTAAAAGTTAATTTGAATTAAATTAGAGGGCTAAAATGCAATTAAGGAAATTTATTTTTTGCGCAGGAAAAGGAGGCCACACGTGCCATCATAAACACGCGACAAAAGAGTTTGGATGCAGGAATTTAGGTGCACATGCTCGATGCCGTGTGGGGCCCACCTACCGCGCAGGTTGGCGTGCAGGGTGGGACCCACGTGTCTATTACGTGTTTGCCAAAAAGGCGTGATCCCGTGCGACGTAGTCTACATAATCTTCGTGCGCCTATCCATCCAACAAATGATATAGTGCCACATGTCTCCAATATTTCTGTAGCTAATGAGAAGCGGACACATGGCACATATTAGGTAAAACAAAAGCACAAAAACGGCGTACGTTTCCAGCCACGCTTGCGTCCGCCATATGTCTCGCGTGCCATGATTTCGTACGACACAATCACATGCAACCGTTTTCCGCCCACTAGTTGAAGGCTACCACGTGTCCTACTTTATCTTGCAGCGAATCAGATCATGACACGTGGTTGCGTGTATTGAAAAAGAAACTAGAGCGGCGCACGTTCCCTGTGTTTGTGTGTTTGCGTATCTCGAAATTGTTATCCCCCATGCGGATTAATTTATTATTTCTGACATACGTTTTTGTCCTCTTGCGTGTCTTAAAAATATATATTTTTAGATTTATTTTTCTAGTTATAAATAGGACATTAATTGCTAAAAATTGGAGTTTTTGTTTTAGGTTCGTTTCGGGGTTGGACTGTGGAACACACAGAAGCCATTTTTGGCTTCTGTTGTGTTCTGCGTGTGCCAAATATTTGAGCTCAGAGATGTTTTAATTTTCTTTTGTCCTTGAATGAATATTCCTTAACTACTGTAATATTAATTTTTATTTATGAAGTAATTTAATTTTTCTAGGGCTGCATTTTAACTAAATTTATGAAGCTTGAGTTTAATTATTTTTGACTTATTTATAAGACTTTTAATTTGCTTATTCTATTTGTACTTAATGCTTTTGATTATTGGAAAATTTATCAATTGATCTGTGACACTTAAATAAACTTGGAAGAGACATTTTTGTGTATATTGCTCATGGATAGAATAACATGTATATGTGAAGGATAGGAATATACCTTTATTGTATGTGTGGCCATTTGAGAACTTAGAACGTAATGAATCTTGGTGAATTTAATTCTCATAGGAATATAGTGAATTAATTTAGCGAGGTGTGTCTATACGGAGCTCGAAAGAGATGTATGGATAAAATTAAAAGTTCTTGGTTGACAAATTAAATTTACAAAAAAAATATAAATCAGGAGAAAATAATATGATTCGAGTGGATTAATTTGGTGAAAAACTGCAATCCTAGAATTCTTTTATTTTGTTATAAAACTCTTTTCTTAACTTGTTTCAATTAACGATTGTTTTGGATGAAATCAGAGTGAAATAATTTTAGTACTCAATAAACTATAGTGACAAATATCCGTGGGAACGATAACTTACTTATCAAATTTTATTACTTGTGACCGTGTATACTTGCACGTTTTATGTTCTCCTAAAAGAGACAACACACACACATCCCCTATTTTGGGTCAAATCGGTGAACTCCTCAAATAAGGTAGCCTCCAATCAACTAACCTCTATCTCGGTCGCCTCTTAGGTCACCATCATATTAGCATGTATCTTTGTAGCCACAATAGCCTTAGAAATTATTACAAAAAATTAAGCTATTAGAAGAATAATTATTATGTAAGTCAAATATTTGTAATGCAACAACAAGGTTGGTAGGTCTTAAATACAAGAACTCCAAGTCTGATACTATATTAAAAGTTATTGAGAAACCAATTATCTCGAAAGGTTAAGCTATTTAGAGATTAACCAATATTAATTTTATACATTTATCACATATTTTAAAAAATTACCTTTTTGACTCAATATATTTGAAATTGGACGATTTATTAATGTCTCAATTGCATCAAAGTATTTGTAGTAATTAACTTGTCAATTGCTTAAGTTTGTGCACATTCTTATATTTTATCATCTGCCATAATTGTTTTGAAAATAAAAAAAGTGTGATTGCAAAAATATATATAAACTTATGTTTATAGCATTGTTGAAAGAGATATTGTTGTGTTATGAAGGTCAAAAGGTGAATTTGGGGAAATCAGTTATGGTTTGTAGTTCAAATGCTACTGGGGATATTAAAAAGAATGCTCATGATGGTTTAGGAATTTTATTGGTAAATTATCATGAGAAGTACCTTGGTTAAGGAGAAATTCTGTTAAAAAACGAAGACTTGGAAGGAAAAGTCTCTCTCTAAAGCTAGTAAGGAAGTCATGATCAATGTTGTAATCCAATCTTTTCCCTCCCAACTGTTTTAAGCTCTCTTTTAACTTATGCAATGACTTACATAGTATGATGATGAGGTTTTGGTAGGGTTTTGATGTGAAAAAAGAACTACCTACTCGTTATCTTGAGATAAGTTATATAGACCAAAAAATTTAGAAGGGTTTGGTTTCAGGAATTTCATCTCTTTTAATCAAGCTTTGTTATCAAAGCATATTTAGAGGTTACTTCAACAACCAAAATTCCTTGATTTGTCATGTCTTGAAAGGTAAGTACTTTAATAATTGTAACATTTTAGATGCTAAGCTACTTGTTCATGCTTCTTATTTATGGAAGAGTTTGTTGTGGGTAGGGAGGTGTTTATGAAGGGTATGAAGTGGCCATTCCTTTGGCCAATGGAGGGTGTGATGAAAGGTTGGTTTTGGGAAAGAGTAATGATTAGGTTTTCACTATTAAAAGCGTTTAGATTACATTAGCCCTGATTCATTGGCCTTTCAACAATATCTATTTAACAAGGGTGAACCCATCAATTCAAAAATGTACATTATCAAATAAAGATAAATGACTCGTTAAATTAGGAGAATCTTATGCAACAATATATATATGTTAGGAAATTTGGAACAAATGGTATAATCACAAATTCTCTCTCCCAAGATCCTCCTTAGCAGAATATCAAATAACAGAGAAATATAAAATACATAACACAAGAATTATAGTGGAAACTCCAAATTGGAAAAAAACCACTTTCATTGTCAAAAGACAACCTGAGAAAAATTCACTATGTGGAAAATTGTTACAACCATATTCTCAGTAATTTTCTCACACACTAAAAAAAAAGTAATTACAAGCCCAAGAAAATTTTCTCACAAAATTTTCTCACTCAAAAACTTCTCATACAATTTTTTCTCTATTTTTGTGATAATTAACAATGAAGAAATAAAGTCATATTTATAGCCTTCAAGTTCTCATTTCATATGTCAAACATTTTTTCGTTCACCAAAATTAGGTTACCTAATTTTTTCATTCTTCATTCAAACAAGGTTAGACACCTCCATTTTTTACAATATAAGAAGTCATCTTCCATGAATTTTCTTCTAAATTAATCTTTTTTATTTTGACTAACAAACCCAATATTATTTTTAATCAATCACAACAATATATATATATATATATATATATATATATATATATATATATATATATATATATATATGATATTAGTACTCTCAACATTGAACACATGCAAAAGCAATAACAACAAAAGCAATAAGAGGAAGGAGCTCGTTGGCACAATGCTTCCAATTTTCAGAACGGAGAAAAAGATGTCAAGGAATTAACAATTATCAACAATTTACTTCTTCTCTATGTGTTATGGTCCTATTCAATAGGAATGTTGATAACAAATGGTGCACTTAGAGCAACAGTTCTTGATAGATCTTAAAAGATAACTAGTAACTCTATAGTTCATGACTCTACGAAAATAGAGTTATTAACGCACTTTTTTTACTTAATATTTATTTCTTTTATTTAATAAATAGTATTTTTATGGCTAAAAAAATTAAAATATAAACTCTTTAGTGAAAAGGAGTGAAAATATAATTTTTGGAATTTTTAGGGATTTTTTATGAATTTTTAACGCATGACCAATCAGAAGTTGTCACGTAGCATGCCACGCAAGCAGAGGAGCTGACTAAGCAAGCCACACGGATGCCACGCAAGCACGGAGAGCGAATCGCGTTGCACTGCATGTGAGGAGGACGAAACACACGCCACATGTCAGCACAACGTTCAATTAGAGTACGGAAATCAGTCAACGTGCCATGACACATGTCACCACGCTATTACTCCACACGTTCCACCCGTGAGCCACACCATCCGTTTCCACGAATCATGTCATGCCAAGTGGTGATGACTCGGCGAACGTTGACTCTGACTAGTTTCCCATGCCATGCGTCATTCTCTGATTCGCCCAATTAATTTCTAATACCACGTGTCACACTATGATTGGCTGAAACTGTCAATTTTGCTTGTTTTGATCGTAGCCTTTGATTTGAAGCTGATTGGACGGTCCAGATCGCACCTGAGCTTTATTTAAGCCCCTAATCACTCCATAAATCCTAATTTGTCTCCATTAGCATAATTTTGGTCAATTTTTAGAGCTAAAAAGCGAAAATAAATACAGAAAAATTCAAGAAACGACACAATTTTGGTGGAGATTCAAGAGGAAATTAATTCTACAGTTCAAAAGATTGATTGTATTTCTTTTTCTACTCTTTATTTTATTAATTTTATGTATTTCTTTATGAAAAATATGAGCTTTATGAACACAATTATGTGTAATTAATTTATTAATCTAAGGATCTTATGAACTCAATTTTTACCATGTGATGAACTAATATTTTTTTTCCAATTATAATATTAATTTAATTATATTATTTAATCTGATTTTTATGCTATTAATTGTTTGGCCCACAATTTATCTATAGAGGCAATTAAATAGATTTGAGAAAATTATTTAATTGTTTGTCTTGATTAAATAACATGCATGATTTCTAGGCAGAGATGTATGATTCTTATGTATGTGATCCATAATTGATGAACTTAATAAGTAGTATGCAATTTGATTGACATGAGAGTGTGATTAAATTAATTACTATATGGTGTGTAGTTTACTTGAGAGAGGAATACATGTTAGGTTAGATTTAATTGATCGTGTAATTAATTGATATTATATTGGAGGGATTTTAGTGATTCGCATGTTTAGAAAATTGTAAGATTAAGTTCCTAGATATTTTCTCATATATCTTTTTAGTCACAAAATCTGATTTAATTAATTATTGTTATTTACTTTTAGTTATTTTAATTTTGCTTTCTTAAGATATAAAAACACCAAAAAAATTTGATTTTTATTATTTTTAGTTTTAAAAATTAGTTTCTAAAAAAAATAATCTCTGTGGGAACGATCTTTACTTATCATTATATTACTTGTTACGATACGTATACTTGCATATTCATTGCACACACAATTTATGTGGCGATCAAGTTTTTGACGCCGTTGCAGGGGATTATTAATATTAAAAATTAATATATTTTTTATTATTATTATTAATTTTATTTTTTCTTTTTAAAAAAAAAAATTTAATTTATTTTTATTTACTTTAATTTTAATCTAAATTTATTTATATTCTTTTAGGGACTTATTTATTTATTTATTTTAGTTAATATCTTTTATTTATTTTCTTTACTTATTTATTTATTTTTTTACTTTAATTTATTTATTTAGTTGGTAATTTTTTTAGTTTTTATTTAAACATCTCCTTTAGTATTGTAGAAACATAGTTGAGTCTATTGTATGAGTAGAGTTCGTGAGGGAAAAATCTTACCTTTAGATCTTGAAATTGAGCGTACTTTGAGATCAATTAGAAAACAACAAGTTACCCAAGAGGAAGAAATGGCTAATCCATTCTAAATAAACAATAATGAGCTAAACTTGAATAATCAAATGTTTTTGATAGATGATAGAGATAGAGCTATGAATGAATATACAATACCTACGTTGGAAGGGCTGAATCCAAGTATTACAAGGCCAAAAATTCAAGCTAATCAGCTTGAATTAAATCCAGTTATGTTTCAAATGATACAAACAGTTGGACAATTCAGTGGATTACCAACAGAGGATCCTCATCTTCATCTTAGATTGTTTATTGAAGTTGTAGATTCATTTAAGTTCAATGGTGTGACAAAGAAGGCATTTAGGCTTAGATTATTTCCTTACTCTTTGCGAGACTGTGCTCGAGCTTGGTTAAACTCTTTGCCACCTGATTCCATTACAACTTGGAATGGTTTGGTAGAAAAATTCTTAATGAAATATTTCCCACCAACAAAGTATTCCAAACTTAGGAATGACATTACTTCCTACCAACAACACGAAGGAGAATCTCTATATGAAGCATGGGAAAGATTCAAGGAATTGCTAAGGAAGTGCCCTTATCATGGTATTTCTTCTTGGATTCAAATGAAATTTTTGTACAATGGTCTCAATGCTCAAACAAGGACTATCATTGATGCATCGGCTAATGGAGCTTTGCTAGCCAAATCTTACAATCAAGCTTATGATTTACTTGAGAAAATGGCTAGCAATAATTATCAATGGCCAATGGATAGAATGATAGCCACAAGAAGAGTAGCCGGAATGCATGAGATAAATGATATCACAACACTTATAGCTCAAATGTCATCTTTGGTTAATCTTTTGAAGGTACAAAACTCGTCAGTGAGTATAAACCAAGTCCAAAATTTAGGAGTGTCATGTGTGTTTTATGGAGGAGCTCATTTGTTTGATAATTGTCCAAATAATCCTGAATCCATTTGCTATGTGGGTAATGTGAATCGAAACAATAATCCATACTCAAACACATATAACCTAGGATGGAGACAACATCCAATTTTCTCTTGGAGTAATAACAACATTCAAAGTGGTAGTCAATTCAACCATCAATCATTTCCACCACCTGGTTTTCAACAACCACAACAATCACAAGCCTAAGAGAAGAAGCCACCTACTGAGGACAATACAAGTGCTTTAATGGGGATGATGAAAGAATTCATCCAATCATTGAATACAAAAGTGTCAACTCAAGAGGCTTCAATTCAAAATTTGGAGAACCAAATGGGACAACTTGGTCAGGCTATAAGTCAAAGGCCTCAAGGGAACCTTCTAAGTGACACAATTGTAAACCCAAGAAGAGAAGGTAAGGACCAATGCAACACCATAGCCTTGAGGAGTGGTAAAACTTTAGAACAAGAACATAAGGCAGAAAAGGATTAGGAGAAACAGGAAATTAAAAAGGATAAAGAGGACTATCAAACTAAAAAGGATAAGGAGGAACTAGAAACTAAAAATAAGGAGGAAGAATTAGTGGATAAAGAGAGTAATGGAAAGAAAATAATTCAACCAAAAAAGAGCAACCTTTACAAACCCATTATTCCTTTCCCTCAAAGACTACAAAAGCAAAAGTTAGAAACGCAGTTTTCAAAATTTCTAGAAGTTTTCAAGAAGCTACACATAAACATACCATTTGTAGAGGCACTTGAACAAATACCATCTTATGCCAAATTCATGAAGGATATACTATTAAAGAAAAAGAGGCTTGGTGATCATGAAACAATAACCTTGAGTGAAGGTTGTAGTGTCATTCTTGATAAAAAACTACCACAAAAATTGAAAGATCTAGGTAGTTTTGACATCCCTTGCACTATTTTTACTTAATATTTACTTGTTTTATTTAATAAATAGTATTTTTATGGCTAAAAAAATTAAAATATAAACTTTTTAGTAAAAGGGGTGAAAATATAATTTTTGGAATTTTTAGAGATTTTTTTATGAATTTTTAACACATGACCAATAAGAAGTTGTCACGTGGCATGCCACGCAAGTAGAGGAGCTGACTAAGCAAGCCACGTGGACGCCAAGCAAGCATGGAGAGTGAATCACGTTGTGCCGCATGTGAGGAGGACGAAACACGCGCCACATGTCAACACGACGTTCAATTCGAGTTCGAAAATCAGTAAACGTGCCATGACACATGTCACCACGCTATTGCTCCACATGTTCCACCCGTGTGCCACGTCATCCGTTTCCACGAATCACGTCGCACCAAGTAGTGATGACTCGGCGAACGTTGACTCTGACCGATCTCCCATGCCACGCGTCGTTCTCTGATTCGCCCAAT
Organism: Hippophae gyantsensis; assembly: GCA_030763125.1. Classification (NCBI taxonomy): domain Eukaryota; kingdom Viridiplantae; phylum Streptophyta; class Magnoliopsida; order Rosales; family Elaeagnaceae; genus Hippophae; species Hippophae gyantsensis. The sequence goes on from CM061030.1 coordinate 33,306,095, forward strand.
GAATTTCAGATGCCACGTGTCACACTATGATTGGCTAAAATTGTCAATTTTGCTTGTTTTGATCGTAGCCTTTGATTTGAAGCTGATGGGATGGTCCAGATCGCACCTGAGTTTTATTTAAGCCCCTAATCACTCCATAAACCCTAATTTTCCTCCTTTAGCATAATTTTGATAAGTTTTTAGAGCTAAAAAGAGAAAAAAATACAAAAAAATTCAAGAAACGACACAATTTTGGTGGAGAGTCAAGAGGAAATTAATTCTATAGTTCAAAAGATTGATTGTATTTCTTTTTCTACTCTTTACTTTATTAATTTAATATCTTTTTTTATGAAAAATATGAGCTTTATGAACACAGTTATGTGTAATTAATTTATTAATCTATGAATCTTATGAACCCAATTTTCACCATGTGATGATCTAATATTTTTTCCCAATTATAATATTAATTTAATTATATTATTTAATCTGATTTTTATGCTATTAATTGTTTGGCCCATAATTTATCTATAGAGGCAATTAAATAGATTTGAGAAAATTATTTAATTATTTGTCTTGATTAAATAACATGCATAGTTTCTAGGCAGAGACGTATGATTCTTATGTATTTGATCCATAATTGATGAACTTAATGAGTAGTATGCAATTTAATTGGCATGGGAGTGATTAAATTAATTACTATATGGTGTGTAGTTTACTTGAGAGAGAAATACATGCTAGGTTAGATTTAATTGATCGTGTAATTAATTGATATTATATTAGGGGGATTTTAGTGATTCGCATGTTTAAAAAATTGGGGGATTAAGTTCCTAGATATTTTCTCATATATCTTTTTAGTCACAAAATTTGATTTAATTAATTATTATTATTTACTTTTAGTTATTTTAATTTTGCTTTCTTAAGATATAAAAACAACAAAAAAAATTGATTTTTATTATTTTTAGTTTTAAAAATTAGTTTTTAAAAAAATAATCTTCGTGGAAACGATCTTTACTTATCATTATATTACTTATTACGATATATATACTTACGTATTTATTGTACATACAATTTGTGTTACAATCAATATTCTAAACGCAACGTATAGACTTATATGCCTTAGGGAAATAAACAAATGACAACTGAAACTCAAAAATGACAATGAAATAAAGTTTGAAAACAAATAAACATTAACAAAACTATGCTCCTGCATCAATATAGAAGAAGGATTGATTGTCAGTCTTCCTTATGTGAATTTAAATTTTTAGAAAAAATCATTAATTAACAATCATCTAAAAGTAAGAGCATGAAACTAGGGAACGGAATTTTAGAGGGTAAATTAATTAAATAAAAAATTATGGTTGAATTATATTAACCGTCGTCGATCGATCATATTCTCAAACATGAAGTTTACAAAGTTTAATACTATAAGCTTAATCTAATAATAGGATTTATAATTTTACTAGGTCAAAATCACGTTAGAGTCAATTATTTAATAAAAATATATGTTTTTATACATATTTTTAACTTTCGAATCGAAATTAGTTATTAATTTATTTGTAAGATGAATTAACTAGTAACTGAAAGTTGGATTAAAAAATAATTTTAATAATCAAGTAAAATAAAATTGCTTTTAAAGGATTGTTTTTAAATAATTTATATCATCTCCTATATAAATAAAGCAATGTAAATTACTTTTAAAATTTTTGGGGTGACCATGGCCGTTTCGTTTATGCATGGAACACACTTTAATTACCTCAACCGAGGGGAAGGGGACGATACAACTACAATAATTTCGATAAATGTAAGTTTTGTTTATTTCCTTTTATTTTTTTAAATATAGAATTTCAAATTTGCAATGGATGATACGACGTAGTTTTTTCGTACCCAATTAATATATATATATATATATATATATTAAATGGAAGAAACTAGCTAGGAAGTGGTTAGAAGAGGAGAGAAAAAATCCGTGAGATATAAGTAGAGAAAAACCCGTGCTGGAGGAACAATGGCCTATATATATATATATATATAATCATATAGAGTGGTATATATGATATGTCATATGTGTGGTGTGTTTGTGTGCATATATTATATATAGCATAGAGGAAAGGGAACTTAATTTGTTTTGGGGTAGATCTCACGGGAATGAAGCCATGTAGCCAACCCTCTCACATGTTCCTCTCTAGCTGTATATAGCTTGAAATCAATATTATCATAATATAACATCATATATATTATCTAGATCATCCTTAATTGCTTTGCTTTGCTTACCTTATCTTAACTGTTATTTAACCTCTCTCCACGTACGTTTATTAAATCTCCACCACCTTTCTATATATATTTGATGATTTTGATCCTAACTTCTTTTTAACATCTTTGTCATTTTTTATTTTGTTTTTAGAAAATGTGGGTATTTCATATGAAAATATTGTAAATATTTAACATAATTCAACCATAATTTTTTATTCAATCAATTAGTTTTTGTAAAATTTTGTCACTGATTCCATCCGAAAGACTCAAAATATGTGTTTTTTGTTTGTTGGAATTATATATATGCATATAAGAACGTAATAATACATTGTTTCTTCGAAAAGTTAGATATTAGTGTTTCGGTGCTTGCATTGCATGTCTCTAGCTATTTGAAACATTTATGGGTGTTATAATTTCTTCTTGGCCACTAAATTTGTTTTTTTTATATTCAGGAAAAAAAAAAACACAAGCAAGACAAACTATTAATGTTTCCTTATCTTGTAAAAAATAAAATAAAATAATACTTTAGTAATTACAAAAATAATATTTATTTATATCGAATTTATATACTTTTTATTAAAAAAATTTAATACATTATTTCATTCAAATTGAAATATGATTATTTAAACTTGTTTAATATTTAACATCATCTTATTTTTTATTATTATTATTATAAAATTTAGTTTGAATTGCATGAAATAATATTTTAATTTTATTTTCAATTCATTCAAAACACAAACATATATTCATTTTTTTTATAACATAAATATAACGTATATTTTTTAATATTTTAAAAAATAAATATATATTTTTTCATCGAAGGATTAAAAATAAAATTATATTAATTAATTAAGTGATTTATACATAAGTTTAAAATTTAAAAGTATTAATTTATGTAATTTTTTAGAGAAATGATAATACACCATCGCTTAATCGCTTTCGTAACAATCCTGAGGTATCGTGAGAGATGTAAGTTGTACTTGAATCTGCACTATTACAGTAGTTAGATAAAGTAAAGCGGAATCAATAACTTATATAATAAATAATTATAAGTTAAAATACGATTGGTTTGTTAGTTAGTCGATAAATTTTTCTTTTTTTCTTTTTAAGATATAAGCTACTGATCGTTTTGTCTATTAGTATTTATTTTAGAGTGAGATGCAATATATATTTATTTAAACTAAGTTATTCATCTTGTTTATTCTCTTAAATTAAAAATAATATTATTTAATCATTTAATTATGAAAAAAATATCAATTAAAAATAAATTATATTATTTTAATAATTTTTAATAAAATATCATTATTTTTTATTAAATGATTAAAATATAAACTTCTAACAACAAAATAAAAATAAAATCTAATATAAAATTATTTAAAAATCAATAATAATAATATTTAAACGTAAAGTTATTTTAATATATGTTTTTTAGTTTTTAATAAAAATAAAAAATAATAAGACACTAAAATAAATTAGTGACAATTAATAAATATTAAAATTAATATTTTGTGAATTATTTTGTACTAATTGACACTTTAGTATCGTTAAATAATCGTGTTTTGATCGCGTTTAATCACTTAACAGAATAATAATAATATTTTAATAAAAATTATTATAATAATATAACTTTTATATTTAATTTATCTCTCTTTTATAATTGAGAGACTAAATTAATGACACTATTTAAAATCTATAAAATTAAAAGATATAAATGATTTATTTTAATGGGATTTCATATATATATATTTTACAGATGAAAAAAATATAATTATGCAATTTTTTTATTTTAAATAATAAAATTTATTCAAATAATTATATATATATATATTTTTATTACCGATTAAAAAGAAAGTAATTATGAAATTCTTCTTTTTTAAATAATAAAATCTATTCAAGTAATTAGTTATAAAATTCAATCATCCTATACCAGTATTTCAATTGAGGTTAGTATCCCTTTTTGGTTAATGAATTTTCTAAATGATCGTTATTAGTGAGTAAAATTATAAATAAATATTTTAAGTAAGACTTAAAATTACAATACACTACTTTTATCACTTGGGAAAAAACTATAATAGAAAAGGTATATATATATATATATATATTCTTTAAAGGAGTGGTGGGTTTTCTGACTTCTCAAAGGAACCAGTAAAGTGAGGTTGTGGTTTTGCATGTATCAGTGTATAACTGTGAATTACAATACAAGGAATTGACAAAGTTAGAGAGAGAAAAGGTACAGCTTATATTATATTTATCATTTGAAGCACTCAGTTGCGTGGACATATAACGTAATTTGATAATGGTCGAAAAATCGGTTATATTTTTTCTATTTTAAGTAATTATTATTTATTTATGATTTAAATGAATAAAACTTAAACTAACCTGATAAAATAATGCTATTGAAAATATAATGTTAAAATAAGTTAAAACAGATATTGAAGTAGAAATATTAAAACAGAAAAATAAAAACACCATAAATTTAACGAGATTCGGTATAAATATTATCTAGGTTTTCGAGCGTCGTTGACCACTTCCACTATCTCCAAATAGATGAACTCCAAAATTACAACTAATTGAGCAAAATTATGCTAATCAATTACCTTTACAAAAGAAAAATTTATAGTTTTGGGGATGTTTACAAATGGTGGAGGAGGGCTTTATTTATAGTCCCAAATCCAACACTCATATTCATTTCTAACCAATGTGAGACTTTTCAATTTGCTCACTAATGAGTTATTCAACAAATCTTCACCTTAGCGACTTAGTGATTCTCAAATGATTTTTTCGATCACTAGATCAGCGACGACAGTGTCGATTCAAATTTACAGGATGTTAATCAAGTTCAGACAATGTTTGGACTTGATTGTTGTTACTACCTTGGTCATCATATCTGCGGGATTCTCTATAGTACTGATATTCTGAATTAGTACTCCACCTTCTTCAATAATCTCTAATACGAAATGATAACGAACGTCAATATATTTTGTATGTGCATGGTAGACTTGGTTCTTTGTTAAATGAATAACATTTTGACTGTCACAAAACACCTTAATATGTTTTTGACCAACTCCCAAGTCTTCAAGCAAACCTTGTAACCAAATAGCTTCCTTCATAGCCTCTGTAACTACTATATACTCTACCTCTGTAGTAGACAAAGCAACTGTGGATTATAAGGTAGACTTCCAATTGACTGGAGCCCTAGCAAGAGTAAACACATAACCAGTAATTGATCGACGCTTATCTAAATCTCATGCATAGTCGGAATCACAATATCTGACTGCACATAGACCAACGGTATTATCCTATTGAAATACTAAAACAATATCTATAGTATTTAGAATATACTTTAGAATCCATTTTACAGCCAACCAATGTCCTTTACCAGGATCGTACATGTACCTACTTACAACACCAACCGAATGTGAAATATCAGGTCTTGTATACACCATTACATACATCAAGCTACCAACCGCATTTTCATACGGTACCATTGCCATGTATTCTCATTCCGCATCATTCTTAGGAGATAATTGAGCACTAAGCTTGAAATGAGGAACAAGTAGAGTACTTACAGGTTTTGTCTGTTTATTCATACCAAAACATTATAATACCTTTTTCAAATATTGACTTTGGGTCAAACTAAGATTCATCTTCCTTCTATCTCTTCTTATCTACATGCTGAGAATCTTCTTAGCTTTTCCCAGATCTTTCATCTCGATCTCTTCACTTAGTTGAGCCTTCAATTTCTCAATTTCTGCTTGACTTTTCGATGCAATCAACATGTCATCGACGTACAATAAGAGATAGATGAAAGACTCATCTTGTAGCTTGTGAAAATACACATAATGATCATGTGTGCTTCTGATGCACTTTTGCTACAACATAAACTGATCAAATTGTTTGTACCACTACCTCGAAGATTGCTTCAATCCATACAATGATTTTTTCAACTTATAAACCCAATTCTCTTTACTAGCAATATTAAACCCTTCTGGCTGAGACATATAGATTTCTTCTTCTAAGTCACCGTGTAAAAACATGGTTTTCACATCAAGTTGAACTAGTTCCAAATCCAATTATGCTACCAAGGCCAACAAAATTCTAATGGAGGAATGTTTTACAATTAGAGAAAATACCTCGTTATAATCGATTCCTTCCTTTTGAGCATAGCCCTTAGCCCTTAGCCATCAACATTTCCTTGTAACGAACACTATTGTTAGGAAATCTTTCTTTCTTTACAAACACCCATTTGTAGCCAATTACCTTCTTGCCCTTAGATAGTTGTGTCAACTTTCATGTATTATTCTTTTGAAGGGACATAAGTTCTTCATCTATGGATTCCTTCCATCTTTTAACTTCAGGGCTTCTGATTGCTTCTTTATATATGGAAGGAACATCATCATGCATAATTGAAAGTGCATAGGCCATTGTATTCTTAAACTGAGTAGGTAAGTCTTCAAAATATTTGTATCGAGCATGCACCTTGACATTTTTTCGTCGTGGCCTATCAACTGCAGTTTCTTCTTGCTGTTGTAGGGGTTCTTGGGTTTAAACCTCTTCATCTGATTCATCTTCTGTCAATGAAGAATCAGCTTCTGTCCTATCTTCACTAACTGGATTAATAATTCTGCTTTCAAACTCCACCTGTTTTGGAGTTTGCTCCAAAGTACCATCAATCTTCTCAGTTACCTTTCTTAGCATGGCAGATTCATCAAAGGTAACATCTCTGTTGAAGATTATCTTTTTCGTTTCAAGGCACCATAGTCGATATCCTTTAGAACCAGAAGAGATCCCCAAAAAATAGCTTTCTTGGCTCTTGGATCCAACTTTGATTCCATTATATGGTAGTATGCAATAGAACCAAACACATGTAAAAAATCATAATCTCTAGCAAGTTTTCTAGACCATACCTCCATAGGTGATTTTCCTTCAAGAGTACACGATGATAGACAGTTGACGAAATGACATGCATATGTCACAGCCTCAGCCCAATACTACTTGCCTAATCCAGCATTTGATAACATACACAAAACCTTCTTCAGCAAAGTTCAGTTTATACGTTCTGTAACTCCATTCTATTATGGTGTTTTTCGAATAGTGAAGTGTCGCACTATTCCTTCTTTTTCACAAACTTTCATAAATGGATCATTTGTATACTCAATGCCATTATCAGACCTCAGATGCTTGATCTTTCTACCAGTCTAAGTCTTGATCATCTTCTTCCACTTGAGAAAAATTCCCAGTACTTCATCCTTCTTCTTCATGAGATACACCTAAACTCTTTTGGAGAAGTCATCAACGAAAGTGACATAATAATGTTTTCCACTCATGGATGGAGTTCTTGTTGGCCCGAATACATCAGTATGGATGTAATCCAAAATTCCCTTTGTATTATGGAAAGCAACGTCAAAGCTTACTCTTTTATGCTTCCCTAATACACAATGTTCACAGAATTTCAACTTGCCAGTTCTCGCATCTTTTAATAGGCCTTGCTTTACCTGAATTTGTAAAGCTTTTTCACCAACATATCCCAAACGCATATGCCATAGCTTGGTAATTTCTGAATCTTTTTCTTCTTCTGAAACTGCTGCTGATGTTGTCCCAATAACCGTACTACCAAGGTAGTAGTACAAATTATTCTTCCGAGCACCTTTTATCGCCACAAGTGCTCCAGAAGTAACCTTCGATACCCCATTTTGTATGGTCATACTAAAACCTTTTGATTCTAAGACTCCCATAACAATGAGATTCTTCTTCATATCTGGAATATAATGAACATCTGTCAAGATCCTGGTTAAACCATCTTGATTTTTCAAACGAATTATACCGATCTCCAAAACTTTGCATGGATAATCATTACCCATGAAAACAACTCCACCGTCTAGTTCTTCAAAGTTAAAGAACCACTCCTTATTAAGAGACATATAAAAGGTACACGTTGAATCAAAAATCCAATCATATTTAGATTATGTAGTTTTTTTTATTTTTCATTTAATTGATGACATGTAATAGTATTTCCTCACTAGAATTGATATATATTATTAAACCCTGCATTTTAAGCTAAGTCATGTATACACTAATGTAACGTAATATATGAGCGGGAGAGACTAATACAGAAAAAGGGAGAAAAATAGATAAAATAATAAAAGTAACCTATTGTAAACACGTAAATTTACACATTATTTTATATTCATTTCATATATTTTTATTATTAAAAAAATACGATAAATTATTTTATTTTAAATACAATTTAAATTAAAGTATTACAGTTATTTAAATTCATTTAATTGAATCTCGTTTAATATTATTAGAATATTATTTTTATTTTATAAATATAATATTATTTGTAATTAAAAAAAATGAAAGATAATGCTTAAAATTTTACGTAAATTGATCATTAAGATATTTATTAAAATCAGAATCTGATTTGAAAATAAATAGACAAAAATCATATTACTTATATACTATTGCTAAGTTTAATTGGGATCATGTACGGTTTACTTGTTACTTGTCTCTATGAGCTTACATATATATATTTACTTGTTACTTGTCTCTATGAGCTTACATATATATATATATATATATATATATATAGACTCAAATCAAACGTACACCTTATAAATTTCACTTTCTTCTTCTTTTTCTTTTCAAATTTCTTTTTGTTAAAATCCCAAATCCCTTATTTGTAAAGATCACAAGAAGCCATCAAAATCGCCTTCACTCTCTAGACTCCACCAATCTTTTCCCCTTGATTCTTCTTATCTCTCTCTAACTCTCCTTCTGGGCTTAATTTTTATACAAATTAAACAAATATATAACTAAGTATAAAAAAAACTAAATGGTCTCCTCAGATAATCTTCAAGTAAGCAGTAAACAGACCTCAAAAGATGAAGAAAAGCAAGGCTCTGACAGCAGGCGCAAAACAGCATCAACAACAAGACAACCACCTGAAGAAACTCTCAAGTGCCCAAGATGCGATTCACTAAACACCAAGTTCTGTTACTTCAACAACTACAGTTTGACACAACCAAGACATTTCTGCAAAACATGTAGAAGGTACTGGACCAAAGGAGGAGCTTTACGCAGCGTCCCTATTGGTGGTGGTTGCAGGAAGAACAAAAAGTTTAAATCTTCTTCTTCTCCTTATGGTTCTGCTACTACTCATGATTACACCTCCTCTTCTTCTCATGATCATATCGGTGGGTTCAACTTTTTTCATGGCTTTAATTCTCCACCCATGGATTTCAATTATCCAGTACTTGCATTAGAAAATACAAGTGGTAGGTGTTCTGGTGCAATTCAAAACAACAACAACAACAACAACAACAATAATAATAATATTGTGGATACTATAGAGTCGTTGAGTTGTATAAACCAAGAACTCCATTGGAAATTACAACAACAGAGGTTGGGTGTGTTATTTGGTAATAATATTGGAGATCAGCATGAAACCCAGAAATCTGATGAGACGTCATCGTTTTTGCTTCAGAATGTTGAGGAGGAGCTTTCAAGATCAAATTTGAATACCGCCTCTAATAATATAATTGATGATTCTGGGAGAAAATTAGTTTCAAATGGGGAAACAGCTGCAACTGAGTGGTTCTTTGGAAATTCATACGCAGTACCAACACCGCCTGTAACTACTACTTATACAACTCCAACAAATAGTAACAGTAATGGTAATGAAAACGCAACCACCTGGAATAATGGAGTTATTCAAGCTTGGAGTACTGTTTTGCAGCAGCAGAATATTGCTAATTTGCGTTAGCTGGTGATCAAAATATGGCATCTATATATATTACTATGATATATATGTAACACTCGTTTTTGTTATATATATGTATGTTAATACGATCGTTGTTTAACTTAATGGATATGTATATCCAAATTAAATGTAATTAAACTTTGGTTTAAGAGGATACTGCTTCATATTATATTTCAGCACTACAATGTTAGATTTTGTTGCTAACGATATAGCTTTTTTTCTTTTTTCCCGCCATTACAAACTAGGAATGTTAATATTTGTCTCATGGCACAATCAATAATACTCTATATAATAAATCTATATAAACAATACAACATAAATATATCAACGAATTTATAAGAAGAAATTGCGTAAAAATCCAACCATCATCCAAATTAATACACTAGTGGCTAACTGTCTCTCCCAATAACATTTGGATAGATTTAATCCTACACCTCATCCATACTATACATACACATAAGGAAAACTATCTCATTCTACCAAAGAAAAATATGTGTTTTGCATCATAATAGCAAATAGGAGTGTCCAAAAACCGGGTCGGATCGGTATAAACCAAAAAAACGGTCTAGATCGGACCGAATCGAACAAGTTTGTAAATGAAACGGTCCGATCTGGTACGTATTAAGTAAAATTGATTTTAAAATGGTCTGATTCGGTTATAAAAAATTATAAACCGGTCGAATTAGACCGGATAGGATCGGTTTTATTAAATACATATTTTTTTTATATAAATCGGGGTATATATATATATATATATATATTTTCGAGTTAAGGCATTAAGTCGTTAATCCTAACCCTAGAAATCACAATTCTTCATTTCCTCTACTACTTTGCGTCCGCCATCTAGGCTCTAGGTCTGGCCGTCTGCGCTTTCACCAACAACTAGCCACCATTCCTCACGTTGCTTCCACCAGCAGTTAGTCACATCTCCTCACATTGCTTCCACCACCAGCTAGCCACCGTTCCTCGCGTCGCATCCACCAACAGTTAGCCACCGTTCCTCGTGTCGCTTCCACCAGCAGCTAGCCACTGTTCCATGCGTGGCTTCCACCAACAGCTAGCCACCTATCCTCGCGTCGCTTCCACCAGAAACTAACCACCTCTCTTCACGTCACGTCGTGTCATGACAACCATGGACGAAAATCACGAAATAGGTATGTGGTCTACTGGTACTCTGGTAGTAGTTTTTTCATGAGTTTATTAATCATATCCTATGTTTTTTTTCTGAATAAACTAAATGACAAGTCTGAACTCTAAAATCAGAAATCTGAATGGTATGTCATTTTTTTGTTAATCTGAAGTCTGAATACTTTTTTCTGAGAGAGTTTAGTTTTTTTTAAACGGTGAAAACTAATTAATATTGTTAGAACTTCAGTTAAATTGTTACGTACGTTGCCCCTATTTTAAAACTTAATTATTTTGATTAAGTTCTCTTTATAAATTAAATATATATAATTCATTCTATTAATGTTTGATCATTATGAATTTCAAGAGTTTAAACAGTTGGTTTCATATGGTTAATATATGAACTGACATTTTATTGATAAAATTAAGTTACGTAGATTGTTGAATAATTTATCAAACTATAACTAATCGATTAAGTTACATATGTATTATTAAATGTATAAAATCGTTCAAAATCGTTAACCAAATCGTTCGATTATAACATTTTGGATAGCTAAATGGTCTGATCCGGTCCAGTTTCAACTATATGAATGGTCCAATTTGGTTAAATTGTTTTTAGGTAAAACCGAACCGGACCAGACCATGAACACCCCTAATAGCAAATACGAGGTGATGTCATACTAATTATCCTATTTATACATGATTCATAAGAAGTGATGTCACAAAGAATGGAGGGCAAAAAAGCATCACATGAACATATAAGCAAAACAATAACCCATAAACAAAATTACCACAAACACTAAGGATGCATAACAAACGCAATACTTCCCTAACATTATACATTTGACATACATCTCTCTTCCTAAATGTATGCATACTAGAAAATAAAAATGTTATATGCATTTTACACCCTTAGAAACCCCCTAAAAAGCATCTATACATAGTAAAAAACAAAAAAATACAACACAATGAAGCATACTCAGTATGTTAAGATAAGCGTAACTAACAAATTCACAAAAGAGGAAAATGCTAGTAAGATAATAAAATAGTAAATCTCAAGAAACACAACAACAAAAAATAAGTGAGATAACAAAGATGACTTCAAAGGAAATCGTAGGCCAAAAAGGCAAAAATGTGCCTCAAGAGATATTATCACCACAAACAATATAATGTTGCCTCTAGAGAGATAATCCACAATAAACTACACATTATTATCTTAAAAGAGATCATCGGTAACACTCATATTATTGCTAGTCAAAAAAAGAAAAGAAACTGACTAACTAGTGAGCAACACAAATAACACCCCTAAGAGAGAAAAGAAGAGATGTTACTAAAATATCTAAACATGCGAGGAATACTCATGTTCCAACACAAAAGCCAGATATATGTTTAGACAAGGTGAACACCCAAAACACCAAGAATGCTAACTTAATACACTGGTTTAGTTATAACAATACATGTAAGTTAAAATTCATAAAAACAGGTAAACAATCTATATGACATACAGATACACGGCAAACTCGAACAAGCACAATACAAAGAAAAGAAAAGATAAAACTTATGTACTCAAGCTTGTAACACATTACAATTTTCTCCAAAAAGATATCTAAAGCACATGAAAAGAAAGAATATGTAAAAGATTAATATTAAACAACAGGAGACAAATAGATAACCAACACTTAACATACTAGGAATAACAAGACTGTAAAAGAAAAATCTTAATTCTTTGACACTATGTGATGGAATTATGGATGTGATCCTTATGAAAAAAATCACAGAAGAAGAAGTATTATTGATTGTTACATTTTGTTGCTAACTAGATAACCTTTTTTTTTTCTTTTTCCCTCGTTACAAACTAGGAATATTAATATTTGTCTCAATAGCACAATCAATAATGCTCAATATGATAAAGGAATGTTATCTCTCCTCGTATTAGCGGAAGCTTTTTGGAGAGTTTATTTTTCAACAACTTCTAACATAATATTAAAGTTGGATTTTTTATATTCAAGATTTAATAACTCTAATTATTAAATTGTAAATGTTTGACTTGTATGATATATAAGGCCGATAATATAGTAGAGTGATAAATGTAAATATAAAATCAATGTTAATTATCATTTTATTTACTTAAGCTGTTAAAATAATATTTAAAATATTATTCGGTGATTAACGTTTTTAATTAAAGATTTTTAATATATTATCGTAATTTTTTTAAGTAAGTATAAAAGATAAATTTTAAATAAAACAAAACATAAATATTATGTAAATTTAAGATTTGATGCTATGTCATTATTTTATATTCTAATTTTAAGAGTAAGTGTGTCTGACACCACCTCACCCATTCACGACCCAACTCAACATTTCAATAAGTAGTACAAATGTGGTGTGTTTTTTTTTTTTGTGGTGTCTGAAAAAGTTGAAAGTGCATTCAATGTAACTGTCAAACATTTGACGGAATGAAATAGAGTGAACGAGTAAAAAGAATATGAAATTGCATGTGCAGCTAATAAAATGCTTAAGGTTAATTCAGTGATTTTTTTCGTATCAAAAAATAAAAGTAGAGCTTTTGGGTTTGCTGTTTTTTACGATCGAGCTTAGTCTTACATATACATGCATGCATTGTCAAATATTGTCGATCATATTTATTTTCTTTCAAAAATCCTTTCTCTTTTTACCAGCTTATAAAATTTTTGATATTTAAATAATGATTTTTATTTAATAATTTTTTTAAATTTTTAGGCACAATTTATTTAAATTAAAATAATCTCTATTTAATAAAATTAAAAAAATAAAAAAAATAATTTTATAATATAAATAAATATACAATATAATGTTATTTTTGTAATAAATAAACGAATGTAACTACATTTTTACCTTTAACAAATATATTTTATCCTATTTAAATTCAAATAAATAATGATGATGATATTATTACAAGTGAAATTGTGATTTCCATATAATTCATTAAAGTGTCATTAATTATAAAAATTTAAAAAAAATCATTTCATATACTTTTATTCAATCATTAACAAAAATAAGAGTTTGATAATATGTACTAAATAGTTTGTTCTTTTTTTTTCATTTCAATAAAAACTGATCACATATGTAATTTTTTTTAAGTCAAACAACTTTGCAACCCATCACTGGCTAGTTTCACTTTTCTTTAGCCTCAAACATTTATTAAGTAGAATGAATTTATTTTATTTTTATATAAAATGGATATAAATATCTAAATTTAATTTTTTTCATATCATATAAGTGTTTCAAAAATAATTATGTAAATATCATTACCAAATATTACAATTATTTATATATGGGCATGGGCACATCAGAGAAGAGCAAGGTAGCTTTCATATTTATCGTATCCTATATAACCCATGAATTAATTTGTAAGGGAGACTGGGTGAGAGATGGATCTTGGATGGCTCAAGACTCAACCTTACGAGATGGAAGCTGCATGCGTGATTAACATGAGGGAGTTTCCGAGTGGGACACAACTTTTTTTTTATTTTTTAAGAGTGATATATTCGTTATGTTATCGTCACAAACTGCAAGAACCTCATGACTTAATGACAAGTTGTATTGATCTGTTTTGCTTCTTCGTGTGATTCATGATCACTAACCATCCACTACTTGGACACGCTTACCATATATAGTTTGATCGGATCACATGGGTCATGCTTCAAACATATGTAACCGTCCGATGATATGCAGACTGTTCAGTTTAATTAACACAGATATTCTGGAATCAATTCATCAGGACCCAGAATACTAAGCTATGTGTTTTCTAAATTGTGCCACTCTATGATCATAACCGCTAGTCGCCATCTTGTATACTGGAATCAAATGTCAAGGTTTGTCATGTTATGCGTTACTTCTTTTTTTTTTATAATTTTTATAAACATATATTTTTAAATTTATTTATGTAAATTCTAAAATAGATTTAATAGACCTAAAAGGAAATAAATATGTTATAATTTTATCACATTATAAATTTGTAACTTAAATACAAATATCACACATGTAATCACGTGTAAATAATAAGATTCATAAATTAAATATAACACATGAGATTTTTTGATAAAAACAACATAATTTACGACAGTAAGCTAAAAGAAAAATTATTGATCTACTAGACCACGTAATCTATCAACTACGAAAATTTATTGTTTAAATACAAACTCGTTCTTATACAATCTTATATAGGATAATGCTCCGATGTATTATACTTACAAACTTTTGTTCTATTTTCACAGTTTTTAAGATTATCGGGAATACTAGATTCTAACTAACATTCTGATTAATTCCTCACATATCAGACATGTTTACAAATCAATCTAGGGGTGAACACAATTCGTTCAAATCTAAATTTTGTAAAATTTAAATAAATAGGACCAAATAGTTCATATGTATAAAATTAAATTGACCAGAGTGTTCAAAACAGTTTGGTCGGTTATAATTTTTTAGAATACAAATACTAAAATTTATATTAAAACTATTGTATATTATCACTGATTAAGTAATAACTTGTTAGTTTTTGGTACGTTATTAATCTTTTTTTTATCATAATTCAAAATATGATCACCCAAAAACAACAATATTTATATTTATTTATCTACTTTCAGTTAAAACAATAAAAAAATATAAGTATTCTTATGTGTTATAAAAGGATTTAATAATGAATAAATCTCTAATTAGTGATTCAGAACATATATTAAATTAATTTAAATTAATTAATAATTTTAGAAAAAAAATTAATTATAAGTTTAATAAAAAACATTTTAATTTAATAATTAAATTAAATAATTATGATTATACACAAAATTATTTAAATCAAAACAAATAATAAAAAAAAAACTATACGAAAGTAAAAAATTCAACTGCCTAAAACCCCTAAATTAATATTACCACTTTCTCGATATCTTCTTATCACATGAATTATGATCGCCCTTTGTTCAATAGCCCTCTGCGTTAATTACCTTTACTTCCACATTACCTTTGGTAATTTTCAATTTTCTTTCTTATCTATTGCGTCTTTCCTTCTGCCAAAATGATTAGTGATATTCAAGTTAGTTACTATTCGACTATCTTCACGTACGAATTTGGATATAAGTGATAGTGATAACCAACTAACATTAAAATTATTTATTTTTTTGCTTAATTGCTCGGTGTTTATTAAAAAATGTAATAAAATAAAAAAATCATATTTGTGACACATCTTAAAAATATTGAAGCACATCAAAGAATATATCAAGTGACAATTTCACAAATTAACTCGAGTTTAAATAAATATTTTAGAAGAAAAAATCTTGAGCTCGATCGATCGACTAATCAATCGATCCATAATAACTTGTGCACTCAATTTTTACCCAAGGGGACACGATCGAAGTCGAGTAAAACTCGATCAATCTAACATCTCAATTGATCGATACTCTTAGTCGATCTATTGACCAATACAAACTTTAGAACCAAAAATAATTATATGTTATGAACGTGTGCTAATGAATGCATGAGTGTAATTTTGAACTCGATCGATTGACTAATCAATCGATTCATGATAACTTGTGCACTCAATTTTTACCTAAGGGAACTCGATCGAAGTTGAGCGAAAGTCAATCGATTTAACATCTCGATTGATTAATACCCTTAGTCGATTGATTGACCAACATAAACTTTAGAACCAAAAATAATTATATGTTATGAACTCGTGCTAGTGTGCATGAGTGTAATACTATATATAATAGTTATAAAAGATATATTTGAAATACAACTATTTAAAATTCATGCACATCTTTGGTTTTGCTTGAGAGACTTAATAACGAGCATAAAAACAAGTCTACAAGAAAAATATTGTCCACAAAAATAGCAAACGCTCATAAACCTTACAAACTTCCCTTTTGTAATTTTCACATGGTAAAACTTCTCTCTCATTACATGACACTCATAAGAGTAAAGTAGAATTACATTGATGTTTGAGATTTTATAATAGAACTATTATATGATCTTGTAAATTCATCTTCATTGCAACTCAACAAGCTTGTATGTAATTGAAACCATATAGATAAAACATACAACAACTTGGCTTGAAAACCTCATTGTACATTAATTCAATCTACATAGAAATAAGCAAAGTACATAGAGAAATCATATTGTGCATGCATTCACATCAATCTGACTCAACATAAAACATAATGATGCAAAATATTTTTACCCTAATTGTGTTCTTTACCTATATGCATAACAACATGAAACACGAGAATGAAATGAAGTGAATCAATCTCCTCCCTTTTGACATACCAAAAAGACAAAGCAATTAGGAGAAATTACACGTTAAGAAACAATTGAGAAATATGTATGCAATGTTATAAAGCTAAACTCTCTCTAAAAGTAAGGTGCAATGAAATATAAACTCTTCCTAAGTTTTATAACACCTAAAGTACAATACCAATTTAATAAGAAATAAATAAAGAGAAGATGTAATTAAAAAATTAAAATTGATTTTTTTCATTTTATTTTTATAAAATAAATAGCTACATAAAGCAATAAAATCATTTAATAACAAACAAACACATAATCAATTGAGAATTTATTTTTGCTCAAATTTTGATTATTCATTGTATAAATAAGTAAGAAAAATAGATAGGGCACAACAACACACTAGCACATATAATGACATGTTGGCATTGATAAAAAATATTATACATGTTTGAACTTCATTAGTATGCTAATTAATTCATTTATGACTAATCATGAGGGACCTAAAAGAAAAAAAATAACATTTATCATGAAAAAATTGAGTTTTTAATCTCACAAAATAAAATATATTTACCAAGATATAACTTTAATTTTGTTTCTCTTTGTTTAATAAAAAGATGCGTAATATTGTTGATTTTCTCTAACCTATTTGACATTTCCTTTTTGTGCATGTCAATTATATTTTTTTATCCTTTTATTTTATAAGCATGCATAATCACATTTGTACAATCTTTTTGATTTAGGTTTTGACATGCATGAGCCATAAAGCTAGTATGATGATTTTCACAATGATTATGAGGTAGTCCTCTTCACTCAATGTAGTATGTGTATACATTACAATATGTAGTCCTCTTAATATTATGTACCTTCCTATGGAAAAATTTTAGAGTACAAGAAATATAACTTAATACAATTTTGCAGTCAAGTTAGTTGAAGTCCTAGAGTCTTTCAAGATCAATCATGAAATTTATACATAACATACATGTGTATTTAATGAGTTTGTGAATAAGTCGTATCAATATCGATCATCACATATAAAAATATGTGTGTACAAAATTTTTCATTGTATAATCATTTACACAATAGAGAACTCAAAATGAGTTGAGCCACTAAAGACAAAGTTATATGTGTATAAGTGTTTTCTAAGTCCATTACCTTAATGGCTAAAAAAGATTCTACTCGATTTTTTTAATTTAAAATATTTTTAAAAACTTAAAATAAAATAAATGAAATCCTACGAAATTGTTCACCTAAGGTCATTTAAACACTTAAACAAAAATACCTAGATAAACAATAAGAGAAGATCAAGTAAACAAAAAAAGAAAATCTTTTTGAGCCCAAAAGTTTTGAATTTTGGTTTCTCTATATCATTGGATTGAGACTCAACTACATTTGGCTTCATATGCATGTTCTTGGACTTAGCAATATTTTTCACACTTATCCTAAAAAAGGATGCAACATACATGGTATGATAATGATAATTAATCCTAGACTAAATATGCTAAATTTTACTTGCATTTTTGAATTTACAATTTGATGATTTTTAGTATAATTATTGGACATCATGTGCCTAGATGGATGATAATAATGAGTCCTATAACTAGAAGGATAGAAATAATTATTACAATGTGTAGCTATCAATAATAATCTACACTTAGACCTAGTATGACCTTTTGTACCACACTGATGACAGACATGCACAAACTTAATAGTTTTTCCTACCATAGGTGTAATGGTTCTTTATGCATAATTAATAACAGTAAGAGTAAAGTTAGAAGGCCTTATAAATATAGTCTTTGAGAAGTATAAATATAGTCTTTGAAAAGGCCTTATAAATATGATATTTGATATTGAAAGTATAGAACTCTCATCCTTAGAGCCCTTGTGTATCACCATGATACTTACCCAAACTCAATATTTTATCTAATTTTCAACTCTTATGGTTAGGTTTATCACTGTATTTTTGGCTATAGCAAGTTATTCTTTAAGTCTATAGTTTTTTGTTTTGTTCTTACAAGACTTAGATCAACAATATCAATATTCTCAAATAGTTTTAAGTTGCCTTTTTCTAAGTCAAAAGTATTTTTCTTATGCATTTAATTCAATTTTGCTTCAATTAGAAGTTTGTATCTTTCTTCCTTAGTACCTATGCAATCCGTAAATAATTCTTCAAAACTATATGCAATATATTTAGCTAAAAGAAAAGAAGATTTATCTCCCTTATTATCTTCATCCGAATTGGTGTCAAAGTAGCTTCAACGTAAAGTGGCTTTTGTAATGTAGGTGCAAAAGTTGGTTTCACCATCTTCTGAATTAATTTATTTCTCATGTTTACTCTTTGTATCACTAAGTGTAGCATTGAGTGCTCTTCTATATTTCTTCTTATTGTTTGCACATTCTATAGCAATATACCCAAAACCACTACATGTAAAATATTAAGAACCAACAAGTTTAGATTTCTTACTATTTAAACATTTTGGGTTAGGTTCATTTAACCTTTTATCCTTGAACCAATTTTGATGTCCCTTATTTGGTGAGTTATTTTGTTGGGTCTTTATCCTAAGCTATTTCTTGAGCCTTGTAGTAAGTAAAATAATAGATTCATCATTCGAATCCTCATCATTGTTAGAAGTTATCATTTTAGAGCTTTTAAATTCCACATCCTTATTCTTCTTGGGTGGCTTAAGAGTAAGCTCATATGTTCAGATAGACCTAACTAGTTTGTTAGTTTTCAAGGTGTCCACATCCTTACCTGTTAATGAACATAGAAGTTTGCTTACAAGTACATGTTGAGATATTTTTTCACCAAGTGTAGAGCAAGATTAGTAATATCACAAAAATAAGGAAATAATTAACCAAAGGTTTTAGTATGGCTCAATCTAAGGGAGTCAAATTGAGATACTAGCAATCTTAGTCTTTTCTACTTTACATGGGAAATTTCCTCATGAGAAAGAGCAAATGCATTCTATGCAACTTTGGTAGTCTCATAGTTGGAGATACAATAGAACTTGTCCATCGACATTGCAATAAAGATAGAACTTAATCCGTTTTGGTTTAATCCACTAAGGGTTCTTTCTTTAGTGGTCCATTCTTTTCCTGACTTTATGCTTTTAACACCATCTTTTGTTACAGAAGGTGATTCCCAACCTTCAAGAATGGAATCCCAAATTTATCCATCTTTTTTAGATAGACTTGCATGCGATCCTTCCAATAAAATTAATTATACCCATCAAATAATGTGCATCTAACAGATGATCCATCTTCTTTCATTTGGTCCATAAGTACTTATGTATGTCTCTACAAATCAGAATCATTAAGTGTGTCTATTGTAGGCTCTTGTACCAATTGAAAGTTTTAAAATGGACGAAATAAACCTAATGGGATGAATATGATGTTTTCAATTTTATTAAATTATAAATTTGTAACCAAAATATAAAGACTAGACATGCAATCACATATAAACAATAAAGTGCAAGAATGAAATAACATATGATAGTTTTAAGTAGAAATAACCTAGGTCACAACCATTATCTAAAAGAAAAACCAACGGTCCACCAGACCACCTAATCTATCAACTATGAAAATTTAATGTTCAAGTACAAACTTGAATTTTACTACCCTCTATATAATAATGCATCAATATACTTTACTTACGAGTTTCTACCCTATTTTCACATCTTCTAAGACTAGTGAGAACAGATTCTAACCAATATTCTAATTAGCGCTCATAAGTAATAATTTATACATATTTATAGTCATTATTTTCTCTATATTTATGCTTAGTTTATTATTCTCATATTTTATAATTATTTATTTTATATTTCATGAGAAAATATAAGTTCTTATAATTTTTAGGATTTTTTGGAATCTTTATGAATTTTATTTGATAGGTGGATGTACTTAGAATGACATGTGAATTTATGTAGAAATGTGAATGTTGAAGAAGAATGTGGATGCACTTAGTAACATAGTGCATGAAATGATACCATTTTGAACTAGCATGAACCAGATGATGATCAATACTCGCGTCATTTTCATCAGAGGTGTGCCAAATGACGTGTCGTTTGAACCAATCCTAAACTACACCAAAACACACATCATTCACCCAACTAAAGTCACTTTAGCCCAACCCTTGAATCATTTCACTATTCACATGATGATCCATTCTATTGACATGTGGCACATTGTGGTGCATTCATTTGACTATCCAACAACTCAGACTTAATTTGACCATAAAACCCAAAATATAACTCGTATAAATGCCCACAAAATATCATTTTAAAGAGAATGATAAAATGAATTGAGAGAGAGAGAGAGGGAAATTAGAAAAAATATTTTGGTGCATTTTGGAGAGCATTTGAAGAAAAATTCAAGAACAAGTATAAAGATTGGTATATTGGTTTCAATTTCTCATCAAAGAATAAAATTCTTGTATCTTTTTTCTTTATTGTTACGAATTATTTAATTATCTTTGTGTATGTGTTAAATATTATGTCTAACTAAATAATTTATTGTAGTTATGGGTAATTAAAAGCCCTAAATTATGATTTAATATGAATTATGTTATAGTTTGAATAAAGTTTAAATTATGAATTTATTGATGTGTTTGATTTTATGTTTGAATGTCAAAGAATGCTAATTCTTAAATTGAATGTATAACTAGTTTGATATTTAGTTTTATTTATTGTTAGATCATGACGTTAGTATGATATTTTTAATTTTTGTAATCGAAGTAACAAATTGTAATTTTATTACAATTAAAATTAAATATTTAGGTTAAAAACTATTAGTAACATCAATTTTATCTAATTTTGTTATTACTTTTTTGAATTATAATGCAAAAAATTAATTAAATCTAGTAACCACAGTTATATGTTGTTCATGAGTTAGGTTAATTAATATTCGAGTTGCTAGTCAATTAAAAAATAAAAAAATGGAGAATTTTAAGTAAACTTAAGTTTCTAAAACTAAAGTTGAGAAAAATAAAAAGGGATATTAAAATTGTATAATAAATTTAAGATTTGGAAACTGAATAGATCATAATATGATAAATTTAATTGTAATCTAGTAGAAAGAAAAATTCTACAATCACATGTTTCTCTTATTAATTTTAAAAAATTATACTTTTTTCATGTTCTTGTTCTTGTATGTTATTTTTTTCTGTAAAAAAAAAATTAAAATCCACTATTTGTTTTATTTATGACATTTTAAAATTTTATTTTGAACTAGTAATTAAATGTTTTCAATACTTTGAAGATAATGACCCTTAGTTGGAATTATATTTATAACGAAACAATTTGTATAAAATAAGGTTAAATATTTGATAGTTTAATTAAGTCCTATCATAATTTTGGCACCATATTATAGGAGATTGAATTGATAATTTTTCTTATTAATTTCTATTTTTTATTTTTACTTTCGATTTTATTTTAAAATTTTATTTCTTTCTTCTTCCTTTATTTTTATTTTCATTATTTTATTTCATTCTAGGTTTATTTTTATTTTTGATTTATTCATATATATGTATGTATGTATGTATGTATATATGTGTGTATTTTTTATTGTATCTTTAATTATCATTTTTTGCTTTATTTATCAATTTTCTTTTTTCCTTTCCTTTTCTTTTATTATTAGTATTTTTATTTTTCTCTTTATTTTTTCCATTTTTTATTATAGATTCTTAGAAAATAATTGAATGTCACAGAAAAAATGATATAATTTTAACTTGAAATCAAGAAAATCAATTGAGTCATCTTCATAAAATGATTCAAAATCTGAAAAGGAAGAGATGAAATTGAATAATAAGACACTTAAAGATCTAAGTACTCCTTATTTGGAATAATAGCCATTATGCATTCAGTACCTTCTTTTAGAGGTAGCATTGAACTTAAATATGATGTGATTCACTTACTACCTACTTTCAAAGATTTGGCATGAGAAAACATGAACAAGCATCTTAAGAAGTTTCAAGTGGTTTGTTCAAGCATGAAACTAATAGGTCTTACTGAAGAACATGTTAAATTGAGAGCCTTTTCATTCTCCTTGACAGACAGTGCAAAGGATTGGTTATACTATCTCCCATCAAGGTCGATTACCACTTAGAATGAAATAAAAAATCAATTTTTGGAAAGATACTTCCCAACTTCAAGAGCAATAGTGATAAGAAAATAAATATATGGAATTAGGCAATACACTGGGGAAACATTATATGAGTATTGGGAATTGTTTAAAAGGTTATATGCTAGTTGTCTATAATATTAGATTAAAAATCAACTTTTACTCCAATACTTTTATGAAGGACTATCACCTATGGAGAAGAACATGATTAATGCTGCAAGTGGTGGAGTTTTAGTAAAAAAACACCTACAGATGCATGAAGCTTGATAGCAACCATGGATGTAAACTCTCAATAGTTTGGTACTAGAAATTATATGCTGGAAAAGGTAAGGGAGATAATAACTTCTTTTCACCTTTAATAACAATTGAGTAATCTGACTACTTTTGTACAATAACTAATTGTAGGACAAGTGAAGTCGTATGATATATGTTCTACAGTAGGACATACTACAGACATGTGCTTACACTTTAAGAAGAATATGTTAATGATATTGGTGACTATCTGGGACAAAGGCCCAAGTATATCCTTATGGTAATACTTATAACCCTGGATGAAGGAATCATCCAAATTTCAACTATATAGGTAATAATCAAGCAGTCACTTCCAATAGTTCACCTGGATTTCCTAACCCCAAACCACCACAACAATTCCAAAAACCACAAGGTAAGTCTCTGAAAGAATTATTATTTTCTTTAGCCACTAACAATGCTAAAATTCAATAGGATACCCAAGCTTCTATTTGAAATATAGAGACATAAATGAGCCAACTAGCCACAACTGTAGGAAGGCTGGAAATATAGTTATATAAAAAAATCCATTCAAAAACTGTAATAAATCCAAAAGAGAATATCAATACCATTAAGAAATGGAAAGTATCTAGAAGAGCTCCTAAAAGGCTCTAAAAATATCAAATCAAAAGAGGCATCTATATAAGGATAGCTAGAAAGAGATGGAGAAACTTCTCCATAGGAGGACACTATAACCTCTCATGTAGTCCTAAAACCTTCTATTTATAATGATGCATCTATATTACCATTTCCTAACAGGTTTACTAAATCGAAAAAAGAGGAGTATGAAAAAGAGATTTTGGAGACCTTTCACTAAGTGTAGGTTAACATCCCACTATTAAATGATATCAAATAGGTACCATGATATGTTAAGTTCCTTAAGGAGCTTTGCACTACCAAATGCAAGCTGGAAAGTAATGAGATCGTTAGTTTTCGGGAAAATGTATTTGCTATGATGCAAAGAAAATTTCCCTCTAAGTGTAAGTACCAGGTAGTTTTACTATTATATGCACTATAGGTATAACTAGAGTTGAGATAGCAATGTTAGACATAGAAGCATATATTGATATTATGCCATATTTTATTTATACTCCATTAACATTGGTCATCCCAAGAACATTGGTGAAATTTTATAGCTAGATGACTGATCTAATGCATATCCAAAGGGTGTCATGAAAGATGTATTGATAGAGGTTAATGAGATACTTTAAAGCGATGAGGTATCCTAATGATTTTAATTCTTGTTATGATATTATGTTGTAGACTTATGTGTAGAACATGTATTTGAACTTGAACATAAGGACACTTTGGAGGTATTCTTGACACACACCTTGGAAGTATAGGATCCTAATAAGCCTACTAGTGAAATACAACTCAGTACATACATAAAAGCAATAGTGGCATCTATGGAATCTCTTTCCAAAATACCACCGAGGTACATTCTAGATTTTATTTCCTTACCTATTAATACTGAGAAATTGTTACCTTCTATTGTATAGGCAATCAGATTAGAGTTAAAACCTCTACCTTTTCACTTAAAATATTCTTATTTAAGAGATAATAACTCACTACTAGTTATCATAGCTAATAAATTGTCTTATGAATAAGAGGAAAAATCTTGAGAGTTTTGAGGGATCATAAAGCTACATAGGTTGGACCATTGCTTATATAAAAGGTATAAATCCCTCTATTTTATGCAGGCATCCACATTAGAGTTAAAATCCTACCATCTATGCTTATTTAGGGAATAATAACTCACTACTTGTTATCATAGCTAATAAATTTTCTTGTGAATGAAAGGCCAAACTCTTGAGAGTTTTGAAGGATCATAAAACTACTATAGGTTGGACCATTGCTAATATGAAAGTATAAATTCAGAATTCTTTCTTCTTATTATCATTCAAAGACACTACCTATTTATATACAAAGATAGAGACAATCTTAGGTGACATACACCTAATACACCACTAAGACACCTAATACACAACTCACACCACTAAGACACCTAGTGTTAGACACCTAATATACACACTCATAAATCATCTTTAACACTCCCCCTCAAGTTGTAGCATAGATATTAATCATGCCCAACTTGTTACAAATATAATCAACCCGAACCCCACTTAAAGCTTTCGTGAATATATCTCCTAGTTGTTCTCTAGTCTTCATATATCCTGTAGAAATCAACCCTTGCTGAATTTTCTCGTGAACAAAATGACAATCAATTTCAATGTGTTTAGTTCGCTCATGAAACACAGGGTTAGAAGCAATATGAAGAGCAGCTTGGTTATCACACCACAATTTCGCTGGTACTGAAGTTTTAAGACCTACTTCATCCAAGAGCTGATATATCCATATTATCTCAGACGCAGATTGTGCCATAGCCCTATATTCTGACTCTACACTCGATCGTGACACAACATTCTACTTCTTACTTTTCCATGAGACCAAATTTCCTCCAATGAAAATTCAATAGCCTGATGTGGATCTTCTATCCACTTTGGAACCTGCCCAATCTGCATCTGAAAAACATTCAATATGAGTATATCCATGATTTGCATACAAGATGCCACGTCCAGGTGCTCCTTTTAAGTAACACATAATTTGCTCTAACGCTACCCAATGATGAACTGTTGAGGATGACATAAATTGGCTAACAACACTGACTGAATATGCAATATCTAGACGAGTCATGGTAAGGTAATTCAGCTTTCCAACCACCCTTCGATATCTCTCAAAATCTTTAAAGGGTTCTCCATCTCCTGTAAGGTGGATGTTCGGAGTCATTGGAGCACTACAAGGTTTTGCTCCTAATTTTCCTGTCTCAGTTAATAAGTCCAGGACATATTTTCTTTGAGATAGAAATATACCTTTTTTACTCCTTGTGACTTCAACACCCAAGAAATACTTTAGCATCCCCAAATCCTTCGTGTGAAACTGAGTATGTAGGAAAGACTTAAGAGATGAAATTCCCGTAGTATCACTTTCAGTAATAACAATGTCATCTACATACACAACTAAAAGAATGATACCAGCTTCTGATTGTTTGTAGAACACAGAATGGTCAGACTTGCTTTTCATCATACCAAATGTTTCTATAGCTTGACTAAATTTTCCAAACCAAGTACGAGGACTCTGTTTCAAACCATACAAAGATTTGCGGAGACGACAAACGTGCCTAGACTCCCCCTGAGCAACAAAACCAGGAGGTTGCTCCATAAACACCTCCTCTAGAAGATCACCATGAAGAAAAGTATTCTTGATATCTAGTTGATGCAAAGGCCAATGGTGAGTAGCTACCATAGAAATAAATAGCCAAACAGATGTCAATTTAGCAACAGGAGAGAAAGTGTCAGAATAGTCCACTCCATAGGTTTGAGCATATCCTTTAGCAACAAGACGGGTCTTTAATCGAGCAACTGACCCATCTGGATTGACCTTAACTGTAAACACCCATTTGCATCCGATAACCCATTTCCCTGAAGGTAAATCAACCAAGTCCCAAGTACCATTGTCATCCAACACATTAATTTTCTCG
Organism: Hippophae gyantsensis; assembly: GCA_030763125.1. Lineage (NCBI taxonomy): Eukaryota > Viridiplantae > Streptophyta > Magnoliopsida > Rosales > Elaeagnaceae > Hippophae > Hippophae gyantsensis. The sequence goes on from CM061030.1 coordinate 33,333,409, forward strand.
ATCATTGCATGATGCCAACCAGGATGAGATATGGCTTCATGAACAGTTTTAGGTATAGAATTAGAATCAAGAGAAGCAATAAAAGAGCAAGAGGAAGTCGACAAGCAATTATACGAAACAAAAGAAGAAATAGGATAAGTACATTGATGTTTACCTTTGCGTAATGCAATAGGAAGATCATCGTTTAGGACAGGATATGATGACGAAGGAGTAGGTGTAGGACATGAATTAGAAGGTCTATGTCTGGAGTAGACTTGAGTTATAGGAGGCCTAACAGGAATTGGATCAGAGATAGGCTCAGATGATGTGATAGAATAGACTAACAAATCGTCATCCTCCCTCTGACATGCAGGAGGAGGAGAAGACGAAAAATAGGGTATGTCTTCCATGAAGGTAACATCAATGGAGACAAGATATTTGTTAAGACTAGGACAATAACATCTATAACCTTTTTGGAGACGAGAATAACCAAGGAAGATACACTTCAAAGACTTGGGATCTAATTTAGTAACATGTGGACGAACATCCCGAACAAAACAAATGCTACCAAATATCCTAGGGTCAACCGGAAATAGTGACTTATTAGGAAACAAAATTTTATAAGGAATCTCACCATGAAGAACAGATGAGGGCATGCGATTAATAAGAAAACATGCGGTTGAAACTGCATCCGCCCAAAAAGGTTTAGAAACATTCATTTCAAATAATAAGGCACGTGCAGTTTCGAGAAGATGTCTGTTCTTACGTTCGGCCACTCCATTTTGAGATGGAGTATCAACACACGAAGTTTCATGAAGCATGCCATTTTGAACCATATAAGATTGAAACAAAGCTGATGTATATTCTTTGGCATTATCACTTCGTAAAGTACGAATTGAAACATTAAATTGAGTTTTAATCTCAACACAAAATGCACAAAAAATAAAAAACAATTCAGAATGACTCTTCATTAAATATAACCAAGTTACACGAGAATAATCATCTACAAAAGTAACAAAATACTTAAATCCAGGTTTAGACAAAATAGGACAAGGACCCCAAACATCAGAATGAACTAGTTCAAAAGGAACATTAGCACGTTTATTAACTCTTGGATTTGAACTAAGACGATGATGTTTTGCAAACTGACAAGACTCACAATCTAATGAAGACACCTTACTAAACTGAGGACAACGTTTCTTCAGTAAAGGAAGAGATGGATGACCTAATCTACAATGTGCCTCGAAGGGAGAGGTTACACTAGAGCAAGCGACAGATTTCGGTATCGGTGTGTCAAGAATATAGAGGCCTCCAGACTCATGTCCTTTACCAATAGTCTTCTTCGTCATAAGATCATGAAATAAGAAACGATCAGGAAAAAATGAGATACAACAGTTAAGATTGCGAGTAAGCTAACTTACAGATATCAAATTAAAGGATAAGCTAGGTAAATGTAAGACAGACGACAAAGGAAGCAAATGAGTGGGAGTAATTGTGCCAGACCCAAGAACACGAGATGGTGACCCATCGGCTAAGGTAACAGTAGAGGTAGAAGTGTGTGATTGAAGAGTAGAAAAGAGACTAGAATTACCTATCATATGATCTATGGCACTAGAATCAATAACCCATTTGGAAGATGAAGAAATGAGACACGCATTTGATTTACCTGAATCAACAATAGCAGTGACAAAGGGTGATGAAGACCTTAGTGATTCTTGATACTGTGAGAACTTGGTAAATTCATCTACAGAGATAAGAACCGATTTTTCAGAAGTATCAGAAGTGGATCCAATATGAGCCGAGTGACCTTTATGATGTTTGTACTGAAGCTTTCTACATTCATGTTTCGTATGTCCTGGTTTGTGACAATAGTGACATACAATATCTCCGAGGTCCTGTGGTCGAGTTTCAAACCCATGCGAGCCGCCTCCTTTATTTCTGTTCATATAAGTTGACCGTCCATGCTCATAATTATTACTTCGGCTGACCAAAGCACCGTTTAATTGAGCAGGTGAAGGTGGAGTGCCTTCTGTACGAAGTACTCGACTAAACACCTCTTGCAAAGAGGAGATCTTAGAACCAGAAAGAACCTGGGACTTAGCAGTCTCAAAAGTAGAGGAAAGACCGAAAAGAAAACTCATGACCGCCATTTGTTCCAGTTGACTTTGTTGAACCTTGACATCAGGGCTAAAAGGCATCAAACTATTAAGCTCCTCATAAGTCCTTTTAAATTCCATAAAATAATTTGTGAGTGACTGATCTTGTTTGTCTGCACGGTAAAATGCTTTGCATACCTCATATATGCGAGAAAGATTTCCCTTACCAGAATATAAGAAATCCAAATAATCCATCAATTCCTTAACGAATTCACAGTGATTGATCAAGTCAATTACATTGCTTTCAATAGAATTCCGAATCTACAGAAATAAGCGAGCATCGTCTCTAAGCCATGTCTGCTTTGAATCATCTTTAGGAGGATCATTAGTCAAATGAGTATCTTTTTTGATACTTCTCAAATAAATTCAAATAGTCTTGCTCCGAGCCAAATAATTCGAGCCATTGAGCTTATGGTCCGTGATATTAGACATCATAGGCACCATATCCGTTACAACATTAGATTTCTTTTCAGCCATAACTCTTACAAACGACAAGACAGCGAGCAAACGAATAAACAAAATCCAACAACAGCAGCGACGAAACACGCAGCGAACAAGAACACAAAATTGGAAGAATGCAAACCTGAACAATCACAAGAGATGAGTACCAAACCACCACAGATGACGCAGGGGGACGGCGGAGAGCAGCATGGGGTCTGCCGGAGAAGAATTCTACACGGGACGCACTTTCACGCACCGGCGCGTGGATTTTGACAGAAAGTCGCGGTGGCATGTGTGGCCCACTCGCGACTCGTCTGGTGACCGGACTTTGGGGTTTGGTTGGTCGGTGGCTGTTCTTCCCCCCTGTGCCGGCGGTGAGATGCGTGGAAATTTCGACAGAAAGTCGTGGTGGCACGTGTGGCCCACTCGCCGCTTGTTTGGTGGCCGGACGTCGGGGTTTGGCTGGTCTGCGGCTGTTCTTCCTCCCTGTGCCGGCGGTGAGAAAAAATGTGCACTCCAAAAGGGTGTTCCGAGTTGGAACTCAAAAATGCACCAAATCCTAATTTGTGTTTACCCAAAATCTGCCCCCAATTTGAACGGGAAAAAAAAAATTCTCAAATTTTGTAACCCAAATGCTCTGATACCATGTAAATTCAGAATTCTTTCTTCTTATTATCATTCAAAGACACTACCTATTTATATACAAAGATAGAGACAATCTTAGGTGACATACACCTAATACACCACTAAGACACCTAATACACAACTCATACCACTAAGATACCTAGTGTTAGACACCTAATACACACACTCATAAATCATCTTTAACAGAAAGGTATAAGTCCTTCTATATGTATGTACTTAATATTATTTGAGGACAGAGCTAAGCCCATGAGAGAGGCACAATGCCAACTAAGTCCAACCATGGTAGAAATGGTGAAGAAAGAGGTACTAAAATAGTTAAAAATGTAAGGGTTATCTATTCCATCTCTGACAACAAATGGGTAAGTCTAAATTAGGTGGTACCAAATTAATCTGGTGAAGAAAGAGGTAATAAAATAGTTAGATGTAAAGGTTATCTACTCCATCTTTGACAGCAAATGGGTAAGTCTAGTTTAGGTGGTACCAAATTAATCTGGTATCATTGTGGTTAAAAATGATGTAAATGCTTTGGTACCCATGAGAATTTAAATCAAGTTGAGAGTTTTCATGGATTATAGAAAAGTCAACACCAATACTAGGAAGGATCATTTTCTTTTGCTCTTTATTAATCATATGGTAGAAAGGTCAACATGTCACTCTTGCTATTGTTTTCTTGATGATTATTTAGGTTAAAATTGAATTTCTATAGTACATGAGGATCATAAGAGGATTACTTTCACCTATTCCTTTGGAACCTTCACCTTTCATAGATTGCCATTTGGCCTTTGTCATGCTCCTGCCACCTTTCAAAGGTATATGGTAAGTATATTCTTTGATTGCATAGAGAGCATAACATAGGTTTTTATGGATGATTTTAACATATATGGATATTCTTTTAATTTATGTTTACATAACTTAACACTTATTATCAAAAGATGTGTAGAGACTAATTTAGTATTAAATTGAAAAAAAATGTCATTTTATAGTAGACCATGGGATTGTCTTAGGGTATGTGATCTCTTTTATGGGTATAGAAATATATAAGGCTAAAATTGTATCGTATGTGGCTTACCACTTCACAACACTATAAGGGAGGTTTGTTCTTTTCTTGGCCATGTAGGTTTTTATAGGAGATTCATCCAAGACTTTTCAAGGATTGCAAAACTACTATGCACAATACTATAGAAAGACATCCCATTTGTGTTTGATGAGAAGTGAAAAGAAGCTTTTGAGAAGCTAAATGTGTTACTCACCACATCTTCTATCATACAAGCACCTGACTAGGTTTGCACATTTGAGCTGATGTACGATGTTAATGACTAGTTGTACCAGTGTTAGGGCTACAGATTGGAAAACAATCTCATGTCATATATTATGCATTCAGAACCCTCAATGATGTCTAATTCAATTATTGAACTACTAAAAAGGAATTATTGGCAATTATTTTTGCTTTGAAAAAAATTAGATCATATTTGGTAGGTACTAAAGGAATGGTGCTTTTTGACCATCCAACTCTCAAGTATCTGTTGATGAAGAAGGACACAAAACTAAGTCTTATCAAATGGATTCTCCTATTTCAAGAATTTGAATTAGAAATTACATGAAGATTCTCATGCGTAGGAACAATTGCACGAAGGTCAATTGTTCTTATGACTCAAATAGTTAACCGGGACCTAGATAAGAGGTGGAAATGCCAACCCATGGAATATTTTCATGAGCTACATACTAATTTTGCCAAGCATGCCTTGCAAATTTGAATTAAGTAAATAACATAGCATAAGTACAAAACAACATGCTCAATTTAACACAAAAAACAACCAGTAGTAAAAAAGAAGAAACTACGGTAAACATACTAGTGACAGTTTGCATCACATGCTCCTATCCAGGCTAGCAGCATGCATAAATATAGAAAACATCACAAAGCATACATACCATTCATACATACTAAAAAAAGTTATAAAAGATTTTCAATCACTTCAAGACTTCATATGTGGCAACATATTATGTAAATGATGATTGTACTCTCACATCATGCAATCATACATAACATAACATACCACAAGAAAGAGTCCGACATCTAGTATATAACTAAGGTAAGGAGACACAGACTCCTTAAAAAATCACATCAAAAGCATATGATCATAAAGTAGAAGCAATAATTAGAAAGCTATAGGCAATGCTACAAGGAAATGAAAGAAATAATCCAACTACCCAAATCAACTAAGGTTTCTAATGAGAGTATAAACCTAATATGTTGGTACATACATGATAGAAACTCAGGTTATACTAACACAATAGCATATTATGCTTAACAATAAATATAACAATGTAAACCCACATAGAACCCCAACCATATGGTAACATCCTTGGATTATTTATGGAAACCACTCGACAGAAAATAAATCCATGAAGCAATAAAATAATTACAGTTTTGAGAGAAATAAAACCACCATTACCTCTATCAATTGGAACCTATGTCCAAACTTCCTATTGCAGCCCTCGCTTGCTGCCTCTACAACAACCTAGTCTAATGCATAAATCTGACTTTCCTCCAAAGTAAACACCATTAAATGTGTGTGATCAATAACCTTAGACAAGTAATGTGAAGTGAAGAATCAAATGTAATAACTAATCTCAATCGTAAAACTCCAACAACCATTATGTGAACCACTTTCAATCACAAATCACACATCATTTATGTGGGACACAGTCAATTGCGTACCGTACACAACTAACAATTTGAGAACATTGATATGAGAACTCAATCAATTAAGCCTAACTGACTCTCACAATGTATTTCTCATACAAGAAAAAGTTACATCCTAGAAACTACCAACCGACATATTGCTCACAACTATACAGGTTCCCTACATAAGAAAAAGTAGTATGAAGATAACTACTAGCTGACACATGACTCACAGCCACACAAGCTTCTCATATAAATTCACTTGCCAATACTACCTCGAGTACTCACCACTCAAGAGCATGGGTTTTGCCCAAATAGTCACAATCACTAATACCAAACACTGCTCAAGATAATTGTGATTTAGAAGCAAAAAATGAGATATCAATTTGATAGAGCTTCATTATAATTTTTTATATGAAAATACACAAAGAGATGGGTTATAGACATCACCCAAGCTCAACGAACAACCTCGCTGCAGCCTCATTAGGGGTTTTCACCAACCACCTCATTAGGGCTCTTGTTGAGGTGAAAAAGCTTCCATTTTTTTATTCAAAAATTGCTGTTGAAAATTACCCATACTTGAAATGAAATAAAAACACAAGCAACAATGTCAACAAGCAAGTGTGAAAACCACAACACTCAAACTATCATCATACTATTATAACCAATCATATGATGTGTGTAAACATACTTGCATACAAAGTGTACCTAACCATGTACATGTATGTGCATTACTGATCGTCAATAGCCAACTTTACACAGAATAAGACAAATACACTAAGTGAAATAAATAGACTTTGTGTTTTGCAAAGGAAATCCAATAATGACATGAAGGACTATAGGACTTACATTAAGGATAAGAAAATGGAGTGAAAATTTAGTGGTCAATCACTTGAGTTAAATCATACAAGAAGAGGAATTCCTACCACTATAGGAACAATTCCCAAATGATCAATTATTTACTTTGGAAGATTCTCCACCTTGGTATGCTACCTCGTTAACTATATAGTAACCAAGAAAATTCCTTGTGAGTTACCATGAGCATATAAGCTCAAGCTTAAGAAAAAGGCCAGGTATTATGTGTGGGATAATCCACACCTATGAAAACATATTCCCGATCAATTATTACGAAGGTGTATACTTGAAATTGAATTTCATTCTATACTCACTTTGTGTCACTCTTATACAAGTAGAGGACACTTTATTTCCAAGAAGACCACTCTCAAAGTTCTTGAGAGTGGACTTTATTGGCCCAACGTGTTCAAGGATACAAATATATTTTGTAAAGCTTGTGACCATTGTCAATGAATAGATAATATAGGTGCCAAAGCTTAAGTGCCCCAAACTCCTGTACATTTTGTAAAAATCTTTGATGTGTGAGGTATTGATTTCATAGGACCTTTTCCCTCCTTTTATGGTTACATGTATATTTTACTTACTGTGGATTATGTATCCAAATAGTTGAAAGTGAAAGCCACTAGAATTAATGACCCTAAAATGGATGTAAATTTTGAGAAGTCTAACATCTTTGCAAGGTTTAGGACACCAAAAGCCATCATTAGTGATGATGGACTACACTTTTTCAGTAGGAATTTTCGGGCTCTACTAAAAAAAGTACAATGTTAACCACAGAGTAACTACACTTTACCATCTACAAATAAGTCGGCAAGTTGAAGTGTCCAACAGAAAGGCCAAGTCTATCCTTGAAATAACAGTGAAACCTAATAGAAAGGATTGGAGCTTAAGAGTGGATTATGCATTACGGGCATATAGGATTGCATATAAAACACCGATTGGAATGTCACCATTTCTATTGGTGTATGGTAAACCATTTCATCTACCAGTTGAGTTAGAACACAAGGAATTTTGGGCAGTAAAGTAGTGTAACATGGACTTGGAGGAAGTGAGAGGACTATACAGGAGATTATAATTAATGGGGTAGAAGAGATCCATAATGAAGCTTATGATAATACATGAATTTACAAGGAGAAACCCAAAGTGGTATGTGATAAGATGATATTAAGAAAGAGCTTTCAAGTTGGGTAAAAAGTGTTTTTGTTCAATTTCCAACTCAAGTTATTTTTAAGTAAACCTCATTCACATTGGATTGGGCCTTTTATCGTAACCAATGCATTTGCTGGTGGTGCAGTGGAAATTTAGAGTGAGAAAATAGAAAGAGAATTTAAAGTAAATTGAAGCTGGTTGAAACCTTACTACAAGAAATTTAATAGAAGCCATTTAGAAGAAGTTCTATTCTATAATCCAACTAGCAAGGAAGATTGAGTTATAGCTGAATTTGATAGAAGACGTAAAACCAAGCACTTTGTGGGAGGTAACCTACTAGATTTTTTTTCTATTCCCTTTTTACTTTTTACATTATATTGATGTATGTACTTACATTAAGAATAATGTAAGAACTAGGTGTGAGGGATAATAAATATATCTTCATATTTATTGTTAGTATTGTTTTTTTTTGCTTCATTAGTTTAATTTTAGAAGCATATATTTTTTAACTCATTGATTATTTTAAATATATTTAAGTTAATTAGAATCAATAACTAGGATTGGAACTAATAATATGATATTTTTTATTTTTTGAATTTTGTGATAAAATTTGCTAAATAATGTTAGGCTTTAAATCATGATGAATGATGATATAGTCTTGATATTGTTCCTAAGTGAAGGCAACTTTATGATAATTTTTTCTCAAAACTTGTATGCACAATAACTAAGTTAGTGATATGAAAAACTATGTGCTTGAATTTGTAAGAAATGTTATGAATTTCTTGAAACTTTGCTATGATTTTTAATGAATATTATTAAGATGCTAGAACTTTTCTTTTAAGTTAGTCAAGGCAAATATTAAATGTATTTTTGGAAAAATAATTATGATAATAGGATTAACTTTTGGCTTAATTTTCATACCCATATTATATATATATATATGTATATATACAAATAGTATAAAGGGACAAGCTGCAAAGAAAAATAAAAATAGGTCGTGTATAAATTGTTTTATGCAAAAAACAAAAAAAGAAGAAGTCAATAATGATGTTTGAGTCCAAAATAATAAAATCTGGCTATGTTTTATTGACATATTTGATTTTAAAGTAGTGTTATTTATAGATTTCTTTCTCTTATACTATGGACTTGTGGACTTTTTATTTTTACTTTTTCCATTTCATTTGATTTAACCAACATGCCTAGTCACATTACAATAAAATGAAATACCTTTTGATTTTATGAAATACCTTTATTGAGTGGAGATATAACTTTAGGGAAAAACCTATGGTGACCAATTATAATATTAAGTTAATAATGATGTGTTATATGAGGAATAATGTTTCAACTTGTTTAAGTTACATGGTGTGATTATTGCTAATGGATATTGATCACATAAACACTTTAGGTTGGATTATTATATAGTAACTAAAGCAAAGGGATGACTAGGGACATTATCTACCATTTATTAGAATTTAAAATCATAATATTTCTTAGCTTTTGAAATAAAATGTTAGAAAACTTATTTTTTTTCTATTATGGGTGTTGAATTTGCTCGAGAACTAACAAATAGTATATGTGAGGGAATTTGATAAGTGATACTTTATACATATTAGTCATTATTTTCTCTATATTTATCCTTGTTTTATTATTCTCATGTGTTATAATTATTTATTTCATATTTTATAAAACAAATGTGAATTTTTATAATTTTTAGGAATTTTTATTAATTTTATTTGATAGGTGGATGTACTTAAAATAAAATGTGGTTGTACGAAGAAGAATGTGGATACATTTAGCAATATAGTGCCTAAAATGATGCCATTTCCTCTATTTCATTTCCATTAGTGTCCTACCAAATGACATGTCATTTGGACCAATCCTTAGCTCCTCCAAACAACACGTCATTCACCCAACTAAAGTCACTTCAGCTCAGCTCCAGCGTCATTGCACTGTTCACCTGATGATCCATTATGTTGACAAGTGGCAAGCTGTGGTGCTTTCATTTGACTCCATGTGATGGCTCAGACTTAATCTGATCATAAAACCAAAAATATAACTCATATAAATACATATAACATATCATTTTGAAGAGGATGATAGGAGGAATTTAGAAAAAAAAATTTGGTGTTGTTTAAAGAGAATTTGAAGAAAAATTCAAGAATAAGTTTAAAGATTGGTGTATTGACTTCACTTTCTTATCAAAAAATAAAATTCTTGTAACTTTTTATTTATTTATACACTACTACCATAGTGACAACTAGTCTCATAATTTAACCATGATTTTTTTTAAAACTGGGATCGTAGGGTTTTGGTCATGGTCTAGTAAAACTTGTGACCATAGTGTGGGTATATGATTTTGGTTCTTATGGATCACCGTGACCATAGGTTAAATTACAAAAAAATATTTAAAAATAAATAAACTTATAGTCACTATTTTGAGATAATTGTAACATAAATATAATTTTTGGTCTCAATTCATAAAAAATTGAAACTGTATTATTAATTTATAGTCATGGTTATTAAATAATCGTAACTTAATTTATTAATATAGTCTCAATTTTTTTTATGAATTGAGATTAAAAAAAATTATGTTATGCATGCTTTTAGTGTTTTTTTAAAGAAGTATGTTTAATTTAAAAATCATAATCATCTAATAAATTAGAAAACCTAGATCGATCGAGCACACCTCAAAAATCCAATTCACTTTCCCACTTACGCACTACCATGCACACCAATGCAGCCACCACGCTCCACAACGAGCCATGTCTAGCATCCATCGCGGACCAACCTCTTACAGCTCCATTCACGAGAAGCTTCACTACAACAAAATATTCTTTTATTGATAAACTCTTTTATAGACAAAAATATTTTGTTGCTAAATTTAGGATTTTGTTGGTGAAAAAGCTTATCAAAATACTAACTCAAATTTATTATATATGATAAGAATTTTCAACAGAATACTGTCTCTTGGAAGAAAAACATTTGCTGGAACTTTGCACCTTACTTTCTTTGACAAAACTTCCATTAATGAAGGTTAATTATTTTTATCGACAAAAAATTGTCATGGAAAAATTAACATATTAGTACAAAATTGCTCGGGCTGCTTAAATTTTTGGCTCCAACCAAAATTGACTTTTCTTGGTGATCAAGGGATAGTTAAAAGCCCATTCAAAAAGGGTTCTTGGATGATCATTTCCAACCAAAACCCTATCCCAAAAATGAAAACAAAAACCCACCCAAATCACCTATGGACGTTGACGAAAATTGCATGCACCTCATCGTTACGCGACCGTCTACTAACACCAAAAAACGTCGTCTTTGTTGTCTTCATGTCGAAAAAGATTTCATGTTTTGATTCCAAATTTATGCACCTCATTGTGACATATAATGGGTACACCTTATGGGTTTTCCAGAAAAGAAAGGGAGGAGTTCTCTACCATCGAGGGTATCTCTTTTTACCTTGTTTATGTCCCTTCAATTTGACGAATTTATGCCTTCTCATTCAGGTAACCCTTTCATATCTCTCTGATTTTCGGAGGGTGGAGTATACTCCAAAATGCAATTTGTTAATTTACTTATTGGCTTCCATTTGTGGTTTGCCAATGCAAAAACTTAATTTTTAAATCTTTTATTTATAAAAATTTAATACGAATCACTTGTAATAAGCGATAAATAATCGTTTTTTAAAGAATTATGGTGGTTTTAAAAAGTTAATATATTTTTAAATATAATTAAGAAAAAAAACAGATTCTAAACACTTTAATAATTTGTCAGTAGATGAATAAAATTATAAAATCTAAATTAAATTATATCTAAAAAATAAGATAAATTAAAGTAATAAAATTAACAATAGTCGAACCTATGATGATGGATATATATGAAATTTTAGTAAACATAACTTTTTATGGATAAAATGAATTAAATAATTTAAATATCGAGTTTTATTTATTGATTTTGCTTTTCTTTAAAATAAATAAGCTAACTTCTATTGTCACGATAAATTCACATAAATTTCAATTAATCAATGACTTCTTAGATTAGTTATCAAATTGATTAATTGAAAAACTTAAAAAATATATAAATTAAAGATCTCAATTAATTAATAACTTTCTTCATCGATATTAAAATTAATTAATTAATAAATTTAAATTAAATATATTCTTTTAATTATAAATCAAAATTTGTCTATCATTTATTTATAATTAAAGTTATTTTATTAGCCATAAAATTTAATTTAATTTAATCAATAACTTCTTTGGTCTGATTTAAAATTGATAAATGAAAATAAATTAAATTCTTATTGACTTGTGCACAATTAGACATAGATAATTTTTCTAATGACTAATTTTAAAACATTTTCTTTAATCATAAATCAAAATTTGATTCATTATTAATTTATAATTAAAGATTTTAAGATTATGAAAAAGAAATAAATAAAATTCGTATTTATTCAACACATAAAACTGTTATTTAATCATTAAAAGTAAAAATTACTAAAATCTCACACACAAAATTAGCTAATTATAGTTAAATTAAAAAAATTAATTCAATTTCAAAAAACATCAGATTACAAAGAGAAATAAAATATATAACAATAAAATTAGAGGACTTTATCTTAGTATATGTACTTAGTGGTGGAATGACTAATCTAAATTCTACACTATACCTAAAAACTAAAGATGACAACTGAAAAATTTAAATATGAAAGCTTAAAAAACTTGGAGGCATAACTTCGTATTTATTGGAAAAAGTGAAAATAGGGGGCTTAGGGTTAGTTTATTGTGCCTGTGTCGTGGTCCATATCAATCCACATTGCGATATGAGACTGGTAAAGTTTCTCCAAAAGGTTACCCCGAATAGGTCACCCCACGGCTCAACATTTCTTAGCCACGACATAGAACAAACAATGTGCCTAGTAAATTCCCAAAGTGAGGAGAGCATTGCGGCCCACAATAATCCTCACTATGGCACACAATACTTCACTTGAACAATTGATTTACACTCCCTTAAATATTGGCTAGCTTTACATGTAAGGCTTACAAGAAATATTTCTTTAAGCTTTTAAGGTGTTGAAGCTAAAAATACCCTTGATTTAGAACGCATAGATTTACATAAATGATAAAATCATGCATATTCAAATCTATTTATAATTGATGCTTATTTTCGCAAGTGTACGAATCGTTCAAGTAATAAAGTGTACAAAAGTACGGATATCAAACCCACAAGAAATGGCGTTACTAAGTACCGAAATTAACTAATCCTAATTTTATTTGAAAACCGAATTGTTGAAATTGTTTAAAAATAAAATTAACATAAAACTAAACGCAAATAACAAAATTTAATGTTGTTCACAAATGATTAAAAATGCTAAGGCATTTGATTTCGCTAAATAAATTCAATCCGATTTCAAGTCATGTTATATGAGAATCAAAGCTAAAAGTGATGGTTGAAAAACCCAAATTTACCTAATACTCTCTCTCGAGTTATATTAGAATTACTTATCTATGAAAACCAACTATATTTCTATGAAGATTTAATCACAAACAAGCACATTACGATTTATGGAATTTCTAGAATAACCACATACATCATGCATTAGTTCTCACACTCGTATTCAACATATGGTATTTATCACAAGAAGCATTCATTACATATCTCCTCTAGGTCTCAATATAATGCAACTAATCATCTAAATCTTGGCCAGAAATTTAAAAGCATTAAGCATGGAAATAAATACTCAAATTGAAAATAATGAACTCATATAACAATAACAAAAGAAATCAGATTTCCTTGATTCAACTACATCATAGCCTTAGCATAAACGAATTAGTTCATAACGGAAATAAGAACAACCATTATTTCAATTGAATCCATGAATAACAAATCTGAATAAACTGCAGAGTATAAAAGCTAAGGAGAAGAGATAAAAAAAACTCTAGAAGATGAAGACTTGGTAGCAACAATGGTGAAGATCCTTCAAGTTTCTCCAAAATTTCCTTCTCTCCTCCGAAAATGTCTTTGAACTCCACTTTTTGCCGTCCCCCTCTTTCTCCATCATATTGTATATATAGATCTAGGGTTTTGGGGGCAATTTTGGAACAAAACAATATAAAAAATGTGTTTTTGGACGAAACTCACCGACGGCGACATTATTCTCATTGCGGCAAGATTTCTAGAAAAGTTACGGTTTTGGTTCCGCTAAATCTCATCGGCGGCGAGATTAATGTGGACGGCGGCGAGATGCACTTGGCCGGCGGCAAGGTGAAGTTGGCCGGCGGCGAGATGAAGTTGGTCGGCGGTGAGATTGCTTTGCCAAAACCCGTGCTCCCTGCATGATTTTCAACGTATTCTCTGTAAGGTTTTCGCCGGTGGCGAGAATATTCTCGCCGACGGCGAAATTCCAAATTTTGAAATTTTGTTTTCTTTTTATTTGCACTCAATCCCGATCATTGAAATTTGTCCCAAACTTCTCCAAAATTATGATTTTACCTGAAATTGCACTTTAAACATGAAATACCCGTGAAATGACATTTGTGGATTAAATAATCACATAAACGCAATTTTCACACAAATATCAACATTTAAATCATAACAAAAATGTAATAATTTGACTCTTATCAATAATATTTAAGTGTAATAAAACCATGAAATATTACTTTTTTTAAGCACTCATTAAGGGACATCTATGTTGTTGTTGTGAGATCTCAACACATTTCAAGATATCAAGAATATGCAAACATCTTCAAGGTTTTCCTTCTACTTTTATTGTTAGGATTGGTCCAATTTATAGAGAGGGAATTTAGAGAGAAGTCAAAGCAATTGATTGAATGTGTAGCTCTCTTAGGGAGTCCATGTATGTGTAGAGTTTTATATGTACATGTGTTGATTATATAAGATAGACACATATAAGTGTGTCAAGTAGGAAAAAAAAGTAAAAACAAGTACATTAATAAACTAGGATCGACCATCCTATAGCTCAGGATGGTGGTCGACTCCATAGATACAAAAGCTGGCTCAAATAGGTCTTTCATATGAGTGTGTTATAGGCGCAGACTGAGGAAGTTACTTTGGGATGATTTATCCATTAACTCGAGCTGTCTTCTAGGCTCGGGCTGTTAGGCGGGCGAGGATCCAGGTCGATCCATATGTCCAAACATCTAGTCCCCCTACCTTTTCAGCTTGAGCTGTAAGTTGATATAGAAAAGTAATACTCGGGCGGTATATCTAATCCTTCAGCTCCTCTAATAAATGCATGTCAATTGATTGGAGAGAGAAAATATGGGTCTCTATATAAGGAGAAGCCTAGGTTGAGCTTTTTCATCATTTTCTACACATCAGACAAAAGTAAAGAGAAAAAACTTTCTATCTTCGTAGTCCGAACCATAAAATGGTTTTTAGTTCGGTGGTAAGAATCTAGCTTGGCACTTAACTTGTTTTCTCGAGTTTTAGAGTACAAGTTTCATGAGTCTAACACTTTTATGCTTTCTTTTCAATTCGGTTTTAAAGAATCATTTCCCTTTATTTTTAAACTCGACCTTAGGTAATCCTTTCTTCTAGTATAAGTGATGAATTGGGGTTTTCCAAGACAAACTCTTCAATCGAAGAGAGTTAATCTTTACCTCAGCCCCTTACCTCCACCGCTCATCCTCAAGCCATTACAACTATTAGGTTGAATGTGCCCTAGATTAAGATATTAATGGCTAGTATATGGAGGAAGAAAGTGAGAAAAATAGGGTCTTGGGAACCTACAGGCCAAACCAAGGGTGGTAAGCCAAAATCAAGGCAATGGGATTATTACCTCAAGATGAGGAGAGGTTACGGAAAACATACAACATCCCATCCTTGGTTCAAATAATGATTCCACTAGCAGGGGCCTGTGATAGTGAACAACCTCCAACTGGGTAGACGATCTTTCATGAGAAAGCTTTGTGGTTGGGGTTGAGGTTTCCGCAATACCTCATAAGAAGTTTTTTGGTTAGGACTTAGCTTGCACTAGGTTAGTTGATGCCTAATGGATGGAGGTACCTGCTCTACCTTACAGTGATATGCCAAGAGCTCAAGGTGGATTTGGAGATGCCCGAGTTTAATGAGGCCTACATCTTAAAGAAAAACTCCATAGACTTAAGAAGGGTATACATGTGTGTAAAACAGGATTGGAGTATAAATGTGGTCTTCCTTGAGAATGAGAAGAATTGGAAGGAATATTGTTTCTATGTTTCAGGCCGGTGGGAATCTCCTACCAATGACACAAGGTTGATAAGGAGCATTTGGAATGATAGTTAGGTCTTAATAAGGAATATAGGCTCCTTCATCACGACCTTGAGTTTGGATGCAAAGCGACGGTTGGCTAATATCTAGAACTATCTTCCTAAGAAAACCCCATGGTGAAGCCCTCATAGGATTATTCATAAGCCATAAGCTCCTCC
This sequence comes from Hippophae gyantsensis, assembly GCA_030763125.1. Classification (NCBI taxonomy): domain Eukaryota; kingdom Viridiplantae; phylum Streptophyta; class Magnoliopsida; order Rosales; family Elaeagnaceae; genus Hippophae; species Hippophae gyantsensis. The sequence continues at coordinate 33,349,743 of CM061030.1, forward strand.
TAAGTGCTAGACCCATCCTATAAACTATGAGGGAAGGTTTGAAGTGGTTGTTGACGATGGTGAACTAGCCTTAAGATTTTAACCTTTCCTCTCTTTTTTGATTGACGTGACCTTATGATAATAACACCTTCTTATTCTTATTTTATAGATACTATGGAGTTCATTGTCACCTAGCTCTTGATTCGACTACAGGGTAAGGTTGCTTCCTTAGGGGCGAGCTCCCAAAAGAGTACACGTCCTGTTTCTAGGAGAGACTTTTCTAAAGGTAAAAAAGGAGAAAATCCTCTACGAAGGAAGGCCTTTTTAACCCTTCTAAAAGGAAGAGGACATTGACCATCAATGACCCTATGCTCAACTCAGAGCCTTGAATGTCTTCGATCCTTTATCCACGTCATAGGAGCAACACAATTCACCATCTTCCAGCTTGGGTCCTAAAGAATATGAGCATTTTATATGGGATTCAAGGAAGGGGAAAAGTGTAATCAGTGATCTTACCACCGATATGGATAGGGCGGCTCTATATCAGGATTTGGTGCCAGAGAAGCTTGATCATTACATGAGTCAATTTCCTATTGAAGCTTACTAGAAGCAACTCAAGGCTATATGTGAGGATATAGACTCTGAGGTGGTCATTCATCGCCACATGTACCAGGTGTGTTAACCCTACTTTGCATCTTGTGTTTATAATAATAATTTGTGTTTTTACAAGTTTACATCATAACATATTTGTTTGATCTTGCATCCTTTCTTCGTTCCTTTTAGTTGTAGCTATTATACGGGTTTGATAGGGCTCGAAGTGTAGGGAATTTAAATTGTGAATTGGCACAGGAAAAATAGGGCCATGCCTCCACTGGAGCCAAGTACGTAGCGCTAATGGCGAGGGTCAATAAGTGGGAGGGCAAGGCTATAGATAAAGAGGAAAACTGACTAAGGCCATCGCCGAGGTGAATGAAAACTCTAGGCATATTTCTGAGCTTCAAGAAGGTTAAAGAAAATTTGAGGGTGAGATTGAGGAGGCCGAGAAAAGAGTTGAGGTAATAATTGAGGATTGTAACCACAGAGTGGCCGAGTCTAAAGAGAAGGAAAATGCCTAGCTTGGTGCAATGGCCAAACAACTTACCTCGAGCATTGAGATTAGCTACGAGTTGGCTATGGAATTCTTGAAAATGGAGGCAAAAAAGTACCTAGGGGAAGTACTATTATCATATTCTAAATATCCCGATCACTCTCTAGTACAAGCATATGCAATCTCAAGAGGGGGATGAGGAAGGGACCTAAAACGTCGTTATGGGTGATAATGGAGCCGAGGTGATAGGTGCAGAGGGTGAGGATGGGGACCATTGATCTTTATGGCTAGAGTATACTATTGTAGTATATTCTAAGGCTTATATGTTTTTTTAATTTTTTAGAGCTTGACGCCACTTCTGCTTGTATGGTCGCGAGCTCAACCTTCTTGCGCTTCAAAATTTATCAATGAAAAATCAATTTATCTACACAATTGTACATTTATATAATTTGTATTGTATATTTATGATGTTGACCTACCCATATGTTTTTGGGACATGTGTCACCAGTCTTTTTCTGAACATTATTTCCTATAAAAAGGGGTTAGGGAAACTTGTTGAACCTAGTCAATAAAAATAATTGCCAACTTCTTTTCCTTCTTTTATGGTCAAATTTTATAGATTCTGATTGGACCAACAAAAATTTAGTTCAAGCTTTGAAAGTAGAAAATGATAGGCCTAAGAGCAATGTTAGAGAACTAAAATTTGAGGTGTTCAAACTCGAGGACAAGTTAAGACCTTTTGAGGAGAAAAAAGTGAGCTTGCTTCTTATAAAGAGAAATTGTCCCAAATTAAAACTCGAGACACAAGGATCTTGACTAAAATGGCTGCCCTTATGAATAAGGAGTCCTATTAGGTAGACTACTATATGAAGCACTCTGAAGGGGTGTTCCTCAAGGTGATAGAGGTCGCTAAATAATTGGAGCGTGTAGTGCTCACGTTGAGGTCTATCCCTCCCAAAATAGTGGCCAATGTACAAAAGAAAATCATCAAGATTTAGGCCAAGCTATTGCCCTTAGTGGAGGAGATAAATGAATCGAACACCAATCATGTGTCTAAGTGCCTGTGGAATTTTTAATTTTGCGTGATTTGGCTATGTATTAATAAATCTTTTAGAATGCTCTTACCATACTAGGCTAATATATATTTCCTTTTTCATATTTTGAATCAAGGTGGACGAGTCATGGATTTTTGCAAGTTTCAAAGCACTCTACCTGGTTCTTAACCAAGGTGATCAGCCCATGACATACGATGGTGAAATAGAGAGCTCTAACTGGTTCCTGACCGAGGTGCTCAGCTCTCCCCTCACTGTCAAAGTGCCAACCTATGATCAACTTGTGAATTTTAAGTGTCAGGAAGCTCTACTCGATTCTTAACCTAGGTGATCAACCCATGACATATGATAGTGGGAGAGGGAGCTCTACTTGGTTCCTAACTAAGGTGCTCAACTCTCCCCTCATTGTCAAAGCGCCAACCTGGTTCCTGATAGAGGTGATCAACTCGTGAATTTTAATTGTTATGGTGCTATACCTGGTTCTTAATTATGGTGATCAGCCCGTGACAAACGATAGTAAGAGAGGGAGGTTTACCTGGTTCTTGACTAAAGTGCTCAACTCTCCCTTCACTATCAGAATGCCAACTTGGTTCCTTATTGAGGTGATCAACTCATGAATTTTAAGTGTCAAGGTGTTCTACCTGGTTCTTAACTAAGGTGATCAGCTCGTGAAGTTAGTAGTAGAATACTTATGGGAGAGAAGCATTTGTTGAAGGAACCCACTTCATATGCATGCACTTGATGATATTACATAGTAGTAGTAAATTAAGATATGTCAAAAGTAGTATTTTTTAAGTGTCTGGCATTCCAACTTGTGTCGTTCTTAGTTCATTCCATGCTTCTCAACAAGTAGGCCCTTCATGGTGTTGTCTCAATTATTTGATAAGTTCCTTCTCAATTTTCACCCATCTTGTTGGTCTTCCATTCCTTCTTTCTAGGAAAAACCCTTTTGAAAACCCAATCATCCATGAAGAACACTTTGAAGCACACAACCTTTTTGTAATAATATGATACTTTTCTTTTCTACTCGATTATCTTCTTTAAAGCTTCATCCTTTTTTTCCTCATCGAGGGTCAACTTGATTTCTTTACTTACATCATTCTGTTCTTCTGTTAGGGTAGATCTAGTAGTGGGTATCATAAATTCCATTGATATTAGTGCTTTAATTCCATAGACCAGGGAGAATGGGTTCTCGTTAGTACTTCCTTGAGGATTAGTCTTGACAGCATATGATTGTGCATGACCATTGGCTTGAGGATAATATGGCGTTCAGTGGCACATCTTGATGTTGTATTTGATGGCAAAATCTTTGATGTTACGGCCTGTAAATTTCCTCCCATTATCAGTAATGAGCTCCTTGGGTAGATTGAACCAACAAATTATAAACTTTTAGATAAATTATATCACCTTTTCCTCTCGTATTCTTCCTAGAGATTCTACTTTAGCCCATTTAGAAAAGTAATCAGTGGCTATTAGTAGAAACTTCTTTTGACCCTTGGATCGAGGTAGAGGTCCTACTATGTCAAGCCTCCATTTGTAAAAGGGCCTAGGGCTTTCCACACCTATCATGGTGTTTGGAGGCGTGCTTGAAAATGGGGAAAATATTTGGCACTTATTGCATTACTGAGTGTATTTTGTACCATCTGCCAGCATTGTGGACCAATAGTTGCCTTGCCTCATGATTCACTAGGATAGCATTATTCCACCTGAATGAGAGTCATACTCCCTTTTATGTGCTTAAAACATTACTCTTTCAGCTCCCTCCTTGGCTATACACAAAAGCCTTGATTTGACTACGGTTTTCCTGTATAGCTTACCTACTTCAATCAGGTATCAGCCTACCTTGGCCTTGATTTATTTTGTGAGCTTACGCTCCACTAGTAGGTCTTCCTTTTCTGGGAAGTTATAGATCGGGGTGAACCATAGGTTGGTAGGATGATCCCCATACCAAACTATTCTTTCAACCTTCTCCAAACTTTCTCCTACCAAGATCATTATCGACACCACTCGAGCGTGATTGGCATCTCATACGAATGCTAGTGTGGCCAAAGGATCAGCATGACCATTCTCATTTCTAGCTATTTGTTTGATCTCAAATTTAGAAAATTTTGAGCACTCTCATTTTAGCCTTTCTAGATACCCCTTCATCTTTCCATCCATAGCTTCAAATGTCCTTAAGAAATGGCTGACCACTAGTCGAGAATCGCTATGCTAGCTGATCTTATCTACCCTGAGTTTCTTTGACTTCATAGCCTCAAATACAGTTGCCTTGTGCTTTGTGACATTATTAGTTTCCTAGAAATCAAGCCTAATGGCATACTCAAAATAGGTTTCATCATGGTCAATTATGACCACCTTTAGCCCAACATAATTGAAGTTGTAAACTCTGTCAACGAATACTTGCCAGGTCGGTCCCTCTTTTTGATCTATCCTACACACCTCCTTCTGCCCTTCCTTATTGATAACTTCTGGCGTCTCACTAAATTTGATTACAAACTCAACCACCACTTTCCTCTTGATAGATGTTCTAGGCACATATTTAATGTCACACTCTCCCAATTCTATTACAATTTGTGCCCATCTTCCAACAACTTCTGTTCTGATCAAAATGATTTTAAGCGGTTGGGAGGTAAGTACTACCACCATATAAGAGCCAAAGTAATGCCTGAGCTTATGTGCATTGAATTTTAGGGCAAAGGCCAAATTTTCAATGGTTGGATATCTACTTTGAGAGTCTGTCAAGATTAGACTGCCGTAGTAGATGGGGTGCTGGACCTGGTCTCTTTAGGCTGGGAGCACGGTGCTACAAGTCTAGAGGGTCATAGCAGAGTATAACTGAAGTGCCTCGCTTTGGAAGGGGCTGACCAAAACAGAAGTGTTGCTCAGGTATTGCTTGATTGCTTCAAAGGCCTTGTTACAGTCCTCGTCCCAAAAACCTAATGTATTTTCTCTCAACATCTTAAAGAATGGAAAATTTTTCATGCATTTGGAGATGAACCTATTTAGTGCCACTATTCTTTCGTTTAGCTGTTGAATTGCCTTTTGGTTGGTAGGTGGCCTCATGTTCACCAAGGCCTATATATTGTCCCAATTGGCCTCAATCCTTCCGGTAGATGCAAGATATCCTAAGAATTTCCATACAGTAACACCAAAGACACATTTCTTGGGATCAAGTCTCATGCCACACGTTTGGATTACCAAAAATACTTACTCTAGGTCTCTGATGTGGTTCAACGGTTGTGCTGATTTCACTATCATATCGTCGACATATGCCTCTAAGTTTCTCCCCAACTAATCTATAAACATTTTTTAACGAGGTGTTGGTATTACAGTAGGTCCCTTCCTATGTGATTAAGGATGTTTTCTCCTCGTCCTTATGGTGCATTCTAATTTAATGGTAACCAGAATATGCATCCAAGAAACTCATCAATCTAAAACCAATAGCGACATTAACCAGGTGATCGATACTTGGAAGTGGAAAACTATCTTTGGGACATGCCTTATTTAAATCGATAAAGGCTATACACATGCAGGGTGATCCAGAAGCATTTTTTTACCAATACTACATTTGAATATCAAGTAGGATAGTTGACCTCGCTTATAACTTCTATTTCCCTGAGGGCGGTGACCTGATTTTTAATCACCTTGTTCTTATCCCTCAGGAACTTTCTCTTTTCTTGTTGGATGGGTCTAGCCTCTGGATTGAAATTTAATCTGTGAGTTATAACTTATGGGTCAATCCCAGGCATGTATGTCGAGGTCCATGTGAAGATATCAGAGATTGTTTTAAGCAAGTGTGAAAGTTTCTCCTCTACCTCTATTGTTAGATCCATACTTAGCTTTAAAGGATGGTTATCACTCTTATCTAATATTGGCAAGTCTTGCACCTCATTTAAATTTACAGAATTTTCTAGACTTTTACCCCTGACCTTCTTTAGGAAAGACCCTAATGTGATTGCTACTTGGGGGTGACCTCTTTCATGGTAGAATTATAACAGTTTCTAGCTTTCTCTTGGTCCCTTTTATCTCCTCTATGTCCTCGCTAGTTGGGAATTTGATCAATTGGTAGGAGGTGGATAAGACCACCTTCATCTTGTGTATCTATGGCTTACCCAGTATGGTGTTGTAATGAGCTGGGACATCAATGACCATAAATTAGTCATCACTAGTGACCCTTTTGACATGACAGGTAGTACCACGGTCCTTACTACATAGATGGTGCTACTATTAAATCACACTAAGGGTAGCTCTATCCTTACAATGTCAATTTCTTTTACTCCTAAGGCTCTTGCGGTAGACAGAAAAAGAAGATTAATTGAGCTTCCCGTGTCAACCATGATCCGAAAAACATTGCAAGATCCAATTCTCAAAGTGATCACTAAGGGGTTTTCATGATGGGACGAGGTCTCATCCTTCTCGGTGAAAGTGATCTTCACAAAGGACCTTGCCTTTTCCATGGTGTACACATATGGGGCATTGTGCAGCTCTCAAGAGAATCTATTTCGTGAGTTGTTTGAGATCCCACTGATTCCAGGCCCTCTATGTATGGTATGGATAATTTTGATGTTGGGTTCGTTGCGGGGTCTCTCCCACTGTTTGAAGGAGTGGACGATTTTGGCACTTCTCGCCTATTCTAACGAACTCCTCTTACGAGATCCTTCAAATATCCTTAGGCCAATAGCTCCTTAATTTCCTTTTTGAGGTGCCTACAGTCTCTCGTCTCATAGCCCACATCCTTGTGAAAGGCACACCATTTAGATGTGTCTCTAAGTGGAGACTTCATTTTGGGGAGCCATCTGACATTTGACTCTTTCTTCATCCTTAATACGACTTAAGCCAGATTCACTCTCAAGGGAAGACCACTGCAAGGAGAGAGTGACCTTTCTCAAGGTTCCTTATTCCCTCGCCATTTTCCATTTGACTTGTTGTTTGGTGCAAAATGCTTATTTCTATTGACCCCACTATTTTGATTTGCCCTGCCAAGACTTATCCACATTTTTTACTTCTCTGGCACAACTTCCATATCGGCTCGATGTCCTTTGACTAGACCTAACTCTCTTTCGAGATTGATGAATTTTCTCGCCTCCCCATATAATTCTCTAAAGTATGAGGGATTGTCTTGGTAAGCTCTACAAATAAGCCATAATTCTTTAGGATACCCCATCTAAAGGCCTATATAGCGATAAAGCTAGGACATTCGAAGATTTCTAACTTTTCTTTCTTGAATTGTTTCATATACTCCTCGGTAGACTCACCCCTCTCTTGAATAATCGAGAAGATATGGTATGACTCCTTTCTTAGAGGCTTGTTACATGCATAGTTGGTGATGAACATCCTGGTAAATTGTGAGAAGAAGGTTATAATGCGGGGTGCCAGGTTGTTGAACCACTTTTGGGAACCATCACAGAGGGTAATAGAGAATAATTTGCACACCATAGGATCTCTTTTTCCCTATGTGAGGCTTATAAGGGTCATGGTCGTCTTGGAGTGTTGTAAGTGTGTCACAAAGTATTTAGTTCCTATAAAATCAGGGCACTTGGGAGCATTAAACTTGGCTAGTGGTTCATCATTCTCTATCTCATCGGAGAATGGGGAAACACATAGTTGCTCGCAGCCCCTATCCGCATTATAGGGAGCTGTTATATAAGCTCAAGGCCTAACTCAACCCAATAAGATCTCATTGAGTTAAGGGTTTCCCACACTTATAAACTGCACTACATCCGAACGCCTAGTCAATGTGGGACATAATCCTTCAACACCCCCTCACATCGTAAGAGGGAACGAAGGCCACAAACCACGATGAACTCAGGGCCTAGCTCTGATACCATGTTATATAAGCCCAAAGCGTAACTCAATCTAATAAGATCTCTTTGAGTTAAGGGTTAACTACCCTTATAAACTGCACTACAACTGAACACCTAGCCGATGTGGGACATAATCCTTCAACAAGAGCCTTTCCTTTTTCATGCCTTTCATTTTCTATTTTCAAGATATGGTCTTACTTCTTGTTAGCTTTTTCCAATGCTTGAAATTACACCTCCCAATTTATCCTTTCCTGTATCCACTACTCGTTGCTAGGTCTTGCAGAGTTGGAAAGTGGGTTGCCTTCGAATTCATGTTCCCCACCTGATTAGGCTCGAGCATGATGTGCTTTGGTCTTTTTCTATCAATCAAGTTGGTGGCTTGATCATCAGAGGTTCTCCCACCTGATTGGGAACGTAGTGACCTATTCTCCCATCTGGTCTCATCGAGCTCTCTTCTTTACTCAAGGAGTTGACGAGCCAAATCTTAATGAGGGTTAGTCTCCTTCCCGGCTTCATGATGGGTCGGTGGGGTATTGTGTAGTGTTGTTGTTGCCTCCTCGATCACTAGTCTTAATTGTACTTTAGCATGGGTTCCTACCATAATGATAAGGGACAAGTGATTATGATTTTTTGGGTAACAAGTAAGTAGAACAGGTGTTTCGTATCTTAAATCTCTCACAGAATTCGAGGTGAATCCCAAAAAATATGGGGTCAGAAGCTAAAGCCCGACTTCAGAATTTGAATCTCATGGTGGACCAAAAATGTTAGGTTTGGTCTGATTTGTAAAGAGAGAACTTAGAGAGAAGTCATATCATTGAATGTATGGATCTCTTAGGGAGTCCATGTACATATAGAGTTTTATATGTACAGGTGTCGATTACATAAATTAGACACATACAAGTTTATCAAGAAAAACAAAAAGACAAAAACAAGTACATTCATAAACTAGGGTCGACCACCCTACAGCTCGGATTGGTGGTCGACCCCGTAGATACAAAAGTTGGCTTGGACAGGTCTTTCTTATAAGTGTGTTATAGGTACGATCTGAAGAAGTTCCTTTGGGATGATTTTTCCATTAGCTCGAGATGTCTTCTAGGTTCGGGCTCTAGGTCGATTCATACGTCTAAACATTTATCTATAACTTTCACACATTCTTTGTTTGTATATCGATAATGTACTTTAAGAGCATGAGATATGTTATGTTTTTATGCTTATTAATGTATAAATTTGTTAAAGTAAATTTAAAAAATACTTAATAACGAGTTCAAACACTAAATATCGGGTTTGTTGTCTATTGTTTGTGATTTTGATGGTTTGAAATAATGTGCATTTTAAGGTTAAAGTTTTGAACCATGGGAGGCTGGTTGGATTTTGGGTGGTGTTTAAGGCTGATGCAATTCCTTACTTATAGTTAAGGGAGTTTCATTGTTCTAATCAAATAAAAACTAGAGTTTGGAAGTTTTGATGAAACTCATCTACAATTTCAGCATATTATAGTAATAGGGTTTGCCTTCTTGGATATAAATTTGTTACTTTTTACGGTTCGTTTTCATCTGATTATCAACATGGGAACAATATTGAGATAGAACACTTTGCATTTTTTCTAGATGATTTGTTGATGTGATTTGCATGATTAATAGATGAAGGAAGAAGAGAAGCCTAAGAATGAGTTAAATGCATAGTTCAAGGTTATTAGTAGTCAGCCCAAAGTTCAAGTTGGTAAGTTTCTTTTCATTTTTTATTTAGAGCCCCAAAATTATTAACTCTTTCTTGTGAGCTTTGTTGGCGGTTGAATCTAAATTATTTTATTGGTATTATGACATAAGGTGTTGATCTTAAGTCCATATTATGTGAATGCTATCAAGCGGTACAATGTGCTAAGGTTTTAAATGTAAGTTTTCCCACGATTTAAATTTTAAGAGGAATCGAGAAAGAATTGATCTTTATTTTAGATTGTTACTATGTTCTTTTATTCTGAAGCAGGAACAGTGGAGGATTAGGATCAAGAAACTTTCAAAAAATAAAGAGTATCAGCAAAACAAATCAACTAATATAGTAATGCCTTCTTAGTTTTTCTACGTGCTATGTATCATGTTTCTTTACTTGGTATTAGTTTGTTGAATATAGATTTTGGGTTTCCTGCCATAACACATATACCTTCCACTTATTCATGGTTGATGAGAATAAGATGTTATTGTCAGAGAATATCACTTTTGTTTGATGTACAGAAGTGAATCAGAGATGGTAACACATGGGCCAGCATGCAATGCTTTGTGGCTCTTAGGATAGCTTGGCAAAAATTGCCGAGGCAATAAATGATTTCTAACATGCTACTCCGATGTGTATTAGCTGGATCCTTCCTTCTTCTCTATTGGAGAAGCACTTCAGCTCAGTTTTTAAAGGAACAGTGAGATGACATTTACTTACTTTACTTGATACTCTGAATTATCTATTTAGAATTTTCCTTATTTGGCTTGGTATTAGGTCATATGCACGATTATGTCCTTTTGTTCTATAGGGATAGATTTGCTGTTTCTTATACTTATGTCCTGTCTTATTCTTTCTTCTTCTTATTTTTTCACGTTTATGTTTTATGTGATATTTATACTCCGTCCTATTTATGCTTCCTGTTTCTGTTATGTTTTCTGTTTACGCTTCCTTTTAGTTTCTGTGTTGCAACCTATTCTTGTTTTCTATAGAAGATTAGAAGCACTGATTTGATGTAAAAAAATGAGAAAGAAGGATTGCGAGTCTATTTTGCATTGTTCTATTCAAGCTGGAAATGGTTTGATGTGCATGGCTATGAAAAAAAAGCAGCACACTACTTGCTACTACTGATGGTGAAACAGGATATAATAATAGTTATGTAAATATTTAATGTCTATTATACTTGGTATTTTACATTATATTAATAGTTATATATGTTTTTTTAATTTGTAGTATGCTTATATTAATTGGCGAGACTCATCATCTAGGATTTGTGTGATGTAATATAGATTCAAGAAGTTTGTTGCAGTTCTTGGCATTCACCATGCTTCTACATGATTATCTTATATTATTTTCAAGATGATAATTAAATCAGCCTTGTAATTTATCCTTTGGACTTCCATAATATCTGATGGTGTAGAACTGTACATTAGTAATTGTTATTACCAAAGTATTATTTAACTTGTTTTTATGCTGCAGCTTAGAGACGACACTAAGGAACTTTTCCTGCTTGATCATTGGGGATAGTGTTATGGTGGCATATAACAAGAAGAAATATTATATAGATATAATAGAAACCAAACCTTCTAATGTCATAAGTATCATTAAGACAGACTGTGAGGTGGACTTTGCACTTCCGTTGAACTACAAGGAACCTGAAAAGCTTGCTGCCCGTGTTCTTTTAAACAAAGCAGCAAGCTGAAGATACAATCTTTATTCTTGTCCAGTTTTCATATATAGATTATGGTTAATTGGTATTCAGTCATGGATCCTGTTAACTTCACATGCATGAAATGCTACAATGTCATCAGTTTGGGCCTCGACTTGACCACTGCAGCACAATTTTGCAGTTTCTCAAATCCTTTGGACTTCAAGTGTTTATCTTACCGGTGTTATTTTTTATTGGTTTTTCATTGAAATAAAAGCTTTGTGGTCTCTCTCTCCTGTTGCTGAGCTTATGCGAGATTAGTTCTATTGCGGTTGATTGTAAACGCGATATGCTTTGGTTTTTATATACTATGCAATTGAAGGATGTGCATCTACCCACTTACGGTGCCAGCAAAGTTTTTGTTTTGTCATTGTTTTTCCATTTTGGCTCCAAGAAAATTTTGAGGTGTACAGGTTCTTGAGATAAATTTGATAACTTTTCCAAATGTTGTTGATGCTATTCTAGCCAATGGAATGTTCAGCCATTATGATCACCCCTGTATCGCTCAACTATATGAAAAAGCCGGTCTGTATGTTCGAGCGCTGCAGGTAATGTATCTTCCATTTTTATATGTTTGTTTTAAGGAAATAAAACATTCACACAAACAACTTTTATTCAAATTCAAAGAAATATTACAAGAGCACTCTTACTCTCAAGATACAAGATACTACAACTCACTCTTATTTAGACTTTGTTTCTTCACTCACTTAAAATCTCTTAATTTTTCTTGATGCTTAAACTAAAATGGGAAGGGGTATTTATATTACTTAAGAACAATCATACGCCACACAAATAAATTAATCCAAAATAACAATAACCATACACCTCATTCTTCTCCATCCTTGTAATAATATTTTAAGTTATCAAATGATTCACATGCACAATTATCACACCTTAGAATATTTTAGGTAGAAAGCTTGTAGTTTTGGACCTTAATTTGTGGACTTGGGTTCCAATTTGATTGGGTTTGGGTTTGAATTTGGGCTCCCATAATGGATCAAGTTTATGATCCAACACGCCTCCTTTAACTTGATCTTATGACCTCTATTAAATTCCTTAATCTTATGAAATCTTCACTTGTTAGTGACTTGATAAAAATATCGGAAACTTGATCTTGTGACTTTACATATTCAACTTGCACATCCTTTCTTGCAATGTACTCCCTTATATAGTAGTAATGAATATCGATGTGCTTGCTTCAATTATGAAATACTGGATTCTTTGCTAAGGCAATGGCTCACTTGTTGTCGACATAAACCTTGGTCGGCTCTTCTTGTATCAAGCCTATCTTTTTCAATAGATTTCTAAGCCAAATTTCATGACAAATGCATGAGGTAGCAGCAACATATTTCGCTTCACAAGTGGACAATTTCACAATTGGTTGTTTCTTTGACATCCATGTCAAAACAGTATCTCCCATGAAAAATACGAATCTAGTAGTGCTCCTTCAATTATCTATATCTCCACTCCAATCACTATCGCTATTGAAATTTTATAAAATATGGACCTAATTAACCTAGAGGGGGTGAATAGGTTATTTTTAATTTTTATCAATTTATAATTTAATAACCAAAATAAAGCGACTAAGCATGCAATCGTGTGTAAAAATAAAGTGCAAAAATAAAAGAAAAACACACGATATTTTTAGGTGGAAACAACCTAGGCCACAACCATGACCTAAGAGGAAAACCACCGGTCCACCGGACTACCTAACTTTCCACTATGAAAATCAAATGTTCAAGTACAAACTCGGTCTTATGCTACCCTTCCTAGGATACTGCTCCAATGTACTTTATTTGCGAGTCACTTCTCTGTTTTCATAGTTTCCAATATTAGCGTGAGCAGTTTCCAGACCAACTTTCCAATAAGCTTCCCGCCAATTAGATACGTTTCTAAATTAACTACAAAAGGGTTAGCACAAAAAACACAAGTGTCTGTGTGTGTTCTGGAAGGAATTTAATAATGAATAATCCTAATTAGATGATTCAAAACATATGTCACTTAAATCAAGTCAACTAGTAAATCCTAGAGCAAAAAGATCAAGCACATGTTCAATAAAAATAGCTTCTTTAAAGATTAATAATCAAATAAAATAACTATGATATGAAAAAAACAATTATTTGATCTAACAATTTAAACACAAAAATAAAGAAGAAACCATAAGAACATATTATCAAAATATCATAAAATAATTAGGCTTATTAATCAATCAAACATAACCACCAATATTTGATAGATTAACTAAATAAAGAAGCCTAAAGAATTATGATCTTATATTTGTAAAACAACAGAGAGAAATTAAGAAGATTAGAAGAATGCTCTTGTGTGGTTAATTGAAACAATAAGCAATGAGTTTTATTTATAGGAAAAATTAAAACCCTTAATCCTATGTAATTGATAAATATTTCTTCTATTACAAATAGGATTAGTAATTCTCATTAATTAAGATAACTCCCATTTAAAATAGATTCCTTTTAAAATAGATTTTATGCTATCTTTTATGGTAAAGATTTCAGTTATAATTTAAAGTATATCTTATCTAATATCTTTTAAAATAAATTTTATGCTATCTTTTATGCTAAAGATTTCAACTATAATTTAGAGTATATCTTATCTAATATCTTTTAAAAATAGATTTTATGCTATCTTTTATGATAAGGATTTCAAATATAATTTAAAGTATATCTTATCTAATATCTTTTAGAATATTTTATTTTAGAGTATATCTTATCTAATATCTTTTAGCATATCTTATTCCATATTTTAGTACTAAAAATAATTTTAGATTTATAAGCATGTGCTATTAAATGCATAAATGTAATCCTATGTGTCATAGTTATTAAAGATATACATGAAGTACAATTATTTGAAACTCGAGCATTTGTTTGACTTTTCTTGATAGACTTGATAGGAGGCTTAAAAACATATTTACAGATAAATAATTTGTCCACGAAAATAGCCAATACTCATAGTCCTTACAAACTTCCCATTTGGCATTTTCGTGTGGCAAAACCTCTCTATCACTACATGACACTTATGGGAATAAGATAAAATACAATGCTTTCCCAGACTCTATAGTAGAACTATCCTATGGTCTGGTGAATCCATCTTCGCTGCAACTTGACAAGCTTATAAGTAACTGAAAAGACATAGGCAAAGCAAACAACTTGGCTTGAAAGCTTCATTGTACATTAGTTCAATTTATATAAAAATAAGCGAAGTGTAAAGAATAATCATGTAGTATGCATATCAATAAAGCTTAATTAAATATATTCTGCCCTTATATGTATAACAAAATAAAAACGTGGAAATAAAACACATTATTCTCTCCTCCTTTTTGACATACGAGAAGGGCAAAGCATTAGACAAAGTAATGAAGCTAAAAACCTCCTAAAGATATAGCAATGTAAAATCAGAGTAATGCAAAAGTGCAATGTGCTGTAAACTCCCTCTAAGTTCTATGACTCTATAACTTAAAAACCAATTAAAAAGGTAATAAATAAAAATAAGATGTAAATGAATAAAAACTGATTTTGTTTTTAAATTTTCATAAATAGCCACATAAGGTATTAAACTCATTTAATCACAAACGAGCACACAACCAATTGAGAACTCATGATATTGTAACCCCAATTTTGATTATTTATCATATAAATAAATAAGTAGAATAGAATAAGTGCACAAGAACACTTCGCACATATAATAACATATTGACATTTACTTAAAGTAGTATATATGTTTAAACTCCACAAATATGTCAATTAATTCATTTATGACCTATCAAGAAAGACTCAAAAGAAAAAAAATATCACCTATCATGTAAAACTATAATAGAGTCTTCAATCTCACAAAATAAAATATATCTACTAAAAGAGGACTTAAATTGTTTTCCTTTATTTTATATATGAGGTAAATGATATATTTTTTTAACCTCTATTGGCTCTTTCTTTTTGTGCATTCAATGTACAAGATTTATAAGTAATCACTTTTTGCATAATCTTTCATTCTTTTTTTTGCACAAGCCATAAACCTAGTATGATGACTTTCACACTAGTTGTGAGGTAGCCCTCTCTGCTCACTACGGTAGCTTCACACATCATAGTAGGTAGCCCTCTTAATACTAGGTGTCTCTATACGGTAAAGTTTTAGCAAGTAAGAAATATAACTCAACACAATTTTATAGTCAAGATTAGTTGAAATCCTAGACTCTTTCAAGAAATTTCACAAAATTCAAGCATAACATATATGTGTGTTCGTGAGTATTCGAATAAGTCTATGTCAACATCGATCATCACATGTACAAGAATATGTGTGTGTGCATAAGCCAAAATTTTAGAATAATTTATAGAATAAATATCAAAATGAGTCGAGTCATTAAAATGAGGTTATGTATATGTAAGTATTAAATAAGTCCAATACCGTGTTGGCCAGATAAGAATGCTACTTATATTTTTTTTAAGTTTAACTAATAAAATAAAAACAATAAAGATTACTCACCTAAGGTCATTTAAGCATTTTAATAAAAAACAGTCAGGTGACCGGGAAAAAACAACCTTTCATAACCCACATTTTCTTGCATTTTGATTTCTCTATATCATTGGGTTGTGACTCAACAAACTTAGGTTTCATAGGCATGTTCTTGGACTTAACTGTATTTTTCTCATTCATCCAAAATTAAGATGCAGTATGTATAGTAGGATGATGATAATGAGTCCTACCTTTAAAAGTACTAAATTTTGCTTATCTCTTTAAACCTAAGACTTCATGCTTTCTAGTAATATTTTTGAACACATTATTATAATTTTTATTCATCCTTGAATATGGTGTAGCATGCATAGATGGATGATGCTTATGGGTCCTACTATGTGAAACATGGAAAGAATAATTAATTTCAAGAGCATTCCTCAAAAATCCACATTTTGGTCTTATATGACCTTTCCTACCACAATGATGACATATAGGTACAAACTTAACAACTTTTTCTACCATAGGTGCAATGGTTTTTTGTACATAAGTAGTAACAGTAGGAGTAGAGTTTAAGGGCCTGAAAAATGTGGTCTTTGATGTTAAAGGTATGAAACTCTCGTCCTTATAACCAAAGTCATGTGTATCACCATGTGACTTACCAATGCTCAATATTTTATTTAATTGTTGAGCTCCAATCGTAAGTCTCTCCACTACTTCACATGATTTTTTGAGCTCTTGCACTTACTTTTTATTATCTTCAACAAGCTTGTTATTTTCTTCTTTCAATCCTACAAGACTCAAATTCAAAGCATTATTTTGTTCTTGCAAGATATCATTAGCTTCTTTTAATTTATTAGAAAAAAATTCATGCACCTCAAGTTGTCCATTTAATTTTTATATTTTTGTATTTAAACTATTATTCTCTTCTATGGCTCTAAGACACTTACATAATAATTCTTTAGAACTTTTAACATTATATTTAGAGAGAAAAGAAGATTCAAGTTCCTCATCATCTAAGCTATAATCCTCAAAAGAATGATCCATAATAAAAATCTGTAGGATTAACACTAAGTGTATCTAGTGTTGACTCTGATACTAATTGAAATTTTATAAAATACGGACCTCATTAACCTAGAGAATGAGTGAATAGGTTATTTTTAATTTTTATCAATTTATAATTTAATAACCAAAATAAAGCGACTAAGCATGCAATCGTGTGTAAAAATAAATTGCAGAAATAAAAGAAAAACACACGATATTTTTAGGTGGAAACAACCTAGACCACAACCATGACCTAAGAGGAAAACCACCAGTCCACCAAACCACCTAACTTTCCACTATGAAAATCAAATGTTCAAGTACAAACTCAGTCTTATACTACCCTTCCTAGGATACTGCCATAATGTACTTTACTTACAAGCCACTGTTCTGTTTTCATAGTTTCCAATATTAGTGTGAGTGGTTTCCAGACCAATGTTCCAATAACCTTCTCGTCAATCAGATACGTTCCAGAATTAACTGCAAAAAGGTTAGCATAAAAAACACAAGTATCCATGTGTGTTATAGAACGGATTTAATAATGAATAACCTTAACTAGATGATTCAAAACATATGTCACTTAAATCAAATCAACTAGTAAATCCTAGAGTAAAAATATCAAGCACAAGTTCAATAAAAATAGCTTCTTTAAAGATTAATAATCAAATTAAATAACTATGATATGACAAAAATAATTATTTGATCTAACAATTTAAAAACAAAAATAAAGAAGAAGCCATAAGAACATATTATCAAAATATCATAAAATAATTAGGCTTATTAATGAATCAAACATAACCACCAATATTTGATAGATTAACTAAATAAAGAAGCCTAAAGAATTATGAAATTATATTTGTAAAACAAGAGAGAGAAATTAAGAAGATTAGAAGAATGCTCTTGTGTGGTTAATTGAAACAATAAGCAATGAGTTTTATTTATAGGAAAAATTAAAACTCTTAATCCTATGTAATTGATAAATATTTCTTCTATTACAAGTAGGATTAGTAATTCTCATTGATTAAGATAACTCACATTTAAAATAGATTTATTTTAAAATAGATTTTATGCTATCTTTCATGGTAAAGATTTCAGTTATAATTTAAAGTATATCTTATCTAATATCTTTTAAAATAGATTTTATGCTATCTTTTATGCTAAAGATTTCAACTATAATTTAGAGTATATCTTATCTAATATCTTTTAAAAATAGATTTTATGTTATCTTTTATGATAAGGATTTCAAATATAATTTAAAGTATACCTTATCTAATATCTTTTAGCATATTTTATTTTAGAGTATATCTTATCTAATATCTTTTAGCATATTTTATTTTAGAGTATATCTTATCTAACATCTTTTAGCATATCTTATTCCATATTTTAGCACTAAAAATAATTTCAGATTTTAAGCATGTGCTATTTAATGCATAAATGTAATCCTATGTGTTGTAGTTATCAAAGATATACCTGAAGTACAATTATCTATAACTCGAGCATTTGTTTGGATTTTCTTAATAGACTTAATAGCAGGCCTAAAAAAATTTACTAATAAATATTTTGTCTACAAAAATAGCCAACACTCATAGTGCTTACAACTATATCCAACAAACTTTTCATCATTAGAAACTGAATAGAACAAGCCAAAGTCAATTGTACCTTTTAAATAGCAAATAGCAAATAATTCTCTTTGCGACTTTAAAATAGGTATTTGTTGGAGATTCCATGTGATGACTAACCAATCCAACTACGTGAAGAATATTGGGGCTTGTGCAAGTTAGATAGCGTAGACTTCCCATCAAAATATTGAAGAATGTTGGATCTACACTTTAGCAATCTTCATGTTTGGACATCTTGATTCCATATTCCGTTGGTGTGCTTATCGGCCTACAATTCTCCATCTTGAACTTCTTCAAGATCTCCTTTGCATAGCTTTCCTATGAAATGGAAACTCCATCCTTTTGTTGCTTAACTTCAATGCCAAGGTAGTATGCCATGAGCCCCATGTATGTCATATCAACTTACTTCGTCATCACTTCCTTGAATTCATTGAACATGCTTGGGTTACTTCCAGTGAAGATCAAATCATCCACGTAGAGGCACACTATCAAAATATCTCCATCTTTGATCTTGATATATAGAGCATGCTCGTTGGGAAATTTTTTGAAGCCATTCTCTTGAAAGTACTTATTGATTCAACTATTCCATGCCCTTGGTGCTTTTTTTAACCTGTAAAGAACCTTCTCTAACTTCAATACCTTGTCTTTGTGGCCTTTGACTTCGTAGCTTGATGGTTACTGAATGTAGACTTCCTCTTTAAGAACTCTATTTAGGAAGACAGATTTTGCATCCATTTGTTGTATCTTCCACTTGTTTTGAGCTTCCAAAGAAATGATTAGTCTAATAGTCTCCAATTAAGCAACAGAAGAAAATACCTCACCATAATCAATTCCAGCCTTTTGAATAAAGCTTTTAGCAGCTAGTCTCTCCTTATGCCTTTCAATCTATCCTTTAGTGTTTTGCTTTGTTTTGTACACCCATTTGACACCTATCACCTTATGTCTCTTAGGAAGTGAGATGAGTTCCTATGTGCATTCTTCTCGATGGCCTTGATTTCTTCATCCATTGCATCTCTCCATGTCTTCTCTTGTACTATTTCTTGAAAGCTCACTGGTTTACAATCGGTAAACAGAAAAATAATGTAAGGTTACCTTGTCGTTTGGTTACCTCATAGAGATCTCTAAGCCTTTATGTGCATGACACAACTCTTTCATCTTGACTTCCACTTGATGATGATGAAGGTGATGAGTCTCCTTGAGTGGTTGATGTTGGTGAATTGAGTGGAGTTTCAAGTTCTTATTAAGGTTCACCTAGTTCCTTCCTCATTGTCTGCTCATCTTCTTCAAACTAAGGAAAGAAATTGAATTCATCTACATGAGAGTTAAAATATCATTCTCCTTCTTCGTTGAAACCACATCTCGACTAATCATAATCTTTTTATTAGCTTGTAGCCTTTCGAATTAGAATCATAGTCGATGAATATAAAACTCTCACTTTTATCATCAAGCTTTGTTCTTTTCTTGTTTGGAATATGAACATGAGCTATACTTTCAAAGATTCTCAGATGGGAAATGCCAAGCTTTCTTCCACTCCATGCCTCTTGTGGTGTCTTTCCCTATACACTTCTTGTTGGAGATTGGTTTGACAAGTAGACTACACACGTCACTACTTCTACCCAATATTCCTTGGGTAGTTTCATTCTTTTGAGCATGCTTTGTGCCATGTCGAGGATTGTTATGTTCTTTCTTTCTACCACACAATTTTTCTGGGGGATCTAGGAACTATCATTGGTCAACGAATTCCATTTGCTTCACAGAACTCTTGAAACTCCTTGGATGTAAATTCTCCACCTCGATCAGATCTCATGGCTTTGATTTTTTTATCGTTTTCTCTCTCCAATATAGCTTTGAACTTCTTGAAGACTTCAAAAAATTCTTACTTCTGTTACATGAAATATACCCAAGTTTTTTCTTGAAAAATCATCAATGAAGAGAAGAAAATAGTTGATCGGACCACACATATTGGTATGGATGAGCTTGAGTGGCTTCTTGATTCTTGAATCTGAATCCTTTGGAAAGCTTTTCCTGAATTACTTCCCAACTAGACACCCTTCAAAAATCTAGTCAGAATGGTTGACACGAGGTAGTCCTCTCACCATCTCCTTCTTAGATAGCAACTCTAGACCTCCAAAATTGAGATGCTCAAATCGAAGATGCCAAAAACTTTCAAGCACTTTGCATCATCATTTTATATGTTTATCAAGAAGATTCTATTTTTTGACATCAGTATTTTAGCAATGAAGTTATTCTTATCATCTTTTATAGAAAGAGTATAATCCTTCATATATATATCATAACCTTTCTCTAACATTTGTCCTAAACTCAAGATGTTACTTTTCACATTGGGCACATAGTAGACATTGGAAATAAAATGATGTCTCCCATCTTTTCAAATGGATAAGGATGTTACCTCTCCCTTTCACTACTATTGTGGAATCATCTCCAAATGAAACATTTCCACTTACTAACTTGTCTAGCTTTACAAACATGTCTTTGCTTCCACACATATGATTGTTTGTACCACTGTCAAGATACCAGGAATTTTCTTGGCCACTATCAGTTTCCTTTCATGCTAGAAGAAGAGTTTCTTTGCCATATGCCTTCTCCTCAATTTTGTTGTTGGGAGCTCTACATTCTAAAGCATAATACCCAAAATTCTAACAATTATAGCATCTAACTTGAGATTTTCCATACCTCGAGTTCGGATTGATTCTTCCACCGCCTCATGTTAAGCTTTCTCCTTTCTTATAGTTGTTGTCGGAATTGTTGTTATAATTCCAACCTCATCCACAATCGTGACTTCCACTTCGTCCACGAACTCTACCTCTACATTAGCCATGTTAGTTTCTATCATTACCTTGCCTTTCATGTATATCCTTGAGTTGCATCTTGACGAGTTGCTCAGTAAACCATAGATTTTTCTTATGCTTCCCTTCGTATGCTTGCAATGATCCTTGGAGTTGCTCGATCATCATTTCTTCCAAGTCTTTAGTTTCTTTAATCGTTATGATGATGTGCTCAAATTTGGGATCGAACGAATGAAGTATCTTCTCTATTATCCTCAAATCTTCTAAATTTTCATTGTTTCTTTTTAATTGATTAGAAACAGTTACTAATCTTGAGAAAAAACTGAAATAGACTCGGATACTTTCATGTGTACGGATTCAAATTCACCTCTTAATGTTTGGAGATAAAGCTTCTTCACCTTTTGACTCCTTTGTAAGAGGTTTACAGATTCTCCCATGCTTCCTTGGCATAGCTTGCACTCGAAATCTTTTCAAAGTCATCATCATCTAATGCTTGGTAGATGAGGTAAAGAGCCTTCTTGTCTCTCTTACTTGAATCCTTCAAAGTTGTCTTTTGATCTGGTGTAAGACCAACAAGAGCAACATCATCCATAGGCTCGTTATGGTCTTTCTTTATAATATCCCACACATCTTGTGATCCAAGAAGTGCCTTCATTTTGATACTCCAATTTTTGTAGTTGTTGTTGTTGAGTTTCGTGACTTGGAATGGTGCAATACCATTTTTTATATCACTCAATATGATGAGAATTTGCAAAATCTGATCGCACGGATGAATTTGGAACGCCGAAAAACCTTGGAAGGAACTCTGAAAAAATTTCAATTTTTTTGGTCAAAGTCAACGGTCAACGACTCGGTCAACTGGCTTGGTTGCTTGGTCAATGGCTCTAACTCGGTTGACTCGGATCAACTTAATGAGTCAACTTGGTTCATGGTAGCACTCTTCCGATGGCGTGTATGACCTTCCAATAGGAGCGATTTTAGCAGCGTCGGATTCCTCTCGTCAAGACCTTTGATTTGATATGTAATATTGTATGCTTTCCAACTTGGCTCTGATTCGACTTTGTTGGAAATGAAGTAGTCAAAAAAATAACTTTTATTCAAACTCAATGAAATATTGCAAAAGCACTAGAGTACTCTTACTCATAATACAAGATACTACAACTAACTCTTATTTAGACTTTGCTTCTTCACTCACTTAGAATCTCTTAATTTTTCTTGATGCCTAAACTAAAATGGGGAGGGTTATTTATACTACTTAAGAACAATCCTACACCATACAAATAAACTAATCCAATATTACAATAACCCTACACCTCATTCTTCTCCATCCTTCTAATAATATTTTAAGTTACCAAATGATTCATATGTACAATTACCACACCTTAGAAGATTCTAGGTAGAAAGTTTGTAGTTTTGGACCTTAATTTGTGGACTTGGGCTCCAATTTGATTGGGTTTGGGTTTGGGCTTGGGCTTGGGCTCTCATAATGAATTAAGTTTATTATCCAACATTTGTCTTGGTCTTAATGTCCTTTAGATTTGTCTAAAAATTCGATTAAAATATTTCACTTATGCCACAGCATTACAGTGAGTTACTTGGCACTAAATGTGTTATTATGAATACCCATTCAATTTTTTCTTTATCAAAATAGGTGGCTAATAATAATTTAAAATTTGAATACATTATAACTTTAATCATGAAGGAACTTACTCATGTACAAAAACTTGATAATTAACTTTTATAAAATTTATTATAAGTTTACAAGTGTACCAATTACTTGTAAAAAGCGATAAGTATACTTCAAAAGTCAGTCTACATGGTTTTAAACAATTTAAAAAAAATTAAAAACAAACACGAAAAGTAAATCTAAACATTCTGTCACAATATTTTGGTTTTTAAAAATATGAATCTAATGATAAAAGAATAAAGGGATAAATGATAGATTAGCTCACACAAATTACAAGTAGATATGTAATTTATAAATCAATGGAGAATTAATGAAAATTTAGCTAGTTGATTATGCTTGGTATATTTAATTAGTTTAATGTAATATAAATTCAAATTATTGATTCTCTCTTATACATATAAATAATGTGTTTGGTTTGTTTATTCTTCATTATTAATAAAATTACTTAATACCTTTGGTTGTGTCGTTAGTTAATTTAATTAAATTATACTTGTTATTTAAGAAATTAATAAACCATCTAAATCGATATTTTCGATCGAGTTATCAATTTAAACTTCTTTCAAGATGTCTAAATTAGATCTAAATTGATGTATTTGAAACCTAATTTTGATATTTTAAATATGTTATGAAAAATATTTCATCGCTATATTTCTCAATAATAAACTTTGTAAATATCTTGAAATAGAAAATAATATATTTTTAATAATAATTAAAAATATTCGCCTAAATAATGTACACAAACATATCAACATAACTAAAATCACACCATCACAATCAACCAAATATGTCAGTAAATCATTTTTTACAAATTTAAAAATATAATATTGTTTATTGAAAATAAATAAGAATCTACATTATATTAATACCTAAAAAATAGATAGATGGATAGTCATGTTCCATAGAAGAGATATTATCTTCATAATATTCCTTAAATTACAACAATGATTTTACGTGACTTGATCTGAAAAATCTTCTTTTTACTGTCTCTTATTTATGATCTCCTGTCTAAATTGTATATTAACTAAACATAAAAACTAAGAAAAGTAAAATGAAGCTATGATGGCATAACCAGGAAAACAAAACTAAAAAGTGTACGTCTTTATATATAAAACATAAACATAAAAGTTCTTATTTATAATTAAGGTTGGAAATTGAAGGCTTGAATAAGAAAAATCATCGTACTTGTGACCCACTTTTATCCACGTAATGGCCAACAATACGTAGTGGTTTGCCAATTTTCAAAAAGAAAGGATCGTGTTGCAACCCAAAATTTCTCCACCATGACTCAACACAAACTACATAAAATTGATTTTGAATAGCGAGAAGTGTGCCATGGCCCATTGTAGTCCATGCCACAGGCCACGATGCTTTTCTTACATCACCTCTTACAAACTCGATGGATCACATGTAAGCCTTATATGTATTGTGATGAGTGCCAGAAAATAACTAAATATTACGTCATTTTTTTATACTTTAATGTCAAAAATAAATTTATATTTATATAATTTTATCATTATTTTAGTAAATTTATGTTTTCGAAATCACATATATATTTTGTTATTTTTCATATATTTTTGGCTTCAAAATGATTCAATTGATAAACACTTGAAGAATTGTACGCGTACTAAATTATAACCAAAAGGAGCAAAAAATAACATATGTAAGCCTTATATATCTACCAACTAAGATGTAAAAGGATGAAACAAAAAAAGAAAATAAAAAATGCAATTTAATGTAGGTCACGGTGGTGTTTAATGTATGTCGCAACACGAGTGTATCATATTGTAATTTAAATGCATAATGAATCAACACATGCCATGATGGTGGAATAAGTGTACCCGATGTGCAACCTCATGATCCATTTTTCTCTTCTTTTTTCAACGTTTTTCCAACTATAAAAAGCCTACTTTAGTTATAGACACACAATTGGTAGTTGAGTTTTTAGCTTAGTTCTTTAGCGTTTAGGAATTTTTCTTTCAAAGTTCTTCTCTCAAGATATTATTTTGAGGGAGAGACAAATTTTATTTTTATTTTTAGTTTACAAACAATTTAAATTAGAATATCGCAAATAAGACTTAGTAATAAACAGATTTTTCAGATAATAGATTACTGTAAAAGTTATTTGTAAAAATATATTTGAGGTATTTAATTTAATTGTATTCAACTTAAGATTTAATTTTACATATTATTTTAAATGTTATTTTTATATATATTTGGTTATTTGTTAAATTGAGCATATTTGACTGATTGTGATTAAGAGATTTTAGTTATGTTGATATATTTGTGTAAATTATTTAGGTGAATATTTTTAATATTTATTAAACACATTATTTTATATTTAAGAATTTTACAAAGTTTATTATTAAAAATATATTTACAATATATCTTTAATAATAGATTTAAAATATGGAATTTTGGTTTTAGAAAAATGAATCTAGATCTAATTTAGAATTATATTCTATATTAAGGTTTTATAAGATTTATTATTAAAAAATTTATTAACGACATATTTTTTTGTAATAAATTTAATTAATAATGGTTAAATAGTTTGTTAATTTTTTTATAAAATAAGCATAATTTAATTAAATTAATTGATAGACCCGACCGAAGATTGAGTGATTTAATTAATAATGAATAGTAGACATAGCCGAATGAGCTATTTATATATATAAATAAAAGAATCAATATATTTAAATTTAAATTTTATTAACTTAATTAATTCTACCCAACATAGTGAACATGTTAAACATTTCATTAATTCTCCATTGGTTAATTAATTGCATGTTTATCTGTAATTTGTGTAAACTAATATATCTTTTATTTTTTATTATTTTATGTTATTAGTTTAATTATTTTCAAATTCAAACTTTGTGGTAAAATATTTAAGTTTATTTTTTTGTTTTTAAGAATTTTGTCAAATTATTTAAAATCATGTAATTCCTTTTAGACTGATCTTGGAAGTATACTTATTATATTTTACAAATGATTCGTATACTTAGAGCTATTTTAAAATATAAAATTTGTGCATAATATTGTTCTTTTATTCTTTCAAGTTGCAAATGAGTGCTTCAGTCATAATTATTCAAGTGTTATCAATTTGAAGCTAAAACTACTTGAAAAATAATAAAAAATACTCGTGCTTTTAAACATATAGATTTGCATAAATAATGATAAAATCATGTATATTCAAATCTATTTATTACATTAAAGTGCAAAGAAATCCCAAAATATTAGTACTTTTCAGCCACTCTTCACTTACACCGATGGTGAAATTGATAAAATGCAAAATAAGTTGATGGAGTTCACAAATTGATTATGATAGTAATAGCTAGCTAGGTTGAAAATCTATGAACTCTTAATCACTTTTTTGTTTGATTGAATCACATAGATACAATTTAACTAGTATTGTTATTGGCAAACTTTAAGCATGTATTTAATATTTTGGAACTTTATTTACCTAGTATGGTTTATTATGTTTTGGTACATAAAATCTCAAATATAATTACACTCTTAATTTTAATATATTATTAACTTTTAATATTATAATTGATAAATTTATTAAAATTTATATTGAAAAAATAAGTATTTAAATTTATTGAATGTAGGAAAAATAGTAGAATTTGGTTAATTGAGATGTATATAGTCACGATTTTAGGGTAAATCGAGACCAAATATGAAGATAAAATGTCATAATTTTAGTATAACTGAGGTCAAATATGAAGATGAAAAGTAGTGATTTTTATATAATTGAGACCAAATATGAAGATAAAAAGGTCATAGTTTTTGTATAACTGATATCAAATATAAAGAAGAAAGACCACGATTTTTTGTGTAACTGAGACTAAATATGAAGATAAGGTCACGATTTAACATTATAACTATAATCGTAAACATATAATAAGTCATTATCTTTCATAAGACTATAATTAAATGTTATGTGTATGGTCACGTTTAAAAAGTCGTGACCATATGTAAGAGTCTATAGTCTCTCCCACTTAGGTCTCTGTTTTTATAACCGTTACCATAAATCTAGGACTATAGTTAAAAACTGTGACTATATATCAATATTATATTAGTAATAATTATGAATTATTTAGTTATCTTTGTATATGTGTTAAATATTATATCTAAGTAAATAATTCATTGTAATTATGGGTAATTTCAAGTTCTAAATTATGATTTAATATGAATTATGTTATGATTTGAATATAATTTTAATTATGAATTTCTTGATGTGATTGATTTCATGTTTGAATGTCAAAACATGCTAACTTGAATTGGGTGTACAACTAGATCGATGTTTAGTTTTATTTATTGCTAGATTATGAAGTTAATACAAAATTGCTAATTTTTATTATAATTGAAATTAAGTGCTTAGAAATTATTGATGACAATTTTGTCTAATTTATTTATTACTTTTTTGTATTATAATGCAACAAATGAATTATATCTAGTAGTTACAATTCTATATTGTTCATGAGTGAGGTTGATTAATAATCGAGTTGTTCGTCAATTACAAATTAAGAAAAAATAGAGAATTTTAAGCAAATTTAAACTCCTAAAATTAAATTGAGAAAAATAAAAAAAGATCTTAAAATTGTAATATATTTAAGATTTGGAAATTGAATAAATTATAAGATAGATCAATTTAATTGTAATCTAGTGGTACGAAAAATTTCATAATCTCATGTTTCTCTTATTAATTTGAAAAATTTATACTTGTGTTATGTTCTTATTTTTTGTATGTTATTTTATTTTTCTATTAAAAATTCAAAAACCCACCATTTGTTTTTTTTTGGTGATATTTCAAGATTTTATTTTAAACTAATAATTAATAATTGAATTTTTTAAATCCTTTTTATGGATAATGACACTTACTTGCAAAATTATATTACAATGATACAATTTTTATAAAATAAGAAGTAATATTAAATATTTAATAGTTTAACTAAGACCCACAAGCTCCTCACAAATTAGGATATATTCATAGCAAATTATATTTTCAATTTGTTTTTGCAAAAATTACTACAAAAATAATATATTTATAACAAATTTACTACAAAATAATAATATTCGTAGCAAATTTGCTAATAATTTATAACATTCGTAGTAAATTTGCTACGAAATTAAGATATTCATGGAAAATGTGTTACAAAATTAGGAAAATCTTAGCAATTTATATTTTCAAATTCTTTGCAAAAGTTACTACAAAACTGTGGCTGTTTAAAGATGGGCATATGAGAATTAATTCATTTTTTATCCCTTAATCAAGTGCTTCCACATAATTCAATGTTTACTATGTCAATAGGATCATTTAGATAAATGTAACATCAAGTATCCAATTATATTCTAATTACAAATAGATTGGACGGGGTGAATAGAGCAGTAATTGTTGAAAACCAACACCAACATAATAATTAAAGATGTAAAGAAATAAACGAAGTGGTTGAAGGATGAATAAATAGGGTGGTTGAAGGATGAATAAATAGGGTGGTTGAAGGTTGTAGAAAAGAGAAATGTGTAGATGATATTTGTGTGGCTAGGATTATTTCTTAATTTTATATTTGTGTGGTGTAGATTGCATGGTGAGGACTATAAATAACCTACCTTGCATTTGGTTTATTCATTCCATAAAAAACAAATAAGTCTTTGTATTATTAGTTTGAGTGTGAGTTGAGAGCTTTCTCTTTGAGTGTTTGTATTTCTCTTCAATTTGTGAGTTGTCTTTGAAAAGTGTTATAGTGGGTATAATACAAGTAGTTTATTTACTTGTTTAGATCTAATATTAGTAAATTTAGAGTTGTGTATTCTAAATATTATTCAACAATTGAGTCATGAGGAGTTTGGTACTCTGCAAGTTTATTAGTCAAGCTTGTTCGGTATAGTCGAAATCTTACCGACACGATGGGTGATCTTCAAGTAGTTGGAGGAATCAAGAAGCTTAACAACAAAAACTATAACACATGGGCAACATGTATGAAGTCTTAGCTACAAGGTCAAGACTTGTGGGAGGTTGTTGGTGGTGATGAAGTTACACAACCAATAGTGGAAGATGCAAACAACATCTTGTGTAAGTGGAAAATTAAAACAGGTAAAGCGATGTTTGCTTTGAAGACCACAATTGAAGAAGAAATGTTGGAGCACATTCGGGATGCAAAAACACCAAAGGAAGCATGAGACACTCTTGTTATACTTTTTTCAAAGAAGAATGATACAAGATTGCAACTTCTGGAGAACGAGTAGCTATCGATGGCGCAACGTGACATGACGATTTCCCAATATTTTCACAAGGTAAAGTCGTTATACCATGAAATTTTAGAGTTAGATTCGAAAGCTCCTATTGGGGAAATGAGGATAATGAGAATAATTATTCATGATTTGAGACCCGAATATCGAGAGTTTGTTACCGCTTTACAAGGATGGCCGACACAACCATCTCTTGTTGAGTTTGAGAATTTGTTGGCCGGTCAAGAAGTTATGGCTAACCAAATGGGAGGAGTCTCACTGAAGGATGAAGAAGAAGCGCTCTACAATATAAAAAGTAGAGGCACTTTCAAGCAGTACAATGGAAATGGATATAAAAATGATGGCGACAAAGGAAAAATTCCTCAAGGAAAATGAGGCTTTCATCTTGGGGGAGTTTGGAAGAACTGTAATAACAATAGAAAATTTGACGGTGAATGTTACAACTGTGGGAAGATGGGTCACATGGAAAAATATTGTTGGAGTAAGAAAAAGGCTATCGAAAGTAATATAGCTACTTCCAGTTCTAAGGAGCATAACGAAGATGGTTGGGATGCCGAAGCATTATTCACTACAGAGGAAGAAGAATTAGCTCTTACGGTGACAACATCAAAACAGATTAACTATAAGAATGATTGGATCATAGATTCGGGCTGCTCAAATCACATGACATGTGATAAATAGAAGTTGGAAAGCATATCTAAGTACAAGGGAGGTCGTTAGTGGTGATAGCTGACAACTCAAGGTTACCGATAGCCCACATCGATAAGATGATAGTTACGCCTCGATATATGATAGGGCAGAACCGGGATCGCTGATCCTACGGATACTTTGGTTTTATGTATTTATAAAACTCTCACAAGTGCACAAATCATTTCACAGAAAATGATAAGTATACTCCAAGGTCGATCTAAGGAAGGAATGTATGTGGTTTTTAATTTATTATTCAAACTTTTAAAAATGAAATTAAATCCTAAACATCCTGTCACAATATTTTGGGGTTTTGTGTTTTTAATCTAAAAATAAAAATAAACATAGATACAGATTCAATAAACATTTATGCAAATTTTATCTTTTATAATAGTGGAGTATTAATGGATATAATAACTAAGTAATTATGCTTGCTCATATTATTTAGGTTATTAAAGATATGAATTGATATTTATTGATTCTCTCTTTTTATATTAATACCACCTTTGGTGGGGTTAGATATTCTTTGTTAACTAAACAAATCAATTAACACCTATGGGTGGGGTTGATAACTAATTTGGTTAATTAAATTAATTCCTTTTGTCTAAGAGATTGAAAATGAACCATTTAAATGCCACTTTTGGTGGGGTTAGACAGTTTAAACTTTATTCAAGGTGTCCAAATTAAACCTAAGAATTTAATTATCCGAGTACTAACTTTCAAGTTTTAAAACCACTACTGAAAACATGTTGTCAATACATTTTCAGATAATAATTCTTATAAAAACTTTTGAAATAGAGCTTCACTCTAACTACCGGGCAATTGTACCAACAAATAAAAGAGTACTACTCTAAATAAGACGGGATAACTAAACCTTAAAATCTAATTTCCAGATTTAAGTTTGTGATGAAAAATAATATATTTCTCTCTAACATTCTTAATATAAAATCTTAAATAAAAATAAAATCAATTCATTTTAGATATTTTTACCTATTTAATATTTCGCAAGCATAACAACGTTATTATTATATCATGTTTACAAATAGCCTGTAAAGTTAAATTTAATCACAGACAAATTAAATATAACATGTAAGAATAAAGCATAAAAAATAACTATAAATAAAATAAAATCCTTACAGTACTTTGATGCTATTCTCGTTGCTGGAAAACCTCCAAACGGAATTTGCACTCCAATTTATTGAATCAAAAAGAAAATAAATTACAAAAACATAGCTAGTTCTTCTCAAAAAGAAAAGAACTCTAAAACTAAGAAAAACTAACTAAAAACTAAGAAAAACTAAAAAAACTAAAAACTAAGAAATGGAGAGAAAGAAAGAGGAGAGAAGTGTGTTTTGAGGTATGTTTAGAAGTGAAGAGAAAGGCGCATTTATAGGTGAGGATGGAGAGAAAAAGTGGGTGAAAAAATGTTAAAAAATAGTAGAAATGTGGAGTGGTGATTGCTGACGTCAGCGTGACGTGGGGCGGCTGCGTGCGAAAATGGGGCGAGATGGCAGCGGCACGCACAAACATGCACGGAAGGCAAGAGCAGTGCGCACGGAACTAGAGCAAGGCGCGCACGGGAGTGGGGAGCTGCGCGCATGGTGTGGGCGTGCTGTGCACGGCGTTTTCCTCCTTTTTGACTCATTTTGTCCAATTGTTTTCATATTTATTGACATTTTCTCATTTATTTATTAATATATTTGTGATGTATTGCTTCTAGTATTCCTCTTTGAGTCTTTAAGTTACGTTTTTAAGCGAAAATACCTGAAAAACAATAAAAATACCCGTGATTCTGAAAAAGATAAATTTATATAAATATATGATAAAACATATAAATATATATATTTTTAATCAATTAATGTGCATAAAATCATGGTAATTTTAGTGCTTTTTGAGCACTCATCAATATAGTACTAACAAAGTACCACTTCAAGATGTTTATCATATCCCAAGAATGAAGAAAAGTTTTCTATCTGTGGCTCAATTAACATCATCAGGCCACTATGTCTTATTCGGTCTCCGAGATGTAAAGGTGTATCGTGATCTCAAAATCTCATAAACACCGACAATGGAGGGGCAACGATTGGAATCAGTCTATGTAATGTCAGCAAAATCTACATATGTAGACAAGACAAGAAGAAATGAGACATTAGATCTCTGGTATATGCGGTTAGGTCACGTTAGCTATTCCAAGCTAAGTGTGATGGTGAAGAAGTCGATGCTTAAAGGGCTTCCTTAACTAGACGTGTGAACAGACACAGTCTATGCAGGAAGTCAATATGGTAAAGCTTACTAATTTCCATATGAGGAATTGAAGTTTAAAGCAAAAGAACCATTGGAATTAATTCACTCTGATGTATTTGGTCTTGTTAAGCAACCATCAATTAACGGTATGCGATACATGGTGACATTCATTGACGACTTTTCAAGGTATGTGTGGGTTTTCTTTATGAAAGAAAAATCTGACATATTCTCAAAGTTTAAAGAGTTTAGAGAATCAATTGAAGGAGAAGTTGGAAAGAAGATTTGTTGCTTACGCACAGACAATGGCAAAGAATATAGCTCAATATGAGTTCTCTCAATACGTAAGGGCATGTCGAATACGTCATCAGTACACTTATGCCAACACGCCACAACAAAATGGTGTAGCAGAGAGAAAGAACCGAAATCTTGCAGAAATTTGTCAGAGTATGCTACATGAAAAGAATATACCTGGGAGGTTTTGGGCTGAAGTGATGAGGACTATAGCCTTTGTGATCAACATACTTTCTTAACCAAGGTTGGAATTTGTTTCACCCTTTGAAAAACTATGAAACATGAAACCTACAGTTAGCTACTTTTGAGTATTTGGTTGTGTATCTTATGTATTTGTTCCTGATCATTTACGGAGCAAATTTGACAAGAAATATGTTAGATGTATCTTTATGGGATATGACAGCCAGAGAAAAGGGTAGAAATGTTGTGATCCAATGAGTGGAAGATGCTACACTTCATGAGATGTGGTGTTCGATGAAGCATCTTCTTGGTGGTCCTCAAAGAAGGAAGCATTGCCAAACTCAAGAGAATTTAGAGATAAGCTGCAACAAAAGATGGGGGAACATACTATTCAATCCAACCAAGTTTAGATGAATCCAGAGATCCAGACGATGATTGTGCCGAACAAAAAGTAACTCAAAATCCTTGGCAAACTGGCATATATTAACAACTAAATGAAGAAGGTGGGCCTAGTGAAATGGAAGAATCAACTCCACAATCTCAACTCCGTAGGTCAACAACAACACGAAGGCCATAAATGAAGAAGCAATAGAGCCTGAGATGTTTGAAGAAGCATCACAGAATTCTCAATGGATGACAACTATGAAAGAAGAGATCGATGCACTTAAGCAAAATCAGACTTGGGACCTCGTGCCAAAGCCAAGAGATGTGAAACCCATATCCTGCAAGTGGTTGTACAAGATAAAATGCCATGTAGATGGGTCAATTGAGAGGCACAAGGCAAGATTGGTAGCTCGTGGTTTCTTTCAATAGTATGGACGAGACTATGATGAAACGTTTAGTCTAGTGACGAAACTTACAACTGTTTGAGTCCTACTTGCACTTGCAGCCAACAAAGATTGGAAGTTATGGCAGATGGATGTGAAAAATTCTTTTCTTTATGGAGAGCTGGATCAGGAGATCTACATGATCCAACCAATGGGTTTTCATAGCCAAGATCATCTTGAATATGTGTGTAAGCTGCGGAAAACACTCTATGGATTGAAACAAGCACCCAGGGCGTGGTATGGTAAGATTGCTAAATTTATAACACAAAGTGGGTATTTAGTAACACCTGCAGATTCCAGCTTGTTTGTCAAAGCCAATAAAGGAAAGCTAGCTATTATGCTAGTATATATGGATGACTTAATCATAACTGATGATGTTGAGGTAGAAATTCTTCGAACGAAGGAGAATTTATCAGTCCGTTTCCAAATGAAGGAACTTGGCCAGCTCAAGCACTTCCTTGGTTTAGAGGTTGATCACACACAAGAAGGAATATTTCTATGTCAGCGAAAATATTCCAAAGATTTGTTGAAGATGTTTGGAATGCTTGAATGCAAGCCGATTTTGACACTGATGGAACCAAAATCCAAATTGTGTACACGTGAAGGAAAAGATTTGGAAGATGCAACGATGTATCGAAAATTGATAGGTAGTCTGATCTACTTAACCTTAACTCAACCTGACATTTCTTATGTAGTTAGTGTAATGAGTCAGTACATGCAAAATCCAAAGAAGCCATATTTGGAAGCAGTTCGACAAATATTGAGATATATGAAGAGTACAATTGACTATGGTCTTTTCTACAAGAAATGTGGAGACTGCAAGTTATTTTGTTACTGCGATGCAGACTATATAGGAGATCATGACACCAGGAGATCAACAATTGGGTATATGTTTAAGTTGGGTTCTGGAACAATTTCTTGGTGTAGCAAGAGACAACCAACGGTATCATTATCAACCACTGAAGCTGAGTATCGAGCAGCGACAATGGTAGCTCAAGAGTGTACATGGTTGATGCAGCTAATGAATAATCTACATCAATCAGTAGATTATGCAGTACTGTTGTACTGTGACAATCATTTAATAATTTATTTGGCAGAGAATTCGGTCTTTCATGCAAGAACTAAACATGTTAAAGTACACTATCACTTTATCAGAGAAAAAGTTCTGTAAGAAGAAATTGAAATGAGGCAAATCAAAAAAGATGATCAAGTTGCAGACTTGTTCACAAAAAGCTTAAACGTTGGCAAGTTCGAAATGTTTTGCCGTCAGCTTGACACAGTAAAAATAGTGAGAGTTGGTGTTGAGGGGGAGTGTTGAAAATCAATATCAACATAATAATTAAATATGTAGAGAAATAAATAAAGTGGTTGAAGGAAATAGAGAAATAAATGAAGTGGTTGAAGGATGTAGAGAAATAAATAAAGTGGTTGAAAGATGTAGAGAAATAAATAGGGTGGTTGAAGGTTGTAGAAAAGAGAAGTGTGTAGATAATATTTGTATGGTTAGGATTATTTCTTAATTTTATATTTGTGTGGTGTAGATTGTATGATGATGACTATAAATAGGCTACATTGCATTTAGTTTATTCATTCTATAAAAAACAAATAAGTCCTTGTATTCTTAGTTTAAGTGTGAGTTGAGAGCTTTCTTTTTGAGTATTTGTATTTCTCTTTAATTTGTGAGTTGTTTTTAAAAGGTCTTATAATGAGTATAATACAAGTAGTTTGTTTACTTGTTTTGATCTAATATTAGTAAATTTAGAGTTATGTATTCTAAATTTTACTCAATAATAATTCCCAAAAAAAAAATAAATACTCACAAAGCCGTAGCGGAACATATTTCCATCATCTAATAAACCCAAAAATAACCAAAGATAGGCAACAAAGAATAGGGCCCCAGTTACAAAGAATTTCTGCAAAGAAGATAAAATTGAACGCGTAAAAATAGAAATAACCAGAATAAAATCTAATGCTACAAAAGGAACACAATTAATAATGAATATTCTCTAGAAATAGAAATTATATACCTTAAAAGCGTGATAAACTTATTGAAACCCAGAATAATCAGAGCAGTAATTGCCCATGGAGGAGGTAACAAGGTGTTGTTACGCTTGTTGGCTTACTGGAAGTAGAGAAAGTGAAACATAAGCAGAGGCTAGGGGGAGGCAGTGGCGTAGCCACTTGGTAGGCTGGACCGGTAAATATTTTGTTAAAAATAATTTACTAATTTATAATATATATAAATAATTGTTTTTTAATTATCAATAAAATTTAAAAATAATTCAAAAGTTATACGGAAAGTGGATTTAGTTTTATAAATTAAATATATTAATAATTTTATTTTAAATTGATACATTTTAATCGACTCATTTTTACATACGTGGACAAGGAAAAATTTTGATATTTAAATATTTTATACCAGATTTCTATTAATCATATTCATTTCAATTTAATTTGAATTTTTTCAAAAAAAAAATCCAAAATTCTTTTTGATAAGAAATAACTATAGCGTCCAAAATGTAAATGTAATTATTAAATTATATTAATTTTAAAATATGTGATTAATGTATTTAATTTGTGAAAGTAAACTCATGAAATTGTAATGCTCTCTATTTATTATTTAGGAAACAATTATAACTTCTTTTTTTGTAATGTTTGAGAATTATAAAGTAACTACTCTTATTTTATAACAAAATTATTATTTTTAATATAAAATGACTTGATATATTTTTATAATATTGATTTAATTATTCTTACATTACTCGTTTGAATGAATGAAATATATTTTTAAAAATATACTCATAAATAAGACTTGAACTCTAGAACTTCAATATAATTAAATACGTTTTATGTGATTGAGCTACACCTTTTTATCTTTAATTTTTAGATTTAATAATTAATATTTTGTACATTAAAATAAGCACGATCCAACCACGTTTAATTTTTTTTTGTTGTGCCACTAACTGGAGGGGTTGGTATGGTTGGTGTAGTTACAATTCTTGTACATGAAGAACAAGTTGGACTAGTGTCATTGTGTGGCTGGAGGTTGGGTTGGTATCGTTGGTGGTGGACATCCTAGTGGTCTTGGCCGATCGTGCATGACATATATTGTGTCGATGCTAGTGGCACTACTATAATACATATATATGGTTTCAAAAATTTGGCCTCGGCTTTTAAAAAAAACGAGGCCAAAACCTTATAACCTCGGTTTTTTAGACATATGTTATCTATTTTATCTTACATCAAACACCAAAATTTTCTATCATTTTTCCCCTCATTTCTTTTTCTTTTTCTCTTTTTTTTCATTCTCCCTTTTTTTTCCTTTTCCCCTCAACTCTCTTTCTCTCTCTCTCTCTCTCTCTCTCTCTTCATTCCCAGCTAATATTAATTACTACCATTTCTTTTTTCCCTTAACTCTCTCTCATTTTTCCTTTTTTTTCACTCTTCAACATTCGATTTCCAACCATCCCAGAACCTTAGCTCAACAAAAATGTCAAAGGGTCAATGAGCACACCCTTATCTATTGATCTTTGCAAGGACGATGAGGTTCAAGTGGTTCGAGACACATACAAGGGTAGTGATGGAAAGGTTGTTTATGTCTATCATTGCAAGTGGGTCATTCACATCGAGAAAATCACTCGTGGTTAAAGGGAAAACTAGCAACTGTCCTCAATGTTTTTGAGAATATGGAAGTGGTTCCTTCATTGTCAGTTTTAATGGCTCTAGCCATTGAGCCTAGCCATTGATGGTTGTGGTATCGGCGTCATCTCTTGATGCCAAGCTGATGGTTCTCGTAGTTGAGAAACTAGGAGAGGCTGGGCTTAAGCTTTTGAAAGGTTTCATCAATGTGGATTATTCATATAATTTGACTCCTAAGGAGTTGTGTACCAAGATCTCGCTCTATAATGCTATAGGTAATGGTTCTGGTTCTGGTTTTAGATTCCCTAAGGTCACATTTAAAAGTTTCAAAAGTTTTTTTTAATTAAAGCATGGAATCCACTTTAGGCTAATATTATTCTCGTTTAAATGTTTGGAGTTTTGTCTGATCTAGTTTTATCTTAGTTTTTGTTTCATTGATTTGACAATATTAGAATAGGGAAGAAATGTTGGTAAATAGTTCTACTCAGAGTTGTAACAAAGTTAGTAGACCTGACTCCTGATGTTTAAGAAGATCTTTACTGGGAGTGAAAGTCTATGTTTTTCTTGCTTTTACTCACGAGAAAATCTTTTTCATTGTCAAATATTTATGAAGATGAGTGAGATGCTAAGTTAATCAAATTTTTGTTTGTCTCAAGTTGTGATGGTGGGTATGAGCAAAGCTATAGCAACACAACAGTATGGAGCTCATATGTTGTTGTGTAGCTGCTTGAGCTCCCAACCACAACTTGGAACATATTTCAAAAGAATTAGAGCTCTTGTGTAATAGCAAACTTGGCATTGTTCTAATTTTTTTCTTTTTGCTAATGTTATTATAAATGTCATAGCTTTTCCTGTGAGTAGTTCTACTTTGCCCATTTGTAAATGTAAACTAAAATGTCTTACTGAATGCATGATATGGTCAATCCAGGTAAATGGCTAAGGAGAAAATATGTTGGTGTATCCTTTATTGGAAAGACACTTGCTATCATAAGGTTCGGAAAAGTTGGATTTGAAGTTGCTCGTCGAGTTTTGCCAAATTTTGAGTCTGGAGCTTGCAATTCACCACATTTTTCCATGCGTGAAGGTGCATTTTCTAATTAAATTTCAATTATAAACTTAGTTACCTTATAACTATTTAATTTTTAGATGCATTATTAAATATCAACTATCTTACTATATAATTATCTTAGTAAGAACTGTCATCAGACTCATCGCAACATGTTCGTTCTACTTTGGCTACAGTTATAATGGGAATGGCCCTTGTCTTAAGAAAGATATAGATGTTAAGTAATGCCTTTTGATTTACCGCTAAGATGTGCTTTTATGATAGAAGTTGCTACTGAAGTTCTGGTTTTTGTTATTTTTTTAAGAAAGTTATGTTTGACAAACCAATCAAGGTGCAGATATGGTGTGTACTTCAGTTACAAATGATGCATGGTCTCAGCTAACTGAGTATTAAATATGAACAAATTTTCCTCCTTCATTTCATTCATTAATTTGTTTGATAAAAGTGCAGGGCATGTAGAAAGAGTATTT
Source organism: Hippophae gyantsensis (assembly GCA_030763125.1). Classification (NCBI taxonomy): domain Eukaryota; kingdom Viridiplantae; phylum Streptophyta; class Magnoliopsida; order Rosales; family Elaeagnaceae; genus Hippophae; species Hippophae gyantsensis. The sequence goes on from CM061030.1 coordinate 33,388,348, forward strand.
GTAATACTAGACTTTTTTGCATCCATGATAGATGCCACAATTTCCACCTTGATATTATTTCCTTTATATTGATCTGTTGTGGGCTTGGGGCTATTAGTACCTATTTTGGAAAAAAATTTGTACTTTATTGATGTGTTGATTTCATCAATAGTAAGTCTTTGGATTTAGCTTGAATTCAATTTTTTATTTTAACAAAGTTGACATTGCATGCATTCTACTTCTCTTACTAATAGATTCAGTTTCAAATTCATCTGACTAATTGGTATAGCTTGGTTATCAAAATTGACAACTTTCACTTATATCATTTCATTGAGATTCTTGCTTAAATCTCATGGGAATTGTTTTTGGTGTTTTTTATTTCTTCAGTGATATTGATTACATTGATGTAGAACAAGTTTTGTCTTTAGGCATATTCATTCCAAGGTGCAATATTTTGAGGAATGTAATTGAATTAACTACATCATCTTCATATTTAATGTGGGTTTCTTGTGTTTGCATTAAGGGATCACTGACTCACTAGATATTGCAGTGAATAGGTTGCCTTGAAGATTATATTTATCTAGACAATGAGGTGCTTTTAAACAGTTCGATGTTTATCATTTTCACAAGTTTCATAACATTTTGGTTTAGATTATTACGGTCCCAACTTACTTTTGATGAATCTCATTTATGTATGTATAGTCTAGAAGCATTTTATTGTCATGTGCATCGAGTTGATATCTAATTGGCGACTGTTAATGTAGGATGCTATAATAGAGCTGCTACTTCCAATGTTTCTCAATTTGTAGAGTCTGTATCCCGACCTAATGGAAAAAGAACATTATGCATCATGTGTTGCATCAGTAAAGTTGTGCACATATTTAACTCATCCATATGAGTTATTGTCCAAAAAATTAAGCTGATTGTAATTGGGCCAACATTTCATTTATACTATTTTTCCTAAAATGTTTATTTTACTTTTTGTGCTTTTGCTATCTGAAAGATGATAAGTTATTCTTATAGGTTATTGGGATTGATCTATTGTCTCGATCCTTGTTACCTGCCATTGTTGGATAAACATTGGAGAGTTTGTCTTGCAATCATAGAGTATATACCTTTATTGGCGAGTCAGTTAGGTGTAGGATTTTTTGATGACAAGCTTGGTACGCTTTGCATGCAATGGTTGCAAGAAAAAGTTTGTCTGGTAGCATCTTAGATATGAACAATTGAAATGTATTTTTCCCTATTTTCCTGAAAGCCCTATTATGTCATTAACACCTGAAAGCCCTGTTTGGCTATCATCTGCTGCTCTACTTATTGTTGTTCTACCATATGGTCACACCTTTCATGGTCACTACTTGGATGTTATCAGCCTCATGACCATGCCAAAGATCCTTTATGCATCCCTTGTGCCATGGGCAAGAGTTAAACACCAAATGTGGTAATCTGTTTTGTGAATTCTGAATTTGATTTTGATCTCTAAATAGTTTCCAATAGTTAGAAAGGAGATGGAAAGACAAAAAATAAAATTAATGATTTTCCTAATAAATCTAATAAATTCTATAATTCAAATTTGTAACTGTATATATATCTGGAAAGGTATTGAAAATTGATCTATAAATCATAAACTCATACTTTATGCTTCAAGTCCCTCGTATTTTTAAGTCTATTATTATTCTTTTTTACATAATTTAAATAAGATTTTTCTTCCTTTGAAGCTCGCTACATTTCTAGGACAGAGAGCCTCCACCTAACATCTTTAAAGGCAGAATGTAGAGTTAGTATATTTACGAGAATCCCCCTCCCTTTCCCCCTTTTCTCTTCCTTTCAACAAAACATCTATCTATGTTATAAAGGTGTATTCAATCATTTAAGTAACCAATAGGCCAATTCTGAGTACACTTAGCAAAACTACCAACTAAATACCTATATTCAACATTTTATTGATTTGATTTCCTTGGTATATGTACTTGAAATTCTGATATATGTTTGACATCATATTAGTAGCATCAGGCACACCAATAACACCAGCACACTAGCGCACCAACCACCAGGCACAACAGCACCAGGCACCAGGTGCACCAACACACCAGCATACCAACGCACCAGGCACCAGGTGCACCAACGCACTAGATGCACCAGCGCCAGAACCAACGCATTAGCACACCAACCCTAGCACCAACCCAATGCAGTAGCACCAGCGCACCACCTCAGCGCAACATCGCCTATGGTATTTTTCTTTTCTTTACACTTCTGTTGAATTTGTTGTGGACTTAATTCTGTTGATTTGAAGTACATTTATAAATGTTTGTAATTAATAGTAAAATGTTAGTTTGTAATAGTAAGATTTTATTATGTTTTAGTGTATAACAAACTCTCAAATGTAATTATACTTTTAATTTTAATATAATATCATTTTTAATATTTTAATTAATAAATTTATTGTAATTTATATTGATTTTTAATTTATGTATACCCTATGACCTCGGTTATTGAAAGACTAAGGCCATAGACATATTCTATGACCTCGGTTATTGAAAGACTGAGGCCATAAACATATCTTATGGCTTCGATTATTGAAAAACCGAGGCTATATGACATGTTTATGGCCTCCGTTTTTTAAAAAATCTCATAGTACTATGACCTTGGTTATTGAAATACCGAGGCCATAGGACATGTTTATGGTCTCGGTTATTGAAAGACCGATGTCATAAGTACTAGTCTATAATCTCTCTCACTTAGGTCTCGGACATAGATCTATAATCACGGTTAAAATCGAGATCATATGTATGTTTTGTAGTAATATGATCAAGGGAGGGAGTTGGAATATCGTGGTTGAAGGAGGTAGTTAAAATATTGTGTGTTATGTTAATAGTCAAGACAAATGGGAGAAAAAAGAAAGAAAGTTGGTGTTAAAATGTGAGAATGTTTAGGGACAGTTTTAAACTATTTCAAAAGAGTTCAAAAAGTGACCTTTCAAGAACGGTTTCTTAAAACTTTTTTGTAAATTTTCTTGTTCAATAGTTTTCAAATCATCCTTTTAAGGATGGTTGAACATTTTTTTCATATTTAAAACTCTCTCAAAATTTATTTATTATTATAGTGTGTTTAACATAGTATGAATGATTACATTATAAATTTTACAAATATTTTATTTCTTACTCTAAGGTTTTACTAATTTTTTAATTTATTATCTTAAGTTTTTCCTAGCAAATTGAAACATTATGTTTTCGTTTTATAATTTGCGATTGATTTGGGGTGTAGGTTATTTTTTTCTAACGTAGGGAGAGCGGTTGCTCTTACGTACGATGTTTGTGATTTATTTTATCTATATATATTTAATATAAATATAAATTAAAATTAAAATATTTAATTAATATAAAATTTAATACATAAATTGATAAATTAGTTGGAAAAACTAAAAGTGGTATATAAAAAATAAAGTAAAATTTTAAATTGAACATAAAGTGTTAAGACAATGATAGAATTAACTTTTCATCCAATTTTTCCTTAAATGTAATGGAATAACACATATCATATATATATTTTTATGTTTCGATAATCATATCTAATGAAATAATTTTTAATTAAAAATTAATCAAATTTTTTAAATAACCTTGCAATCAAATTTAACTAAATTTTCATTATTTAATGTGTGAATTTAGATATTAAATAATAAAAATTTTGTTTAAGATTTATAGAAAATTTAGTTTAATTTTAAAAGAAGTTTTTTTAAAATTTTTTGAGTAATATTTTAATTAAATATTAATTTTTTACATATATAACTATCGAATATTTCATTATATTTAATAAAAATGGGATTATCAAGTATATTTTTCACAAACAAAATAACTTACATATTTTTTACATACAAAAATATTTAAAATACTTTTTCTAAACAAAAAAAACTAAACAATACATTTAACTTCAATAAAATGATTAGTTACACACTTCAACTTAATTTTACAGACGGTGAATAATTTATATTGTTTATGAGTTTCTCTAGAAAATAAAGTTAAAAACTGGGGAAAAAGAGTTGGTGAACCATGAGAATGTGGTATTATTTTTTTATTTTTATCTTTTTAGTATAATTAGACAAATTATATTACTTGCTTTCCTTTTAAGTATTAGAGGAATTGACTCCTTACTTTCCTTTTTAAGTATTAGAGGAATTTTCAGGTGTTTTATGTTATATAAGTCTAGCTTCAATTATCATAAATTCAAGTTTGAATTTCATTTTTATAATATTTTTTTTATTTAATAATAAAAAATGACTTTAGGGGCATTAGATAGTTATGTAATTTTTTTTAAAATATAATTATAGTAATCTTATATTTTATTAACTTCAATTATCGTAAATTTAAGTTTGAATTTCATTTTTATAATATTTTTTTATTTAATAATAAAAAAATGACTTTAGGGGTATTAGATAGTTATGTATTTCTTTTAATATAATTGTAGTTATCTTATATTTTATTAATTTAAAGTATTATATTATTGCATATTCAATATTGAATAAATGAATAATTTATGGCAGGTAAATTACGACGCCTGGTCTATCATTTATGAGTGAGATGTATAGTTGAGTGAATGCAGAGTCATAAGCTCATAGCATGACCCTTTTGACGTTTTATGAAAACAACTACTCTTTGAATTTTTTTTTTATTTTTGCCAACAAGACCGATCGAGCTTACATGAGCTTGTTCAAAATTTGGAGTTTAAACTTTAATTATTAGTGTGTGAATTTAAATTATTTAAAAATTTATTCTCAATTTTTTTTCCCTATTTTTCTAAAGAAAAATATCACTCATGCCTGTTTTTACCTCATTTATTTTGAACAATTCTAAATAACTCTATTAATATGCATTTACAAACTACACAATTTGGATTGGTGCCGTTGTGTGGCTGGAGGTTGGACTGGTGTCGTTGGTGCTGGACATCCTGGTGGTCAACATCATGGTCTTGGCCAACCGTGCGTGACCTATATTATTGTAGGCGTTAGTGGTCACAGGAGGCAGTTGGAATATCGTGGTTGAGGGAAGTAGTTGGAGTATTGTGTGTCCATGTTAATAGTTTAGTTAGGGTAAATGTGAGAAAAAAAAAGAAATTTTATCTATAAGAACCATATCTTACAAAAAAATATTTAATTTAAAAATAAGTAAATTATAATTTAATAAACAATTTATGGGTCAAATTATTCGTCTCTTTTTCTAATTTTTCATCTATTTTTTCTCTCTCTATTTTTTTCAATTCTCAGTCCCATTTTTTTTCTATCTCTCCTTATTTTTTAAAAGAAGACAAAAAAATATATTTATCCACCAACTTTTAATAAATAATAATTTATTTTTATTATAAATAAAAAATAATAAAAATAATTTATATTTATATAATAAAAAATATATAATTTTTTATAACAAATAAATTATAAAATTTTATTATGAAATAATTTAAAATAATTATAAAATTTTAAATTATTAAAAACTTTACTAAATAGTTACCTTTATAATTTTTAAATATAAATAAATTATATATTTATTAATATGAGATAAAAATTTAATTTTTATTACTATTTTGATTTATATTATAAAATATAGATATTATTTTTCATTATTTATTCTTTTTATTATTTCGATTATTATCTATAATCAAACAATTTTATAATAATTTTTAAAGTTATAAAAAACTAAAAATCATAATGTATTGTGATATTTAATTAATATCATAGGGTATTTATAAAAATTAAAAAATACATTACATTGTAATACATATCTTTAATATTATTATAATTTTAATTATTATTAAGACAAAAAATATTTATTAATAATAATTTTATTTAAGTATTAAAATATAATTAATTAGATATAATTTATATATTTTATTATATTAATAATAAAAATAATTATAATAATATTATATTAGATAATATTTTTACGTAAAATTTGCAATATAATATTATATGTTTGTATTGTATCTTGTAAAAAGTTGGATTGAGGGGTTTCACAATTTTTTTAATAATTTAATTATTTTTATGAATATTATTTTTTATATCAAAATTATAATTATTTATTAAATATAATTATAATTATATTTAATCATAATAATAATAATGTATTATATTATTTATGAATTATCAAAATGTTTAGTTTATCATTTTCAATATACGTATAAATTTATATTTATAAAATAAATTATTTTTTATTTTTTAAAATAAAATTTTAATATATGATATGATAAAAAAGATTTATGTATTTAAAATTAATTATATATTTATAAGATGTTAATATTTTTTTACATTTATAATAATTATATTTTGTAAAATAGGGTTGGTATATTTTTTTTTCCTTAAAATAGAATTGACTAAAAACATTTTCTTTTAAGTTTAAAGTTAAATTTTATCTATTTTTAAACTAAATTCCGCTTAAATATATTTTTAAACTATTATATAGGATATGTTTGTTACAACAAAATCCCACTAAAACAAAAAAGAAAGTTAGGTCTTTAAATGTGAGAAATTTTTAGGGACGATTCTTAACTATATCAAAAGAGTTTTAAAAAAGTTTAAAAAGTGACCTTTTAGGGATTGTTCTCTAAATGTTTTTCTTAAATTTTCGTCTTCAATCATTCTTAAATCACGCTTTTAAGGAGGATTAAAAAAATTTCATATTTAAAAATGTCCTAAAATTTATTTATTATTGTAGTGCGTTTAACCTGGTATGAATGATTACATTAAATTTTTTACAAATATTGTATGTCTTACTCTAAGTTTTTTACTTATTTTTTAATTTATTATCTTAAGTTTTTCCCAACAATTTGAAACATCATGTTTTCGTTTTATAATTTGCGATTGATTTAGGGTGTCAGCTATTTTTTTCCTAACGTGGGGTTGCTCTCACGTACAATGTTGGGATTTATTTTATCTATGTTTAATATAAATATAAATTAAAGTATTTAATTAATATAACATTAAATACATAAATTAATAAATTAGTCTTATAAAACATGAAGTAATAAATTAGTAGAAAAAACTTGAAATGATAAATAAAAAATAAATTAAAACTTTAAATTGAACGTTTTTTTATAAATTTTAGAAAAAAAAGGGTCATGAGTATCATTTTGATTAAGTCTTAAAAATTGTTTAGTAATAAATTAGTAGAAAAAACTTGAAATGATAAATAAAAAATAAATTAAAACTTTAAATTGAACGTTTTCTTTATAAATTTTAGAAAAAAGGGTCATGAGTATCATTTTTATTAAGTCTTAAAAATTATTTAATCCTTTTATTTAAAAAAATATGTTTTCAAATCTCTTTGTTACCGAAAAAAATATTAAACAATGATAAATTTAATTTTCTATTTATATTTTCGTTAAATATAATAGAACAATAAATTTTTCGAACAAATTTAATTAAATTTTTATTGTCTTAATGTGTGATTTGGATATTAAAAGTAAAAATTTTGTTTAATTTTAAAAGAATTTTTTTATAAAATTAGATGAATATTTTAATTAAATATATTTTTTACGTATATAACTATCGAAAAATATAAATATACATGTAATACATATATTATTTCATTATTTTTAGTTAAAAATAGGATAAAAATTTAATTTTGTTATTATTTGACACCTTTTTTACAATCAAAAGAATTTTAATGACACATTTTTTAAGAACAAAGAGATTTAAAATACTTTTTTATTAAATAAAGTCACTAATCAATATATTTAACTTCAACAAAATGATTAATTAGATACTTCACCTACCCTAAATTTTACATATCGTGAATATTTTATATTCTTTGTGACTTTCTCTAGAAAAACAAATTAAAAACTGGGGGAAAAAGAGTCGGTAAACATGGGAATGAGGTATTATTTATTTTTAATTTTTTAATATATATTTTTTACTAATCATATTACTTATTTTCCTTTTAAATATTTGAGTAATTGACTCCTTAATTACTTTTCTTTTCAAGCATTAGAGTAATTTGATGGTGTTCTATATGATTCTCAATTTCACATATCATCTTTATAATATTTTCTTTATTTTATAAAAGAAAAAGACTTAAAAAATGAAGAATAAACATATTATGTTAAAAAAATATTAGATAATTATTATTTTTTAATATAATTGTATTAATTTTATATTTTGTTAATTTAAAGTATTATATTATTACATATTCTATATTGAATAACAATGAATAATTTCTGGCAAATAAATTACAAAGCGGTCTATCATTTATGAGTGAGATGTATAGTTGAGTGAATGCAGAGTCATAGGCTGGCTCATAGCATGACCCTTTTGACATTTTATGAAAACAACTACTCTTTGATTTTATTTTATTTTTGCCAACAAAACCGATCGAGCTTACTTGAGCTTGAATAGTATGAAAAACACAATATAGAAAAGTTCATATACGAGAAAATGTAAAAAATCTATATATAATTAATTAAAATCTTAAAAAATAATTGACCAAAAAAATAAAAACATTTATTGTTTTAATTTCAGTTTTCAAAATTATTGAAATAAAAAAATACACTTGAATACATATTTAGTTTTATGTACATATTTTTTCATACGTAATTATCGAATTTAAATAACATGAAAAACACAATATATAAAAAAATTTTCAAAAAAATATAAAAAATCTATAATTAATTAAACTCTTAAAAAATAATTGACCAAAATAATAAAAAAAATTATACTGTTTAATTAATTAATTTCAATTTTAGAAATAGTTAATTAAAATGGAAAAATAACAATGGATAGCATCGATTGACGTGTTAGACTGACGCTACACACGTGGATAGCGTCGATTCTGCATGTCAACCGATGTTATCTACGTGTGTAGCGTCGGTTCAACACATCAATCGACGTTATCCACATGTATTTTTCCATTTCTTTTCTCTCTTCTCCATCAGAATATCATTTTTACGCGTAGTGACAACCCAAAAAAACTCAAAAACCGAGCTCACCTCCTCCACTCTTTTTCATTTTCTGGCCACCTCCGACCACCATTTCTAATGTCATTTAGTGGGTTATCTTCCTCTCCATATTATCTTTCAGATCCCCTATTTTTTTGAGCAAAATATTCAAATTTTTATATCCATTTTCTAACTTACAAAACACTCATTTTTTCTTCATTTCCTTCATTTAGTCACTTCATTTACTCTTGTAAGTATTTCTATTAATCCTACACACTTATTATTCAGTTTGCTTTATTTTTGTATAAATTTTTGATTTATGTATGTTTTGTATCATGCTTGTTATTATATGTTTGGCTGATTTTCTATGGAAATAATATCTAGATGTTGTGGGTTTGAGGGACTAGAATGTTTATTGTACGTGGATAAATTTATTTACATATAAATAATTATATTTTATTAAGTAAAAGTAATATAATTTTAAAATGATTAAAATGATAAATTTTTTTATTATGTATGTTTTGGTATATATTCTAATAATTAGGGAATTCATATATAATAATATTTCAAATATATTGATTGGATACATAATTAATATACTTAATTAATGTCATTAATAGAAAATGAACAAATCTTGGAAGTAAAAGTGTAGAATTGAGCAGGACTACATTTTTGGAGTTGAAAGTTTTATGGGATTTGATTGTAGAAATAGTAATAATGAAATTAGTATGATTCGATGCCCATGTGTTAAATGTAAAAATGAGCGACTTCATGAAGTTGACGAGCTTAAGAATCACCTTATCCGTAGTGGTATTCTTTTGAGCTATAAATGTTGGTATTATCATGGAGAAAATATTGATAATACTCATGGGAAAGAGATAAATAAGAATGTGAGTGGATTACATACATTTTATCATAATATACAGACAGAAAATATGTTTCGTGGTGTTGAAGATGAACTACGTGAGGATGATCCAGAAACCTTTAAAAAACTTTTAGAAGATGCCAAAAAACCGTTGTATCCAAAATGCAAGAAATACACTAAAATGTCGAGATTGGTTCATTTGTACAATGTGATGGAAAAATACATTTTAATATTTTGGGAATTACCTTATTGGAAAGACCTACACATTCATCACATCTTAGATGTCATGCACATTGAGAAAAATGTATTTGAAATCTTGATTGGTACATTACTTAATATACCTGAAAAAACAAAGGATGGAATTAAAGCAAGATTGGATTTAAAGAAACTAGGCATACGACCTAAATTGGCACTAAGGGTGAAAAATGATAAGAATTAAACATACTTTCCACCAGCATCATATACAATGTCAACAAAAGAGAAGGATGTGTTTTGTAAATGTTTGGCGGGTCTGAAAGTTCCTGATGATTACTCATCCAACTTAAGAAATTTTGTGTCTATCATCGATAAGAAACTTTATGGATTGAAATCACATGACTGTCATATCTTAATGCAACAGTTATTTCCAATTTCTATTAGATCAATTCTTCCAAAACATGTTCGATTATCAATAATTTGTCTCTGTTTATTCTTCAATACAATATGCAAGAAATCTATATCAATTGGTGAGTTAAACTCTTTACAGAAAGATGTTGTAGAGATTTTGTGTCTAATTGAAAAATATTTTCCTCCTTCTTTCTTTGATAAAATGATTCACTTGTGTGTTCATTTAGTTTGAGAGGTGAAATTGTGTGGTCCTACTTATTTAAGGTGGATATATCCTTTTAAGAGATACATGCAAGTCCTTAAAGGATATGTAAATAATAGAAATCGACCTGAATGATGCATGATGGAACGTTACATTGCCGAAGAAGCCATTGAGTTTTGTTATGAATACTTTAGTGGTTGCACTGAAATTGGGAATCCTACGCATAAGTTGTTCTTAGAATGTCACATGATCCAAGTAGGTAACCATATGGTTGATGGAAGTAAGAAATTGTTTATTAATCGCACTCGATGGGAAAAAGCACACTGAATAATTTTGGTAAATAATAATGAGACACAACTCTACATAGAATAAGTGATGTTTAACCTTTCCATTTATGCAAAAATTATTTTTTATTTAACTATTAATGATGATATCTACTTGATATATCTTTAATAAAATTACAGGATGCATTTAAACTTATTGAAGATCGATCCTCATTATAAAAAAAAAGGAAGAGAAAAATGGTTGTATGATAAACATAAGCGAGAACTTATTAATTGGTTTCACAACCATGTAAGTGTCACATACAAGAATTCATTAGTACTTCTATGCAATGTTTTAAAACTTTGCTTTAAACACATTTCATGTTTTTGTATACATAGATTCAAGATGAACTCAAGAAACCCAATCATAAAATAACAGAAAGTTTAGAATGGCTTGCACATGGTCCAAAATTCGATGTCAAATAATTTTCTAGTTTCACAATTAATGGATCGAGGTTTACGACTCAAGCTAGGGACAGAGTCCGAGTAAATCAGAATAGTAGTGTGAAGATGGTTGCACAAACTATGCAATTTTCTAATTCAAAAGATGATATAATTCAAGAGATTTGGGAATTGGATTATAAGGTCTTCCATGAAAAACTTTTCTTGTGTGATTGGGTCGAAGATGTTATTGATAGGGCAGAACCGACATCGTCGATCCTGCCGATACTTTGGTTTTATGTATTTATAAAACTCTCGCAAGTGCACGAATCATTTCGTAGAAAATGATAAGTATACTCCCAAGGTCGATCTAAGGAAGGAATATATGTAGTTTTTAATTTATTATTCAAACTTTTAAAAACGAAATTAAATCCTAAACATCCTGTCACGATATTTTTGGGGTTTTGTGTTTTTAATCTAATAACATAAAAATAAACATAGATTCAATAAATATTTATGCAAATTTTATCATTTAAAATAGTGAAGTATATATGGATATAATAACTAAGTTAATTATGCTTGCTCATATTATTTAGGTTATTAAAGATATGAATTGATATTTATTGACTCTCTCTTTTTTATATGAACACCACCTTTGGTGGGGTTAGATATTCTTTGTTAACTAAACAAATCAATTAACACCTATGAGTGGGGTTGATAACTAATTTGGTTAGTTAAATTAATTCCTTTTTCTAAGAGATTGAAAATGAACCATTTAAATGCCACCTTTGGTGGGGTTAGACAGTTTAAACTTTATTCAAGGTGTCCAAATTAAACCTAAGAATTTAGTTATCCGAGTACTAACTTTCAAGTTTTAAAACCACTACTGAAAACATGTTGTTAATACATTTTCAGATAATAATTCTTATAAAAACTTTTGAAATAGAGCTTCACTCTAACTACCGGGCGATTGTACCAATAAATAAAAGAACACTACTCTAAATCAGACCGAATAACTAAACCTTAAAATCTAATTTTTAGATTTAAGTTTATAATGAAAAATAATATATTTCTCTCTAACATTCTTAATATAAAATCTTGAATAAAAATAAAATCAATTCATTTTAGAGGTTTTTACCTATTTAATATTTCGCAAGCATAACAATGTTATTATTATATCATGTTTACAAATAGCCAGCACACTTATATTTAATCACAGACAAATTAAATATAACATGTAAGAAAAACATAGTTAGTTCTTCTCAAAAAGAGAAGAACTCTAAAACTAAGAAAAACTAACTAAAAATTAAGAAAAACTAAAAACTAAGAAATTGAGAGAAAGAAAGAAGAGAGAACTGTGTTTTGAGGTGTGTTTAGAAGTGAAGAGAAGGGGGGTATTTATAGGTGAAGATGGAGAGAAAAAGTGGGAGAAAAAATGTTAAAAAATTGTGAAAACGCGGAGTGTAATTGCTGACGTCATAAATGACGTCAGCATGACATCATAATTGGCTGCGTGGTACATTGTAGACTGGTAGCGTCTTGGGGCTCGGTCTTGTGGCGCAATTTTCTCCTTTTTGATATTTTTGACCTTTTTGACCCATTTTGTCCAATTTTTCCATATTTGTTGATCTTTCCCCATTTATTTATTAATATATTTGTGATGTATTGCTTCCAGTATTCCTTTTGAGTCTTTAAGTTACGTTTTTAAGCCAAAATACCTGAAAAACAATAAAAATACCCGTGATTCCGAAAAAGACAAATTTATATAAATATATGATAAAACATATAAATATATATTTTTTAATCAATTAATGTGCGTAAAATCATGGTAATTTTAGTGCTTTTTGAGCACTCATCAGTTATCAATGTTGGATATAAAATAGATGATCTTGGATTTACTGTTGTAATTTATCCAAGATAAGTCACACTGATGATCCTTTCACGTTAGCACTTCATGAAAAACAAGTATTTTACGTAAGCGATCAAATTGACACAAGATGGTCTGTTGTGTTAATGCCTCCACAAAAAGAGTTTTACCATTGTGATGCTTTAGAAGATGACGACTTTATGCTTGATACATTAACCAATATTAGCAATTTCTCAAATAAATTGCCTAATGTATGTGATGATCTAGTTGATGATAATGATTCTTCGTCATGGACTCGAAGTGATTATGAAGGAATATATGTAAACGATCAACAAACTAATTAAACATAATGTATGTTCTATATTGTTGTAATAACTCTTGGATGTTTATATAAATGTATGTTCCTAAAATTATCAATTAATTTATATTTCTTCTTTTTTTGCAGATATTTCATGGATCCTTAAGTAACATAGCTTATAGATCCAAATGATCCATTAGGCCATTTGAAAAGAAGGGGTTGGGTGAATATACCTGATGCTCCACTTAACCCAGATGATAGAATACCCATTCTATTTGATGCTACTGGTAATCTAATAGGAGAAAATGGCCAACAATTGAAATCATCTATTGGTAGACTTGTGAAGTCAAGTATACCAATCAATATAAATGATTGGACTCAGGTTGACGGAGCTGAAAAATTCAAAATATGGAAAACCATTTGTGTAAGTCTCTTATATTTTATAACTAATTACATATATTATATCTTTTTTTGTATTATATCTAATCTTTTATAGTGTGTTTTTACAGAATCGTTACAAAGTCGATGATACTTGGAAGAACAAGTGTTATAATATTGCAAATAAGGCGTGGAAGGAATACAAAACTTCCAGATTGGCAAAAATTTATGTGTTTCCATATTTGGAACCACTTGATGAAGTGGAGCTCTACAAAATCCCTGAAGGACACCCCTAGATTACACCTCAAGTTTGGAAAGAATTCGTGGATTATAGACGTACAGATGAATTTCAAATTATTAGAGAAGAACATCATAATATACAAATGCATAACACTCTTGCTAACCATACTGGGTAGTCTTCAAATTCTGAAGTTAGATATAAAATGGTATTATTAATTTGTGTTAATTTATAAATATTTTTATATTTATTTCAGTCAAATTTAAATTGATGTCATGGTTAATAAATTTTTTATAATTTATATAGGAAGTTGAATTGGGTAGACCAGTTACCCGATCTTAATTGTACATAGAAACAAAGACTCCCAAAATGAAGAAGTCAAGACCGATGACTAAGCGAGGAGAAGAACAACTAAATAAGTTGGTTAGTAATTTCGGTTGACACAAAGTCCATATGATTTTTAATAATTGATGTAATAATGTATGATTTGTTTGTTTGTTTTAATATTTGTAGAGAGTTGTTCAAAAACAAATATCTAGGGGTGAAATAATCGAAGAGCCTGGGAGAGATGCTATATATCATGCATTCGGACACGAGCATCCTAGTCGTGTTAGGGGAAGTAGCCAATACGATGGTTATATGAAGTATTTTAACATTCCAAAACAAAAGCCTTAGACGGTCAGTAAGGAGAAGTACAGTAAAATTGAAGAAGAACCCAACTTATTTAAGACCTCAATGTTAAGTGAGATTGTCACTTTAAAAGAATATCAAGCACAACACATGTCAGGGCATGCAACCATCCATGCCAGGCATGCCACCCATGCAATCTTATGGCACTCAAACTATATCCAATATGGGATATAGTCATCCTATTGGTCCTCCCTTTATGCCAGGAATGTAGATGCAATCAAGTAGTGGTTTATTTTCTCCAATGCAATCTGCACATTCTTACCATCAATCACATCATGATGAACGTTTTGGTGAGAATGTACATCCAATAGCTACCCAACATAAGAGTCCTCATCTATTTGATGAATCATATGTGGTAAGATTTTAATTTCTGGTGTAGATAATCTATTATTTTTATTTTTTATTATATGTTTTATTTATTATATATAACACTTAATTTTTTTATAGAATATGAAATGTTTGTTGAAACATTCTTCATCAACAGACTTTGTTGCTATTGGAACGGTACAACAATTGAGCGATGATTGGATGATTCATAATCAATATTTGCCAAATCATTGGAAAATAGGAATTGATCAATCATTGATTCATGATTGTCAACTACATGTGCCTTGTGATGCTACTATAGTCCAAGAGGCGGTTGGACAGTATATGGCTTGACCGTTGATTCAAGTTGTTCTAAATTTTGACGTGGTACTATTTTTTTACTTAAAAGATAACACTTGTTTACTAATATTATTTTATTATATCTTTTGTTGTTATTAACATACATAATACTTCTTCTTTAGTCTATTATACCAGAACTCTTAAATGCAGCACATTTAAGAGATACAAAGCAAGTATCTTGTGGTAAAGCCCAGTCTAGTGGCCAATCATCTTGCACTAATTCATTCAAGAAGAAGCCTTGGACAAAGTATAGTTATGATTATGCTTTAAACTTCAGCAAAAATCTTGGCGCTTTGATGACTATTGTTGTGAGGGAATCTACCATAAATGATGGATGGACTGTGTCACTTTCTATAGAAATTTCTGGTGTAGACCTCAGCCAAACTTATATATCGATCGAGTGCATATTGCAACTATTTGAATATCAAATGATCAATTTAAGTATAATTCAAGTGTGGACAAAAGGTGAGTCCTCAATCCACATAAATTTCTTTCATTTATATAGAACATATATAATTATATTTATATTATCTAATTACTTATATATATTTCTTTTATATAGGATATGTTATTATCGACTTCAACATAATCACTCATCACATTTAGCAATGTTCTATGATTCTTTATATGTCAATTAATATCAAGAGAAGGATGTTAGCATCAGAGCTAAACAATTATGTGATAGGGCATTAACGCTTAACAGAAATCGAAAGTTAATAATCCCTTGGACACTAAGGTTTGAACAAGGCCAAGATCATTGGATGCTGGTAATCCTTGATCTATTCAATAATCATGCTTGGTACTGTGACTCAGCTTCCATAGAACTGAGTAAAGATACAAAAGCAGTTGTTGAAATATAAGAGTTATAACTAGCTATTTTTCTTCTATTGTTCTTTGTAATATTTAATAAAAAAACTAACTGTTTTAAACTTTGATAGGCCATGGAAGCTGTGGAACAAGTTTAGGGGCATTGCCCTTAAAAAATCTCATAAGCTTATATGGCATAAAGTTATGGTATGTACAAGAAATATTAATAATTTTATTAATTTTCCTATTGAATAATAAAGATGTTCGAATATTGAAAATCATGTACACTTGTTTTTTGTAGGTTCCACAAAAAAATAATGGAGTCATGTATGGTTATTATGTCATGAAGTTTATGAGCAAAATCATCACAAATATCAAAATTTCAATTGATGATGTGGTAATATCTTTTACCAATATACATGAAAGTTTTTAACATATATGAGTTATTTTTTTGTGAATTCATGAAATTACATTCTTATTTTGATTTTAAATACATGTAGTTCTTTGGTTGGAATAAGACTCGCTATGACCAACAAATTTTTGATGATTTACGAGAGGAATGGGCAAAACACGTGGTTCAAATTATATCATCACAAGAAGAATCAGGAGAAGATTCTGATGATCTTGAATAACATATGACAACATAACAGTAATTTTTATAATGATTTAATTTCTATATACCTGTGTCTGAAGTCCCTTGTTTGATGAATGTTTATGTGCTCATGTATTTAGAGGAATACATTGTTTTATGGACCTGTTTTTTGCCCAAACTTCATCTCATTTTTCTTGCCTACTTTCCTTATGACAACATCATGGTAGCACTTTATTAATCTTTTGTCTATAAATATGAAGCTATCTGGAATCAAGCTGGTATTTTTAATGCTATAATGAGTTCTAAATATGAAATCAAGTGTAACTCCGATTTGTTACTTGGCTTGGTTGAGTTTTGGTGCCCATAAATGTATTACACAATTGTTCCATACGTTTAAGGGCACCAAAACTCAACCAAGGCAAGTAAAAAATCGAAGTTACACTTGATTTCATATTTAGAGCTCATTATAGCATTAAAAATACCAGGTTGATTCCAGATAGCTTCATATTTATAGGTAAAAGATTAATAAAGTGTTAATATGAGTTCGAAGGGATAAGGTTATTATTATATCACTCGGATGTCGACGTTGTAATCTCTTTTACTAATCTTTTAACATATATAAGTTATTTTTTGTGAATTCATGATATTACATTTTTATTTTGAATTTAATTAATTACGTATATTTCTTTGGTTGGAACAAGTAGAGCTATGATATGCATATTTTTGATGATTTACTAGAAGAATGGATATAATATTTTGTTCAAATTATAACATCAGGAGAAGAATATAATCTTGAATAACATAGGACAACACCATGGTAATATTTATAATGCTTTAATTTCTCCATTCATATGTCTCTGAAGTTTAGACTGCTTGTTTGATAGATGTTTACGTGCTCATGTATGTAAGAGAATGAACTTTTATATGGACCAGTTGCTTTTTGTCCAGTTTTTTTGTCACTATATTGGTGATTTTAAGCCAACCAACCTTACTCGCATAATTGAATACACTTTGACAACATTATTTTATTTGTAATTTAAGTTAACTATATATATATATATATATATATATTATATATACATTATTTTTTTATAATAAATTTAATTATCAAGTAGTTAATTATATTTAAATTTTTAATTATTTGTATTATTATTTGCACTTTGTTAAATAGATTTTGGTTTTTTTATGTTATATTGAATACAGGTTATTAATATAGGAAAAAATGAGTACAAAAATAAAATAAATCAATATTTTAAAGTCGGTTCACCTGTTGAATTGACTTTAAATTGGTTTAAAGTTAGTTTTTAACCAATTTTAATGATCCGTTTTGTAGTAGTAATGATAGGGATACGAAGGTGTATATTTAACATTTTAATTCAATATAAAACACAGTATGTTAATATTAGTTTATGATATTAATTTCTAGAATATTGTATATAAGAAACATGTAGATACACTTTTATAAGTTAGATAACAATGAGAAGAGAGAAATCTCTTAAATATGGCCCAAAACGTCCAAAACCCATTAATTAACCTATTAAAAACCCTATCCGATTTGCCTTATATATATTAGAATTATTTTCTCAACTGTGTCTGGATAAGTCTTCAGCCGCTTTTCTTTTCTTTGCCAGCAGCTGCGTTGGACTGAAGAAAACAAATTAAGTTTTTTTTTATATTGATCTGGCATTTGATTAAAAGCTTACAGCAACCCGCTCTTCCTTTTGCAACATTCTGTTTACAATCTCACATTTTTCTTCTCAAAATTTTTAGAACAGATAGAAGAAAGATCGTAGGCACAAAATTTATTTTATGATAATATTTAATTAAATAATAAATTTATTAATTTATCTTATCGTATATTATCAGTAAATTAAATAAAGTTATTTTTTTAAGTTTTGATATATTTTATAAAATTCTCTGATTATTAGTGAATTTTCTTCGATGTGTCATCGTCAGTAAAGTAAACTTTTCATATTAAAGGTTCAACCACTTAAATCATTGTGTGCTATTAATTTTTCTCATTACTTATTATTTTACTTTTACCTATAATTATATATTTATACAACCAAATTAAACTTGAATTTTACTTATACTAATGCTAATTTATAACAAAATCTATAAAAAATATCTATAAATATGCTTGAACAACGAGTAAATTGTAGGTGGTTTTGTCCTCAAGCAAAACTTGTAGATAATTCTAAAATCATTAACAAAGATAAACTAATAAAATTGTGTAGAATGTGAACAAAATAATATTTAAATCTTATTAACCTCTCAAAATGTTACGAGCAATATTGTATATGCAGAAGGAAGTAAATTTGAAATAATAAAGAAAATAAATCATTATGCTAACATCATTATGCCAAAACATCATTATGCCACGCAATGATTATGTTGCAACATAATCATTTGCTTATTTGCGATACAACATAATTATTTGCGAACAACATAATCATTTGTGTGGTTCCCATATAATAATTCTTCATCCCCTTCTCAAGTTGGAGTTTGATGGATATCATACAAACTCAACTTGAACATTAACTTGCTAAATTGAGGAGCAGATAAAGGGTTTGGTGAACATGTCTGCTACTTATTTTTGTGAGGACACATGTTGCGGTTTAATGAATATTCTTTGAAATGATTTCTAACCAAGTGACAGTCAATATCCAGGTGATTTGTTCTTTCATGGAATATTGGATTTTCTGTGATGTGAATGGCAGCTTTGTTGTCGCACCAAAATAGGATAGGAGTTTTGAAATCAATCTTGAAGTCTTTCAAAATATATGAAATCCATTGTACCTCACAGACTATTGCAGCTAAGCTACGATATTCTGCTTCAGCAAAAGATCGAGAAACAATAGTCTGTTTCTTAATTTTCCAGGAGATGAGAGCTGGACCTAAGAAGATGCAAAAACATGTTAAAGACTTTCTAGTGTCAAGATAGGATGCCCAATCAGCCTCACTATAAGCTTACAAATGAAGACCATTGTGACTAGGATAAAATAACCCTTTGGATAGGCACCATTTTAGGTATCTCATTAAATGCATGGTTGTATCCCAATGAGGCTTGCAAGAGGTATTGACAAACTGACTCAATTGTTGTACATGATAGCTTATATCTGGTCGACGGATGTTCTTACAATAGTCTTCCAATTAAAAGCCTATATTTCTCTGGATTAAGAAGAGGAGAACCCTTTTTAGCAACCAATTTCTGACCTTTGGGAAAAGGTATCTTTGATGGTTTAGCTCCAAGAAGACCTGAATTAGAAAGAATATCTAGCAAATATATTCATTGGTTTATAACAATTCTAGAGGACCCTTTTGCAATTTCTAAGCCAAGAAAATATTTTGTATAACCAAGATCTTTAATAGTGAATTAATGATCCAAATGTTTCTTAACCAATTTGATCTCCTTTTTTGAAGTTCTTGTTAGAAGAAAATCATCTACATAAATGAGCAAAGCTGTAAAAGAAGATTTAATTTTTTTGAGAAATAAACAGTTGTCATGGGCTGATTGTGTGAATCCAAAACAAGTTATTTTCTCACAGAATTCGACATTTCACTATCTTGAGGCTTGCTTGAGTTTATATAGTGATCTTTTCAATTTTCAAACTTGATTAATTTTAGCCTTGTTGTATTCTTCAAGTGGTAACATATAGACATCTTCATTCAAGAAGCCATGTAGAAAAGCATTGTTTATACCTAATTGATGAATTGACCACCCTTTAGAAGTTGCAACATCAAGTAGAATTCAAATTGTAACAATTTTGGCTACAAGAGAAAAACTTTCAAAATAATCTATTCCTTCAATTTGATTAAACCCCTTTGCCACAAATCTTACCTTGTACCTATTCACACTTCCACCAGGTTTAAAATTCATTTTATAAACCCATTTTGATCCTATTGTTTTCTTACCTTCTGGCAAGAATGCCAACTCCCATGTATTGTTCTTTTCAAGAGCATTCAACTCTTGATTCATGGCTTCTATCCAATCTGCACTAATACTAGCTTGTTTGTAAGAACTTGGTTCTTAAACATTAGACATATTTTCCAAAAAAGACATGCAAGCATTAGAAAATATGGGAGATTTTGTAAAAGGGAAGGTTTATGGAGTATATGTTCTGAGATCCTATGACTAACAAGAGATATTTTCTGAAGACTTGATAACTAAATTAAGAATATAATCTGCCATATATGATGGCTTACTTCTAATTCTAGTATTGTGGTTTTGAACTTCATTAGTTATTTGGATTTTATCTAAATATTCTTCTATGGAATTAGGCAAATCATGATCATTATTAGGAGCACATGAATCATCTAAAATATTTTGATCAGTTATGGGTATAGAAGGCGATTGGTCTATGTTTAAGATGATTGGTTCAATGTCATTTTCACTTATAGTAAGAGATAAGACATCTTGTTCTATGTTTTCGATACTATCATTTTTAATTTTATAAGGAAAAATTTGTTCATAAAATTTTACATATCTTGAAACAAATAATCTATGTTTTTCCAAATCATAAACTCCAAAGGCCTTTTGAGCTAAAACGTATCCACAAAATATACATTTGAAAGCTCTTTCAATAAATTTGTCTTTATTTAGTAAAACATTTGTCACATAGCATAAGCATCCAAAGACTCTAAGGTTTGAATAATCTGGTGATTTTGAGATAAGTATTTTTACAGGGGTTTTCTAATTTAAAATTGATGATGAAAGTCTATTTATGATGTAAGTGGCCATAAGGATTGAAGAACCCCAAAATTTCTTTAGTAAACTTGCCTGAAATATGAGAGCTCTGGCTATTTGCAAGAGAGGTTTGTATTTCCTTTCTACTACCCCATTTTTGTTGAGGAGTATAAGGACATCATTTTTAAGGAATTATTGCTTTACTAAAAAATTGATTGAAATTCTGAATTTGTGAATTATGTACCATTGTCACTCCTTATGACTTTAATCTGTTTCTCATACTGTGTATGAATCATGTTGACGAAGTTGGTAAAAAAGGAACAAGTCTGGCTTTTGTAGATCATGAGATAAGTCCAAGTGGCCTTTGTGTGGTCATCAATAATAGTTAGAACATATCTGGCTTCTTCAACATAGACTTGGCCATAAGGATCCCATAAGTCCAAGTGAATCAGTTCAAAAGGTTGTGAGGCTCTAGTATGATTAATGGGAAAATGTAATCTTTGTTGTTTGGACTTGTGGCAAACTTTACACATTGATAAAAAAAATTTAAATCTTGTTCCTTAAAAAAACATTGCGTTTCATAACATCTATAGGACAGTGTCCCAATTTGCTATGCCACAATTGAGTTTTAAGAAATATTCTCTTTTTATTGATAGAAATTTCATCACTACAATTTAATCCACGAGGATTTGACTTTAGAAACTCAACTTTTGTAATAAAGGTATTACAATTAAAATCTTGAAAACTAGTAATATCTAAAACATAGAGGCTTCCAAGAGCTTTTCCTACAGCCAGAATTCAGGTTCTTCAAAATAAAAGTAGTTAGTGTAAAATGAAATTCTATTTGGGCAAAGTGAGCAAGTTTTTGAACAGATATAAGATTAAATTTAAAACTTGGTATGTATAAGACATTTTTTAGGAAAATTTTATTAGGAAGATGTTTCCTATGCTATGAACATATTTCACAAATCCATCTGGTAAATAAACTGGTGAAGGTCTTTTAGGCTTTCTTAGATTGCTAAAAAAAATTTTAACACCTAACATGTGATTGGTGGCCCATGAGTCCACTATCCAAGTACCATTTTTCAACAAATCAATAATACTAGTAGTAGAACTTAAAGTGCATTGAAGAGAGAAAGTATTACCTATAGAATTGTTTAAACTAGCAAAGTTTGCATAGTTACCATCCACAGTCATCTTGTAGTTGATCAACTTCATCAACTCTTGTTGAACCAGATTAACTAAATCACCTTATTTCTCTCCTCTGGCTTTATTCATATCTTTCTTTTGTTGACTCTTTAATTCTTTGTTCCAGTCTGGAACTCCATGAATTTTAAAACAAGTATCATTTCCATACCCTTTCAATATTCACAAACCTTATTCTCTTTTTTCTTTCTTTTTAGCAGCAACTATTTTCATAGAAATTTTTTTCTTAAATTGATTCATTCTCAATTGAGTTCTGGCTAGTAATCCAACAACTTTAATGCTTTCATTAAAATTAATATGAGCCTCTTTCTATTTTTCAACACTAAGAAGCATTGAATAAGCACAATTCACAGTTGGAAATGGATCCATTACCATAATTTGATTTCTAGTAGGGTCGTAGCATTCATTTAATCCCATAAGGAATTGCATCAGTCTATTCATAGAGTAGAAATATGAAATTATTTTTACAGCTTCACATGTGCAGGGAGGTAAAGACATAAGACAAACAAATTGATCCCACAAGCATTTCATTTTGCCATAATATTTTGCAATATAATCCTTACCTTGAGATATTGAAGCAATATCTCTTTGAATATGATAAAGTAAGAGCCCATTGCTCTCACCATATCTTTCAGCTATCTCATCCCACAACTCTTTGGCTAAAGTTGTATAAAGAAAACTATCAAAAAGGTCCTTGGATATGGAATTAAGTATCTAAGAAGTTATCATGTAGTTAGCTCTTGTCCAGTATTCATACTCTGTATTTTCTTCATTAGGCATATGAAGCCTACCATCAACGAAACCCAGCTTCAACTTGGCTCCAAGAGCAATCTTCATAGATATATTCCAAGTGAGGTAATTACTTTCCGTTAGAGGTGTCGTTACAAGCACCATTCCAGGATGATATGAACTTTGCATAAAATAGGGATCTCCATTAAGATTATAAAATTCTTTACTTGATCCAACAACCACTACTACAATACATACATATGGTCTCAAACCTATGGCTTCGGTTTTTTTTAAACCAAGCCCATAGGGTTTTGGTCACCGTCTAATAAAAACCGAGGCTATAGGGTATGTCTATGACCTCGGTTTTTATCAATAACCGTGGCAATAAGTTATATCAATTTTTTCATTTTTCGTCTCTTTTTTTTGCTTTTTTTTTATCATTTTCTACTCTTTTTATTTCCTTCTCCCTCTTTCTTTTTTTCTTTTTTTTCTTTTTTCCATACAACTTCCCAACTTTATTTTCTTCTATCTATCTCCTAGTAGCTTTATTTTCTATATTCATTTTTCCAGATCTAGATCTGAACTTTCTCTTCCCATCTCGCGTCCTCTTCCTCTCTCTTCTTCCTCTTCCCAACTCAGTGGTTCGCTGGTCGCTATTCGATGGTTTATCGGTCGCTATTTGATGGTATGATAGTGTTGGTGCTGGTGCACTGCTAGGAAGGCCATAACAAGAAAGAAATTTACTTCTATACCAGCTGCTACTATGCCCATTTATTGTTTTCTATTGATGCACTTTTGATATGTTTTATACGTTTACAGCCTCTACCAGGCACCAGGCTCACCAGCACACCTTTTGTTGGTTTGATATTTTCCTTTTCGAATTTTTTACTATTCTAATCGTTTTTGTTTCTTCCACTTCTAGGAAACTCAACATCTGCTTAGTGAACCTGGTTAGTGATTTATTATTCCTCTCTCATGAGTTAGATTTTATTCTTAAATTTGATTTTACATTGTTGCTTTAACCATTCTTATTCTTATTGTTGTTTTTTTCTCAGACAGCGTGCTTATGATGACAGCCCCCAACCTATAGGTTATAATGCTACTATTTTTGCCCCACATATGCACGTAACATGCCTTTAACATGCACCCTTTTTGTAATATGATGTCTTTTCTGCACATATTTATGTATAGGTAACTTGCTTATATACATGGATGTATGTGTCTATGGCACACGGATCTTGATCTATCCTAAGCAACTGGTCTGTAATAACTGTTGGTGTATGATTCCTAATGGTTTGTACTTCTTTGAGCTTCTTAGATGCTAAGGAAGATGCACAAATGTATAATTGTTTGTTTTGTTTTAATATAAAATGTGTAGTCTTATAAGGCCTAAAAATTGGGCATGTTAGGACCTAGTGACAAAATGTTTCAAACCTACCTTATCTATCTCCCAACAGTTTATTTGCCACATAGTTTTTAATTTTTATTTTTACTCTAATTTTTGTGCGTTTACTCAAGGAATATTATGAGGATGACACTATAAAAATTTGGGATTTGAGGTAGACCCTTTATCAATTACATAATTGTTTTTATACTTGTCAAAAAGTGTGATTATATTAAATTTGAGTTATTACTTGATTACCATGTTGTTTCTTTATAATTTGAACGCAGAGCTCCAGGTTGCCAAAGGGAATATGAGAGTCGTGCACCAGGCGCACCAGCGTACCAAGCACCAGGCACACCAGCCCTTGCCCCAGCACCCCAACCCCAACGCAACACCCCAATGCAGCAACACCAGCCCACTACCACAGCGTATCAACACCAGCGCACCAATAGTAAAAAGTTAGTTTGTAATAGTAAAAAGTCAATTTGTACACTTATAAATGCTTGTAATTAATAATAAAAATTCTGTTTGTAATAATAAGGTTTTATTATGTTTAGTGTATAATAAACTCTCAAATGTATAAGTATAATTTTAATATAATATGATTTTTAATATTATAATTAATAAATTTATTGTAATTTATATTGATTTTTAATATTGTAATTTTTTAATTTATGCATATCTTATGACCTCGATTATTGAAAAATCAAGGTCATAGATGAAAAACCGAGGTCATAAAAATATCATATGACCTCGATTATTGAAAAATCGAGGTCATAGATATGTCCTATGGCCTCGGTCTTTCTATAACAAAGATCATAGGTAACAGTTTATGGTCTCTCTCACTTAAGGCTCGGTTCTTATAACCGTGACTATATGTCTACGATCACGGTTAAAAACAGAAACCATATGTGGTTTTTGTAGTAGTGAACTCTGCTTGTTTCTTCAGTTTGAGTTATAGTATCCCTTATTCTTAGTATCAATGAGCAACTCTAAGTTTTCACAATCAATTTTCAAATGAAAGCTAATATATATCAATTGGTAAAACAAGAGAAAACTTGAATTAAGAAATAAATCTGCATAATCGTTTTTTTTTTAACAAAAATAGTATGGATTTTGATTTAGTTAAACCATTGTAACAATAACGGATAATCAACAAAGCTTCAAAAATAGAGAGACTAGTATTTAAGATAACAACAAATTTCAATAATAATAACCTAAATTCTAATAATTCTTTAACTTATAGAAAGTTATGCCATACTTTCGAACTTCGGTCGTTTACTTCTCGTGTGAGTTGGGTCCTTTCTTCTTACCGAATCCAACCACGGCAAAGACGAATCGTCGGTTGTATTGCATTCTCTTGTGAGCTCGTCCTCTGGCTTCTTCTTCTTCTTATCCTGCTTGGCCACCTTTAGTGTTTGCCCTCTAACCTTACCAGTATGAGCAAGAGATCCATGAACCTTACCCATGGCTGATTGATATGCGTTCCATGGCAGGCGAAAAGTATATCAATGAGAGTATGGCCATCTTCAAGTTGTTTACCAGAAAAGATATGAGAAATCGCCTCTCATGTCATCAAGGATTTTTCGGATTCTCAATGAGAGAATCAAAGCTTAGAACGAAGAATATATCCCAACAAGAACTCAATCAGTTCCAGATTTCTCTGTAACTAAAAAAACCAAAAACCTTTCAGTTGCTCTGATACCATGAACAAAATAATATTTAAATCTTATTAACCTCTCAAATACCAAATAATAAAGAAAAGAAATCATTATGCCAAAACATTGCGATGTTGTCTTTGAAATTATTGCGAAAATAAAAGTACAAAAAGATAAAAACAATAACATGGAAACTAGACTCCACTAACAAATAGAGATCACTTAGATAAATCAACTGCTCCAGAGGATGGTTGATTGACAATAGCATCTGTATGCTTTGTTTTGAAAAATTCTAAACATTCATTTATGTAATTATCATGAAGAGCTTGGTCGCCAAATATGTAACTCATTTTCTTAGCCTCATCACGGTAGATCTTTCCTTCTTCTTCCACCACCACCAATCTCACAGATTCAGCAACCCAATTCTTTGTAAACCATCCATCTTCTTCATCTCTTGGTACTTCAATTCCAACCTTCTTGTCTAATTCTCTAGCGTTTAGTCCTTGATCATATAAAAAGGGCAACATTATAAGTGGACGCCCAAATTGGAGTCCCTCTATAATTGAACTCCAACCACAATGAGTTAAAAATCCTCCAACAGAGTCATGAGCTAATATCTTTTTCTGAGGTACCCAACTAGTACAAATTACACCATGCCCTTTGGTTCTCTCCTCAAACCCATTTGGTAACTTAACTTCTAGTGTATCATCATCTGAGGATTGTTTTTTTCTAAGTACCCAAAAGAAGGGCAACCCAGATAATTCTAACCCAAGAGCCAACTCATTGAAATCTTCTTGACTTGGTGTGATTTCACTTCCAAGTGCTACATAAACCACTGACCCTTTCTCTTGCTTATCCAACCACTCCAAAATTTGTTTCCAATTTCCATCTTCATCCTTTCCCTCTTCAGCTACTTGCACTTGATTTGGTAAAAGACCAATTGGAATAACAGGTTTTCCATGAAATTTAGAAAGAAGGTTCAACCATTGTTCTTCTAACTCCTTACAACTTCGAATAATAATAACATCACTACCTTCACCTAAAGGTTTGAGAAATGACGAGTCATCATTACTATTACCTTTACCCATACTTAGTAATTTTTTAGCCTCATGTTTACGAAGAACCAAATTGTTAGGGAAAGGGACCCATTTTGGAGGGACAGTGTATTGTTCAGGCCTTTTATAGGAATCATCATTTGCTTCTTTACGGTTAAGGGCTAGTATACCTTCAAACAGGGTAGATGAGGAGGCTTTGCCAGTTAAAAAATATGCAGTTGAAACTCCAACTTTTGAAGCAATAGGTGGCAGCCAAGGATAGGTAAAGTCATGAATAATCCAATCAGGAGTTTGAGTTTGCAGAAAATGAGTAATGGGTTTTTGGAGTCCACTAAGAGCCTTCATAAATTTTAAAATTAAATGGATTGGAATGTCACTAGTGGCCTCTGCATCTTCTGGGAAGCCTTCTACTTTGGGCAGAGTAATTTCCACCATTTTTAAGTGAGGTTCTAAGTCTTGGGGAATTTTGGGTAAGCGTTTGATGTTTCTAGGTGTGCAGATATAGGAAACTTTGTGACCCTTTTGAGCTATCTTCTTAGCAACCTCAAAAAATGGTATCATGTGACCAAATGCTAACCAGGGTAAAAGGGCTACATGAAGCTTTCTGGGATCTTCCATGGAGTCTATTGTGGGTTTTGATTAAATATATATATATTTTTATAACTCTCGAGTGGCTTGAAGATGTCTCTACTACATCCATTTTCATTATATATATACAATAATGTATAGGCTCATGCTAGAAATAAACTAAATGTGAGTAAATATTAATTATGCATTTGATCTGTGTTAGGCTGTGAGAGTTTTACGTTGAAGGAAGCCAGGGACTGCTCGTAAAATAAAAACAATTAAACTTTAAAAAGAAAATGATATTAAAGCAAAAAAAATACAAAATATAAAAAACTTATGTATTTAACTTAATGTTAGTATATATATTATTAATTGATTAAAAAATAAATATTACATGCTATTTAAGTTTTGATCTTAAAGAAAAATATAAAAAAGTATATGTGAAAATATTTAAGATTTTAAGTGATATATTTCATGGAATTATTTTTCCTATTTAATTATTTCTTAATATTATATTTTTTTAATTAAATGATGCATAAAAAATAAAAAAAATCATATTTATTATTAAAGTTGATATGTTTATTTATCGTTATTTTTATTCTAGATTGTACTTTCAATATATAATTTTATTATCTCTTTATATTTATAATGAACACACAATTTAATATATATTTCTAATTAAAAACCAAAGATATATGTCCAATTTTATTTAATAAAATTAGACAATTATTCAATCAAATATATGAACAAATATAAAAAAATGTGTAATCAGTTATTTAAATACATATTAATAGACGATTGGAATATATCTATTAAAATTTCATCAATTAGTCGTATATATAATTTGATTTAGGTGAGTATGATCATCGATCAATCAAAATCTGATTATTTGAAGAAATATTTAGTTTAGTTGGATATGTATCCAATTCTATTTCGATAAGTAGAATCACTAATCATTTCAACGTATTTGGATAATTATCAATTTAATTAGATATGTATCAAATTTAATTTTTACGAGTGAAATCACCGTTTAATCAAGATATGATCAATTAAATAACTATATAATTTAATTAGACATGTACATATCGAACTCAATTCTGATAAATAGATTTATCGGTAAATCTAACAAATATTAAATAAGTTTCAGTAGGATATGTATTCAATTATCCAACAAATTGGTCATTTGTCGATCAAATTTCAAATAGTTAAATAACTATTGAATTTCAATCACACCTAAAACTAAACATCAATTATATTACTTTTAGTATTTTATATAAAAAATCAAATAAAAGAAAAAAATATCTGATTTTTGAGTAATCTAAAATCACCGTAAATATATAACCCTTAAAATATAAAATATTAAAAAAAATTGACAAGTGGAGCCTAAAACCTCTCATTTTTTTCTTTATTTTTCTTCTTTTTCATTTCTTACAATCTTCTTCCGTATATACATTCATTCATTAAATATTATGAGTTACAAGAAAGGAAACGTGAAGGATAGATACTATAAAAGTAAATGATGAATGAAGTTTAAATTTATTTTCTCTATTTGTCATAAAAATAAAAAATAAAAAGTCATATTTCACAATAAATTTTATTAATATTAAAACAATATTTTTTATATAAATTTTATAGCAATAAAGTGTTAAGTATTATTTTTAATTATTATGAAATTAGTGTTTTATTGAAATAAAAAATTTAAAAATGTACTCAATCCATAGAGTTATGATTTTTTTTTGCAAATCATAAATTAATTTAAGATATGTATGAAACTTATAGAATAATATTATAATTACTTTTGTTAAATAAAATTATTTCTTGTTACCTATACTCTAAACCAGTCACATTGTGAAAAACTATTTTTACTAATTAAATATGTAATCCATGTAGAATATTATGACATCCATACCTCAAAAATAATACATAATTGTTTGCCATTAAAGAAATATAATTCAAATAATAAGAATTTAGGTGGTAGTCCTCACCCAACTCCGAACTCACTGTCTCTTGAAACAATTTTTTTTTTATCATTTGTTATAATAATTTTATTGAAATGTCTATAATATTATCATAATTAATTATATTTTAATAATATTATTATAAAATAAAATTATTAAATTATATTTATGTCAATACTAAAATTATTATTATAATATTACTACTAATTTTTCCTATTCCTTGTCAGTTTCTCGAGAAAATAAAGTTAAAAACTGAGAAAAATTAAAGTCGTGAACCATGGAAATTACGAGGCCTGGTCCTCATTTATGAGTGAGATGTATGCTCGAGTTAATTAATAAATATTGAAGAGCCATAGCATGACCCTTTTGACAAATGATGTATTAAATCCCTCAATTCCAGTGTCCATTTTTTTATCAAAAAAATAAAAAAGTACTCTTGATTTTTTTTTATGAAAAATACTATATTTACATAAATTCTACGTGGGCAAAAATGATCTAAACTAATTCAATCTAATGACAAACTAATATAATCTAATTTTAACATTTTTGAAATATTATTGATTTAGTTTGGATTTAAACCTGGATGAATCGATGAAGTACAAATTTTTTTTAATTTTGAAATGCCTCAAACCAATCAAAATCAAAACAACTCATGTATATTATGTTAATTTTTGTTATATTTCATCCATTTATTTTTCATTTTTCATTAAGTTTTAAGGAATTGATTATGTATGGATTTGTTTGGTTTTTATTAACTTACCTAATTGCTTTTAAGCTTCAACACAGTTTTAAAACTTTTTAAAAAATTTTAACTTTCATAACATTAAGTAAATATACATGTATCTTGAATAATCGTCAATGAAAATGATAAAATACTCATGGTCATCTCTTGATAAGATACTCATAGTTCCACAAACATCATAGTGTACAAGTTCAAGTAGTTCAATGGCCCTAAGTCCCTTTATAGCAAAGGGTCTTTTGGTCATCTTGTTGTCTATACAAGATTTAGAGAGTAATGAGAGAACCAACACTTAGTTCTCTCAAATAATCATCGTTTACTATTGTTTGAATCCATAAGACTTATATAACCAAGCCTTAGATGCCTTGGATATGTATTATTATTAGGAAAAATTGTTTTGTTTTTAGGTTTAGGTTGTTCCATTATGAACATTTCAAAACTAAGTAGTAAATTAGGCTTCGGATTTAGTAGATATAGGTTTGAAAAATGTTGTACAAATAAGTGTTTCATTTTTATTTTATTTTTTGTAAATAGTCATACTACTATTATTAAATGAAACCATATAAAATTGTTCATATAATCTATAAACATAATCTAATTTCTAGTCCAATAATAAAATATGCACTATCTAATACTAAATATCTATTATTCTTGCAATTTCTAGTCCAATAATAAAATATGCACTATCTAATACTAAATATCTATTATTCTTGCAATGAAGTCTAACTTCTCTCTCTATTTTAGTTGAGATGAGATTGTCATTACTTACTTGTACAGTAAAGAGTTAATCTCTTAGTTCAACAGTTCAACTAATCAACATAAGATAAGAGCAAAACATGATTTGTTGTACCTGAATAAGCTGTTCAAGGTAATATATCATTTTTCATCAAAACAAGATTCTAAGATAAGTAAATCATATTTAGTTTTCTCTCTCTTATTTATGGGTTATGCGATATGCTAAGAATTCCTTATCGCTCACAACTTTGTTGCAATGGAACAAAACATGATTTTATGTTGGTTTCACTTCCTAAGAAGTGTTAATATTACAATATCTCATACGAGATCACTTTGTTCTCTTGTATGGATTCAATCATATTATCCATGTTGACTGTCATATAGCTAAATGATTTGTCATTGGATCCAATCCAACGATAAAAAATCATTTGTAGGAAACTTTTTATATCTCCTGGCATTATAACCTGTACGTAGCTTTGAGTAATTCATTGTCCAATGATCACATGTTTTTCATACGCCATAAATTGTGGCTTCGGGGAAAGCTAGAAGACATTCCTTTATAAGTCCACAAATAACATTCTTTTGTAACCAAAACAGAAGGTTTAACTTGTTTTTTCACTCGTTAAAGTTGTTACCAATTAATTTCTTATTTTCGAATAAAATTATAATAGGGTAAGATATTTTTAGTCAAAATAATAAATAAAGACAATTCAGTTTACATTTTTATCTTAACTATTATTTCATACATAGTAAATAATGAATGTATGCATAACATGTAAATATATATTTTACTATGATAGTGAATATCTAACTCACAAGAAAATTGAATGCTGGCTCTGTGTCGATTATTAAATCTTCCAATTAGACGAAACTTTCTCAATTAACGAAACCACCCAATATCCCCATATTGATCAATCATTTATAGCTGTTATGTTTTTGTCTAAATATAATTAACTCCTTAATTATATTTGTTGAGTATAGCCTACTATTTTGAGTTCCACTACTTATTTCAAGGATCGCTCTTTCCACGAGTCACCTCTTGGATTCCATGGTATTTTTGTATCCATCTGGAAGGATGCTCTATGATGTCTTGTGGCCTTCAATTAGTTTTTTACAGGTATGGACTAATAGTGGAGACCGTGGGAAGGTTATAAGGCCTCTTTACTCCTACTCAATATTTTAAATGGTTTAATTTAATTTTGAAAAACATTATGGATTTATTACTGAGTAATTTAAACCATTTAAATTCTAATAACTTGTAGTTAAATTAAAACCCAAACACTATTACAATTAAACATTTATAATTGGGTTTGGTCACGCAAATTGTATACATATCCAACTTTCATTAATTTAATCATATTAATTTAACATGGTGTGTTTTAATATTTTTCACATAACACTCATTTTTCAAAAATATAACTATGCATCATAATGCATACATTTAATTTAACAATTAAATTAATCTTATGAGTAGGAACTTTAAACCTATGTGGTATGATATATGAATGTCAATGTTATTCATGTGTAATTAATCATTCATACATCAAAAATAAAATAACATATAAAGACATAAAATAAATACTATGTTTTAAATGTTCAGTTTCCTTTGGGTTAAAAAGAATAAAAAAGTCTTAATTAATCTATGTAACTACTACATAGTTAACTAAATTATGACATATCTTAAATTGTAAAACTTTGTATGAAAAAACTTGGGCTTTGCGATAAGATTTCATCAAACTAGATCTAACCAAGATGCTCGAGATCACATAAAAAATGTCTTGAGAAGGCACAACAACGTGCCATTAGACAACAACTAACATGGTAACCAAGCCATGTCAAACCTCTACACCAGCCATTGGCCATGGTGGCACACATCCTTTCCATTACATGAACAATGTCACCATCATCCATAACTTCTCCCATGGCGACACTGGTAGCCTAGGAAGCATTGGGTAGCATGACTTGGTTCTTCTCGAGTTATTGTCAAGGTTGTTCTTATACTATTTCAACACCAATTTATGATACAAACTCTATACGAATTACAAACTCGATGCAAAAAAATTTCAAAAAAGTAAAGTAAATCTAGAATAATGAAAAAGGATTTTTTACAAAATTTCTATAACTATATAAGGTTTACAATATTTTTATATTCAAAGAACCCAAAAGAACCATATAATTAACAATCATAAATAAATTCATTCAATAAATGAATAAAAATTCAAATATTCACATCAATGTAATTTAGTGCATACCTTAAACATGAAACCACGTACATATAATTAAATTAAAATTATCAAAAGTAGGCTTTGATCCTAGTTATTTGTTTTTCTTGAAAACTTTTTTGACACAATTCAAATTTTTATTACAAAAATTGAGGAAGATTTTGGTGTTGAACAACAAATTGTTTTCCCATCAAGACCCTTTAATTTATCATAAAAGTAGAATAATAATTGCATACTTTTGTAGTCTGTGAGAAACGAATGGAGCCTTCAGCCTTCCAAATCTTATATCCCAATGAGGATGAATGGGATAGATAGGTATCATGTCAATCTCCAAGTTGATTAAAAATTTGTCCAAGTTTTCCAACTAGAACCCCCTTATGCATGATCTTCTTATTCCTCCCAATTGAGTGTTAAATTTTCTCTATAAAGTTATATAGTGTGGTCTTCCATGAAAGGGAATAATAGAGTTTTTTATATGGTCTCCAATTTGACCTAATTTGATTTAGAGTATAACTCATAAATCTCATCCAATAAAGAGTTATTCACACACCAAGTTATGTGCTTATAGGAATCCTATTATAACACTAATTACCCATACATGCCATATAGAGTCTCACTCCTATTAGTGTATTACAATTTAATTAGATTAAATTGTATCATAAATCCATTTATTAAATACAATTTGATGTTTACCAAAATATCATTGCTTGTCCCAAAAGCATTTAAATACCTATCAAATATTTAAA
Organism: Hippophae gyantsensis; assembly: GCA_030763125.1. Lineage (NCBI taxonomy): Eukaryota > Viridiplantae > Streptophyta > Magnoliopsida > Rosales > Elaeagnaceae > Hippophae > Hippophae gyantsensis. The sequence goes on from CM061030.1 coordinate 33,422,842, forward strand.
TTTATATTTTATTATTTTTAATTAATTTAAATAATTATTTAATTCAACTAAATATTATTTAATATTATTTAATTAATCACATGAATTAAATAGCTATGTCAAATTATTATTTTACTCCCACATAATTATTTGATATTATGACCTTTATAAAATGTCATAATGACTAAATATATATGAATTTTGATTATTTAGATATTTTAAATTAATTATTCATATTTATCTTGAAAGTAACATCATTTAATCGTTATTGTGGAGTAGATTTGGAAACTGATAGAACTATGATTTCAAGTTTAAATGTAAGCATTGATATATTAATTAAACCCTTGACTAATTTTTAGTCTCTATTAATCTAAGAGTCACTTCACTATAGACCTAATATTGAACTCTCGAATATCATAATTGATATTTACCCAACACAATGTACATTGGTAATCTATTGATATAACTATTAGGTGTAACTCAATGCTCTATTTTACCTCCTTTATTGCATTTTTCCCTTGAGTAGCCATGATGCATATGAATAATTATCAACAATCATGTTATAGAACATGGTTATTTAAGCACTATATCGCTAAACAAGAATATCCCTATCTAACATGTAATAACAGACGTAGTGGATTTGATATCTTGTTAGATAACGTCTTAACCCACCATAAACACTGAGATATTAAGATACAAGTCGTTTTAACCCAATAATACAAACATCACAAAGTAAGTCAAATACTAAGGTGCTTTAATAAGAGGCCTACTAAATAATTAAAAATTAAGATCATCTTGTACATGATAATCAAGTGAAATATGTAGAAATATTTGTGAGAAAAAAATATTTTAATAGTGTTTCTAATATTTATGATTTAATCCTGTATAATCAACTATTATACAAAGTACCCCTAAGTAGATGTTTTCACATCAATTACCCTAGATAAAGGACACTTTATTCAAAATAAATATGGGTCATACTAATGACTTAATTTAATATGTTTTTTATAAACTTTAATTAATTATTACAAATTATTTTGATTATTTTATTTAAAATTAATCCTCATGTATATATATTGATATAATAAATCTTAAGTAGACACGATTAATTAGGAATTTTAAGATAATTTATTTAAAGAATATAATAGTACATGTAAATAAAAGAAATCTTACTCTGATTTATTTTAGTTTAACGTAGTTTAAATACAAATCACTTTGCATATAGGACTCCGTGCTAATAGTTTTCCCATATACATGGACTATGTTAACCAAAGTCTCTTATGTTTTGTCTCTAGTGATTTTCATCCCATGGATCTCAAATTTAGAGTTTAATAAAGCCTTAACTCTTGTTATTTCCACCTTACTCCTATTAGCCAGTAACATATCATCCATATAAAGTAGAATGCAGATAGCCAAATTAGCCTTCATATTTTTTTCATGTAAACACAATGATCATACTCACTTCTCCAAAAACTAACCTTGATTACATGTATAAGAATGTTTCTACCAACATCTTGGTGCTTGTTTTAAACCATATGTAGAAACCCTTTATGATACATACATATCTTTCCAGGGAAACCCTAAGGGTTGATCCATGTATATCTACTCATTAATTTTTCTATGATGAAAAGTTGTTTTAACATCCAACTATTCTAGATCTATATCTATATGTGCTACCATGGGAAACAATATTCTAATTGAGATATATTTAACCCTCGGAAAGAATATTTCTTGAAAATCTATACCTTTTTTTGTGTGAAGCCTCTTGCTACCAACCTAGACAGTACCTTGGTGCTTATATTGTAGGAATGCCTTCCTTTTTCTTGTATAACCATTTACAAGTTATATTTTATTCCTTGTGGCTTAGAGATAAGAAACCAAGTCTCATTTTCAATTAATCAATGCATCTGTTGCTCCATTGACTATATCCATTTATCACCGTCCCATCTGCTTATAACTTCATCGATTTTTGGACCAGTTTCATTTACCATGTTAGCTATGGTAAATAAAAATGCTTAACATTTGGCTTATCACCTTTTTTTAGGTTTAGACGAGTCATTGGATCTAGTTGGCCTTCTAATTTCTCTCATTTTCCTATCTCTTGAAAATTGGTAGCCACTTAATCGATCCATATATTGTAATGCTTGGTCATATTAAGGATCCACTATTTGCACTCCTGATTCCATTTGAACTTTTATCTCCACCTCAAAATAAGGTGTATTATCTAATGTTGTGTCTTCTAAATGCTTAGTGTTAAGTTGTTGTATATAAATATCAACTCACCACACACCTTGTACTTTTTGGATCCCATAATTTGTACCCTAAAAATAGGCATTTATAGCTTGTGGTTCCAACTATCCCAATCTTTTATACATGTAAGCAAGGCATTCAAATACCATGAGTAAGTCATTCTTCCTAGGTTTACTAGTCCACTACTCTTTAGGTGTCTTAAACTCCAATGTTGTAGAGTGACTTATGTTAATACAATAATAGGCATTGTGAAATAATTCAACCCAAAATTTCTTTAGGAATCCTACATTGATTAGCATGCACCTTACCCTTTCTCAAAAGATTATGTTCATTCTTTGTCCTAGTCCATTTTGCTTAGGTATGTATGCCACACCCCATGTCTAGTAATTCCACATTCCTTATAGAAATTATTGAACCCTTCATTACAATACTTAAGAACATTATTTGTTCTAAGGCACTTGATTTTCTTGCATGAGTGTAATTCAATATGAGACTCCCAATTTTTAAACTTTCCTAGTGTTTCATCCATAGTCTTCATTGGATATACCAATGGCCATGTTCTCCATATAAATTAATATATGAAAGATATAAAGTATCTCGATTCACTTAGTGAAGGGCTTTATGTAGGACTTCATACGTTTGAGTGCACATATATGAGTTTATCCCTAGTCTACTTGTCACTTATTGTGAACTTGACTCTTTTTACTTTCACATAAACACAATACCCACAAAGTAACAGTTTGTCCAACTTTAATCCCTAAGTAACCTCTATTTATTTAATTCTATCAACCTTCTCTCACTTATATGTTCAAGATGTTGGTGCCACAATTGTATCATTGAGTCATTGTGCACCTCTCCTATATTTTTATGGGCATATTGATGCCACCATTGAGTAGAAATATTCTACTTTATTTCCCCTAAGATATAAACCATTGATCTCCTTATGATTCTTATTTTTGATCCATGACCTTTGATTGCATACCCTTTCTTTACTAGCTCCTCAAGTAATATCAAATTTCTTTGAAGTGTAGGTACATGCCTAACCTCTTTCAAGATTCTTTCAGTTTCATCACCCAACTTCAATGTAATTATGCCTATTCCTTCCACCTCACATGATTGATTATTTACCATGTATAAAACAGCATTTTAAACTAGTTTATACTCTTAAAACAATTTTGTATACGGTGTCATATGAAATGAGCACCCTGAATCCAGAATCCAGTTCTTTTGGAAAATAATATTTAGCACTCTTAGTGCTTTTGCACTATCGTACCCTTTGTGAGCCAATGAAGCTTCAACACTCAAGGATTTTCTATCTTTTTCTTGTACTTTCTTCTTTTATCTAGGAAATCCCTTTTAAAATGTCTCTCCTTATGATAGATAAAAACTCTTAAAACCTTCTTGCTTCTTGATTTCAACCTTTAGTGATACTTGTAGTTTTTGGGCTCCTTTTTTCTCTTATTTTCATAGCTACTAAAGAATAACTGAACTTTCCATATATAGGAACAATTGCAAGATGTCAATTGTTCCTCTGATCTAAATAGGCAACTAGGACTTAGATGAGGGATGAACCCTAACCCATGGAATCTTTTCATGAGCATTATTTTAACTCGACCAAGTAGGCCTCACAATGTGAATTAATCAAATAATAGATGGTGTGCCTCACAAGCTCCTGTTCATACTTGCAACAAGCAAGCATGGCAAACATCAAATAGCATGTGAAACAAGAATTCATATTGGAAATACAAAAAAGGATTTCCAATTACTTCAAGAACTCAAATGTGGGGACATATTTAGTAAATTATGATTACACTATCACAGCATGCAATCATACAAAACATAGGAAACCAGTTAAAAGAGTCCAACATTCACTACATAACTAGTGTAAGAAGATACAAACTCCTTAGAGACTCACATCAAACTCACATGAAGATAAATAGAAGAAGCAATATAAATTAATCAAGAAGTATGCAAATTAATTTAAAACAACAAAAACAATAATTAGAAAGAAATAGGCCTACTACAAAGAAAGGAAAGAAAGCATGCGATAAAATATAACAAATAAGCTTTCTAATCATAGTTTAAATCTAGTATGTCGGTAAATACATAATAGAAACTCATATTATACTAACACACAAGCTGATCATGCATAATAATATATTTAACAAGGTAAACCCACATAGAACCCCTACTTATGGGATAACATCATAAGCAACCACTCAGTAGCTAATGTTGCACTAAAATCAATAAACAAATATAACTTGATATAAACCTCTACTAATTGGATCTCTACCCTAACTACCTATTACTATCCTTGCATGTTACCTTCACAATAACTTGATTTGACACATAGATCTAACACTTCTCAAAAGCCTACACTGCACACAATAGTGCAATCAGCTACCAAAGATCAACAACATGAACCAAAATGTATAAAACTAATGTGGGGTATCACTCAACCATAATCACTATCTTAGGAGCACTCAAAAATCTAAAAGCATAGTATTTCCTAAATCTCACTAGAAAAATAGTCTTAACTAATCACATTCCAAGAACACTATTTTAATGTCACTAAAATGTTTAACAATCACTGAAATACATTCAAGGTGATTTGTGAAACATAAGATACTCACCTCACCTAAAACTCACTAGTAAACACTACCTTGAGTACTCACCACTCAAGAGTATGGTTTTGCTTACACAGTCACGAATCACTAATATTGAACAAACATTCAAGGTAATAGTGATCTAAAATAAAACAAACAAGATGTTAATTTAACAGAACTCTGCTACATTTTTATCATTAAAGAAACAAGAAGAGAGTATAGGAATTACCTAAGCACATGTCCACCTTTATTGAGGCCTCACCGAGAGTCCTTACTGACCACTCCACAGGGATTTCGACTAGGGGTCCATCAAAGGCCTCATTGACTAACCTCGTTAAGGTGCACAAAATTTCCACTTTTGTTTCCAAAATATAGAGTAATTTTCATAAATACTCACACACGTAGCTCAATAATGACAATGTGGTGTGTGTAAATATGCTCACAAATGTACCTAACTATGTGGATATGTGTATTACTAATTGTCAATAATGAACCTTACATAAAGAAAAACAAATATATTAAATAAAATAAATAAACTTTGTGTTTTGTATATTGAAAGTCAACAAAGACACAACGGACTATAGGAGTTACACTAACCATTACTACCTCTAAACATAGTCTTGTTGATGGATGCCATGTCTAGTTCCTTTAACCTCAAGGCATAAGAAACTATCCCTAAGATCAAGTATACTCTATCGTACTTTATTGATGTCCTTATTTCTTCATAGGATTATGGTAATGGATTATTTAGGATAACAACATATTTCTCATCGCTTATCTGCTCACCTATGTTTTCTAATTCAATGCTGATTTTCTTGAACTCATCCAAGTTGGACTCTATGAACTTTGTTGAATCCATATTATACTTTTTCTTTAAGTAAATCTTATTTGACAAATATTTTCTCAGAAATAGGCCTTCAAGCTTTCCCAATAACCTATCTATTGTGGTTTCATCATCCACCTATCTTAGAAATGGGTCAAAAAGGTTTAAAATAATGCTTTGCAAAGGTGTATCCGAAATTTCTTCTTTGCTTTGTGTTGTTGTATTCTCAGCAAATTGGGATTTTCTATTGAATAAGGAAAGCTTTCATTTTCTTTCTCTAGATGTCAAAATCACTTGTTTCATTGAATTATTCAATTTCCAGTTTCAATGAACCCATTCTTGGTACTTTCTTAATTATCGAACCTCCAAGAAAAACAATCAAGAATGTTAATATTGCAACTCCTAGCTATCTTCTATGCATTGGTACCAATTTTGTTGTGTCAAACAAGTGAAATTATTGTACAACTAATAAAAAACACAATAAACTAAAGATCACATGAAATGTTTGAAGTGGTTTAGCCATGAACAACCTACTTCATTATCCAAACTTAACAGGTTCATTTCATCTTTATTCCACCAAGAATCACAAGTAAACAATTAACAAACTAGATAGATCTTTATCTATTGTACCAAAAATGAAAACATTATTCTTCACACCTTTATAGTATGAACTTCATAGGACTCAATCTCTACAAGTATTTTTCCATCCACTATCTCAATTACCTTGTGTATTCTCTCATTTCCATGTTATGCCTTTTCTGTGTATTCTACAAAGCTTTACATTGGTATTTTTAATATCACTATTATACCCATTGGATAAAGTAACTTTATTTTCATATACAAAAATCTATTTATTGCAAGTTCGGATAAATCACAAGTGATATGGCACATTATTATTGGTAAATACAATCAGGTCCATATTATTATATTCAATAAAAAACTATTACATCAACTATAATTGCAGTATAGTTGTGATATGAAAAGGTAATCTTTTCTCATTTGTCCACATGTTTGATTATAAGTATTGGGCCACCTCACATAAATGGTGAGGTTTAATCATTGCAAAGCCACTATAATTCTTAATTTTGACTAGAAATATAGTCATAATTTTGTGAGTCACCTCTCTTATTGGTCTATAATGATTGATGCTTATGCAATGTCCATTCTTTGGTATCATAGATACAATAATATGATTCCTTTTTGCATTCATTTTTTCATTTGAATAAACAATTCTACTCCATTGAATATGTATGTACCTACCACATGTCACTAGATAACTTGTTAGGATAATTTCATACATTTATGTGACAATAAGTGCCCAATTATCATATAAGTGTGAATGCAAGATAGTTAACCTAAAGAGATAAAGGCCCAATGATTATCCCTTAATTATCTTAAAGATATAAATGCCCAAATATTATCCTTTAATTATCTTAAAGGATAATTACAGAGATAATTAAGGATAGATGCCTACAAAGGATAGGTGTCTACAAATGATAGGTGTCTACAAATGATAGTTGTCTACAAAGCTACAACAACTCAATCATATTCTGACAATGAATAGCTATCAGGTTAATTGTTTCTCCTATATATTTACATATGCACACATCTATTATAACTTGAAATATAACATGATTATCACTTGAATCTCATTACAAAGAATCACAGCTAAACACTATCTTTTCATATACTATTAGAGTGGGACTGTAGATCTCCTCTAACCTTCTTCTTATAGTTATTAACTTAAGCATCAAAGGGTTAAAGACCACCCCTTCACAAGGTGGTCCAAATTCCTAACAATTTATTCATCTCGTAGATCTATAGAGAACAATTCTACCTGATATTGAAAAAAATTGGTATCAACATCTGGCATTGTAAGTGGGAACAAAGTGTGTTCTACTCATCTAAAAATTTCAAAAGTATATAACTCTCCATAAAGTTCTCCAAGTTTTTAATCTACCAAGAAATTAAAGATGTTTAAAAAGAGATCATGGACTTTAACAATAGTATTTTCTAAAAAGAGAACCTCAGAGTCTTCTGATCCATTATTTTTAACTTCTTGACTCTTTGGGCATTTAAAAAGAGTTATGGATTATACAACTAGTTTCACTTCTCTTACCAAAAAACTAGTTAGAAGGTCTAGTCTGCCAACCAGTAGGTCATCCTTTCAGCTTCACCATAGCCTGTCAAAAATATAAGCACTACACTTGGAACTGTGCGTCCATAATGGGACTAAAAATTCAAAAAGGCAAGGTAAGGCTAGACTTGTGCCCTTCTAGACATAATGGAAAATACACTCCAAGCTGTGATGGAGTGCCTACTAAAATCAATGGCTCTTGAGCCAGTCAAAATCCTCGAGAACATCCCTATGAAATCCTCCAAAGCCTAAAGTGCACAAGGCCAGACCTTTAGCCATCCAAGGTTTTATGAGTAAGGTGATAGTCCGTAACGAGCCCCAAGTCTTGTAATCGACCAAAATTTATCTACTCGTACCAATCATAGTGATGCCTTGGATGCCAAATCATAACCCTACCAATTGTCCACCTTGGACCGTCTAGGGCCTACTTAAGAGTCTCCTACATATTACAATCAATGTAATCATCTCGAGGGCTCATCAGTAAATACATTCTATCCAAGTAAGCCTACTAACTAAGCAACCTCAATAGCCAATGATTGTCTTAGTTTCCAGGAAAAAGTACCAACTTTCCTTTCATCCCACTATTGATTAGATTGTTGAAAAATTACAAAAGGTCTAACATAGGTTGAACTAAGATGGATCCTCAAACTTAGTAGTCTTTACTGAGTCCTTGTTCGCCCCATGAGATCATGGACATCCCATTTTCTAACAAGTTCAAGCTGTTTAATTGATTAGTGCTTGAAAAGCACTCATATCTTTTTATTTTATTTGCGCTTAAATAAAATAATAGGTTTGATTATAGCATGTTTACATGATATATGTTTGATTATAGCATGTTTACATGATATATGTTTGATTATAACATGTTTATATGATAATTTGTGTAAATATATATGTTTGAAATTATGGGTATATTTTTTTGTATTTCAAGTGTTTTTATCTTCAAAGTTGATATATTTGTCAACATATAAAGAGCAACACTTAGATCACTTAATTTGCACCCTATGAGCTTAAAAGATTAAGCAATGTAAGCCTTACATGAAGATCCAACCAGTTTGTAAGGCATACAAGAAAAAATTGAAGAAAAATGAAGCGTGTCGTGGTGAAGAAATATATGTGTCATAGAGCACACTATTTAGTATATAAGTCCTGTTGTACTCTGTATCTGTGTGCTAGCTTCCCGCGTGCAAAATATAGTGTCTATTTATTTTATTTAGTGTATCTATCTTCTTTTATGTAAGGTTGGTTTTATAGATGACTAATACATATATGCACTTAGTTAGGTACTTTTTTTGTAAGCATGTTTACACACACCATGGGGGTTGGTTGTCATAGTGTGCATGCTAGGTTAAGAGTTGTGGTTTTACTCGAAATTTTTTTGGAAATGAAAAAAATAACTTTTTTAGTACCACACCACCAACCTCGCCACTACTCACATCACTACCTTTAGCAAGGTGGTAGGCAAGATAGCTAGCAAGGTGGCCATCCAAGACTCTATAAATGCCTACACTTTTCTCAAATCTTTACACATGTTTTTAGTACCAAAAATCTATCAAAATTCACACTTAGATTTATATCTATTTTTGAAATCATTTTGGAATGCTTACATTTGCATGTGGGTTATTTATTGAGTTTAGTTATCAAATCATAGTTTATATGTGTATGTGGCTTGACTAGGTATCTCTTATACACAATTTGAGTTATGTGGATAACAATGTGTCCTTTGGTGCCTTGAGATTAAGGGTAATCCTTAAGAGTAGCAATAGGCAGTTTGGATAAAGGTCTCAACTATAGAGGTAATAGTGATTTCATTTCTTTTAGAGTTGTAACTATTTTATTGATTAATAAATTTTTTGTTACTGAGTGGTTGCCTTTGGAAACATGAGGATATTACTAAATAGATACAATCTCTATGTGGGTTTACTTCATTACATCACTTATTGTTCATGATCCTCAATGTGCTAGTACAATCAGAGTTTAAAATGTGTATGTTATAACATACTATAGTTTAAACTCTAATTAGAAAGCATTAACTATTTTCCTACATTCTATTACTTATATAATATTTGTTATGATAAGTTATTTACTTATATGATAATATTTTATATGTGCTTCTGCTATATTAAGAAGTTTGTATTTAAGTGTATTCTTTTCTATTTTTATGAGTTATGATTGATTCATTAGGAAGTCCTTATCTTCTTACCCTAGTAGTATATCAAGTTATAGACTCTTTCAATTGGTATCAGAACGATTGCATCCTTTTGTGCTTAATCGCTTCGATATTGATTCTGTTAACTTGATTTTTCACACACAAATTCTCTCATTGAACTATGCATTATGCAAGAATATGAGACTTTTGATAAATTTTATGCATGTTTCTCCAACATTGTCAATTACTCATAAAACTTAGGTAAACCTATTAATGAAGAAAAACAAATGGAAAAGATAATTTCCAGTCTATTGTATAGGCTTAACGCTAAAGTTATAGTGCTTGAATCAATGTACAAACTAGGTAATCTCATTGTGAATGAACTATTTGGTGACCTGCAAGTCTTTGAACTACATCACAAGTTACCAAGACAAGAGCAAATTACTTTTGAGAAGGATAAGAGCTTAGCCCTCAAAACAACCAAAGGAGGTGAACCAAGAAAAGACATGCATACCATGGGTGGTGGTAATGATGATTCTCATCTCAATGAAGAGAAAATGACCATAATTTCTCAGAGATTCTTTAGATTCTATAGAAAGAAAAAGGCTTCTTCTCGGATTACTGGAAGAGATACTTTAAGTTCCAAAGCCTTAAAATCAACTAAAGTTGGTGAAGACTTAGAAAAAGAATATAAGAAGTTGAGCAAAGGACACTTGAATAACATTAGATGCTTCGAATATGGAAAGCCAATTCACATTGGTGCAAAGTGTTTTTAGAAACAAAATCACACGAACAAACATGCTATGAAAGTTGAAGTTACTATTTTGGATAGTACAAGTAGTGATTATGAGAATGACACTAATTTTTAGGCCTTTGTTACCTCTAGTAGTGCCATTTATCCTTATATTGCTACCTCAGATGTTCAAGAGGTGAAAACTAAAGCTAATGATGATGATGAACAAAATGAATTTCTTAATTATTATAATGCATTCCTACTAGAGCATATCAAGTCTGAAAAGGAAAAGAAAAATTATTTAAAAAGCTTTGACGAAAAAAAGCACACGATATGTACATTGAAGAAAAATTTAAAGGAAAAAAAGTCTTCTATTGATTGCCAATAAATTCATCTCACCAAAAAATGTGAGGTCAATCAAAAGAGACATTTGGATTTGAAGAAAAATTTAATGCAAATCATGAAAAAGTTAAAAACCTTGAGGAATAATTGATGGTTCCCATCCCTGGTAAAGTTACTCAGTTGTTTGTTAGTCTTATTCCCTGTCTAGATCAGAATGTCAATTATTGCTCTAAAGGAAAAAGTCAGAATTAGTGAGAAGAAATTGGCTTACTTTACCTCTGGTTTGAAAAAAAAGATGATAGGCTCTAAGAATCTAAGTGAAATACTTAGCAACACAAAGACATTTGGGGATAAGCATGGTATTCGTTACAATAATGAGGGTTTAATTTTTATGGTGGGTTCTACTAATTTTATGAAAGCTTTTTATCAAGATCCAAAGTTGAAGTTTGTTTCCACCTATCTAAGAGGTAAGTCTATTTTTTTCCTCTTCCTTATTCCTCTAGCAAGATGACCCCTTCACCTAAATCTATCTCTTCCCATTGTTCTAGTATGGTCTATTGCCTTTACCTACTATTCTTTCTACTTGTCACCACTATGATGAACTTGGGCACTTGAGACCTTACTATGGGAAATTAACTACTCATCTTCGTGTGAAAGCCAATGGGAGCACTTATTCCTTTTCTCCTCCATGTACTACTTCTCAAAGTCAGGGACCTAAATTCTCTAACTCCATTCTTGGTGTTTGTTATCTATATGACACTACTGGCTATATTGCTAAGCAATGTCCTAGATATATGGGAATTACTACTCAGAGTTCTCCATCTTGTTCATCCCCATTTCATATGACAGGATGTAGTTATTATGGCTCATTTGAGCATCTCTAAGCAGGTTGCAGTATGCATCTAAGACACAGTATGAAAAGAAATAAGTATGTTTTTAAAACTCCACCTAGTTGGGTCTATATAGGTAACTCGATGGGATTTTAAAGAAATAACAAACAAAACAAACCTCGTATCATATACTCTACATGCTCATATGACTCAAATACTATTTCCTGAGTTGTTGCCTCTCACAAATACTTTAAAAGGAGGGATGCTATTTAATCTTGTGATCTATTTAGGGTTGAATTGTTCTTTTCTTTTCTCTCTTATAATTTTAGTATTTCTTTGTGTGCCTTTTGTTGTTTGTTTACATGTTTTATCTTTTTTTATTTACTTTAATAAAAATTCAAAAATATTACATTTATTGTTTTTTGACAATCTCTTTCTCATTACTCTCTCTACCTGGGACAATTCTACAAGTCTCTCTATCCAACGATCATACCACATAAATGAACCTTTTTGTGTGACCAATGTTTTTTTATGGTTGTGATGCTTTTGACTTAAATGGAAGTGTGGCTATTTTGACATGTGTATTCCCTGAGATTTTATGATTAAATTCTTATGTTAGATTTAAAAGAACTTTTTCCTACACTTGTAATAACTTTGTGAATTTGTATGGTTATTTTGAGAATTTTGTGTGGATTTCTTTCTTTGATGATTTGTATGAATCTAACAAGCTTCAGAATCTATTTTAGTGTCTTTTGAGGTGAAATCCTAGGTACTTCTTGGAAAGAAAGAGTATTTAAGCCATCTTTGAATCGTTTGATCCTTTCTTATCACAAGTGTTTTCTTATCTTTAGTTTCCCCTCTTGACCCTTTTTGTTATCTCTTCATTTCTTTGCACCTACTAACTTAGCCCAAATGATAAATCCCATTTACCTTGCACACCTTTAGTTGAGTTTCAATTATGTTACTTATTGAACTTGTTTGTTTTGGGACTTTATGTTTTACAAAGAATAAGAAAAATAAAAATAAAAATAGGGGTATCAATAAATGAATGTTAAGAGGTATAGGAAAAAGACACTATGTTTTGGGAATGTAATTGTATGAAAATTGAGAAGTAAAAGGAAAAGAAACTAAGGTTTACTTTTATGGTTGTGAGCTCATTTCTTAAAGTTTTTGTTTGGGTTGATTAAAGGTGTGCTTAATCCTAAATGTCTCTTCTTTTCTATCCAAACCTCATCCTATCATTACTTGCTTTGAAAGACTTATTGATTTCTTCTAGATTGGCACCTATATTAATGGAAAGAGAGGCTAAATGTGAACGTATGAAGTTTGGTTTAACTTGAGTCTATACTCTATTTTCTTGGTTCGCCCAAGCATATCTTGATGGAACATATATAATAAAAAAAATTTGTAAAACACACACAATTCATGATTCCAAAAATTTAGTCATACTCTTAAATGAATACATTTTGGATTGGTTGTCATCTGGATGTTTACATTGAATTTTTTGGTCATTTTGCCCAACTTTTTGGCCCCATAAAACCCACTTTACCTAATAGCTCATCATATTGCTCGCCATCACCTCACCAAACACTTCAGTGATGTGGTTGGCAAGATATGCTACGAGGTGTCCCAAAGCCTACATAAAGTACCCTCTAAAGCCTACTTTCTTCACACCTCATAATATTTTCCTTATCTTCTCGCTTTATCAATGTATCTAATCTTCTAATTGTTACCAAATATGACCCTAAAGTATACCAAAAGTGATAAGAAGTCAATGCAACCTAAGTCTACCAATCCTTCTAGTAGTGCATCCATTCTTGCATAGCGTTCTATCAATATCCATGACTTCTCCGAAATCAAGGAAAGGTTTGCTTACTTTTCTTAGCTTTATACTTTCTCTTTGAATTATTCATATAATGATGGTTTGTTAGGGAGTTTTATGTTACTATTCCTTGTGTTTCTACCATGTGATTCTCTACTTCTTTTGTCCTTAGAGGAAGTATAGAATATATAAAAAAAGATAAAAAGAGAGAAAATAAGTAGTATAACTAAATAGGATGACCTATAAGTTCTTCAAGAAGTGATATGGTTATTACAAAAGAAAAAATAAGAAATAAATCCCCTTGAAGTCATTACATTTTCATTCATTTTAAGGCATATATGATCGATGAAAAACTGCAAGTACATAATATCGTAATTTTATAATAAAGTGATAAGAAAAGTATCGTCCTCAGGGATTGATAACTTATTTTTGAAAAATACCAAAATTATATTAATCTCAATTTTATTTAGAAAAATCACTAAAGTTGTTGTATTTGAAATTTAAAATAAATTAAATTTAAAGAAAATATGCTAAAGAAAATAAAGATGTTTAAAGATCAAATTAATAGGAAGAAAACTTCTAGGAAATTGAAAGAAAATATGTTTTACTCATCTAGCTAATTGAATTTAATTCTCTCTATTTGTTAGCAATCTCCAAAAATATCCAAAATCCTATTTCGATAGTCAATTGGAAATAATCTTGTTTATTAATTTACACAAGAGTATGCAATTTAATAAAATAAGAACGTATTAAGACCAATGATTTTTAAAACTACACAGGTTTATACAAGTCTTTCAATCTTTATATTTACCCCTGCTAAAATATTCCAGATCTATCTTATAATCTCTCCTTAGATGGTAAATCACAAGGATAAAATCATCTAATTAATGGCCAGTTAATTAAAAGTATTAAACTCAAAATAAATCAGACAAACACGAAGAGAAATAATTCAAATTAACATAGAAAATCAAGCATAGTTCAGAATTAAATTACATTTTTTCCCTACAATAAAGATAAATTAATTCATGCTAAAAATTAAATTATATATAAACGAATTCAGCATAATTTTTTGAGAGAAATTTAAAGAAAACTGACTTGCAAAAATAATTTGCTTTCGCATAAATTTGTTCAACGTTCCCCTTTTCTAGCTTTTTCTTTAGTGTTTTCTTTTCCTTATTTTCTTTACTCCTCGTCTGCTCTAAATCTTTTTTTTTTCTTTCCTCTCATGGTCATTGTTCTTTTTTGTGTGTCTCTGTATCTCTTATATATATCCCTCTATATCCAAAACTCTACGCATATATATATTTAAAAGTTAATTAATTTAAATTTGATTTAAATCAATCTTTATTTAAATTTGAGAGTCCTTAAATGATATGGTTCTAAAATTTTGGATCTTCATTTTCTTCAAATCTATAATAAAATTTAAATAATAAAAAAGTCTAAAATCAATAAAAATAAAAAAATTAGACTAAAGTTAAAGTTTAAGTGATAAATTATGTCAAACTGTGTAAATCATTAAACACCCCAAACTTAAAACTTTGTTTGTCCTCAAACAAAAAGAAAATAAAAGAAAAAAACAACTATAGACAATGTCAACAAGACCCCATAAAAGACTACTATCACTCACCAAGCCATGATTTGAATTTAAATTTCATCACTAATAACTTATTCTTTTTACATTAAATATAGCAAGAAAATCAATCAAAATTCAGCAATTTGTTAAGTAAGAGTTAAGCATCTACTTCAACCTAAAGCTAAGTCATTGAGAGTGTGTGTGAAATAGTAAATTTAACTTCAACCCACCAATAAACAATTGAAATCATAAGAATTCTCTCAAAACTTAACTCCATAAGTCTAATTTTCATAAATCCTCTCCACTAATGTAATCAAATATCAAAATCAGAGATCAAAAGGCCTTTAATTAAGGTTGTAAAGATAGGCCATAGGATGAAGGTTAAGAAAGAAATGGATATGGAAAATCAAAACAAACTAGAAAAATACATGGTAGAAAGAAACAATAAAAAGAATATCCATAGGATTCACACCATAGCTCATACTGATGAAAATATTTTTTCCATACTCAATAAGTATAGTGCTTTTTCTTTTCTTTTTTTCTTTCTCTTTTTTTTGAAGATGTGGTTGTCATGATATTCATAGTCTTTACTAATTTCAAGCACTTTAACCTTATTTTGATTCTTGCCTTTCACTTTCTTTCTTTCTCTCTCTCTCTCTCTCTCTCTCTCTCTCTATATATATATATATATATATATATATATATCTTTTTTTATCAAATAGAGCAAACATAATGTGAATTATTTAATATGAACTAAATTTCTCTTTAAATGCAAATTTCCATCAAAGTATTTTCTCAAAATTTAAGGTAAGTTCATGGTTTTTCAGGCTTAAAGTGGGAATGGTTTATGTAGTTAAAAGAGAAAATAAGGGTTACATAAAATAAGGATCAACGGGGTTGATTATGGGAATACACCATGCAATGATGGTGTGATAATTAGGACGGCTGGGAAAGCTTTTTGGTTGTGACAAAAAAATTGCCTAGATCATTTCTATAATATTTGGTATTAATTAGGATTTTACCTCAGGGATCCATCAACGGATTCTAGAGCAAAGCAAGATTGAACTTTCCTAACCCAGTTAATTCAACTCCCATAGGTAAAATGGAGTAGAGAAAATTTTACTATGTGCTCAATTATTTTCAAAGACAAAGATTTAAATCAAAGTACCCACAAAACTTTGACTAACAAAATAGTAGATTTTGAAAAAAAAATTCTCAAAACCATCCTCAATCAAAAATTTCAGAGTCGTAGCGAATTCAATCATACTTAAATACATGCTTGATAAGAGAATTCAACAACTCAAGACTATAGAGTTTGACACCCCCAAACTTAAACTAAACAATGTCCTCATTGTAAATTTAAAAGTAAGACAGATTGAAGAAATGAAAGGAACTTTCCTGATTTTATGGTGGATCTGTATTAGTTTGTAATTTTCAACTTTTTATTCTTGCAAAATAAATCAACATCAAAATCCAAATTATTAAAATAGTAACAAATAATAAAATAAAAGAACAATATAAATTTTTATGGGTTGTCTCCCATAAGTGCTTGTTTTATAGTCTACAACCAGACTTTTCAATCTTTAACAATTAGGATTTCGAAAAGGAATAAATGCACGATCTCTCCACTTCTTCTCTATAATAGTGCTTCAATATATAACCGTTAACTCTGAATATATTCCCTATCTTGTCATGCCACTTCTTTGTGTGTTCTTTGTAGATCTTTGAATTTTCATAAGCATCGATCAGGAACTCATCTATCTCATTCAATTGAAGAAGTCACTTTTTCATCTTCTCTAGGTGTAAGTGATGCAGCAACAATCACTGGAAAGGTGTAATCATCACCCAAGCACACATAGCAAAGATGATTAGGAAATTTCTTTAACTCTGGAGTTGTAGTTTGTTACACTTTTTCTATAGAGATTACAGAATCCATCTTTGCAACCATTGGCTCCAACCTCTCCACTTCTGTAATAAATGATGTACCCTGCTACAATGATCATTCTAGGTGATCAGTTGGTATATCTTCTTGAAAGGATTCTTCTTCACATTGTTCAATGATATCTACTCAAAAGCAAGTGCTTGGATCTTCTGGAAATCTCATGGCTTCGTAGATGTTAAATGTAACATTTTCCTTGTTTACTCTCAATGTTAACTCACTCTTTTGAACATCTATTAAAGCCCTTCCCATAGCCAAGAATGGTCTACCAATAATTAATGGGACATCTTGGTATTCATCCATATCTAACACCACAAAATCAGCAGGAAAAATGAATTTATCCACCTTTATCAATACATCTTCTATGATTCCACGTGGATACTTGATGGATCGGTCTGCTAGTTGCAAAGAAATTGTTGTTTGTTTCATCTCTCCAAGTCCCAATTTCCTATAAACAAACAATAGCATAAGATTAATGCTAGCACCAAGATCACATAAAAATTTCTCAAAAAATGAATTTCCAATAGTGCAAGGCAAAGTGAAACTCCCTGGATCTTTTAATTTTTGAGGCAATTTCTTTTGAAGAATGGCACTACATTCTTCAAAAAGCTTCACTGTTTCAAACTCCTCCAACCTTATCTTCTTGGAAATGATGTCCTTTAGAAATTTGGCATAATTTGGAATATGTTCCAAAGCATCTACAAAAGGAATATTTATGTGAATTTTCTTAAAAATATCCAAAAACTTAGAAAATTACTTATCTAATATTTTTTTTGAAAGCATTGAGGATAAAGAAGTGGAGTAGAGAGAGTAAGTGGATTGTCAGGAAATGAAATTGATGGAGGCATGTTAGCCTCTCTTATTGTATCATTAAAAATCTCTTCTTCTTCTACTTTATGTTTGCTTTGGCCATTGTTTGGAGCTGTAGGGGTGGACTCAGTTTCCTTTGATAATGACCTCTCAATTTCTCTTCCACTCCTAAGTGTAATGGCCTTACATTGTTCCTTTGGATTCACTTCTGTATTGCTAGGAAATTTTCCTCTTTGTTGAGCATTAATGGTTGTGGAGAGTTACCTAATTTGCACTTCAAGATTTTTCATAGTTAAAATGTAAGGCCATGCTTTGGTAGTAATCAATGTTATCCAATGTTACCTAATTTGCACTTCAATATTGTTAAAATGAGTCTCAATGTTATCCATCTGTGAATCATTCTTTTTAAACCTTGCTTTGGTCCCCTCAGCAAAGGAAACCATGGCATCCTCAAGTGACATTTTATTTTCGCTTGGTTGACTATTAAACCTTGAAGGAGGTTTCAGCACATTCTTTGTGTTTCCATAAGACAAATTTTCATGATTTCGAAGCCTTGGATGATAGTAATTTGGCATAGGATCACCACAATAATTGTAGTTCTAATTTTTGATGTATTGAACCTACTCTTGACACGATTCATTCATCATAACTAGCATACTTGAAGTTGCAACATATTTTGCACTTTGTGGTATTCTTTGAGGTGTCAAGGTAGAAATCTAATGAGATAGAGAAGCTACTTGAGCTGAAAGGACAAAAAACGACTCCAATTCATGAATCCCAATAACTTTCTTAACTATAGATCTTTCAGTTGGCCATTGATAGTTGTTTGAGGCCATTTCTCCTAAAAAAGAAGTATCACCTTCAGGTGTTTTTGAAATCAAAGTTCCACCATAAGCAACATCAACTATGGTTCTAGTTTTCCCATCAAACCCATTATAGAACATCTGAATTTGCAACCAATCTAGCAATCCATGCTGAGGGCAACATCGAATCATATCTTTATACCTTTCTCATGCTTAATAGAGTGTCTCAAAATCATTTTGTTTGAATTGACCAATATCACTCCTGAGTTGGGCTATTTTTGTAGATGGAAATAATTTAGCAAGAAACTTTTCTACCATATCCTACCAACTAGTGATGTTTCTCAGTTGTAAATATTGTAGCCAACCTCTAGCCTTTTCCCTCAATGAAAAAGGAAACAATCTTAGTCTTATGGTGTCTTTAGTAACACTATTCATCTTTACAACATCACAAATCTCCAAGAACATCGCCAAATGATTATTGGGGTCATCAAGTGGCAATCCGCTAAATTGGGCTTGTTACATCATGCTGATCAATGTCAATTTAAGCTCAAAATTATTGGCATTAATGGTTTGGCATCTTACACCTAAGTAGCTATCATTCACAATTGGCCTTACATAATCCATCAAGGTGCGTGGTTATGCATTCTGTTCTACTTCAGTCATGGCTAGTACTTTCTTCTTTCTTTATAATCTAAAGGTTCTTTCAATCTCCGGATCAAAAGGAATAATGTTTCGAGTTCTAGCACAACGTATCCAACATCAAAAACACACCTAGAGAAAAAATGAAAAAATAAAAAAAAATAATAAAAAAATGAAATAAAATATAATTCTAAATTAAAACTAAGATTACTACGATATATTGGCAAAAGTAAGAAAAAATCAAACCCCAACAACAGCGCCAAAAACTTGATCAGTGAAAAAATGCAAGTGTATAGTATCATAATTTTATAATAAAGTGATAAGAAAAGTATCATCCTCAAGATTTAGTAACTTATTTTTGACAAATATCAAAATTATATTAATCTCAATTTTATCTAGAAAAATCACTAAAGTTGTTATATTTGAAATTTAAAATAAAATAAATTTAAAGAAAATATGCTAAAGAAAATAAAGATGTTCAAAGATCAAATTAATAGGAATAAAACTTCTAGAAAATTGATTTCACCTAATCTCTCATTATGTTTTACTCATCTTGCTAATTGAATTTAACTCTCTCTATTTGTTAGCAATCTCCAAAAATATCCAAAAGTCTCTTTTGATAGTCAATTGAAAATAATCTTGTTTATTAATTTACACAAGAGTATGCAATTTAATAAAGCAAGAAAGCATTAAGACCAATGATTTTTAAAACTACATAGGTTCATACAAGTCTTTCGATCTCTATATTTAGCTATGCTCAAATATTCCAGATCTATCTTATAATTTCCTCTTTCGATAGTAAATCACAAGACTAAAATTATGTAATTAATGGCTAGTTAATTAAAAGCATTAAACTCATAATTAATCAGACAAACACGAATAGAAATAATTCAAATTAACATAGAAAATCAAGCATAGTTCAGAATTAAATTTCATCTTTTTTCCTAGAATAAAGATAAATTAGTTCGTGCTAAAAATTAAATTAAACATAAACAAATTCACCATAATTTTCTGAGAGAAATTTAAAGAAAATTGACTCGCAAAAAGAATTTGCTATCTCGTAAATCTGTTATGCGTTCCCCTTTTCTAGCTTTTTCTCTGGTGTTTTCTTTTCCTTATTTTCTTTACTCCTCGTTTTCTCTGAATCTTTTTTTTCTTTCTTCCTTTATCTTATATATATATTTAAAAATTTATTAATTTAAATTTGATTTAAATTAATTTTATTTAAATTTGAGTCCTTAAATGATATGCTTCTAAAATTTTGGATCTTCATTTTCTTCAAATTTGCAATAAAATTTAAGTAATAATAATAAAGTATAAAATCAATAAAAAATAAATAAAATTAGACTAAAGTTAAAGTTTAAAAGTGATAAATTATGTCAAACTGTGCAAGTCATCAATATACATAAAATTCTTGTTTAAAGATTTTAATTGATGGATGAGTATTGTAATGTGATTTCTTCATAAATCTTATCATTTAATTCTTTTCCTAGGATCAATATTATGCACTTTTTGACCCTTTCTGGTTTAGTCGTATATGAATATATTAACTCATTTCTTTACATAATTTATATTTGTTATATCTTTGTTGAGTGCTTGAACCCATATGATGATTTGTGAAGATTAAAGTCAAAGTAAATTTGGATTCCTAACACTAAGATTAAGTGAGTCAAAGTTGATATATTTTTGTTATGAAACATGAATTTGTGATTTATAACTTATTTGAACAATAAACAACGAACCTTTGGAATCACGACCTCCAACCAACTTTGCGTATTTATATTTTTTTTATGCAAATTTATATATTCCAAATCACAAGTATTTTCTATTGCATTACAAGTATTTTTAGCTTCAAATTGATAAGTTGATCAACACATGAAGAATCACACCTAAAGCACTCATTTACAACTTAAAAGCTTAAAGGAAAAAAAATGCATGTAAGCCTTACTTATATAACCAACCACCATATAAGAGGTGCTTAATAAGAATTCAAATAGAGAATAGTGTGCCACGACAAGGGTCAATGTGTTCCATAGTGCACTTCTCACTACTTAAATTCACTAGGCATGATATTGTTTTTGTGACGCACGAAGATTTGTTGGGCCATGGCGTGACCTATTTGAGTTGATGTTGGTGAACCACTATGTATCTCGGGCTGTGGCATGATAAAAGTTAGGCCATGGCATGAAATTAATTTTCATAACTGAAACAATATATTAGATTCATATTAGTTTTTTGTGCATGATAGATTAGAATCATATTAATTTTCATAACTGAAACAATAGTTAGGCCATGGTGAACCACTATGTATCTCGGGCTGTGGCATGATATAAATAAACACATTACGTTTTAGGTTTTGTGTGCATCCATATTAGTTTTTTACATATTATAGTTTAGTAATAGTTGTAGTTCTTGTTTATTCTCCAATTTTTACAATAGATTAGATTCATAAACAGTAATAGGTAGATATTTTGAAGGTATTCCAAATCATAGAAAATATAGAAGATATTTGTATATTGAAGAATACTTTAAGGATAAAATCACAGTTATGGAGCAAGACATGCTCGTCTATCTTTAATTGGTATTATAAATCTTATATGTATTAGTTTAATTTTATATATAGATTCAATCTTTTTGTAATTTTTTGAATGTTATTTTTAATTTACAACTCATTTATTAAATCTGAACATGTCTTGTTGATTATTACTATGTGAAATTAGTTTTATTACTATATTTGTGAAGATTAATTTAGGTGAATATTTTTATAAAATAAATTGATATTATTTCTTCATTCAAGATTTTTACAAAATTTATTATTGATTAATATATTGACGATATATTTTTCATAATAGATTTAAAATATAAAAATTATATTTTATGATTTAATTTTGACACCTTGAATAAGAGTTTAAATTATGTACTCCGCCTAAAACTGTGATTTAGATGATTTGCTATTTCCTTAGAAATAAAAATAATTTAATCTAATCAGTTGGTGATCTTTTCCTAAATATATTAAGTGGTTTTATTTATAATGAATCTGATCTCCGTCTAAGGATATTTTCATACAAAAAAGGAAAAATCAATAACAATAATTTATATATTTAATAACCTAATTAATTATAAGCAAACATAGTTAGATAATTATTTTCATAAAGTATTTATTGATTTTCAATTGGTTATCTACCTAGAATTGTTTGAATCAATTATATTCCTATCTTTTACTATATGCTATTAGATTAAAAATTTTAAAACCAAATTTTGTGATAGAATGTTTTAGTTTATTTTTTGTGTTTG
This sequence comes from Hippophae gyantsensis, assembly GCA_030763125.1. Taxonomy (NCBI): domain Eukaryota; kingdom Viridiplantae; phylum Streptophyta; class Magnoliopsida; order Rosales; family Elaeagnaceae; genus Hippophae; species Hippophae gyantsensis. Next base: position 33,445,571 of record CM061030.1, read on the forward strand.
TTTTTAAGAAGTTTGTTAAATTAAGTTATTTGTGAACTTGCAAGCTTATATACTATATTATTTACATATTTAATTTTATGTATATTTCTGAATGTTATTTTTAATTTACTAATCATTCATAAAATCTAAGTATGTCTAGTTGAAATTTTTACGAAATTTATTATTGAAAAATATATTGATGACATATTTTTATAATAGATTTAAAATACGAAAGTTAGGTTTTATATATATATCAATCTAGATCTAATTTAAAATTATATTTTGAAAGAGTCTCTAATCCGGTATATAATAGGCTAAGGATATATACACTTTAAAAGGACTCTTGCCCTTAAGCAGTGGAGAAACAAAATATTAAATATACAAAATAATCACATGCAGTGCAAAAGTAAGTTAAGCATGCAAAACAGTTATAAACTATTTTCTAGTCAAAGTCATAATCGTATATTTGTTAGCATACAATATCAAGACTCAAATTGTAATCACACACAACAGATCATACAAACACAATTAAATAATGAGGTAAATTCATATAAAAATCCTATCTATGTGGTAACATCCTTGGGTTACTTGTGGCAATCACTCAATAGCAAAAAATCTACTAAGGAATAAAACAATTACAACTTTGATGGAAATAAAATTACAAATACCTCTATCAATTGGAACCCTTTTTTTGAACTGTCTATTGTTATCCAAGCTTGTTGCCTCTATAACAACCTAGTTTGGCTCATGAACCCAGCTCTCCTCCAAAGCCAACACCAACCAATGTGGTGTGATCAAATACTCTCGATCAATGAAGATTCTTACAAAAATGTTCTCAAAAACTTCATAAAAATAGTCACTCTCACACAAATGTATCACAATTACTAAGAAACTTTCAAGATAATTATTGAATACAAAATTTAAGACAATATAAATTTTGGTAAAGTATTAGTAGAATTTTTGAATTAAATGAAAAAATTTGTATGGATATTTTATAGAACATTTCCACCGACCAACCAACCTCACCAAGTCCTTGCCATGGACCTCACCAAGGGTCTAGTGAGGCCCTTGTCAAGAACTTCGTCAAGGTTCTTGAAAATCACATTTTTTATCCAAAAAATTTCAAGTAATTTTCTTAAATACTCGCACTCGAAATGAGCTAAAATCTTCAACTTACAACCTAGCATACATACTAAATAACCAACCTCATGATGTGTAAAAAATATACTTTCAACCATAGTTTTCTTAACTATGTGTGTATATGCACTATTGACCGTAGTAACCAATCTTACATAGAGGAAGACAAAACACTGAGTTAAATAAACAAACCTCATGTTTTACACACAAGAAGCCAACAAGCAGACACCTTAATTTGCACACATGAATGGGTACAAAAAATTAGCTCATGTATGCTCAACTTGGTTCACTAAAAAGGTTGCCTTTATAGGACAATAACATCATGGGTAGGACAATTTAGCCAAACGTTAATCCTATAGTTAAATTGTCCTACCCATTTTGTTATTGTATTTTTAAGGATAACCCTTTTAGTGAGTCAATTTGAGCCTACATGAGTCATTTGTTTGTACCTATTCCTTATCCTTTGAACCAAACACTTCGACTATACCCTATAGTTAAAAAAAGTGGAGTTGTACAAAAAGAGAATGGATTCTATTAAAATATTAGAATAAGGTTTAAGAGTGTCAAATGTACTTAATTAATTAATTATCCAACATATGAAAAATATCCTCTATGTTAATATGCACCCCATATAAAAGAAAATAAGCCAATGATGACATTTGAGTCCAAAATGATAAAATCTGACCCTATTTTGTGGATATATTTTGGTCTTAAGATAGTGTTATTTATATATCTCTTTCTCTTACTCTATGGACTCATGAATTTTTTGTTTTTCCTTTTCTCATTCCATTTGATTTAATCAACTTGTCCAGTCATATTACAGTCAAATGAAAGACATTTTGATTTTAAGAAATACTTTTGGTGAGTAGAGATATAACTTTAAGCAAATTCTTGTGGTTTCCAATTCAAATATTAAGAGAACAATGATGTTTTATAGGAATGAAAAATGTTTCAACTTGTTTAAGTTATATGGTACGATTATTGCTAATAGATGATAATCACATAAACATTTTGAGTATGATTACTATATAGTAACTAAAGTGAATGAATGACTAGAGAAAATATCTACCATTGATTCGAATTTTAAACCATAATATTGCTTAGCCTCTAAAATAAAATGTTAAGAAAATATTTTTCTCTGTAATGGGTATTGACTTTACTTGAGAACTATCAAGGAGTATATGTGGGGGATTTTTAGTTATTAAATCCTACATATTTATGTTTATTTTATTGTTCTCATGTGTTATAAATTTTTTATTTTGTATTTTATGAGAAAATATGAGTTTTTATAATTTTTGGGATCCTTTCGAAAATTTTATAATTTTTTTATTAATTTTATTTGATAGGTTAATGTACTTAGAATGACTTACATAGCAATATGGATATACATTGAAGAATGTGGATGCACTAAGCAAAATAATGCTCGAAACGTCATCATTTTGAACCAGCGTGAGCCTAACAATGATTAGTCCTTGCATCGTTTCCTTCACACAGTGCCAAACGACATGTTATTTGGCCCAATTCTTCAACCCCAAACGAATTTCATACCAAACGAAATGTCGTTCGACCAATCAGTACTGAGTGCCACCTCCCGCACCACTATTCCCTCATTTATTCCTTTACATGACACGTGACACATTTTGGTATGTCCACTTGATACCATCTGAAAGTCCAAACTTAATTTGACCATAAAACCCAAAATAAAACTCATATAAATACACACAAATATCATTTTGAAGAGAATGATGATAGTAACTCAGAAAAAATAGAGAGAGAAAAAAAATTATCTTTAAGTAGTTTGAAGAACATTTGAAGAAAAATTCAAGAATAAGTTTAGAGATTGGTATATTGGCTTAAGTTTCTCATCAAAAAATAAAATTCTTATATTTTCTTTCTCTTTATAATTATGAATTGTTTAATTGTCTTATTATATATGTTAAATTTAATATCTAACCAAACACTTCATTGTGATTATAGCTAATTTCAAGCCTTAAATTATTATTTAAAATAAATTATGTTATGATTTGAATTATTTATTTCTTTATGTGTTTAATTTCATATTTAAATGTCAAAGTATGTTAATTATTGAATTAGGTGTGCAACTAGTTTGATATTTAGTTTTGTTTATTGTTAGATTACGAAGTTAGTATGAAATTGCTAATTTTTGTAGCTGAAATAACAAGTTGTAATTTTTATTACAATTAAAATTAAATGTTTAGATTAAAATTTGTTAACAAAATCAATTTCATTTAAAACTAAAATTGAGAAAAATAAGAAGGGATCTTCAAATTATATAATAAATTTAAGATTTAGAAACTGAATGAATCATAACATGATATATTTTATTGTAATCTAGTGGCAAGGATAATCCACTAATAGCATGTTTCTCTTAGTAATCCTAAAATTTGTACTTTTTTGCTATTTTTTATTCTCTTATGTTTTATTTTTCTATAAAAAATTCAAAAAAAAACCATTTCTTTTACTTATTGCATTTAAAATTTTATTTTAAAATAATAATTAATAATTAAAATTTTCCAATTTTCTATGTGTAATGACATTAGTTGAAGTTATATTCATAACAAGGCAATTTTTAAAAAATAAAAAAAATAAAGTTAAATATTTAATTATCAAAATTTAGACCTATCACTACATGCAAGTTAAATAAATAAAAAATTAACTTGAGAAAATTTAATTTTTTTTTCTTCTTCTCTCAAATTGAAAGCTTTAAGAACATGTTATGAGTTACGAAAAATACAAAGGTGAGGGCTTATATTTATAAAGGTGATGAGGTGATCTCATCCACCAATGGTCAAGATCATTTAGTTAATCTTAGAGAGATTAAGTTTTGGATTTAAATTTTAAGATTTTTTTAAAATAAAATAAATTTGATTTTTTTAATAAAAACGTTGACTTCAACGTAACTTTTTAATAGAAAGTTCGATCAAAAAATCAAAGATATCATCGACAACAACATGATGTCACACACGTTTCAAATAGTTAGACATGGCATGAAGTCTTTTGCTTGGGTAGGTAAGAAATCAAACAAGGGTAAACTTAAGATCATCACCATAATTGGAAGAGGTATTGCACACAAGAATTGACATAAATTACAATTAGATTTTCTTGGCGAAGGGCCATAAAATCTACGAGTTGATGTTGAGTGTAACAAAGAACCTTACAAGCTAAGTCAAGTCAGTGTCCAGTTATCAGAAAAATGTGAATGTAAAATAATTATCCTAAAAAGATAAATATTTAATAATTATTTTTTAATTATCTTATAGAAATAAAAGTCCAAAAGTTATCTTTGAATTATTTTAAAGGATAATTATGGAGATAATTAAAGACAAATATTTCTAAACGATAAGTGTCTACAAAACATAACTCAATCATATTTCAATAAAAAATTGTCATCAGATTAAAATGGTTTATTAATTGTTGTGGAATATACTAATTTGTTAGCAGTATCGTCCGAACTCATATTCTTGACAAATCTGGCGTTTTCTTTACTATTATTAAGGAAGAATAATATAAATAAATAAGAAGCCAATCTTTCATTACTTAAATGTGGATTAGTAAGTTCCACAAGTACAAAAGAATAGGTTACATGCATCACATTTCGATTACAATAGAAATGATTACAATATTATAGGAAATTATAATTCAAAATTAGTCTCATCTACCAAACCACATCAGGCTTATTTTTTCTAATAAATATAGTACTCATTGGCTCTTCTGCAAGAGACTGTACAATGCCTATGCTTAACCAATAGATGGTTTCTTATGAGTTATCAAGTACTCAACGCATTCATCAACGTAATTGTCATGAAGACTTTGGTTACCAAATATCAGAGCACTCAATTTCTTTGATTCCTCACGGTAAATCTTCCCCTCTTGATCCAAAACAGCTAATCTCAAAGATTTAGATACCTCATCCTTCATAACTGATTCATCTTCTTCATTTCTTGGTATTAAAATCCCAACTTTTCTTTCAGCAAAAGCCATAGCACATATGACTTGGTCTGTGTAAAAAGGCAACATAATTAGTGGATGACCAAATTGAAATCCTTCAATAGTTGAACCCCAACCACAATGAGTCAAAAATCCCCCAATTGAATCATGAGCCAATATCTTAATTTGAGGAGCCCAACTAGTCCAAATCACACCACGCTCTCTAGTTCTTTCCTCAAACCCATCTGGTAACCCAACTACTACTTGTTGCCCATCAATAATTGAAGATTGTTTCTTTCTTAAAACCCAAAAAAAAGGCAACCCAGATAATTCTAACCCAAGTGCCAATTCATTGAAGTCTTGTTGAGTTGGTGAAATCTCACTTCCAAGTGCTACGTAAACAACAGAGCGTTTCTCTTGCTTATCTAACCACTCAACAATGGTTTCCCAATTTTCATCTTTTGGATCTTCGTCTGTAGTCGCCTGAACTGAATATGGTAACAACCCGAATGGAACGACGGGTTTTCGAAAACGGTTCTGAACAATGTTCAAATTCTCCTCTTCTAACTCTCTGCAACTTCGGATCAAAAAGGCTTGGCAACCTTTAATCGAAACACTGTAACGTATTCCACAATCTTTCATCCAAGGTAGAGAAGAATCGTATTTGGAATTGGTAGTGCCTGATTTGGAACAGAATGTGGAAGCACTAACTACACAGAAATAAGCACTTGCAACACCAAATTTTGAAGCAATGGATGGTAACCAGTGTTGGGCATAGTCAAAAACAATCCAATCAGGACTGTGATTTTGAAGGAAGTTAGTTATTGACTCTTCAAGTCCATCTTGGGCCTTCATAAGATTTGGTATTAAGTAGCTTGGAATATCAGAGGTGGCCTCTGCATTTTCTGGGAGGTTTTCAACTTTAGGCAAAGTAAGCTCTACAAAGTTGAAAAGAGAGTCCAAGTCTTTGGGAATTTTAGGCAATCTTTTGATATTTCTAGGTGTGGAGATGAAAGAAATATTGTGACCCTTTTGGGCTATTTTCTTTGCAAGCTCAAGAAATGGGAACATGTGACCAAAAGCTAGCCATGGGACAAAAGCAATGTGAAGCTTGCTATTGCTTTGATCTGCCATGAAATTTATCTGATAGCTGTTCTTTCATTGCTCAACTTATTTATATTCGAGGGCCAGAAACGTGATTGAAATGTATCAGAGACATTTATTGCCAGCCATAAAAGTTGACATTGCATAATTAGGCTCCATTTATCTGCATGCTGCGATTTTTGATGCAAATGCTCAACAATATTACTCCGATAAGATAGAGATTTGTGAGTTTATTATATATATATATATATATATATATATTTTTTTTTTTTTTTTTAAATCCAGCCAAAGAAGTAAAACACAACTTACATGGGATTCTACTACGAAAATTCAAATAACAAATAACAATCATTTTATTTATTAAGTTGATTGATAATGTCTAATTTTTTCAGTTTTTTTTTAATGCTTATATATATCTCAACTTTGTAATTGATAAATTTTCCCTAATCAAATGACAGCTCTTCTAATAAACTTAATTATGATGTGTGAATGATTTAGCACCCAGTTTCTAATTGTTTACGGCTAGTAATCTTTTTGGAATGATTTTTGTTACTGTGATGTTACAAACGTATAAATTGTGTATTATATATTTAACATTAATTATATTTAAATATCATAATTAATACATAAAATTGTCACTAATAAAAAAATATTATGAAAACAACAAATTTAATTGTGATAATATTATTATTTATATTTATTAAATGGAAAAATTATTTGTTGTTATTAGATAAAATAATGATACGATCTCCCGGTAAATAAAATATAAAATTAATAAAATTATTTTTTAAAAAATATTAATAAAATTATAAATTATATTAATTGCATTTTTTTAGTAAATATTAAGTTAATACTTACTAAAAAGCGAGTAATATATATATATATATACTTAAAAAGCCATGAATAACCACTTTGATTAAAAGCATTGCTCTTGAAAATTAAGGGATAATATCAATAATATAAGAAGGTTTTACGTAGTGTGACAAATACTTTTAAAATTTCATAAATATTTTAAATATTTTAAATTTAACAAAAGTTAATAGTAATTTTTATATAAAAATCATAAAAAATGATAAAAAAAATAAAAAAAATAAAAAAAATAGTTGAAACAGAAACAATGTTTTCACAATAAATTATTATTTGCAAAAAGAAATTCAAAAAAAATTCAAAAAGTAAAATTAAATCTTAAATAAAGAGATGGATTTAAAGATTCACTATTATCAAGAATAAGAAAAATATTTCAAAGAAAATATATAATTTATTATAAAATAACTAATAAAAAATTAATATTAATACTAGAGATGCAAAAAAAATATACGATATATCATTAATTGATAAAAAAATCGTTATAAATAAACTATATCAAAAATCCCCTAAAAGGATAAAAGAAATTTTTGATACATTTATTTAGGTTGAATCTACGTACTAATAAAAAAACATTTTAGAGGTGGAATTGATACATAATAAAACTAGTTTTTTATTAAATAATAGAATAATAAATAGAAATAATCTATGGAAACCTAAGATATCATAAATTAAAATTCACAACATACCTAAGTTTGCTATTGATATTAATGATAAAAACCTAAACCAAGTATTAATTTTATCCTATGAATTTGAAATATAAGATTTAATAGAAGAAATAAATCTTACATTTTAGTACACTACATAATAGGATATTCATTAACAAACAACCATAATAGTTCAATATATGGACAAAATAAATTCATAGAAATAAATAAAAATTTTCAAGAAATTGAACAAATAATAAAACTAAAAATGACTTTAAAATACCTAAAGAATGAAACTTAATGTAAAAGAAAAACCCTTAATACTAGAAAGAAAATGTAATGTAGTGAGAAAAAGAAATATATCAAGGTTTACATTTATAGATTATCAAAAAGAAATATCTAAGAAAGAAAGAGATATGATAGAACTAAAATAATAAGTTAAACAAATAAAAGATTTAGTCCATGACGTAATACTAGGAAGAGAATAATATCATTATTATCCCAATAAAATTCAAAAATAAATTACATGATATAAAATTAGATGATAATTGAAGCATAACAAGCATAACAAAACCAAATAGTCATAATGAAAGCTTTAATTCTTTACAAGACATAAATAACACACAAAATTAACTTATAAAAGAAACGGGAGAATATTGTTAAAATAAGAAAGTACAACAAAACATACATAAAGAGTTTACATAATTAAGAAGGAATGTAAATAATATACCTAGAGACAATGAAATTATAGGTTACAAGTTTGATTCATTCGTAGGATTAAAAGAAGAACACCTGGGAGATTAGATGCATTAATATCTAGGAATGATAAAAAGAAAAAATGAGAATAAACCCAAAGACAAAGAAGAAGGCTATAATCCCAATTTAATAGATTATAGAAAAGAATTAGAAGAATAAATTATGAACCACGACATAGGGACATAAAAAACCTAGTTAGCCTATTAACCCTATCAAATAAAGAACTAGAAAAACATTATGATGAAAAATTTGTACAAACAAAAATAAAGATGATATGGTAATAGTTAGAGAAATTGATTCTAAACCAAAAAATATAACCCCAAAAAATCATATGAAACTTATTATATTACCAATCCCTCATCAAGAAGGAACATATTATCCATATAAGGAAGAAAGGAATAAGTAAATATCAGAAGAACTTGACCTTTCTTATAGAAGAAAACAATAACTCAGAATGGAAGAAGGATTACATTGAGGAAGTAGAAGCAATATTCTACCAGAATTCAAACTTCATAAAAATTATAAGTCTAATCTTTTAGATTTAGATTACATAAAAGATAGAGAAAAAGTTATAGATGAATGGCCTAACAAAATGAGTGTAATCATACAAGCTTCTTAAACTACACATCAAACCTATCAACTTGTATGGTATTGGTAGCCAACAAAATGATAGAAAATATTAAAATTTAGTTTATAAATTTAAAATAAAAACAACATTTACAAAGTAATGGAATGTTCCCACAGGTAAACAAGATCTAAACATTGTAGTAAATGAAACATACAAGTAATTTATTTGAGAAGTCAAAGGTAAACATATCGCTGAATCTAATGAATATAAATTGAGAAAGCCAAATAGTATTTAACAAATATGAAAATATTTGATATTGTTATATATATTCATTTATTTGTGAATATAAAATATGTTATCATAAGTTACCACCTTTTATGTAAGAAACTTATAAAAAAATGGTTTTTATATATAAATTACGTATAACATTATAGAAAACTATAATAGAATGATTGAATAAAAGGAACAGAAAAAAATATACCTTACATCGTAGAAGAAAGAATAAGAAATCTTATGAACTAGATAATCATTAAATGTCAATAAAGAGAAGAATAAAAACAAATATAAAAAATGATAAAATCTATTGTGATAAAAGAGATTTTAGGATGCCAGAAAAATATGGCTATAACATAAAATCTTACAAAAAAATATAAACTATAAAAAATACAAAAAATTTAAAAGATGTAAATTCAAAAAATAAAACTTGCAAAGAATATAAGAAAAGGTACAACCAAAAACCTTAGAGGAAAATATATTTTTAAGAAAAAATGTATAAATCACTAGAAAATAAAAATTATTGCTAATAAAGGAAAAATAAATGCAGATATTGGATTTGCAATAAGGAAGGTCATTATGTTAATGAATGTCTTAACAAATTTTAACAAAGAAAAGAATTAGAAATTTCCACATAAAAAAATCTTAGAAAAAGGTTTTAAAATAGAATTTGACCTAACAGAGAAATCAGATATAGATTATAATTATAGTATTTATCTATTAGAAGAAATAGAGGAAGAAATAATTGACACAGAATTTGAATATTCTCCATGAGATGATGAATGATTTGTATAGTATTACAAATTCAAACAATACTTACATTAAAATAGGATTGAAATTTAAAGGTTATACAAGTTATCATTCACACGCATATATAGATATAAGAGCTAGTATGTATGTAATTAGTAAATAAGTATATCCATAAGAACTTTGAAAATAAATACCAAAAGATATAATTGTAAGAATTGCTAATAATACTACAATAAATCTTAATAAAGTCTTGAAAGATACATATATAATAATAGAAGGAGAGAATTTCATATTTCTATCATACATCAACAAGAAACATAAATTAATTTATTAATAGGAAATAACTTCCTAAACTTAAATCCAACGGATTGTTGTACTATTCAGATTAAAACAAGCTTCATATATGTTTCAAAGATATATGAGTAATATTTTTAAGAAATTATAAAATATTTATTCTGTTTACATTAGTGATTTTTTTTCTATAATGAATTAAATAAATATTATTAATATTCTACAATAATACAGGAAAGAATGCATTGTACTTTTTAAGAAAAAAGCAATAGTTTCTTAGTAAAGTATTTAGAATTAGAAATTGAAGATGAAAAACATCATCTACAACCTCATATAATAAATAACATTCAAGGATTTTTTTAGTGAATTAAAAGAGAAAAATCAACTACAATTATTTTTATGATGTTTAAGATGTGATAAAGTATACATAACATAACTTGCAAAAATGCAAAAACATTTACAAAAAAAATTGAAAAAAATATCATGTTTGGAAAAGGATAAAGCAATATACTTTAGACATGGACAATGCAAAAAATCAAGTAACGAATTTACAAATTTTATATCATCTAGATCTAGATGATTAAATGATAATTGAAATAGAAGCTTTATATGAATAGTGGTTTTATGTCTATATGTTGGCTTTTCGTGTGCAAATCACAGTCTGTTTATTTTACTCAGTGTTTTGCCTTCCTTTGTGTAAGATTGGTTATTACATATCAGTAACACATCCATGTACATATTTAGGTTTGGTATTATTGCAATCATGTTTTACACACACCACAAGATTAGTTGTTTAGTATGCATGCTAGGTCGTAAGTGGAAATTTTTGGCTCAAGTGGTGTTGGCTTTAGAGAAAATTTAGGTTCATGTGTCAGACCAGGTTATTATGGGGGGTAGTAAATGAGGCAGTAATAAGTAGTTTGGATAGAAGTCTTGACTAATAGAGTTGTTGGTGGTTTTATTTCTATCAAGGTTGTAATTATTTTATTTCTTAATGAATTATTTGCTACCGAGTGATCTCCATAAGCAACCCAAGGATGTTAACATATAGATAGGAGTTCTATATATGTTTATCTCATTACATCGTATGTTGTGCATGCTCTGTTATTCAACTAGTATAATGTGAGTTTAAATAATGTATGTTACCACATTCTAAAGTTTAAACTTTGCTTATAAAGTCTTATTTCTCTTTAATTAAGTTCTACTTACTAAATAATATATCTATTGTTTAAATGTTCTGACTGCCTAAGATTATTATTTATTATTGCTACTATACTTTGTTAGGAATTTACCTTTCTATTTTTTGCGAGTTAGGGACGAGTTCTTAAGGAGTTTATATATCCTTACACTATCTATGTACTGGATCACGGACTCTTTCAATTGGTATCAGAGTCAGTGCACCATTTTAGAACTTAACCACTCTAGTGTTGATTCATTTAACTCACTTATCACGTACGCACATTTCTCTCTAATGGACTCAAAAGAATGAGAAAATGTAGGTAGGCCTCCAATATTTAACGGGATAAATTATGTCTATTAGAAATCTCCAATGAAAGCTTTCTTATGGTCCCTTGGATACTATTACTAGTTTTTGGTTGAAAATGAGTATACATGCCCAATCAAAACCTTCCCTGATAATATTGTGATTCCTAAACTCATGATTGAATGGGCAAAAGAAGAAAGTAAGGAATTTGAATGGAATACTAAGGGATTATATGCAATCATTGGGGTTGTTATGCCATATGAATATCAAAGAATTCAGAGTTGTACTACTTCAAAACAAGTATGGGACATTCTAAAGACTACATATAAATATACTTCTACAGTAAAGAGATCTAGAATTCTGAAGATGAATAGAGACTTAGAGCTCTGCATTATACAAGAGGATGAAACTTTTGAAAAATTCTATGTTTGGTTTTCAAATATTATCAATTGTTCTTACAACTTGGGCAGACTTATTAGTGAGGAAAAATAGATTGAGATAATCATTGCTAGTCTCCCCTATCGATTTCACGCCAAGGTTATGGTGATTGAGTCCATGTATAAGTATAGTGAACTAACTGTGATGAGTTAGTTGATAATTTATAATTCTTCAAACTTCATTGCATGTTTCCCAAAAAAGATTAAATTGTTGCTAAAAAGGGAAAGAGCCTGGTGCTCAAGACTACCAAGGGTGGTGGTCCCATCAAGGAAGTGAATACCACTATTTTAAGTGATGATGATTTTGACCCTAATAAAGAAGGAATGGCATTACTTGCCAAAAGGTTCAATATGTTCTTCAGGAAAAAGAAACCCTCATTTGGGAGTGTTGGAAAAGAAAGTTTGAGTACTAAAGGCTCGAATGTAGGAAGTCTAAACACATTACTACTAATTGTATTCATATACAAAAATCCATGAACAAGCATGCTATGAAGGCTGAGGTTACTTTTGTAGGCTATATTAGTAGTTACGAAGATGATGAAACTAATTTTCTAGCATTTTTTGCTTTAAGTAATGTCAGAGATCCTCCGACTATCACTTCAAATGCTCAAGAGGTTCCTACTGAAGATGATACAGATGAGAAAGATGGGTTGCTTAATTCTTACAATGTACTCTTATTGGAGTTAAGTCAGAGAAATCTAAGAAAAATGCTTTGGAGAACCTGGATGAAAAGGGTTAAGGTCATTCAAAAGAGATACAATGATTTGCAAGAAAAGTTCAGCACAAAGCGTGAGAAGATGAAGAAATTTAAGAAACAGCTATATTGTTCCACTTTAGGTAAAGCTACTCCTTTGCATATCAATCCTAATCCCTCATTTAATTATAAGGCTAAAGTTGATAAATTTAAGAAGTAGATAATTATCCTTGAAAGTGTACAAGAGTATCTGGTTTATACTCTCACTGAAAAAGAAGTTGAAGTGGAACAACTACATAAAAGAGTTGGGATTCATAAAATTCAATAGCTTACCTTGAATCTTTCCCAAAGTAAAAGGAAGATTTAATTAAAGCCTTAAATGATAAACTCTAAGTGAGTGATAAGGATCTAGCTCATTCATCATTTGATGTCAACAAAATGATGACTAGTTCATAAAAATTAAATTTTATCATCAATAACACCAAGTCTTTTGGTGACAAATATGGTATTGGGTATAATGAAGCACTACGGCTACTCTTACATTTTTTAAATCAATCGCAAAATATCCAAAGTTAATTTCTACTACTAACATCCAAAAAGGTTAGTTAATTGTTTCATTCCAACCAACTTCCTCTAGCAAGGTGAACATCTCACCTAAAGCTAGTTCTTTATGTCGCTCTAGTGATTATCTATTACCCCTACCTACTATTACTCTTACGTTCACCACTATGGTAAACTTGGGCATTTGAGTCAGGGACCAATATTCTATAACTCTATGATTCATTTTTGTTATCATTATGGCACTGATGGCCACCTTGCTAGGTAATGTCCTAGATAATTGGGGAGTAAATCTCATAGTTCTCCATCCTGTTTACCCCTATCTCTTATGTCAGGATGTACCTATTATGGCTTATCTGAGCATCTTCATGCTGGTTGCACCATACACCATAGGCATAGTATGAAAAGAAATAAATATTTATCAAAAAGTCCACTTGGCCATATTTATGTGGATAACTCAACAGGACTTCCCAGAACTTATAAATAAAACAAACCTTCAGTTCTATATACTCCTCATGCTCATATGAGACAAAGATACCTCCTAGCTCAATTTGCCCTCATAAATTTTTTAAATAGAGGGATTCTGTTTGATCACTATTTTCAGGTGATCTGTATGAGGTTGAGCACTTATGATTGTAATACTTTTGTAGGTGACTTATATGTTGTTTCATTATCTGTCTGATTTTTAACTGTGTTATTTCTTTCTCTTTATTATATTAAAAAATAAAAATATTTATATTTGATTATTTGGCACCTTCTTTCTCTCTTTCTCTCTCTACCCATAGGACTTTCTGCACGTTTTTCGATGCTTCTTGCCATGTCCTTACCTAGGTAGCTCATCAAACCTATTTTACATGCTCTTCAAGCACTATGGTAAGGATGTCAGTAAGGATCATGGTGAGGTGTACCTAATCCTATAAATTGAAGCCTCTAGTACCTACTTTTTCATAGCTCTGAATTGTATCCTTCTCTTCTTGCTAAATCATCACCTTCTATCCTCATTCTCTTACCAAAAATGGCCTCAAAGCTTACTATGAGTGCAAAGAAATCAAAGCAATTGGAGCCTTCCATCTCCTCTAACAGTATGCCTATTCTCTATGAACACCTTATTGATATCCATGACTTATCTACTATCGAGGAAATGTTTGCTTAGTTTTCTTGGATTTCTCTTTGCTCTCTTACTTATTCTTATAATGATGAGTTTGTTAGAGAGTTCTATATTGCCCTACCTCTTTTTGTCTCTATTGGCTTTTCTATCTATTTTTTGTCCTCATAGAGCGTAAAGTCACTATTTATAGAGATGATATTATTAGTTTATTATCTCTCCTAGATGTTAAGTTCCTTTATTTTCCCATCATTCCTTTTGAATTTGAAAATATGGCTTATACTTATCTTTCTTTTGAATTTGATCTTGTGAATGAATGCAACATAGTTGAGATGGTGAACCAATGGGCCAAGCCTACCCCTTTTTATTAATGGTAGTGCTCTTATTGTAAAAAAAAGATGCCCTTGATAGTCATTTTAATGATGTTATTTGTGCTATCATTCATCCCCGTTCTCATCATCATCTTGTCCCATCATGCAAAAGACACTTTTTTATGCTATTCTAAAAGATGAAACTATAGATCACAATGGCATGATTTATAGGACCATCATTTTTCATACTATTACTCCTCTTAATTCTACACTTCACTATCCATCTCTGATTTCTAGGTACGGTTCCATTATTTTTTATAATATCCATTTTTCTTGTCCTAGTAAAGTTTCTCTTTCACTCTCGCTTTATCATTCTATTCGTGGCTCTTAGTGTTCATCTTATTTTTCTTGGAACTTATACTCCATCTACTTCTGTTCCTCTCAGTGATAAATCTATTAGTGTTATGAATAGTCTTCTTCAAGGGGTACGATTGTTAAATCAAAATGTCATGGATATGTAAAGATTTCAAGATTTTGTTGAGGGTCTTGCGACCTTTTATCACCTTGTTGCACCACCTCCTATTCATGGCTCTCCCATATCTTCTACCTTAGTTAGATCTTGACCTATAGGTTCTAGAGGCCCTTATTTTCTCTCTGGTGCATCTTCCCTTGGCTTTTTTACCTCCATATTTAAAATGTTTATTGGAGATTACCTCAATGTTTTTTTGTACCTGGCCTTTCTTTTGACCAGTTTGCTACCTCTATTCTCCATACACAACCTTTTGCACCAACTTCAGTCCCTACTAATATTGGTCGATCTTCATATAGTAATGTTCATGAGAATGATGTTACAAGAGAGGGCAACAGAGAGTATTGAACTTTTTTTCTTGTTGTTTTAGTTTATTTCATTTCATTGCTATAATTTTTTGTAGAATTAATGTTTGCTTAATGAGAATAAGTTTGGTGTGTTCCTTGATCTCTATTTCTGTTGTGTGTAGCTTGTTTGTTTACTTTAATCTAATTTTTCATTTTGTATTAGGATTATTACATATTTTTATGTATTCTCTACCTCATATAAGGGTGTTTCTTTGACTTTTTATGTCAAAAAGGGGTGAATTTATGTTCATAACTATATATTTGTTCCCATGCTTTGTGTTGCATAGCTAGTGAGTGTAGGATTGCACTACATCTTATTGCCTAACTTACATACATTTAGGAAGAGTTTTACATGAAGTTAGGGGTAGTGGTGTACTTTGCATGTGTTTATGTTGCTTGATTGTATGTGTTTTGCTTATCGATGTGTACCTGTGTAGGGGTGACACAATAGTATTTGGATATACTACACATTGTTATTGTGTGATACGTTCATAAGGTATATTTTTGTTTTGTGTGTGTAGATTACAAGTGTAGATTGAAGGCAATAAGCTTCAGATGTGTCGTGTGTATTTGTGTTGAGGATGAGTTGATCCATAAAGAGGAATGGAGCGCACAAGATGGATGCACTTGAAGTAGGTGTGTTTTTTAGGATTTGGTATGCTTTGTTGTTTTTTTCATTGGAAAAAACAATCTTAGGTCATCATCATAATCATCTCATGATTGAGGTGTGTCAGCACTTAGTTGTATAGTGTTTTGACACGAAAAGCCAAAGGGGGAGATTGTACATTCTATTGTACTTTGTGTCTGTGTGTTGGCTTCACATGTGCAAAATATAGAGTTTTTTTTTTATTTTACTCATTGTTCTTTATTCTTCTGTGTAAGGTTGGTTACTGTAGATCAGTAACGCACACATGCACATAATTAGGTTCATTGTGATTGTAAGCATATTTACACACACCACATGATTGGTTGTTTAGTATGCATGCTAGGCCATGAGTGGTAGATTTAGGCTTAGTTTGACAGTGGATATTTATTAAAATTACTCTATAATTATATTTTTTTGGCACCTCAACGAGCTACTCGACAAGGGCCTCATTGGACCCCTAGACGGACCTCAACGAGGTAGTCAGTAAAGGCCCTTGATTATGTCGTAGCAAGGGTGCTTGTTGGTGGCTAGTTCTTTCTATAAATACTACCTTTATTTTTCTCTCTATACTCATCCTTATTGTACACAAACTCTGCCAAAATTTTTTATGAAAATTACATTTGATTCACAAATTATTCTGAGAGTGTTCTAGTATTTGTTCTACTTTTTTAGTTAAAATTGAGGACTTAAGTATTGAGCTCTTGACTATTTTACTTTTTTATGAGACATGGCATTATGAGATTGGGTTGGATTATTTTGGAGATTTCTCAAATCATTAGTTGTGTGTAGTAAATGGTTGATTGTGTGTCACATATAGACAATTTTTGATTCGTGATTGAAAGGGGTACCACGGTGGTTATTAATTGTTTATGATTGAGAGTGGTCTTCACATTTGATTATTTACTTCACATTACTAATCTACGGTTACTAATCACACCACATTGAGTGGTGTTGGTTTTGGAGAAAAGTTAGGTTTGTATATCAAACCAAGTTGTTACGGAGGCTGTAAGTGAGGTATTGGTGGTTTTCTTTTTGTCAAGGTTTTAATTATTTTATTACTTAATAAATTTTTTGTTATCAAGTGGTTGTCATAAGCAACTTGAGGATGTTACCACATAGATAGGAGTTCTATGTTAGTTTACCTCTTACATAATGTATTGTGCATGCTCTATTGTTTTACTTGTATAATCTGAGTTTAAATTGTATATGTTGTCACATACTAAAATTTAAGCTCTGATTAGAAAGTCTTATTCTCTTTACTTACCTTCTACTTACTAAACAACATATATGTTATTTAAAGTGTTTAGCCTAAGATTATTATTTACTGATGTTGTGTTCTGTTAAGTGTTTACCTTAATGTTTGTTACAAGTTAGGGACGAGTCCTTAAGAAGTATGTATCTCTTTACCTTGGTTGTATACTAGGTCGCGGACTCTTTTAAGTTTTAAAATAAAAAGTAGATGATAAAGATGAATATCTTTGAAAATACACATTAGGATATTTCCAATGTCTAAAATTAAATTATCATTGTAATGAAAAAGAATATTAAGCTGTCAAAAAAACAATTAAGAAATTTATAATATTTTTAATAAGTTCTAGATTCATTGTTATAACTAACAATAAGAATTTTGATTAATTTTTAAGAACTAATATTGCAAGTGATTATAAGAAAAGCAAATTTGTTAGATGATCATAGTGGTTTAACCACTACAATTTTTATGTCGAACATCTTCTAGAAAAACAAGAATAGTTTAGCAGATATCTTTACAAGATAATTAACACGTTTAACTATTTTTATTCGTGCAAGAATGGAACATGTTGATATCAACATCAAGATAAAAGAAAAGGAAATAAAAATCTTTCAGGAATAACTCAAGGTTTTATACCTAGAGAAATCTATTGGAGACAGGAATTAAACATACAGAACTAAACAGCTCAAAACTAGCATTAGAGTCTAAAAACTTTAAACAAAAATCACCTCATAAATTCATTCTAAGGATAGTAAAACTTCTAAAGAAGTAATTCAAAATGAAAAGAAAGAACCTAACAATTTGAGGTCATCAGAACCAAAAGAGAGTAACATCTCTAAAAAGAAAAATGGAAAGGTTAATTGGGCTGAAGAAGCATAGTAAGAAGACTAGAAAAAGACTTATATGGTATATAATGGTTCAAAATCAGGAATTTATAATAATTGTCTCGAAGCAAGAAAAACTATTATCAGATTTAGTGGAATAACTCAAAGATCTTTCACTAATAAAATATAGCTAAAAGTAGTTATACCAACTACAGAGTACCAAAACTATTATCTTCAAAATATATAGTTAAAAATTACTCTACAACATTACAATAACAACTATCACCATCAAGTAGGTTGAAGTTCCCAAGCAGGATAGTATGACCACCAATATTACTCAAAGAAATGCTTCACATATAGATATTAAAGATAGTACGACTACCAATACTATTCAGGAAAACATCCCCTAAGAAAACATTGGTCATTAAAGACAAAAAAATACCAATGTATGAATTTAAGTAAATCATAATGGTTGAGTCTCCATAACTTAGCCAAGAAATCTACTGAGGAACATATCGTAGATATGAAATTTTACACCACATAAAAGGAATTCTTAAGAGGCAATTAATTTAATAATCTTGAAGAGGCTAATCTAATTTTTGTTTATAAAGTTTTCTATGAAAGTTTAATTGATAACCTATATCTAGGAATTAATTTAAACGAATTAAATTATTTCCTTAAAAAAATTTAGAAGGTTATTAAAAACTTCATGAAAAAGATCAAAGTAGGTACTAAGTATGTCTATCTCAAATTTTTTAGTTCACTTATGGATTGAAATAAAGAAAGTTGTATTAATCCCTATTATTTTATCAAATTAGGGATTTCAAACACTAACAAAGAAGTTCAAAAACCAAATGCGTTTGTAGAAATGAAATTCAAAATATAAGAATTTTTGCATTCTAAGAGGACAAATACTAAGTTAAATTTATCATAAACTCAAAAAAATTGATAAATCTTCTAAAATCAAGATAAATTATTTGACTAATAAAATTATAATTACTTTCCATTGCAATATGACCATCACTTAAGAATATAATAAGAGAATCAATAAGGTTGAAAAAAATTAACAGCAATAATTTGGAAATTTGTCAATAAATAAAAAAGATGTTTTGTTTTTTAGGTCAAGAAAATCATTGAGGGTCACAAATGCATTTGCTGCATTAGAGATCGAAAAAATGAAAATACATCATTAGTTATGTCATCAAAAGGACTATCAATAGAGAATGACAAAGAAAAATAAAGATGTAGAATCCACCCACATCTTTAATCGGCAGCTCATGCTAAAGAAATATAAGGCATAAATTCAAATGTCAAAAGTAAAAAGTTAGGTGAGAATTATTAAAATATGTTAAACAGTGATTTTTTAATATGGTAAACAAGGATTCATTATCCTATAAAAAGAATCCTCATTCTCATTAGTTAGATGCTGCTCTTTAACGATGGCTACTTCTCTACTCTAAGAAATTATTCATCTAGCATCTATGTATTTAAAAACTATGAGTGGTTAAGATTCTCTTCGAAGTTTTTAGTTGATTTTAAAGATTGTAATAATTATTTATATTATGAATAAAATTGAGTATAACCACTATTTTCTTATTCAATAATAAGTCTATAGTGGACATCATATTATGTATGAAGGTAAGATGTTTGTCATTATCAAGAGAGAATTAAGGTTAGAATAAGCTGAGGTATATCAGGTATAACAAAAAAATACGAACAACAGAAGAAAAAATCGTGATGAACTCATTAAATTCAGATATAAAAATTATAATTTTAAATCAATTTAAGATCTTGAATGATTAAATATTTATTTATAATATTTATAAAACTAATAAATAAAGAAATTAGAGTCCAGCTTATATAAAATAAACATAATAAAATCATAATGTTAAATCAATTTTTTTTATAATCAACTTAAATTTTTTTCTTGAAATAATAATTCACATAAAGTAATAACTAACTTTTTAAAATAATTAACCATAATTTGGTATCAAAGTCATAAAAAAAATACATTATTGAATAAAACCTTAAAATCGTTAATTATTTAATAGTATTCTTGATATTAAATATAAACTTCAAAGATTTAAAAATATTTTATAACATGGGAATATATGAATATATGTTACAGCTCAGGAATATACATGATAATTTTCTTGAAAATTAATGTACCTGCTTCCACCCACCGGATATTTCTATACTTTACTTTTAAAATGAGATAATGATATTATTATTATAATAAAAATATATAAAAATATTTATTTTATTTATAATAATAAATAAATATATTGTAATAATATTAATATATATAATTATTAATAATGTGTTTGTTGCATACAATACCTTTATACTTATAATTTGGCTAACAAACTAATAAAGATAAGTCTAAGACAATAAATGATTCGACAAAAACCGAAAGAAAAAAACAAAATAAATGCTCGATTATAAAATTTCAATGACATTCGAATATAATTATTAAAATATAATTTCGGTAGATGCCTCATTTCTAATCTTTATACAAGGGTTGATACATTGTATCAAAATTTTTCAGGGAAATACCCAGTAAGCATAAAATGGATGATAATTACAGTTTCAAAGTTATATTACACCTTTTTTAATACATATTTAAGTATTTGATATGTTTATTTATTTTTTTATTTTTTATAAAATTAAATTAGAAGTGTTTGGGTAAGGTATACCATATCTAGTAACATGTACACTTTACTTTAAAAAAAAAAAAAACTGATAAGTAACATTGCTTAACGCAAGAATTTGGTTTAATTTATGTGCCGACAAAACCTTGCAAGGGTCTTCACAATAGAGATATAACTGTTGCAGAAATATGCGAAGACAGCACAGGTTGTCCCATATGATCTTGAGGTGACCATGACCTATTAATTCCTTCTAAATATATAATAAAAGACGATTAAATTTATGATAAATGATAACTAATAATATTATTGATAAATATAATTATATCTATATAAATATATATAATAAAATATTATTATATTAATTATCACTGTGATATAATTATAATATATAAAAATATTATCATGTAATCATAATTATAATAAATTATTATTTTTTTCAAGATAAATTATCTTTTAAAGTCAATACAAAATTCTATTTAAGTTAAGAACATAATCAGAATTAATGTTTGGAGGTGTTATTGTACAAATTTAAGGATAAAAATGAATAATTTTAATTAAATTATTATAAAATAATATTAAAAAATTCATAATTGATGTTTCAAAAATTTTTAAATTTTAATTTTTTAATTATTACACCACAAATATTATATATGAAATGTATAATTTTATATACAAATTTCTATCTATATCAACAATATTTTCATTATATTTTTCAATATTTTCACATATTTAGTTATTTTTATAAATTATTATTGATATAATAAAAATTGATGAAAAGATTAAATTATCTTATTTTCATTGGAAAAAGAGAAATGATTTTGGTTAACACGCGGCTAATGACCGAAGGTTTTGATTTTTTTTCTTTTTGATAATTGTTTGATGTTATTAAAGATATTGAGATTTGTATATGATAAAGATGATAACATAACTCGAATCGACACAGACACATTAAATACACATTTGTAATTTTTTTTAATAATACAATACTGAAAAAATGTTTATTTGTGTCCTTTTCTTTTTGCATTGGTTTTTAAAAACACCTCCACACTCGTAAATATACTTAAAAACACTTTAAGTAAGTTTTTAAAAACTATTAATGCATATTTACATTAGTTTTTTAAAACTAACCACACATATTTATGTCGGTTGTTATATACAATTGATGTAAAATAAATTGTATTTATTTGTAACTCTGGGAAAGAATTGACACATATTTGTGTCATTATGAGACACAACAGACACAAATACTCACTTTTGATGCAATGACGCTTATATACTCTCATATACATATATAAAATAAAATTATTAAATTATATAATAATATTAAATTAGAAAATTTTAATATTGAAATATATTTAATTGATAAAAATATAATTTAAAAAGTGTTAAATTAAAACACGTCTAATATAAAATATATGGGTTAAATTTTTTTAATAATAAAATTATATAAATTAAATATAAAATATATTATTTATATGTCGAGGGAGTGTATTAAATATTAGTTTTAGAACAATAAAGCTTTTAACGCTGATGTGGTAATGATATCTCGATTTCATAAAATGTCAAAGGCGTCATGCTGATTTTTTAACTGTTTTAGATGTGACTTGAATAATTGGAAAAATTAAAAAACAAAATTAGAAAATATAAAAGTAAAAACAAAAACAAAATCATATATGATATGATCATTTTTAATAATAAAAAAAATAAATTATAATAAAAAATAAAAAATATATTTTAAAAATCTTTTAGATTAAAACATTTAAATAATTTAATTTTCTATATTAAAAATAATATCATTTAATTACTTATTTAAAAAAATATATCAACTCAATATAAATTATATTATTTTAAATTAAAATATTATTATTTTATTATCAAGTAATTAAATAAAATTAAAGTACAATCTTTAATAATGATAAAATAATAATTAATATAAAAAAACTCATACATTATTTGTTTTAATATTTTTTTAATTGTATTTATTTTATTTTATTATTTAATTAATTTTTAATTTTATTAAAAAATAAAATATATATTTAAATAAATTTTTACTCTAATATTACTATTATTGATTTGTTTTAAATAATTTTATATTAAATTTTATTTTTACCTTTGTTAAATATTTATATTTTAATCACTTGAAAAAATAATAATATTTTTTAAAAATTATTAAAATAATATAATTTATGTATTATTGATCTCTTTACATAATTAAGGGAATAAATATATAATTTTTTAATATAAATGATTAAATAATACAAATAATCTAATTTAATAGATATTTATAATTATTTTTAAAAAATAAATATAAAATTTATATATCATTTTTAAAATAAATATATAACCTATATAATTATTTTTCCTTACAAGTAAAAAATAGTAAAATTATTTTTAAAAAAAATTATGGAATTATATCCAATTAAACCTTAGAATTATTAGCCTTTCAAATAAAACCGGGTTATGCTAGGAAGTAAATGCATCAATAGATAACAAGTTTTTGAACTTCTTGTCGGTGCTAAATATTAAACTTGCAAACAGAGATAAAACTTGCCAAAGTTGAAGGGTCATAGCATGACGCTTTTGACATTTCATGAAATCTTAAAATAAAAACATTTCATTGTACCCTTGTACCATATATTTTTTTTTAAGAGTAAAATAATATATTATTTTTACGATAATTAATGAAGATATTTTTTATTTTAAATTAAAATGAAATATTTATAAATTTTAATTAAATTTATATATGAATTCTTAAAAAGTATATTTTATTTTTAAAACTTTTAAAACGTACGATTTTGTCTTTAAAATTTTAAAATCTTATAAATATGTTTCTATACTTTTAAATTTTATAATTTTATCTCAAATTTTTAAAATTTCACACATAGATCTTAATTTGGTTACTAAAATATATATTTACGAAGTTTTAAAAATTTAACTAAATAATATGATTTAAAAATTTAAAAACAAAATTTTAAATTTTAGATATGAAATCATATTTTTTAAAAAATTTAAGAATCTGTATAAATTTAATTAAAATTTAAAAAATAATATTACATTTAAGCTTTTATTTTATCATATTTAAGTCCAAAACTGCAAATTTGTGTATCTAAAGAGAACGAATGTGTCGTAATTATTAATTAGTCCTCAAACCAGCAAGTTTGGAGAACCTATATGATTTTATTTTATTTTTAAATTTTTTTATACCAAGTCTGTATTAGATATTTAAATGGGTACAATTATAACATTCTTATCATCAAAATTTTTATATACAAATACTATTAAATAAATAAAAATCAATATTATAAATTCATATAGAAAAATTCTCAAAATAATTTATATCTAAATTTATTGTTAAAATTAAAAAAAAATACTTGTAAATGGTGGCACACTTAAGAATGGGCACGGGGACGATTTTTAATATAACTGTCCCCAAATTAAATCATAAAACATATACCTGAAATCGTCCAAAAATTGTTACGGTTCAAGGACGTTTTTTTACCGACGGGTAACGATTCGAGACGATTATGAAAAAAAACCCAAAAAAAAATTAATTTAATTTATTAAATATATATAATTAATTTTCGATTTATAATTTAATATATAATTTAATTTATTAAATATATAAATTAATTAATTAAATATAATTATTTTTTGGTACAAACGGGTACGGTTTTTAGTATAACCATAACCGAACCGTACCCATTATTTCATGTTCGGTTTTTACCTGTCCCATCCTTGTTCTTGAAATTTATCGGTTAAAAACCGAGCCCGTGGTTTTTTTACCCATCCTTAGGCACACCCTACTAATATGTTGCATAGTACAAATATTAAAAACCTTATTACCTGCATTATCAACTACTACGTTACTTTCATCATTGATACGATAATAATAAAATTTTACGTGAAATATCTTCGCCAAGCCATCATCCCACCTCCATAAGTAAATCAATATTGAAGCTTAAAGCTAAGAGTTTACGTGATGTTGACCATACATGTATTCATGTCACTTAATATAATTTTTACTCCATGTAGTTGATTGAAATAGAATGGAATCAGAATTAATTTCTTCCAACTTTACGTTTGATTGAACTGAAAAGTGAAAATAGAATATAATCAATTTTAAAGAATCATAATTTTATTCTCATCTTAATTGTTTTTCAATTTTACCCCTACCCCAAATATAATCATATACTATAAACCTCAAACTCTAAACCCTAAATCTTAAATCTTAAATCCTAAATCTCAAAACATTACTTAGAAAAATAATAATTTTAACCCTAAACCTTAACCCACAAATATAACCCTAAACTCTAAATCCCAAAATCCTAAATCTCATATCCCAAAACCCAAAAGCCTAAACTCTATTTAGAAAAATAATAATTTTAACCTTAAACCTTAACTCACAAATATAACCCTAAATCCCAAATCTCAAATCCCAAATTCCAAATCCGTATTTAGAAAAATAATAATTTTAACTGTAAACCTTAACTCAACCCTAAACCTTAACCCACAAATATAACCCTAAACTCTAAATCCCAAAATCCTAAATCTCAAATCCCAAAACCCTAAACTCTATTTAGAAAAATAATAATTTTAACTCTAAACATTAACTCACAAATATAACCCTAAATCCCAAATCCCAAATTCCAAATCCGTATTTAGAAAAATAATAATTTTAACTGTAAACCTTAACCCACAAATATAACCCTAAACCCTAAAACTCAAATCCCAAAACCCAAAACCCTATTTAAAAAAATAATAATTTTAACCCTAAATCTTAAGCCACAAATATAACCCTAAATCTCAAATCCTAAATCTTAAAACCCTAAACCCTATTTAGAAAAATAATAATTTTAATAATATATTTTATTTTTAAGTAATAATTATTTAGAAAAATAATGATTCCAATAATGTATTTTGTCTGATGAAAAAATAATAATTAAATGATATTATTTAAAATTTACTAAATATAAGGGTATTAAGGTAATATATAATATTTTACATTCCATTCTATTCTCATTCTCATTCTGATTTTATTTTGTGAACCAAATGCCACCTTATTTCCTTTTAAATTTATAGTTTTGAACGGTGCGTATACACATTGATAATTTAATTTTAATAAATATATTATAGTGATAATTATTAAGTAATAATTATTATTATTTTATAAAATATTTATTTTATTTTATTTTATTATTATATAATAATGTTAATTATACAAGAAATGACATATCTTCGTATAAAAATAATTAATATAACACAAATATAATATACGCATGAATGAATTTGTAAGTCCTTTTGCTTTGGTATTGGTATTTTCATATGTAAAATACGATGTCTATATTTTATTTAATTTTTATGTCTTTCCTTTATAAGGGTGTCAATTGGTGGCTCAATATCATTTTAAAAAAATTCATGTTTACCTGTTACACACATTCACTTTCTTAATTTTCATATAGTTTGTATTGTTGGGTGTTTATTATTGTGATGTCCCGTTGGAGACTTTTCTTGTTGTCGTGGTGTCCTATTAGGAACTTTATTTGTGTTGGGTTATACCGTTAAAGACTGAGTATTTCTCTTTGTCATAAACGTCAACATTGTTGCCATTGGATTCTCGTTGCCTCATTGAGGGCTCGTCGATATTCTTGTTATCTCATCAAGGGATTTCCATTCTTGATCGGCGAGTGTGTAATGACTAGTTTAACAACTAGTTGTCTTGTTGATCTTGGATGACGAGGGATCGATGAGATTTTGAGAGGTTGGTTTCTTCTATAAATTCCCCTCTCTTCTTTCTTATTTTCTAAGCCATAATTGGAGGGAAGTTATGCCTATTTCACACCTGACTCCCCTAGTCCATTCGTGGTCCGTTTTTCTTGTGAGTGTCGGGTTCGAAAAATAGTGTAGCATTTGTGTGATGTAAGACATCAGATAATAGTATTTCTTATATTTCTCAAACATTGGGTTAAGTGTAAAAAAATGTGAGATTGAGTAAGGTTTTGATGATAGGTAAAATGCATGGTTAGCTAGTAAAGAGCCACAATATTGGTGTGTTGTGTGTAGGCTGGGTGTTACAAGGTCATACGTGTTTGCATGTTAGGTGATAGAGCCATTAATAGTTGATCATATTACATGGTGATGGAGCTTTGAGGATAAGCTTAGATCTACTTGGATCAAGTGTGTTATAGACAACAAGCAATGGCAGTATAAGCAGTTAGGGTAAGTGTCCTGACTAATAGAAGTATTTGCATTTATATTACTTATTTAGTTGTATACTATTTCATGTATTATTTGTTGTCGAGTGGTTGCCATAAGCAATCCAAGAATATTACCATATAAGTAGGATTTTATGTGAGTTTATCTCGTTACATGTTTTATTTTGTATGATTACATGTTGTGATTCTACAATCATTATTTATCGAATATGTTCTCATATATGAGGTCTTAAATTGATTGAAATCATTTATAGGTTTTCTAGTATGTTTAGCTAATTCACATGTTTGTGATGTTTTTCATGTATATGCATGTTGTTAGCCTAAACAGAATCCTGTGAAACACATCATCACTAATGTGTTTATCATAAATTGTTCTTTCTTATTAGCTGGTTGTTTTCATAATGTGTTAAATTAAAAATGTTATTTTTATTGTAATTTAGCTGTACTATCTGGTAAATTTACATTGTAAGGTTTACTTGATCAAGTTTGATTAAAGCCTATGAAATATTTTATAGGTTTACATTTTCAACTCTCATTTAGGTATCAAATGTATATATGGATCGAAAGTTCAATTGACTTAAATGATATTGTTCCAACTTATAAAACTCTTAAAATTGATCAAACACAACTCATTCATTAAATAGATAATTATAAACTACATGAATTATCATCATTAGTATGATTAAAGAAATTATTTAATGGTGATAATGTAAAGTCGATACATAATAAAAACTAATATAGAGATGGAAAAAAAATCCACTAATCAAAGTTCCATAGATATTAATTTGCTCCATATGATATACTTTGTATCGAATCAAAACAAATCACTTTCAACTCAAATTGGATCTTGATTAACATACAAGATCCACATATTAGATTAGATTAGGACATATCAATCCATAAATTGGACTAGATCATAATTATCTGAATCTAAATCATTTTAAAATATAATTTTAAAACTAAAAAAAATCACACATTTTTACCATAATTGTCTAATTTTTATAATTATTTATTTGAAAAAAAATACATTATGAATAATAATTTTAATTTTTTCTCACTTTTTTATAAATATAATTTTCACTCTTTTAATTTTCATAAATTTATCTATTATTGTTTAAAATTTATTTAACCAAAATTCAAATATCAACACATTCATAACTATTTATTTCTTATTATATTTATTATAACGAATATTATTTTTCTTATTTTTGAGTAAACTCAAATTTTATTTGTAATTGAATGAGTAAATTATGTTTAATTTAAAATTTTAGATAAGATGAGGTTTATAATGTAAAAAACGCTATTATAAAAGTAGTAACATTTTTTTAAATTTATATGATTCTAGCGTTAATGAAAAATTTAAATAAAAATTAAAATATGTTTATTATGAATAAGTAATGTTCCTTTTTATAAATAAAAAAAGAAGTAAGAAACTGTTTTACTATATTATATAATGTTCTCTTATTTTTTTTTATCAATTTCAAATATACAATGCAACACATCAAATAATATTTTAATTTTAAAAAAAATATAAAAAAAAATGAAACAATTTAGATCAAATAATGAATATTTAATAATCCATGGATCAATACTTGATCCGATCCATCTAATATACAAATAAAAAGATATTATAGTAGATTAAATCTTTTGAACATCGAATCAAATAAGTTCATCACCGGATCAAATCGAATCATCATCGAATCAAATCAAATCCATTACCATCTCTAAACTAAATCCGATTCATTTTAATCACTTTTTTTAGTAACTCACCCTAAATTACTTTGTTTTTTAAACTAAGTAATTCATTTCAATTTATATTTTTATTCAAATTAGAAAAAAATATCCACGAAAAGATATTATTACTATTTGGTATTATCCTAGTATCAATTACGCGACACTAACGACCTAAAGTACCTCACTCATGTGATAAAGTTGAGTCATATAATATCTCACTTATAGCAACCTGATCCTTGCAAGTAATCGATCAAGTTTTGATAATCAAGGTCCAACCTAACTAAAAATGACCTAATATTAACAACTTATCAATTGTTAAGTAGAGTGTCCTAACAACCTGTATCACCATTGCGTAAAAGCCTTAAAGAGCTCATATATGGTGACTTGAAGACATCAACTTGACCCTGTATAGTTATTTTTTAATATACTCAAACAGTTCAAATAGAACACTAGTCAATACTCTAACACCTGTCTGGTAGGTGTTATATATACCTCTTTAATGAAATAAATAAAAGATCTTATCATTATTTACATTTATACTTTTTTAGAAATTCCACACTTTTCTCTAGAATTCCTACTATACCAAAATCTCTCCAATCAATTACAAATCAACTAATTCATTGCACATAATCGTAATCACATTGTTTGATTTGTTCCGGTTCATCTAGTTTCTTGAAAACCCCTAGTTGATCCAAGAACATTCCTTTGAAATATCTGACTGCAAGGTCGTGTGGTTCATTTTAATGACACTTCAAAGGGGGGTTTGAAAGATAAACATTGAGAGTTTAAGATGGCTAAACAGGTTCAATTGTCTAGCCACACTCTTTGGAATCATGACCATGAAATGCTAAAACTTGAAAACCTTTGGGCACACGTTGCACTAGTTTGTTTTATAAGGACCTCTGCATATCTAGAGTAAGAAATCCCATGCGAGATAACAAGACCACATGAAATGCACTTGTGATAAATAAATTATAAATAAAAAGGTCACCAATATTATCCAAACAGCATTTGGTATTTGTTTAGAGAGAGGGGAAAAAAGAGAGCATTTGGAATGAAAAAAAATGTCTAAATTGTTTTATATCCCAGTAGCGAGGGATTTATTTTGTTGGCTTTCACTAAAAGTGGCTTAAATACATTACATGTATGATATGATACACAACCATAACTTCTTACCTGACAAGATGAAAAAGGTCATAATTGCCACTTGGTAAAATTACTATTGAGTATGAGGTTCGTGATTTTGTGACTTCTTTGAGGTTTGAATGAAGGCTTGGAGCAAACTCTGCGCTGCCAGTGTTTGATCCGGTAACCCAGAAACAAGAACCTTTCCTTCACTCTCACCAGGAAAAGGATCTCTTATGTCAACTTTCGCACCAGAAATCTAATTGTAAAGTTTCGCATGTTAATTAGTGATTGGAAGCATTAAGATATTCAAAGAAAAAACAAAAGTATCAACAAAATAAGTGACAAAAGCAGCAACTTGCAAAAATGAGAGAATCATGGTGAATTATAAATCTATTCAAAAGTGATATGAGTGATATCCAAGCCATAGTAATACTCCATCTCGGCTTAGTAAGAAGTAGTAAGTCATTCTCTACTATCACTATTTACATCAGTTAACCGCCAGATCTTCTCACTTATGTATCAAAGGTTGAAATGAAAAAGTTACAGCTGAGATTACTGCAAAATTAAGCTTAATGCTACCCACATAGTTTGTCTCTATACCGTGATATATTGTATTTGTGTATATTTTAAAGGGTATAAGAAGAAGCACCTGTTTTATAAGATCCAAATTGCTACCATTTTCTCCATAAATAGAGCCAAAAGCATGTGCAGCAACTATCATCTCCACAATTGTATTTGTCACAGTTGCAAGTTTGTTCCCACTGAACAAAAATATAAGAGTAAGAACAACATACTCCCAAAGACCAAAGGAATTGGTTCCAAGATTTAGTTTCATTTGCATCACAATCAACCAACCATCGAATTATTAACAGTGCCAATGCAATCATTATATATGTCATATGGCATCTAAAACGTGATATTCTTAATTTCCTTTCCATGTTGCCAAAGGATTGAGCACAGCGGTCTTCTAAGGAGGTATTCTCTAAATCAACGTCAAGACATATAGGGCCATTACCGGTCATTCAATGGTAAATGTCATGTTTCATTATTTTCTAAACAAATTTGTTTAAAAAAACGGACTTGTCTTGTATAAATCTACAAAAGCTATCTTCACTGAAATTCAGTAGCAATTTAGTTCAAAATGTTTAGCACAAAAACTATAACCTCATACAGGTAGAATTTATCATTAGAGTAAATATATAAAAAATGTATAAAAGTATAATTGACCATCCTCCAAATAGCTCAAAGTTTTGGAAAAATTGGTTTCCCAATAATTTCTAACATGATATCAAAGCTAGAGGTTTTGTATTTAATTTAAGGGCTGACAATCTCAATTGTTGAATTGGAAATATTCAACATGCATGGTGCATAGAGCAACACTTGTGGAGGAGTGATAAATGTATAAAAGTAGAACTGATTCTCCATCTAATAGCTTAAGCTTTTAGAAGAGTTGGCTTCTCAATAACTTATAACATGGTATCAGAATTAGAAATCTTGTGTTTGAAAACCTCAATTATTGAATTGTAAGTATTTGACCTGCATAGTACATAAAACCAACACTTCTGGGAGAAAGATAGATGTATAAAGCAATTTTGGTCCTTCTCCCAATACCTTAAGATTTTGGGATAGTTAGTCTTTCAACGACTTAGCAATACAACCAAAATTTACAATTTTGAAGAACTCAACCATATAAAGGCAAAAGATGCAATCGATATAGTGGAAAAGTCACCTTGCTTGTTGTTGATTTTCCCTGAATGATGACTTGAGGCTTTCTCCACCATCTCTGGCAGGTCTAGCATGCTCGTTTTTCACAGCCTGCAGTCATAATCAACCCCAAAAATCTAGTTCCATGAACTGAACTAAGTACCTTGGAATAAGAAAGTCATAGTGACGAGTGGAAAATAAAGGATAAAATATAATAAACCTGGGACAGCAGCAACCCTGGGGAAAAGGTACCATTGCTGTGAGAAAGTCCAAGTTGGTTCATTTGACGTGTTATGTCAGCTTTTTCACTGACCTCATAACCTGTGCCTATTGGTTGGTATAATTTAGTAAGGCCGGTCCCATTCACCCTTATATAGGGACTTCTAGTCCTCACTTCATTGCGCATGCCATAGAGTGAAAGCCTGCTCCTGAGACTGCTAGTAAGTTGAATGAGGGCACTACGTACAATTTTATACTCTCCTATTATCTGCATAACATCAAAGAACTTTCATTAAGTTTTGATTTCATTTGCAAGTTAGACAAAAAGCTTGCACCTGGTAACACGTTTTAGGTAATTCTAAAAGCATGAAATGCCCAAAAATTGAAAATAGAAAGGGAGGTCTATGAGAATGTGAAGCGCATGAAGTATCCCAACACACTATAATGATCTAATGTCATCATGCTTAGATGGTAAATGAAACCACCTTGAGTCAAAATTTAATGAGACGAATGAAACATGAGAAGAAACATATTAGACAATCATAAAAGAGGCACATCCACAAGCTCATAAGAACGAATACAAAGAAATGAAACTTTTGAAGATTTAAGGACATTAAAGACATAAACAGAGATCAACAACTTCCAAATAGGGTATTTAAAACAATGATAAAAGTCAAATGATTACTAATGGTTTAGCATCATATACAAGTTGAACCGAGCAATGTAAATATTAAATACAATATGTTAGGATAGGAAAATTACCATGTACGCATGACACCATTTGATTTGTCCACGGTAAAATTGAAAAAGTAAAATGAGTACGATTAACACATAATCAAGTATATCTTTTATTATTTAAATCCGATAATCAATATTAATGACACCATCCTGACACCATCTTATTTATGGAAGATCATTAATATTATACAATAATTATATATTAATTAATTCAATATGTAAATATTATAAATTTAAATATTAATTAATTGATATTAGTTATTTATAGTTATGTCATCCGCCAAAATCTTTAAATATATCCTTACAATCTGAAAAGTTACGCATAAACCCATACCATAAACTCTCTTAAATTCCCTTCGATTTTAATCTTTTTCCTAAAAAATTGACTTAAGCATCAGAGTGGATACGGTATTTCCTGATGTCGTACCTTCTGACCTGGTTTTTTAGTGACTTAAAGGTCTACACGTCCAGAGAATGCTACCAACCAGAAATCGGCTTCAAGACAATATAAAACAAATAAAATATAAATTTGAGATATTTAACATATTAGCATGTTAATAATAAAAAACAACACACTTTTAATGCCAATAACAGCGCCAGAATACAAATTTTCAGATTCAATATCTTACGAGAACTGACTTAAAGTCTATAATGATAAATTAATGATATAACTGTTTAGACTATAACCTGAATGAGAACAAATAAGGAAATAAAAATATATTTTACCTGCACTACTACAGTTCCGGGAACAATGTCTGCATCTTGCTCTTCTCCTAGTATTTGTATATTAGCACCACTTACTTCTCTCAATTCTGCTACCACCTTACCTTCACTACCGCTCAAGCATTCAACTAAGTCTGATGCAACTAGAAGCTTAACAGTTACTGTTGAACCCTCACTAGAGATTGACCGAATCCTTCTCTCGTTTTCACTCTCAACAGTTCTAGAAAACACAAGAACAAGAGCATCTTGGGCTGGAGAGTGCATTGATTCAAGGTTCTACATGAAAGAAAGCAAAACATACCAGATAAGAAAAGGCAATGGCATATTTTAGAGCGAAGGTGTTTAGAGATTTAGGTATAAAAAGTTATTATAAGTAATGTAAGTATTGTTATTCTCAATATCTCTGTGTTGACTTCCCATTTACAAAACAAAATGTCTGTAAATTTTATTTAGTATTCTATCTTCCTCTATATAAGGTTGATTACTGTAAATCAGTAATGCACACACATACATAATTAGGTACACTTTATATGTGAACATGTTGACAAACATCAAGGGATTGATTTTCATAGTGTGCATGCGAGGATGAGTGTTGTGATTTATGGCTAGCGAGCATGCATTTTCGCTTGATTCTTGCCTCGTTTCGAGTGAAGATATTT
This sequence comes from Hippophae gyantsensis, assembly GCA_030763125.1. Taxonomy (NCBI): domain Eukaryota; kingdom Viridiplantae; phylum Streptophyta; class Magnoliopsida; order Rosales; family Elaeagnaceae; genus Hippophae; species Hippophae gyantsensis. Next base: position 33,479,839 of record CM061030.1, read on the forward strand.
GTGGAATTAACTCAACGTTTTTAGAAACAAAAAATATTTTTTAGCACCTTGTCACCACCCTCGTCACCAACTTTGGCGAGGTGGCTGACCGAGTGCTATAAATACCCCCTTCAATGTTTAATTAATTCGAAAATTCTACCAAATCTGCCAAAAAATTTGATAATTTTGAATTCAGTTTTCACTATTGTGTATGATATTAGTGATACATTTAAGAGACTACAAAATAACGAGGTAATTATTTTTACTAAAGTGTGAAAATCTCATTGTGTTCTCGTATCTCTTGTTGTGTGTAATAAGAGATAAGTGCTTTGAGTTTAAGGGGGGTTCTCAAGATTATAAGTAGGTACGCTTCTTGTTACTAATCTGTGGTTACTAATTACACCACATTATGTGGTGTTAGCTGTAGAGGAAGCCGGGTTCGTGTGTCAAATCAGGTTATTGTGAAAGCAACAAGCAAAAACAGCAATAAACAATTCGGATAAAGGTCTCAATTGCTAGAGGTAATAATGGTTTTATTTCTTTCAGAGTTGTAATTGCTTATTGTTTACTACCGAATGGTTGTCATCAACAACCTGAGGATCTTAACACATAGATACGGTCTCTATGTGGGTTTACCTCATTGTATTGCTTATTATGCATGATTTGCTATTTTGTTAGTACAATCTGAATATAAAGTGTGTATATTACAACATACTAAAAACTTAAACTCTGATTAGAAAGCTTTTATACTCTTAATTGCTTTTTACTAAATATATTTATATATATATATATTATTCATAATTATCTATTTTTCTGATATTATATTATTTGTGTTTCTACTATGTAGTCTAGTTAAGTGTATTCTTTACTGTTCGTACGAGTTAGAGTCGAGTCCTTCAAGATTCTATATCTTCTTACCTTGGTTGTGTACAAGGTCAAAGACTCTTTCAATTGGTATCAAAGCAGGTGCACCATTTTAGGGCTTAACTGCTCCATTATTGATTCATTTAACTTGTTTTTCACACACGTACTTTTCTCTTTAATGGATTTGGGAGAATGAGGTAATGCATGTAGGCCTTCAATGTTTAATGGGCTAAATTACGCCCATTGGAAATCTCAAATAAGGCCTTTTTATAGTCCCTTAAAGACCATGTTTGGTTTCTGGTTGAAAATAGTTGCACGTATCCAACCAGAACTCTCTCTGATACTATTGTGATTCCTAAACTCATGCTTGAGTGAACTAAAGATGAAATTAAAGAATTTGAATGGAATAGTAAAAGACTTTATGCAATTATAAGGGATGTTACGTCATATGAATATCAAAGAATTCAAAGTTATACTTCTTTAAAACAAACATGGGACATTCTAGAGACTAATCATGAAGGTACTTCTGCTGTAAAAAGATATAGAATTTTGAAGTTTAATAGAAATATTGAACTCTGTATCATGCAAAAGGATGAAACCTTTAGACAAATCTATGCACGTTTTTCCAACATTGTCAATTGTTCTTACAATTTGTGTAGAACTATTAGCAAGGAAAAGAAGATTGAGAAAATTATTGCTCTCTCACTCTATCGATTTCATGCCAAAGTTACCATGCTTGAGTTCATATACAAACCTGGTGAGCTTACTATTAATGAGTTAGTTGGTGATCTGCAAGTTTTCGAACTTCATCACCTATTGTCTAAACATATCAAATTGCTGCTAAAAAGGGAAAGAACTTGGCTCTTAAGACCATTAAGGATAATGATCCCAACAAAGATGTGAATGCCACTATTAAGAGTGATGATGATTATGACCCTGATAAGGAAGAAATGACATTACTTACCAAGAGATTCACCAAATTTTTTAGAAGAATGATAGAAAAACGAAACCCTCCTCTGAGGGTGTTGGAAAAGAAAGCCCAAACACTAAAGGCTTAAAGTTGATTAAGATTGATGAAGACTCAAATAACGAAGTAGAGAAATCCAACAAAGGTCATCTCAACAAAATCAGGTGCTTTGAATGTGGGAAGCTTGATTACATCACGACTAATTGTATACATAAACAGAAACACACGAATAAGCGTACTATGAAGGCTGAGGTTACTGTTTCAAATGGTACCAGTAATAAAGATGAGGATGAGTCTAACTTTCTAGCATTTTTTGTTTTGAGTAATATCGTAGATCTTCTGACTATTGCCTCAAAGGCTCAACAGGTTAAAGTTAAAGATGACGAAAATGAGCAAGATAAGTTACTCGATTCGTACAACACACTCTTGATAGAGCACACCAAATCAAAAAAGTAAAAAAATGTTTTGGAGAGCTTAGATGAAAAAGAGTGCGAGATAAGCGCTCTGAAGAAAACTCTTAAGGAAATAAAGTTCTCAATTGATAGTCAATAACATGATCTTACTAACAGTGTGAGGTCATTCAAAAGAGATTCAAATTTGCAAGAAAAGTTTGACGCAAATCTCAAGAATATGAAGATACTTTAGGAACAATTGAAGTGTTTTACCTTTGATAAAGTTACTCCTTTCTATGTCAATCATGATCCTTCAAATAATTAAAATGATGAAATTAAATGGTTGAATAAGCAAATAATTGTCTTTTAAAGTGCCAAGAAGTATCTACTTATGCTCTCACCGAGAAAGAAGCTGAAATAAAACAATTGAATAAGAGTTAGGATTCTCAACAATTTGACGGCTTACTTAGAATCTTTCCTTAAGAAAAAGGAAGATTTGATTATAACTTTAAAAAAATACTCTATGGGAGTGAAAAAGAACTAGCAATCTTCTTCTATTGTCAAGAAAATGATTTTTAATTTCTTGAAATTAAGTGAAATTACCAATAACACAAAGTCATTTGGTAATCAACGTGGTATCATTTATCATGAAGAGATTTCTACTTCTTCTACCACTACTCTTAAGTTTATCGAGTCTACTGCTCAAGATTCTAAGTTGAAATCGGTTGCTACTGCCCTTTAAGGTACGTTGATTGTCACCTTCTAACCTGGTTCCTCTAGCAAGGTGAACACTTCACCTTAGGCTAATTCTTCCCATCACTCTAGTGATGGTCTATTACCCCTTCCTATCGTTACTCTTACGTGTCACCATTGTGGTAAACTTGGGCATTTGAAACCACACTGTGGGAAATTGAATTCTCATCCTCGTGTGAAAATCAATGTGAACACTTCTTCATCTCTTCTGCGTACTACTTCTCGGAGTCAAAGACCTAGATTCTCTAACTCCACCATTCATGTTTATTATTTTTATGACATTGTTGGTAGTCTTGTTAGGCAATGTTCTAGATATGTGAAAAGTACTTCTTGAAATTCTCCACCTCATTCACCTCATCTTCTACGACAGGCTATAGCTATTGTGACTCATCTGAGTATCTCCAAGCAAGTTGCATTATGCACCTTAGGCACAGTATGGAAAAAAAACAAGTCAGCTTCAAAAAGTCCGCCTGGCCCAATATATATGGATAACTCAATAGAATTTTCCAAAAATAATAAACCAATCAAATCTCAAGTACCATATACTCCACATGCTCACATTGACACAAAGACTATTTCCTGAATTAGTTGCCCCTCATAAATTCTTTAAACGGAGGGATAATGTTTGATTGCTATTTTCGAGTGATCTATTTAGGGTTGAAATGTTGATTTCTTTTCTCTCTTATGAATGTAGTCTTCCTTTATGTGACTTTTGTGTTAATTTGTTTACCTTTATTGCTTTAATAAAAATCAAAAATTTTGTGGTTGTCATATTGGAACTCTCGTTTTCTCCTTTCTCCTTCACGGGACTGACCTTTAAGTTTCTCTGTCCAAGTATCATTTTGCTTGTGAAATGAACCTTTTAGAGGGACGAACGATATTTTATGTTTGGGATGCTTTTGATTGAATTAAAGTATGGTTGTTTTGACATGTGTATTCCTTAGCGTATGTATGGTTAAATTCTTGTGTTGAATTTGAAAAGAACTTTTTCTTATGCACGTACCATAACTTTGTGAATTTGTATGGATATTTTGAAAGGTTTGTGTGGATTTCATGTTTTGATGACTTGTATATCTCTAACAAGTTCTATAATCCATTTTAGTGTTTCTCGAAGCGAAATCCTAAGTGTTGCATAAATAGAAAGAAGATTTAGGCCTTCTTTGGATCGTTTGAACCTTTTAAGCCAAATCTAAGTATTTATGTCCCTTTTTACCCCTCTTTAAGTCTATGTGTTAATCCTTCTTTTCATTGCACCATTTTAATCTTAGCTCAAATGTTTTATCCCATTAACCCTGTTTGAGGTATTTTTGTCATAAACATGAACTTATTAGATTGTTCTGGTATAAATAAAGGTGTGTTTGAGCCTAAATGTCATATCTCTCCTACCCATACCTTAGCGTATCACTACAAGCATTGAAAAACCTATTATTTTTTCTAGGTTGACACTTACCTTAGTGAAGAGAGAGGCTAAACATGGACATATGAAGTTTAGTTCTACATAAGTCTATATTTCTATTTGCTTGGTTCCCATAAGCATATATTGATGACATATAAAGTAAACAAGTTTAGCATATCACCCAGTGCATGTCATCAAAAATTTAGTCGTAATTTTACATAAATACATCACGGATTGATGATCTTATGGATATTTACGTTGCATGTATTGATTAATCTTAAAGGATCCTCTAGTTCTTTGAACATGCTTAGTTTGCTTTCCATTTTCTCTATAATTGTTTTCTACTGTGTGATTGATGCTTTTACTTAAGGGGTTTTAAGAGTGTAAGATAGACATCATGTTTATTGCCTGACTTGCACACATTTATGGGGAGAGATTTGTGTTTGTTGTTTGTTATCTGGGGGATTCCTAAGTTTGTTTGGCATCCTTGGCTTTTGTCCTATTTGTGAGTTATTGTTATATTGATGTATTCTTGTGATGCTTCCTTCTTCTTAACATCACTTTGTCTGAACTATGCATAAATAAGATTGTTAGTATGAAATGTTGTATGCATTGTGTGCAATCTCTTCTTTCACATGTCTTCTTATGTGTTTACCTACTTCCATTTTGTAATGAGTTAATGCTTGTTTCTCGCATGTAGTTGATAGCCAGGTTTTTGTTATTGGAATGCACGACACATGTTTTCTTCGATAGACTAGAATGTCTTTCCGTATGTGTGCATAGTATGAGGTGAGGTTGCAAGTTGAATACACCCAAGCATTGTTGGGGGAAGATAGTTGAATCACTAGGAGTGTGTCATCTTGGAAAATAATTGGACTCCTGATCAACTTCTTCATAGAGATTCGCTGACACATTTATGTGGCGTTGTTGCTTGGGAGAAGATAGTTGAGCCACTAAGAATGTATCAACGTGGAAAATAGTTGGGCTCCTAGTAACTTCTTCTTACAAACTTATTGACTATGTGACATTGGTGTTCGACCAGTCGATGTGTTGTAATCACATTGCGAAGCCCCTTATGCCCTCTCACAGCACATATAGACATGAGACTCTATGCTATGTATCACATTTGGAAGATGTCTTCTATGTGCGCTTCCCTTGGTTTGTCTGTGCATTCAATTTGTTATTTGTTACATGCTTATACCTTGCTATTGTCACAGTGTTATTCTTTTATCTTTCTCACATGACAGCATGTATTACTTCTTATTACATTTGCTTTAATCTTTTCTACTGTGATGCACGAGTGTTAGGATAATTGCATTTTTGTTTGACTTCTCTCCTTCATATAAAGGTGTGGTATGTTGCATACTGTGTGTGCTTGCTTTAACTTTCCATGTCAAAAAGGGGAGAAGTGTGCACAACTTGTATTTGTATGTGCATTGTATTTGTTTGTTCAAATGCTAGTTACTGCATGGGATGGTGAGTGTAGTTTGCATTGCATCATAGTTGTTTGATATGCATACACTTAAGAGGAGTCTACATACTTTTGTTGCATGTAGATTGTGTTTGTGATGCACGAGTGTTAGGATAATTGCATTTTTGTTTGACTTCTCTCCTTCATAAAAAGGTGGGGCATGTTGCATATTTTGTGTGTACTTGTTTTGACTTTCCATCTCAAAAAGGGGGAGAAGTGTGCACAACTTGTGTCTGTCTATGCATTGTATTTGTTTGTTCAAATGCTAGTTACTGCATGGGATGGTGAGTGTAGTTTGCATTGCATCATAGTTGTTTGATATGCATACACTTAAGAGGAGTCTACATACTTTTGTTGCATGTAGATTGTGTTTGTGATGCACGAGTGTTAGGATAATTGCATTTTTGTTTGACTTCTCTCCTTCATATAAAGGTGTGGTATGTTGCATACTGTGTGTGCTTGCTTTAACTTTCCATGTCAAAAAGGGGAGAAGTGTGCACAACTTGTATTTGTATGTGCATTGTATTTGTTTGTTCAAATGCTAGTTACTACATGGGATGGTGAGTGTAGTTTACATTGCATCATAGTTGTTTGATATGCATACACTTAAGAGGAGTCTACATACTTTTGTTGCATGTAGATTGTGTTTGTGATGCACGAGTGTTAGGATAATTGCATTTTTGTTTGACTTCTCTCCTTCATATAAAGGTGTGGTATGTTGCATACTGTGTGTGCTTGCTTTAGCTTTCCATGTCAAAAAGGGGAGAAGTGTGCACAACTTGTATTTGTATGTGCATTGTATTTGTTTGTTCAAATGCTAGTTACTGCATGGGATGGTGAGTGTAGTTTGCATTGCATCATAGTTGTCTGATATGCATACACTTAAGAGGAGTCTACATACTTTTGTTGCATGTAGATTGTGTTTGTTTATACTACATGTTGATTGTACTTAAGATTATCAGTGTGTACTTGCACGTTGTTTATGCATGATACATTCACAGGGTATGTGTTTGTTTCGTGTATGCAGGTTATAGGGATAGATTGAAGTCTTCGAGCTTCATATGAAACCCTCATGTTTCAGAGTGGATGAGTTGATACATAAAGATAGATGGATGCACTTGGTTTAGGTGTGTTTTTCGAGTTTGGGTGTGCATCGATGTCTTATTCATGGGAACGAAAAATCTTTAGGTCATCCTCATAATCATCTCATGATTGATGTGCATCTGTATGTAATTATGCGATGTTTTGACACAAAAAGCCAAAGGGAAAGAATATAAGTCCTGTTGTATTTAGTATCTCTGTGTTGGCTTCCCGTGTACAAAATATGGTGTCTGTTTATTTTACTTAGTGTTATGTCTTTCTCTGTGTAAGGTTAGTTACTGTGGATCAGTAATACACACACACACAATTAGACACACTTTGTATGCAAACATGTTTATACACACCACGGGGTTGGTTTTCGTAATGTGCATACTAGGTCGAGGGAACGCTCACTCGATAACATTCTTACTCGATTCTTGGTTCGTTTCGAGTGCGGGTATTTGTGGAATTAACTTAGCACTTTTGAAAACGAAAAAATCTTTTTTTAACACCTTGCCACCATCTTTGGTGTGGTGGTTGGCGAGATGGCAGGCCGAGTGCTATAAATGTTCTCTTTACTGTTTAATTAATTCGAAAATTCTATTGAAATTTTGCCAAAATTTTCGATCATTTCAAATTCCGTTTTCATTACTATGTTATGATATTAGTGATAAGTTTGAAGGAGTATAAAATAGTGAGGTAGACTATTTTCACTAAAATGTGAGAATCTCATTGTGAGAGTGAACTAAGTTAAATTCTTTGAGTTCTCATATCTCTTGTTGTGTCTAATAAGAGATAAATTGTTTTGAGTTGGAGGGTAGTCCTTAAGATTGCAAGTAGTTACACTTCTTGTTATTGATCACACCACATTGTGTTATGTTGGTTGTGGAGGAAGTCGGGTTCGTGTGTCGAACCAAGTAGTTGCAAAAGCAACAAGCAAAGGCAACAATAGACAGTTCGAACAACGGTCACGACTGATAGAGGTAATAGTAGTTTTATTTTTTTCAAAATTGTAATTGTTTATTGTTTAATGAATTGTTTATTGTCGAATGGTTTCCATAAACAACCTGAGAATCTTACCACATAGATACAATCTCTATGTGGATTTACCTCGTTATATCACTTATTATGCATAATCTACTATTGTGCTAGTATAAATTCAAGATGTATATGTTACAACATACTAAAAGTTTAAATTCTGATTAAAAGCTTTCATATTCTTAGTTGCTTTCTATTGAATATATTTAATATATGTTGTTCAAAGTTATCTCATTTTTTGATATTATATTATTTGTACTTCTTCTGTGCGTTCTAGTTAAGTGTATACTTTTTTTGTTCGTGGGAGTTAAGATCAAGTCTATATCTCTTAACCCTAGTTCTGTACCAGGTTACGGACTCTTTTAAGTAGCACCTTATTTTACATTGTAACATGGCTAACCTCGTATGCAGAAATAGTGACCACACGAGCACCAGAGCGGTTTGCAGGAGGTGCAAATTTTATGGAGGCGCCAGTGTCATTCTCGAATACTCTGACTATGGATCCTTTTCTACCAATCACACTTCCAGCTGCATCATGAGAGCAAAGCAGTCTAAAGACAACTTGTTGCGTACCGTACTTGTATTTGTCATTGTTGGGGATTCTATCAACTGAATTTCCAGTCATGGAAGGTAATAACGGACTAAAATTAGGGTAGTATGGTTCAGGCTGATTGGACACAGGGGAGGGCTCATAAGAAGAGCTTGGTGCATGATCTCGAAGATAACTAGAAACAGAAATTAGAGCCTTCTTTACAGAGAAGATGGTTCCCGTGATCTGTCAAAACAGAAACAAATTCGTTAGAAAAAAAAATTAGTTATTGAAGAGCAATGTGACCCTTTACAGCAAGCTTCTTATGATCTGCCCTAGAAAAAACTCCTTGGATTAAGTCTAGCACAATTAGTTCATGGTGATTCAACATTAACAATTTCCAAAAGATTTCTTGTTACATAATTCTTTTATGCCAACTCCTGCGGCACCCCAAACCAAAAGACAAAATGGAGAATTTTTTTTTTTTTTTTGGTTAAAAAGGAAATTCTTCCATTAATTCTGAAACAAAATGGAGATCTTACTATATCCAGTTTAGGTTGCACAATGTTAGCAGTCTTGAAAGATTAGCCTAATTCCTTAAACAACAAGGTTTCACTAAGGAGCTCAGTACACACAACATTAACATCCTCGCATCATTGCGAGCAAAATAATTGGTAGATGGCAATGATGATCATTTTTTAATTATTAATTCATTAGTTTTATAATTTAATTTATAATTTCTAACCAATTTTGAAAAAAAAATCATAATCGATTCTAATTTCTTCTAAGAGTAGAAATTGAAAATTTCATGTTGTGTGTTGTGTGACTGATAACCAATTTTTAATTTCAAATTTTTAAAACTTTTTCCTGATAAATTTTCATCAAACACTAGTGTAACTGAATTATAGTTGTTAACGTTAATAAATTAAAAATAAAAAATATAAGAATTCAAAGTTCAACCTAATCTTAGTTACAAAAATAATAAAAATAATATCTCTTAATTTATAACTACAAAACTAATACAAAATTATATGTTTTTGCTATTAGAAAAAAATCAAACTAATAATTTTATATTGAAAATCGTAGACTCGAAAAAAAATCCAATTTGAACTCATTAGATCTTACTGTATAATATTTTTATTGTAATTTTTAAGAATACTATTTTACCTCATTATTCAATTTTAAAAAAATAAAGATAAGACTTTCAATTTCTTTTCATTTTTTTTTTAAACTAAAGGTTTTCTTCAACTTAACTACTTTTTTTGTTAAAAAAAAAAAACCAAGATTTCTATTCCGAGAACAAAACACTAAGACAATGTCCAAACAGTATCACGTTAAAGAAAGTTAAGATTACGAACCCTGACAACTTCGTCCTCTCCTCCAGCAGCATTAAAAGGAGATGGTAAAATCTTAATATTAGCACCACTCTCTATCCTCATTCTCGTTATATTACCCCCTCCTTTTCCCATTACCGCACCAATCTGTGATTTTTTAGCCAGCATACTACACGACACGTCGTTCAAAGCCGTGGTAACACCCTCTTTCTGTCCCTTCACAATCAATAGTCGTTCGAAAACCTTAAGCATCGCATCCTGAGCGTTCGACACGTCACACTCCCACTCCTCTCTCTTCACCACACCATGTACCGTGTCAGACTCTATCTCAGCCTTCAAAATAATCCTCTTAGAGCGCGACCCGGGCCCGATTAAATGTATGATACCTAAATCGGATCCATTCGATGGATTTTCGCAGTGGATCTTGGAGCCGGTTTCTAGCCGGAGCTGCGAAATGATAGCGCCGGAGTTTCCAATAATGCCGCTGATGGCTGATACGTGGCATAGGATTCTGATTGACACCCCGCCGGGTAAAGTTTTTGGAACTTGTGGCTGTCGTTGTATAGGTCGTGGTCGTGATCGTATTCGTGACCGTGATGCTTGTGGTCGCGACACTTCGTTGTCGTCGTGGTGGAAGTGGTTCGATTCCTCCATCCTTGATATTCAATTCTATAACAATCTCTTTCAAGGTGGGAATTTTTAATTTGTATGGTACGAGATTGGAATTGTACGGATATAGTTTCTGCAGAGAGACTGCTAAAGTGGCAGAGAATGAGTCTAGTCGTTGACTAGGTTTGTTAATTTTGGAAAGAAATGCGACTCATGGTCTCTTTGGGGAGTTTGGACACCGAGATATTCGGCAGTTTATTGACAGTATCTTCCACCCAGGTCCAGGCCATTACTGATCAGCTTAGGGTTTACTGGGTGGAGTCGGAATAAAACTGTGACCAAACATTGAGAGGTTGCAGATTCGTAGAAATATGCCGATTGCCACCATTTGGTGTTAGAAGAGGTACAGATCTAAAGTAGAATAAATAATTAAATGTAAATTAGTAATTTTGTGATTTTGTATAAATTATTGAGCTATATAAATAAAGAAGGTTATTGAATATTTTGATAATTTTATCTATTAATAATAATATTAAAGAATAATTAATAATAAAAATAAAATAAATATTTTTGTATATTATATTAAAAATAAATACACATTTTATATATTTTTATTTAATCTTAATACAATGTATCTGCATAAATAATTCTATAAGGTACAATTAGACAGCACTTTAGAAAAAGAAAAAAAATTACCATTGGACGGTAATTTGTTTTTATCATATGGTAATATCTTCTTTTTTTCTATCAGGCGCTAATATCTTATAGGTTGATAGTGATTCATTAGATTTTATTTTTATTAGTGTATATATAAATATAAGAGTGGGTGATTAAAAATTTATTTGATAATTTATGTAATTTTAAAAAGTGAGGGTAAATTCTCTATATTTATTTTTTTTAATTTTTTTGTTATAATTTATTTAAATTAAAATAATATCTATTTAATATAGTTGAAAAAATAAAAAAAATAAAATGAAAAAAATTTACTTTTTTCTTATACAGTTACTTTTAATAAAAATAATATTAAATTATTATAAAAAATAATTATAAGATTAAAGTATTATTTTTATAATAAATACGAGACCTTATGAGTATATATCTCTTTTAAAAATGAATATTTTTTTTTATCTATTTATATTATAGATAAAAAAATTGACTATAAGATATTTTCATGGTGGGCAATAATATAAATCTTTTAATAATTTTAATGTTTTTATCGATTTAATCATTTTATTTTTAAGAAGTTTTAATTTTTCTTATATTTTCGACTACTATGGATATATCAATCGCATAAATATAGATATATTATAGACAATATTGACTATAAAATTAATAAAATATATATATTAAAATTTGATATTTTTTCTTGTTTTAACACTTTTGTTATTACTACAAATAATAATAAATTAATTAAATTGTTCTATGTAATATAAATAAAGGACATAAATGTATTTATTTATTTTTTGATATTTTTATTTTATTTTATATTTTTTTGTAATTATTGAAGTTTATTTATTTTTTAATACCTATACCGAAAAGAAGTTACTATTTTATATTTTTATATTATTTTAAAAAGGTGACTTGTCTTCGTAAATTAAAAAGATGTGTTTACGATTATGGTTTTCAGTATAAGCATAATCATAATTGAACTGTAGTTATTGTTTCATGTTTAATTTATATTTGAAATTATATTTATCTTTAAAATTTATAAGATAAAAATTAAATCACAAATTTAAATAACCGCATATAATTGAACCTGTATTTTTTTACCAATTCTTAATTTATTGGATAAAAACTAAACCACAAATTCAAATAATCGTGGATAATCAAACTCGTATTTTTTTATCAATTTTTTTCGAGATATATATATATATATTGCATATTATTCTAATGAAATAGATAGGAAGAATGTTGTCCTAATTATCCAAATCATTAAAGAAAATGGGATCTAATCAACTCACGTGATAACCTTAAATACCATCAAACGATAAAATTTTACCATTTTAAGAATTATTTTAACTATCATGTTTAAGAAAAACTTTAAATGTCAAAAGACTTACTTTTAACAGAATAGCTCAAGCAAAGTCAAGGTAATTGGAAATTTTTTTTATATTTCATATTTTTGATAGATTTTTTATGTTATATATAATACAAAAACAAAATAACAAACAATTTTTTTTCATTAAACTCAAATTTTGACCTAGGTTATAATACTTTGATTTTCGCCTTTAAAGTTTTTACTATGGAAAATTTATAAATTATAAATCAATTTATAAGTTAATAATAATTATTAACTTAATTAACTTCACCTAAAAATTAGAATCAATAATTTTAAAAATCTTTTAATTATATCTTTTAATTTTTCCACTAAAATATAATTAATAGATAGAAAAAATTATTATTTTTTACTAAATATAACTTGAAAAATAGATTATATGCATAAATATATTGATAATTAGAATATATATTTTTAATTATTTTTTTAACACGTCATTTTTTGGGTGATTATAATTTTTGTATGAAAATACAAATTCAATCTTTTATAATAATAATAATAATTATAATTATAATATGATAAAATTTTATTAATATAATATCAAAATGTATGATCTAGATCAAAAATCATTAATATAAATGCATTAATAATTAAGACCGATAAACTAAAACAAAAACTTTTGTACACATAGCAAGAAAAACCTAAATTTTTATATTTTGTTCTATTATAAGATTTTACTTGACTACTTAAATTAATACATTGATCATTTTTCACAAAAAAAAATTATAATATATTACATTATTTATGACATCTAATGAGATATAATCTACATTATCTTAGATGAAATAAAAATCACCATAAATTAAGATGGAAGTGAATAACACAAATATATATTTTTATTTAAAATAATTAATAAAACTTTAAAAAGATAAACAGAACAAATGTATTAAAAGAAATTCATTCCTAGCAAATTAAACCAAGGAAGATTTATTTATACTTTTTGTTCCGGTTTTCTCCCTTCTTTTTCCTTGTTTACTTATCAGTATAAGTATTTTATTTTTTAAATGAATTTAGTAGTAAAAGTTTGATTCAAATAAATTTAAAATACGAATATAAGGGAAAATGATCCATATATTAAGAAAAAATAATTTATCAATTAGAAATTGAATTATTTTACATTTCCATTACATTTTGATTGTCGTGAGTTTTAGAGTGTTATTTGAGGTATTTTTCTAAAAAAATCTTTTATGCAAATTTTAATATAATACGGAGAAGCACTGTCAATAGTAATTTAATTCAATTTCTTTTTGAACAAGTGAATAAGCAAAAGTGGATCCCGAAAATGAATGCAAGGGTAAACCCCAAAAAAAATGAAATTTTTTAGCCAATATCAGTATGTACGTTTTGACCTTGTGAATGAAAATTATCAACGTTAACTCAACTTACATTATTGATGGTAAAGAAATGAGTCCAACCGATGATAAATAGCCTTTTTTTCATTTCGTACAAGAGACAAGTCGATCAATTATGAATGTTGATTATTTTTATAGATAAAATATTTACCCATAAACTAATTTTTTAGGTCTGTTATCAATTCTATAAAAAAAAACCGAACAAATGTTCAAATTTTAAATAATCGTACTTCAAATATATCTTTTATAACTATAATACATAAGATTACATTCATGCATTTAATAACATATGTTCATAAATTTAAAATTATTTTTAATGTTAAAATATTTATTTAAATTTAAAATAATTTATGTAATTGTTAATTTAATATTTTTAAGATATATATTTTAATAAATGATTTTTTTAAAAAAAGAAGGCTAAGCTTTGCCGAAAAGAAAGAAAGTACGAAAGAAAAAAAAAGCTGCTGATGCTTAAAAGAAAGAAAGTAAGAAAGAAAAAAAAAAGAAAGAGCTGTCAAAGGCAGCCAGTCTACACCTAAAAATAGTGTTATTCTTTTATTTTCTTACTACATTATTACATGCGTTTACATAACCGATCACTTTATTTAAATTATCAAATTATAAATTGATAAAAATTAAAAATAACCTATTTAACCCTCTAATTTAATCAGGTAAATATTTTATAAACTTTCACTTTATATATATATATATATCAATCATAACTAAAATATCAATTTCTTATTGGATACAATTAAATGAAACCAACTGTACTTAACAATAATGCCACATCACTTGTGATTTATCACAAACTTGTATTTATTATTTTTTTTTTGTTAAACACCTTTCTAACTCTTGAGAAATGGCAAAAGCTGTTAAAATTGGCCACCTTTTAGCCTTTTAGTAGAGCAATAAAGCTTTTATAATACTTTTGTTTGAATCTCAGCCCAAGGATAGGAACTCCCATGCAGCCATGCCACATTTTATTATTATAAAATTATTTACTTAAGGGGGAAGTTAGCCTAGTTTCTTCTGAGTCTTGCCCTCCACCCATCAATTCTTGAAATCCTTCAACCTTCACTGGTGGAGCCCTAGTAACACCCATGTTCCTGCACACATGAGAGCATTTTCAGAATTCCAAATAGCATTCAGAGACACAAGTGGCCTTATTCTTAACAGGTTTTCTTACTGTGTCTGGACTTGAGGGACTTGTACAGAAGCCATCTGTCTAAATTGATTGTTGGATTGAGCGTGTACATTGGAGGACATTGCAAGATTTGATAATGCAGACATTTGCTGCTGCCTAAAATGCATCTGTGGGTGTCTATTGTTGAAATTGTTGTAGACATTGCCATCCACTGGCATGTCTGATTGGTTTTCGATCTTGACCTGTACAGGTGGTCGATCCTTATCCATCTCCATTGCAGGGCGAGGAGTAGCTGGTTGCCTTCTTCGCATTCTCTCCAACTGCTGTTGTTGAAAAACCAAATTCTGAGAATGGACAATTTGCTGCATGTGTGGATTCATTTGTTGCATAACCTGTCAATTACACCAACTTGTGATGGAGAAAAAACAAATATTTATGCTGAAAAAGGACCAATGAAGAGTCACTATAACCCTTAAATACTATTTTCTTCGGTATCATTCATAATTCTGTATACCCGCAAAGAATTTCTCTAAATGCAATGATGAAAATCAAATAGGCACCTAATTACACCATCCAACAGCCACCCCTCCTCCTCCTCCCCAACCGGGGAAGATAGAAAAGTGAGGGAAAAAAATTAAGAGGGACTAAATTGGGGAAGGATATACTTGTTGAGGTAGTCGAAGGGAACTCTGTTGCTGTGCTTGCAACTGTGATTGCATCACATTAACTTGCTGCTGATTTTGTTGAACAAAATTTCTGGAATTATCCTTGACATGCTCCGCCAGAGACCCAAAATTACTAGTCATGAAGAAAAGACATTCAAGACAACGAAAGAACTTGATAAAACAGAATAGCTCAAACATAACATGCACAAACAAAATAAAACATCCATATTGAAAATATTGGTACAGGGGAACTTAATTGCACGGACACCAACATCTGTAAAAAGAGATGCAATCATAAAGCTCAAATAAAACTAACCTATATCCCATTGTCTGAACGAACATTTTAAGTAGCTCAATGGCTGAGCACTGCTTTCTGTAGCCATCAGCAAGAACTTTTAAAATATGGCCAAGCTTACTCATATGACAGCTCATCAACTGAGAGAACACTTCAATTGGAGCTTCTGTGGCACCGTCAAAACCCAGGCTTGCCAACATGCGAGCAACCACCTTTTGTGACAACTTTGATGCTTGCTCTTGAGAAAGGCTTTTCTTGTTTCCTCCAGCCCCACGTTTGCCACGATATATACTTCCTCCATGATCCATGCCAAGGTACTCGGGCCTGATACCGAGCCTCTCAATCATAACAGGACTTCTAGACATGATGCGAGGCAAGGTATCTAGAACTCCATATACTTCAAGCTTTTGGTTGTCTTCATCTCTAATTGTGGCTGGGAGAGCGCTGTCAGGAACACAGTTTAATGAAAACATCGTTTCAGGGAAGAAATATGACTCATCATCAACTGAGTTGCTGCCATCTAGCATGGAATTTGGATGTATATGTGATACAATTTCCAAGCCATGGCCGACATACTGATCTTCCTTATATGCTATACGTCTCCTTTTATGCTTCTCAAGAAGCTTAAGATAAGCAGACATCGCCTCTGATGTCCGCTTGTCTGATTCCCTCTCCCCCACGGACAACTTATATGGTATTTTACTTCGGTATTTCTCAATAAACTGATTATACCATGTCTCAGGCAGCTCCTCAGTCCTAAGCCTCGGTGTAATATTATCTTCATATTCCCCATATCTTGAACCAGCGCTCAAAGCTGCTTTTGATTGAATCTGCAAAGACAGGACACTATGTTAGCCAAATAACAGGAAACCAAAGTAAACAAACCTGTTTATGAATATAATTATAATCTTGAAGCACAAAGAAAAAAGCTTAAACATACAATGAAGCTTCATATATATCTACATTTTTCTTGTGCTACTCATTAAAATGTTGTGGTACCAATCCAAAAATGTACAACGGTGATTCAAAACTTAATGCCATTGCAGCAGATAACCATTGAGGGTGAAAGTGTGTATATACTGCAAGGAAATCATGCCAACTATAGAAAAATCTATATAACATACTACTAAAACATCAGCCATCTTCAGCATCTAAAACATAGGAAGAAGAAAGAAAGCCTTTATCACTTATGAAATGACAAACGAAAAAGAATAAATAGAGAGGATGTTGCTGGTTGTGATTATAGGAATCTTAATTAGATAAAACTGAAAAAACATATTTGAAAATTGTGCGTCCCATGCTTACCTTTAGAATATAAGTCGGTGACTTGATTAGTAATGCATTATTGTACAACCACCTAATAAAAGTCCTTTTTACTTTTAAAATAGTACTACATGCATCAAGTCATTATATGCACAGTCATCAAAGAACGTGTAAATATTAGATTGAATGATAAATTAGAAAGGTGAGATGTTGAAGTAATTATAGGACAAATTATATTATGACACGTAGAATAATCTATACATCAAATTATAATAAAAATCATTATCTTTACTTTTAACTAGAGGTATCAAATGAGATGAACTAGCTCATCTCGCCTAAGGTGAGCTATAACTCAACTCAACTCATCTACATTTATGTGAGTCAAATTCAGCTTAAATTACTTTTAAATGAATTGGGTTGTGGACAATTTATAAGTTAGTTCATTTACTCTTTTAAAAAATAAAAAAATATTTATAATTTTATTTATAAATAAAAATGATAGTGTAAATATTACATTTTTATTATTTTTTATAAAACAAGAAGAAAAAACAGTATTTTTTAATTGTAATATTCCATAATGACATTATTGTAATTATAAAAATGCTATCATTGGTAAAGAAATTTTGTTAAATGAGCTCGCAAACTGCTCATAAACTAGGTGAATTGGACTTTTTTCAACTTCCGAGCTTATTGGATCAACCTTAAATAACCTAAACTAGATTAAATTGCTCATTTGACATCACTACTTTTAACATGAGACAGTTTAAACCAAGAAACTTTGCTACAAGAGAAACTAATTAAAGATTATGTATAATGGTAGCAAAGAAATACAAATAAACTTTTCACAGTTCCAAAGACAAAAAGGAAAGCAACAAAGCTTGAAACTCTTCTCAACAAAAAGAGAGAAAATTACTCTACACACCTACTTCTTAACAAATACTCAATATTTTCCTTATATACGTACCGTTAGGTATTATCCGATTTAGAGATAGAAACTAGAAACATGTTAGAAAATGAGAATGAATTAGGCTAATTTGATACCAAGTTCACATATATATATAAGATATTATATGTACACATATCATTACATAAGGGGTACACATCACAACATATTAGAGGGGTACAACAATAAAAGCATAAACTAATTTAGGGTCGACCACATTTAGAGATCGAGCTAATATTCAATCCTTGAACATTTCAAACTTATCAATCTTCCTGAATTCATAGTAAATTTGACTTAGTATTTGACCTCTTAATGCATAGAGTTCTTCTATATTGAATTCCTTTGCTGGAAGTACCCTTGATATGGGAACTTCTCTATTTGTGTTGAAAATCTCTATCTTGATGAAGTGGTATAGACTAATACTTCCTTCCTCATTCCAGTCCATTAATGAACTGAAAAATCTAAGATAAACAGGTTTATCACTTGTTTTAATTTTTCTTCTGAAATTCTTGATTGTTCTTTTAAAATTTTCTAGGAAATAATTTAACTCAGAATTTCATATCTTCAATGTATTCTTTGGTAGATTTTTTGACAAAATTATAGAGACTCAACCATTGTAGTTTGTTGAAGTTTCTATATTGGTCATTTTCATCTTCAATGATTGAAGTAATTCTAGAAGATGTCTCCCTGAATAGTACTGAATGGTTTACTATTTTTGATCTCTAGAGGAGATGTTTCTCTAAATAGCAATGGAGGTCTTGCTATCTTTCCAAGATTTGTCAATCTGTTTAGAACTTATGGTTGTTGTTGTAATACTACAGAATAATTTCTTACTATCTCCTCTGGAGTTATTAGTTTTGGTGTTTTGTAGTTGGCATAACTACCTTCAGCTTCTATTATGTTGGTGAAGGCTCTATGAGTTACTCCACTAATTCTTAGAATATATTTGCTAGATTCTACTCAGTTGCTATAAATTCTTGGTTTTGGGTCATTATAGACCACATAAACTTTTTTATGTTCTTTTTCTGCCTCGTTTGCCCAATTAAGCTTTGTGGTTTCAGAAGCTTCCTGTGAACTATTAGGTTCTTCCTTTTTTAATGGAGATTCCTCGTTTTAGCTTCTGGTCTCTAGAGGTTGTTTTGAACAATTAAGTTCTTGTTTCTTTTCTGTCTCCATAAGAGATTTCTCAAGATATAGCAACTCGAGTTGTTCCTGTAGGATTTTTATCTCCAAATGGTATAATTGTCCATTGGAATTGTCCTTGGGGGAAACTAAATGCTGTTAATTTTTGGGACTCATCATCCAATCTTATTTGCCAAAATCGACTTTTGTAATCAAAACTTGAGAAGTATTTCTTCCCTTTTATCAAAGATAGTAATTCTTCCTTTTTTGGAATGAAATATCTATCGTCAATAGTTTCTTTATTCAGTGCTTTAAAGTTTATTACCATTCTCTTTTCTCAGCTTCTTTTTCAACTAAGAATGATGGACTAGAGTGAGGTGTTCAACTAAGAATGATGGATTAGAGTGAGGTGAATTACTTGGTATTATGACTTTTAATTCCAAATTCAATCCTGTCATTTGGAGTATAAATCATTGGTTTTACTCTTATGATCTTGTTAGGATCTTTTAATTTTATGTTGAATATTGTTTTAGATTTATTTATTTTTGGATCCAAAAGATTTTCTGAACTGATTGTTTTTAATAGTCTTCTAATGCCTGTTAGGGCTTTGTCTTCTTGTATTTCATTAAGAAAAGAATTTTGTTTTTCTTCTATATCTAATGATATATTTTCTAAATAAGGTTTTTATTGGTCTTCTATCTCACCACGTTTTCGCTTTTTATGTTGTTACATAAAAGTTGGGTTTGAGACAATTAAAGTTTTTATTACTTTAGAAACATAAATAGTATCTCCTTCTAAGGTTGTGAGACTTATTTTGTCGAAATGTTGTGTGAAATGTTGATATAAGTTTAGAAAATTATTTCCTATTAACAAATCTACTCCTGTTTCTTGTTGATATATGGTAAGAATGTGAAAATTTTCTCCTCCTATCATTATATCAGTATCTTTTAATACTTTATTGAGTTTTATTGTAGTATTATTAGCAATTCTTACAATTAAATCTTTTGGTGCTTGTTTCCAGTTGTCTTCTGAAAATATATATTTACCGGCTACACACATACTAGCTCCTGTATCTATATATGCATGTAAATGATAAATGTTATAACCTTTAAATTTTAGTCCTACTTTAATGTAAGTACTATTTGGATTTGTAATACTATACAAATCATTCATATTCTAATAAAGAATATTCATATTCTGAGTCAGTTATTTCTTCCTCAGTTTCTTCCAATAGATAGATACTATAAATATCTTTTATATCAGATTCCTCAATTGGTTCTAATTCCATTTTGAAAACTTCTTCTAAGATTTTTGCTTTTTATGGAAATTCCTTTTCAAATTCTTTTTTATGTTGATGTCTGCTTACATTTGTTAACATAATGTCCTTCATTATAGATCCAACATCTGCATTTTTTCTTTCCTAAAGGACAATAATTTCTTTTTTCAGAAGGTTTATAAATCTTTTTTTCTAAAATATCTTTTCTTGTAATTTTCTCTATTAAATCTCTTTTTATATTTTTGAAAATTTTATTTTCTGAATTTATATTTTTGTTTATAAGATTTTATATTACATCTATATTTCCCTGGTATTCTAAAATCTCTTGTATCACAACAGATTTTATCATTTTCTCTTATTTGTTTATATTCTTTTCTTTCTTGGCATTTAATAATAATCCAATCTTGAAGGCTTCTTATTCTTCCTCCTAGAGTATCTAGTATGTTTTCTTTATTCTTTTGTTCCCAATTTTCTGTTAAGGTTTTATATAATGTTCCAGGTAATTTTTGAAAAAAAAATTCTTTATAAGTTGTTTGCATAGAGGATGATAATTTATGATAATACATTTCATATTCACAAATAAAAGAATCTATGTAACACATGTTACAAATTTTCATATTTGTTAGATGTCATTTAGCTTCATTGATTTCATTTTCACTCGATTCAGTGATAGTCTTTTTATCTTCTCCAATAATTTTTTTGTATATTTCATTTATTACTGTATCCAAGTATTCTCTTCATGTGAAAGCATTTTCTTGCATTAATAAATATTGTTGAACTGTTAAGTTTGAAAACCAAATTTTTACATTTCTTATCATTTTATGTTCTATAAGCACTCTAAAGGTTGAGGGATTTGTTTGGGTAATTTGAGAAATTTGTATGAGTACACTCATTCCACTAGTCCATTCATCTAAGGATTTTTTTTCTATCTCTTATACAATATAAATCTAGGAGTTCAGATTTATAATTATCATGGAGTTTAAACTCTGGTGGAATACTACCTCTAGTTCCCCAATACAATCCTTCCTCCATTTTAGGTAGTTGTCTTCTTCTATACGTGGTATTAGGTTGTTCTGTTCTCTGCCTATTTCGTTCTCTCCTAAGTGGGTTAGATGTTCCTTCTTGGTAAAAAACTGGTAATGAAATTGGTTTCATATGATCTTTTGAGATCATGTTTTCTGGTTCAAAATCAGTTTTACTGATTATTGTCATATCATCATCTTCTTTATTAGTACAAAATTTTTCATTATAATGTTCTTTTATTTCTTCATTGGTTAATGTCAATAAACTGACCAATGTTTCTATATCTCTATTTTCAGGATCTATGAATTTTCTTTCTAATTTTTTTCTATATTCCATTAAATTGAAATTATCTCTTTATTCTTAGATTGTTCCTTATTTTTCCTTTTCTCATTCTTAGGAATCAGAGAATCTGATCTTGTTAGTGGTTCTTCTCTTAATCCTTCTAAGGGATCATATTTCTAACCTATTATTTCATTATTCCTATGTATGTTGCATACATCTTTTCTTAGTTCTGAAAATTCCTTCTACATATCTTGTTATAGTTTATTATAACCATATTCCTTTATTTCCTTAAGTAATTCTTTTATATATCTATCATTTCCTGTAAATATTGTGTGTTTGATTCTTGGACTAAATCTATTTCCTCTGTTAATAATTGTAGAGTTTTAAATAATGTTACTTGATTTTTTGCTACACCTATTAGGCTTTCATTTACTTCTAAATTCATATTTTTTATTTTATTTCTAAACATTATTTTTCCCTAATATACAATTATGAACTAATGCTTTCATTATTTTAACTTTTTTTTGTTAGAAGTTTCTCCTTCATGGTCTATAAAAGTAAATCTTAGTATGCTAGTAGTTTTAATAACATTATTATTTCTTCCTATTATTACTTAGTATGCTATTAGTTTTAATAACATTATTATTTCTTCCTATTATTAAGGGTTTTTCTTTAATATCTAATTTTCATTCTTCTAGTATTTCAAAGTTTGTTAGTATTTTTGGTTTTATTATTTGTCCAAATTTCTTAAAAAATTTATCTATTTCTGTAAATTCATTTTGTTCATATATTGAACTATTATGACTATTTATTAAAGAATATGTTACTAAATAATGTATTGAAAATGAATGATTTTCTTCTTTCATTAAATCTCCTCTGTAAATTCATTTTGTTCATATAAAAGCTATACTTAATACTTGATTTAGATTTTTATCATGTATATTTATAACAAATCTAAGATACGCTGTAAATTTTAGCTTTTGGTATCCTAAATTATCATGAATCATTCCTAATAAGACATCCTATCTATTTATTATTCTGTTATCTAATAATGTTATTTTTATTAGTGTATATATTTCTTCTCTAAAATGAGCTTTTATTAATATTTAAATTCCTCCTAAATGAATGTATCCAATTTTTTCTTTATCTTTATGAAGAATTTTTTATAACTTGTTTAATATAGTTTCTTTATCAATTAATGGTATATTATATCTTCATTTTGCATCTGTAATCTTAATACTCATTTCTTTATTACTTATGCCATAATAGATTATATTTTTTCTAGGGAATAATTTTCTTAATAAAAATGATGGGTTTTTAAATCCATCTCCTTCCTTAAGATTTAACTTTGCTTTTTGAATTTCTTCAAATTTCTTTTTACTTATTACCATTTCTTGTGAAAAACATCATGAAATATTTTTTGTTTCTATGTCTATTATTTCTTGGTTTATTTTTTCTTCTTCCATTTTGAGAATGTTTTTTTTTATTATTAAACCTTAGGGGTATTTTTGATAACTGTTAGATTTAACCTCTGTTATGTTTTCAGTGATACTTTTGAATTTTTTAAAACCTTGGAAGTATTTCTAAAGATTTCTTAAACCTTAGGGGTATTTCTAATTTTTTCCCACGAGGAGTACCATGCTTAATGCATAGGGAATGACAACCAAGTACAAATATAATGTCTCCCCTAGGGTGGGGCTAACCATTACAGAAGGCATGTCCAAATATTGTTTGACTCCTTGGAAGGCTCTATCACAATCCTTGTTTCAAAAAACTGATGTCTTTTTTTTAATAATTTGAAGAATGATAAACATTTGTCGATGTATTTGGAAATAAACCTGTTAAGTGTCACACTTCTTCCATTTAGTTATTGGATTCCTTTGAAGTCATTGGATGGCTTCATGCTAACTAGAGCTTCTATCTTATATGGATTTGCTTCAATCCCAATGACAGAGATAAGATATTCCAAGTCTGTACACACTTTTTAGGATCAAGTCTCACATCCCGTACCTCCTAATGATCCTAAATCCCTCTTTTAGATCCTTGGCATGGTCCATAGGCTGTACAGACTTAATCACTATATCATCAACGTATGCCTCCATATTTTTACCCAATTGGTCTTTGAACATTTCATTGACCAAACAAGAATAAGTGACCCAGTGGTTCTTTAAACCAAAATGCATTCGCATGTAATAGAAAGTACCTTATTTAGTAATAAAAGACATTTTCTCCTCATTTTCTGGATGCATTCTGATCTGACAATAACCACATCAAGAAAACTCATCAAAGTAAATCTGACAATGGTGTCAACTAACTAGTCAATACTAGGTAAAAGAAAACAATCTTTTGGATAAAGTCATTAAATCAGTAAAGGCCACACACTTCCAAGGTGATCCACATGCTTTTTTTTTACCAACACAACATTAGACAACCATGTCGAATAATTGACTTCTCTAACACTTGAGTCTTAATCACCTTATTCTTTTCCCTTGGGAATTTTCTTTTCCTTTGTTGGACAAGTCTAGCTTTGATGGTAAGTTGATGAGACGACTCATTTTATGCATCCAAGGCCTCCTCAATATTGCATTGTAGTGAGCAGGTACATCAATACTGTTCCCATAGCATATGTAGTGCAACTATTGAATCCCATCAAAAGCAACTCTTTCTTGGTAATGTTGCCATCTTTTACCCCTAATGCCTTCATGGACTTCATGGTTATGAGGAAGAAGAGATCAACCGAGCTACCAGTACCAACTAAAATCCTACAAACGTTGCATGACCCCACTTGAAGTGTGATCACTAGAGGATCATCATGAGCAAATGATGCTTCATCGTTACTAATGAAAATGGTTGAAGTAGAGGGTGACCTTTCATATAGATTATAAACATGGGGAGCCCAGCCCACTTCTAACGAGTATCTCTTTCGTGCATTGTTGGAGGTTCCATCAAGACCAAGTCCTCCATGTATCAAGTGCATAGTCCTCACATTATCATCGTTGCACGGCTCTACCCTATTGATGGGCAGTGTCGATAATTTTAGAACCTCACATTGGGGCCTACGCTCCGTCCTTCTATTATCATTTCCCACAACGTCACCCAAGTAACCCCTAGATAACAAATCTTCAATTTATTTCTTTGTGTCTAGAATCTGGCGTCTCGTGCCATATGTCTTTATGAAAGACACACCATTTAAAAATGTCTCTTAAAGGTGTCCTCATCTTTGGCGACCATCTAAAATTTTGTTCATTCTCCACTCTTAAAAGAACCTGAGCTAAGCTTACTCTTAAAGGTGGCCCCCTAAAAGGTGAGAGTGTTCTACCCTATGGTTCTGAATTTCTAGATCATTGACCTTTTTCTCTATTATTTAGGGTAAAGCATTTATTTCTATTAGCAAACATTTTATTTGGAACCATTCTATCCAGACTCATTCTTCTTTTCCCTTTCTCTTGGGCAACTTCCATAACCGATTTTCCCTTTCTGCTAAGTTTGAGTTCTCTCTCAAAGTTGACAAATTTTCTAACCTCGTCATAAGTCTCCTCCATAGTGTGCGACACAAACTTTGTCAACTCAACAAACAAGTTTGAATTTCTTAACAAACCTCCCCTCAATGGCTCGATTGCATTGAGCTAGGACAATCCATGATTTCTAACTTCTCTTCTCTGAACCTCCTTCTAGAGATTCATCATTTCCCTGAGCGATTAAGAAAAAAATGGACTCCTTCCTCATAGGCTAGTTACTTAATTAGTGATGAACAACTTGGCAAATTGTGTAAATGAGGTTATAGTACGAGGTCCCAGATTATTGAACCATTTTTGTGCACTATCGCACAGTGTAGCTGTGAAGAGTTTACACATCATCGCATCTCTTTTGTCTCGAGTGAGGCTTACAAGAGACCATAGTTGTTTTGAAGTGGAGCACATAAGTTACGGGATCTTTCATTTCTTGATAATCAGGGCATTCAAGAGCACTGAACTTAATGGGTGGCTCACTGTGCTCTATCTCATCAGAGAAAGGGGCACATAAAATTGCTCACGATCTCTACCGACGTCATAGTGAGATTTGCCTTTGTTTTGTTTTTTGTTTGTTTCTTCGAGAGCTTGTCCTGTTTTCTATTTGTTTCCTCGAGAGCTTGAAAACTTGCTTCCTACAACCTCTTTTCCTCAAGCAATTGTACGTTGTTATATCGGGTTACGTCTTGCTCCAATTGAGTTAGTTGTGCCTCAGCTCAGGTATTATGATGCAAGCTCTCTTCCACTATATCTTCCACTCTTTCAGGCTCATTTCTCCTTGGTACCAACTCAACCTCCTCAATTAAATTCCCAGCTCGACCTGCTTGTGGTGCTCTATTTTCTTGTTTCATTTTCTCAAGTTCTCTTTTAACGCAAGGTTCAACTCGACTCTCCTCACTTGTAGGTGCGACATTATCCTCTTATGCTAGCTCATTAGCTAGCCTTAATCTTTCATCAGCTCGGGTACCAAAATGATGGCTATCATTGGTAAGAGCGCGGGGTGAAGTGTTTTAGTTTTCAGAGTTTCTCTCTTAAAACTCAGAATAAATCTTGAGAAATACGGGATCAAAACAAACGCTCGACCTTTAAATCCTGAGCCCTATTGTGGGCACCAAAATATTGGAGGTAATCCAATTTAAAGAGAAAAACTAAAAAGATGTAGGGAAATGAGAATGAATTAGGCTAATTTCATATCAGGCTCACATATATATAGGACATTATACGTACACGTATCGATTATATAGGAGTCCACGTCACACCATGTCAGAGGGGTACAACAATAAAAGCATAAATTAATACAGGGTAGAACACATTGTGAAACCGAGGTGATGGTCGATCTTCAAACTTGTAAGGATGTTTGTAAAATTCCACTTGTAAGCGCAAGCTTGACCAAAAACTCAAGGACTGTGTATCAAGGATCAGGCTTTACAAAGGTCGAGCATCAGATAGTACCTTATGCTCAAACACATACTAATTGCTACTCATATGCTAGGAAGAAAATGTTACTATGCTAAAAAAAATAAGCATATGACTCTAATGTCATGATTAACCAAGTTTGAAGTTTTGACAACTTTAACTAGAATTCAACCAAACTATTAACACTGTATGTTATTGCTGGAACAGGAAAAGTGCCAAAACGAATTAATTTGATAAAGCAGCTTTACAAATGTACCATATCCGAAAGACAGATAACAACATAAAAGCTAATTGATCATTCAGAACCGGAGCTGAAACAAATCTCTAAGTTTACAGAACAACATAATTATAAAGGTGCTATTAATGTAATAGCTCGTTTCTTCAAGAAATTCCTGAGCTGAAGTTTAGAATGATTGATCAATGAACGTTAAAGCAAATATCTATCAAATACTAAATAACATTCAAACGAACCAGGAAACATGAAATAAAATAAATTAAAATTAGACATGCCAAGTTATCGACCTTGGACGACGCCGTATGTGAAGAAACAGCAGCGTCTCGTTGTTGACCCCCATCAAAAACAGAATTCTCAAGAGTGAAGTAAACATCGTCACCGTGCAACTGCAAATCTGCAAGAAGAATACAAATCCAATCACAAACCACAAATATTCTGGCCCAAAAATGGGGAAAAGGGGGAAAAGGAAATTTAAAAGAAAACGAGAATTACAGTTTGGATTAAGCTTGGAAACGGCGAGAGACGAAGAAGTTGAAGTAGAATTGGATCGGAGGAAAAGAGAAATAGAGGCCTTGTCGAAGAGGAGAGCTCGAACACGGAGTTGGAGTTGGATCTGAGCCCTAGATTTGGAGTCGTCGAGTCTCATTAAAGTATGCCAAGTAGAAGGTGAATTGAGGAAGTGAACGAAGTTGGAGTAGCTTGAATCGCCGAGCCAAGTTCGCCATACTCCACAGTCCTCGAGCTTCCGAGCCAATTCGTAGCCGCGGCCGTCGTCCCCCAATAAAGCCATTATTTTTCTTCTGCCCCAGAACTACTCCAGTTTCGCTCGCGGCTCGGTCAGCAATAGTGTAGGCATTTATCCCTATTTTCTTTTTATTTCTTTCTTAAAAAAAAAGTTTGTTACAAGGTAAAAAATAAATAAATAATAAATAATTTTTAAAAAAATTTAAAAACTTTCATTCGAGTTCGATATTAAACGAGTCTAATAAGTATAATTTAATTTAAAATACATCTAATTGAACGACACTTAAAATAAAATTACATGCAAAACATCTTAATAATAAAAATGTATAAAGTAAACATAAATGATGTTATTTATTAGTTTCAAGTTTAAATGAATTTATTTTTTTATTTTTAAAAAAAAATTACATTAAACTAATAAAGGGATATGTCGGAAAAAAATATTAAATATAACATAAAGTACATCTTTTTTTAATATTAGTCTTCTTATTTTTATATTTTTATATTTTCATAAAATTGAAAGAATAAGATGATTCCGTTCTATCACGTGTCAATACTACTATATGTAATATTTTCTTCATACGATGCTTGGATAAGTAATGATGAATTTAACATTTATTTTCACGAAGGATATTATAAAACAAAAAAAAATGTTATTACCTCATCAATTACTACTTGATTTTCATTAAAAAAATATGTTATATACATCTCGTTTAAAAGTGTATTCATAGTGAGTAAAAAATTAAATTTAGAAAGAATATAATTCTATTTTATATAAATAATTTATCTATAATTTTATAATATAACACCTAAATTTTTTGTTAAGAGTTGAGA
Organism: Hippophae gyantsensis; assembly: GCA_030763125.1. Taxonomy (NCBI): domain Eukaryota; kingdom Viridiplantae; phylum Streptophyta; class Magnoliopsida; order Rosales; family Elaeagnaceae; genus Hippophae; species Hippophae gyantsensis. Next base: position 33,508,407 of record CM061030.1, read on the forward strand.
GAAAACACATGTCTTTTAATTGCAATGTAACCCTACCTTATTAATAAGGCTATCGTTAAATATTGTCTTTGAAAAAAAATTAATTAAGCTCTATAGACCTTGAATGGATGTTGATAAAAAAAAATTCTATCTCTAAGAGTTCATAAAAACTCTCAATTCATAAATGACATAGAACAAGACTCTAGTAACTTATAACGATCTCAAATGACTTAAGAAAGCTTATAGATATCTAATGGATCTAAAAGATCCAGACCAAATCCCTTGGAACTAGTAAGTTTTAATATGATTGGCGAACTTGACATGACCCAATCACGAAATAATTAGATTTAAACAACTGGATTAAAAATAGATCAACTTATTTAATCTATTTTAAAAATCAAGTCATATCATAAAAATCTGATAACATGTGACTAGGTTTTTAACTTTATATTCTCATTAATTTTTACTTCTTTTTTAATATAATTATATAATTATGCACATATTTATAATGACAAGATTTGAGTCTCTATTATTTTAATGCTCACGAGAAACAATATCATTAATTATTCATTGATTTTTACTTTTATAAAAGTATTGAAGCATTTATTGAGCTAATTCTTTTTCTACTAATACAACCCATTCGTTCCATCATCATCTTCTCATTGTTCTACCACTATTCACAAGCCTACTTCATTTATTTCTCATTAATTGTTGGTGGTTAAGATGTTATTATATAAGTTTAATATATATTAGCAAGTCTTTTAAGATTATGTTACAATAATGCTTAAATTAATTGAATTTTGTAGAATTTAACTAGAAATTAGTATATTAAATAGAGTACACAAATATGTATTGATATTTATATATGTCAAATTTCCTTAAAATTCACTCAATTATTTTGATAAGTTGTTTTAAACTATGTTTCCTTTTGTTATTCACCTTTTTGTTTCACCTCTATCATTCTATAATCATCATTGATTTATTTCTGTCTAATTTGAGATTTTTCGATCCAAACAATGAATTGAATGATACGTTTTTTATTTTATAAAAATATGCATGTGAAAAAATTAAAGTTATTTATTTTTTAGATCTTTATCACATGAAATCATAAGAATGATATGGGTGTAAAATTTGATACAAGTAACATATATATTGTTTTTTAATATGTAAAAAAAATTAGTTTTATCTATTTTTTATATATTTATTATCTTATTATTATTTTTATTTTGTTATTCATGTTAATAAAATTTATATTTTATAATTTAAAATTATATGATGTATTTTTTATATTTATTTATTTATAATATTATTATAATTATAATTTGAATAATTATTTTACATCTTAACTGCTTATTGCATAAATTTATGATTAATTAATTAATATATTGATTATAATAAATATAATAGGTATTTATAAATATATATATTAAATAAAAAAATTTTAAATATAAATAAGCGATTGAAGGGATTGTTTATAAATTATTTTAATAATTTTGAGTTAATTTTTGGTAATTTTTATCAATAAAAATAATATATATATATATATTTAAATTCAGTCTCACATTTCGATATTTTAAACTTTTATCTTTTGAACCACATCCAACCGACAACCGGAAATCGTTCCCTTTAAAACAGTCATAAGTCCTAATGGCGGCTGTCTCGAAAACTAAACAAAACAACGAACATTCACGAAAGCGGGAGAAATTGCGCAGATCAATTCACTTCAGAAAATGGCGACCGCTCCTAAGCCCGACTCCGACTCCGACTCGTCTTCGTTTTCCATCTTCTCCCAGAAGGCCTCCAGACTCCATGACGACACCGTTTTCTACGCCATTTTTCCTGATTTCACCCTCAATCCATCTACCACCACTTCTCTATCCTCATCTCTCCAAAACATCCACCTCCAAATCCTCCAAACCCTAACTCCATTCACCTCAGACTATATATGGCAACACGAGCCCTTCACTCTCTCCCTCTCTTCCCTCCCCAAACCCTCTTGTCTCTGCTCCAATCAACTCCCTCACCTCCACGGCAAGCTCCGTTACGGTGACAATCTCCACGACGAGTGGTTCACCGTTTTCCTCCTCTTTGAAATATCTCGAAACTTCCCCAACCTCTCCATTCGTGTTTGGGACACTGACGGCGAGTTCCTGCTCATTGAATCCGCTTTTCACCATCCCCGTTGGATTGACCCAGATAGCAGCTCCAATCGTGTCTTCATTCGCCGAGGCGACCTCCATATCGTCCCAAGAAAGAGTCTCCCCAACCCGAGTCTCGCAGATTCGTTGAAGTTTGTAGTTGAGTATGAGGAAGTTTCGCGGGCGTCCGAGTCGGTGCAGACCGCTGTGAAAAATCGGATATCGGAGTATCAGGGAAACACGAGAAAGAACATGCATATGGTTAGGGTTAGGGTTCCGGTTTCGGTTGCGCAGGTGTTGAAGCACGAGCCTTGCTTGATTTCGTTGGCGGTTGGGGGTTTTTACGATCGTGATATTGATACGATGAAGCATGCGGCGAAGATGGAGAGGTTTTTGAGCAAAGAGAGAGAAGAAGAGTTGGTGTGTGTGTCAGTGAAGATGTCTAGAGCAATGTATGCACAGTTAGTTCAGCAGAAGTTTCAAGCGCCTAAATGTTATCCAATGCCAAATCGGAGTGATGGGCCTGGTTTTATGGAGGCTGAGATTGGGATGAAAATTGCTTGTGGGTTTGAGATGATGTATCAAGAAAGGAAGAAAGAGGGGTTGGAAGGAAAGGGGAGTACTTGGGAGGCCTTTAAAGAGACTTTGGACAAGAGTGGTTATTTTGAGGGGCAACTTCCTGGATCCAAAGAGTACCTGAGGTTGATGCAGAATGCAGAGGAGTATTACAGAAATAGTACTTTGATTTCGAGGGCCAGGTATTTGTCTTTTTTTCAATGTGAAATTTATTATGCTTTGTATGCTTTGTTTCGAATCGTACCTGAAGTATCTGACAGTAGAAACTAGAAATCAACTCTCTACTTGTGGATTTGATGACATAATTAGTTTTAATGATATATACCCATTATGCTGCAGTAAACGTTTGGGTTTCATTAGAAACGATTAGAATCCATTTATCATGTTATACAGATGCATTTACTTACCTATTTTTGGGTAAGGACTAATAGTACCTTGAAATTATCAATAGACTGCACACAAAAAACTCTATTTCTTATGTTATGGTGTTATGTTAAATGTTGCTCTGCTGGCATAAGGGAGTCAATTTTTCCCGTAGTATTTCATTTAGTTGATAATAGTTGGTATATGATGTAAAAGCTCTGTTTTATTGGAAGTGATTACAGTTTTTATTAATTTGTTTGTTATAATTGGGATGCTATTCTTAATGGAGCAATTTTGTTGCCTGATGGTTTGTCTTTTTTAGAAAATGGCTAAATATTTGGTATTTTGCAGTGAGTTAATGAGTGCACCAGTGAGGCGCATAGATGAAATTCTTTCTTTACCTTATTCAGCCGATGATTTTAAAGGTCAAGACATACCCCCTTCTGATGATGAATCCTGGATGTACAATGGAGAAGCTGAATTGAATACTTCCCTTTTGGAGAGACAGAAGGAGATGCAACTTTATAGTTCCAAAAATAAGAAAAAGCAGAAGTTGATAGAGCAGGAAACTGGTCCATCATCCGGATCCAATAATGATGATTTTGATCCTAGTGACATAGCTAAAAATATGCGTACGTTTATCCATAAGATATCAAGCTACAAAGGAGCTGAAGTTCCTGAAGACAGGTTAGTATGGTATATTGCTATCATGTTCATCTATTTTTCTTGCTACACATTTCAGAATAAAATTATATTATCATCTACATAAGCAAGCATTAAATATGAGTTCTGCATCAAATTATTTTGCTTTGGACTCTTAGTCACCCATACACAAAGTAAAAATGAGCCTTTTTAAAGTGACCATTTTTTCTTTGTTTATTTAGTCTTTGCGACAAAGGCAGTTTATCTAAATTTATGTCTGCATCATATTCCTTTACTTTTGAAGGAATTTTAAAGAAGTGGAACTCGATGTGGACTATTTCTATAAAGACTTGGGATCAATAATGAAGCAACAAGATTTTGAAGATGCTGGTGGTGACCATGATATTGGAGAAGGGTCCTCATCCGACTTGGATTTTGGTAAGTTTCTGCATGACAGCTTTTCTCTCAGACTGGTCAGTTTTTATATTTGTGTATATACTTTTCAGTTTCACATTTGCATTAAGTGCCTCTCTCAACAAATAAAGGTAATACTCAAGACAAGACTATAGTCTTTTTTACTGCCCATGTGAATTAATTTCCCTAATTTCTTATCTATATTTCTCTTAAGCAATGATCGTTTCTATGTGGAGTGACATCAAATAGGGCTTGAAATTGTTTGCTTTTCACCAATTCAAATCTGATTGGATTGGACAATTTTTAATACGAAACTGATTTGATGAAGTAATCAATTTGAATACAAACAGATCGGATTTTTCGGATAGAAGAAGGTTAGTTTGAGCTTGGAACTCATTTACGAATTATTATATATGTAAAACACAATATATACAACATTTTAATTTAACACAATATATATAACAATTTAATTTGAAATGTGTATTTGTAACAAAATTTAATCACAACTAAGATAATCACAAAATTAAAAACAATAAATATACTTGAAAACTTGTTAAACTATTATATTTATTATTTTCTTCAAGTTAAAATAGTAATGTAAAGTGATTGTGGTATATGCAATATTTAAAAATAACACATTATAAAATAAAATGTATATTTATATATATTTTAATAATAAATTTTGGTCTGGGTTGGATTGCATCATAATTTGCTAATCCAAATTTGAACGTCTTGTATATTTTTCAATCCGAATATGATCTGATTATAATTTGGAAACCAATATGATCTCAAGGATCTTATTGGATTCTCGCTTTAAGCATATTGATCGGATTATTTTCTCACAATTAACGCTAAATTCAATGTAGGCTCATAATTGCACGTAGAGTCGAGGTATATGTTCATTCTTCTTGGTTTTTGTTTTCTGTTAAAACATTGAATTTTGTTCAGAAAATTATGCAAGATAATGTCGAAATCATTATCTTTTGATGAGTTGAGGCGGTGTGTTGGTTTAGGCTACGAAGATTAATGTTTTTTAAATTCATTATAATAAAGTTGCATTTTCCCTCCGTCACTATTATCATGTGTTTTAATTAAGACCAAAGACAAAGTAAGAGTCCTCAAATGTCAAACTCTTCTCAGTCAATTTAAAGCTATCTGATGCATATAAATGTATTTTTGATATTGCTTAGAGAATTTATCCATTTCATTTATTCATTTTTTCATTTTGTTGTGGTGTATCTTTTTCATGTTAACATGCAGAGGATCTGGAATATGATAGTGATATTGGTGAAGCTCCTGAGGGTACTAAAGATGGAGAGGACAGTTTTTCCCATTCTTATTCTGAAGTCTTGAATGAGGAATTGAAGACCACTGATCTTAAGAAAAGTTTTGTTCGTGCAAAAGAACAAACTTCCCAAAAGAATGAGGTATGTTTATGTGCACTGAATATAGATATCTAGTGCATTTCTGCTCTAAAAAAATTGGCTCCAAGTGTGTCATGCTATCGAATTAGCAACAAAAAAAGGCCATGCTATATGACACACAATGTTGTCTTCTTTTGATATCTTCTTGATGTTTCAAATATTGAATTAGCTTTGTCAGACTTGATGCCTGTTGGATCAAAGTTTGAGTAGAAGGTTGGAGCCTTGGAGAGGGGCGGTCATAAAGAGATTGCTTCCCTGTGTTCCAAGGTTTCCTTGTGTATTGTAACTTTTTATTTTCAAATCTTCTACCACTTAAGATCCGTTAAGGGGCTGTATTATATTACAAAACATGTCTGGTCCTGGTAGAAGCACACCGTGCATGTATCACATTGAGCATTTGTTTCAGCGAGCTAATGTTTTTACCTCTGGTAAGAAATCCTCTTTCAATTCCCCTTGTGGGGGGACTGGGGTGTGTCTTGTGATCATGTGCTGATCGAACTTGAACTTGCAGGGAACTTCAAGTACAAATACCATGGAAGAAGACATAGATGAGGATTTCACTCCTGTGGATGTGGATCTGAACCTTGTAAAGAGCCTACTCGATTCCTTTTCTTCTCAAGAAGGCCTTCCTGGTCCTGCTTCTAATTTGCTCGGGCTTATGGGCTTACAACTGAAGGATGCTAGCAACAGCAAATGAAATTATGCTCATTTGAGGTTCACCCTTTTTTTCCTTTTGTTTTGATACCTTTTTTTTATCTCCCTACTTTATTTCAAGGTGACGGTCTATATGCAGAGAGAGTATTATACATGTTTCTCTTGTAGTGTCATAGAAAGTGCGGAGCTATTTCCTCGTTCCTTTTATAACAGTAGGATAGGGAGTTTGCGTTCCAATAGAGATCCTTATAGAGTGGCTGCACATGCAATGATGGTGGTAGAGGGTGCGTTTTAGAATGATTGTTTTTCATCTTTTATTTTGGATGTAGTAAGATCTGATGTAATCTCTTTGCAGGATTTTCCTTCGAGTTTTAATGATATATAGGTACCAAAAAAAAAGTATGACGTATCTCATTACTTTTATATTTGTACGCTCTGGTTCACAAATTGGGCACATATTAATCTTACTTTACATAATATTTTAGTTATTTTGCCCTTGCATCTTTAGACAGACACTCTAGTATGTTTTTTTTTTTTGGGGCAAATTTTAAGTAGAATCTGTTCGAATTTACTGGCAAGGTTGGTGGATATTTGATAAAAAAATGTTTTAAAAATATGTAAAGCTGTGGAAAAATGAGCAAAAAAAAAAAAATCTTGAATGCAATAATAAGATGATTAGAGTAAAAATGATTATTATGTTTAATTTGTAGTAAAGTGATTTTAAGTGGATTTTTTATTTATTTAATCTTTTATTTGTTCTGGATTACAGTGGGACGCTGAAATGTTTGTTAACTTCTTTCTTCCTCAGCTTCGAGGACAGGGGTGGAGAAGTTCGAAGTCTAAATTGCTTTCCTATAAGCTGTCTTTTTTGCCAGTTATGGGATATTTATCTAAAATGTTTTTTTGGGGGCTTCACATTTTTCATTTATGTTTTTTAGGTTTATAAAAAATGTTATAATGTTTATAGGCATAATGGTTGATATCATTGATGTCCTTAAATTTAATAGTATTAATTTTTCTATTCATATTATGTTAATATTCCTATTCTAATACTAAATTAGGGTTAATTGTTTAACATTAATTTTTGTATATTATTAATTAGAGAATTTTCTATATCATAATATTATGTTGTTTCTTCTTTTTTTTAATATGATAAATAATGTAAGTAAATATTTGAGATTTTTAATTGGTTTAAAAGATAATTATTATACTTGAATTTAATAGGTTTATCACGGTCTTTTTTTTTTCTTGTTCTCTTGTTATATTGGTTGTCTTAGTTTTGCTTAAATTTTAATACTTTTATAGTAATGAACTTTTTACATCATTACATAGATAGTATTTAATTTTGAAAAAGTAATTGAATTATGTTATATTTAATTTTAAATTATTTAAAAAAAGTAATTTAATTATATTATATTCATAATATAATAATTATTATAATTATAAGATCAATTAAGAATCTCGAATGGATTGTTAGTTGTTTATAATTATTAGTTGGGATTTCTAGAAAGAGGGGTTGTTATATTAGAAGTTATGTGTTTTATGAGCATGTGTTATGTTTTTTTTTGTATCCTTTCAAATTAAAACAAGGATTCATTTTATAGCACAAGAAATTCTTGTTTATATTATGAAAATTACTATTTTATCATTACTTTAATAATTCATTTTCAAATATCAATTATTGCCTTTTTCTTTACATATGTTACCAACTAAAAATATGTCTACATCTTTATGTTTCTTATAATATTCTACCGACGATTCTTCCTCTTTAGTTTATTTTTATTTTTTGTTGACAATCCTTGAGTTAATGTTGATGATGATGTATCTTCGTCTTTTTGATTTTTGATGCAGTCAATGTATCTATGATTTTTGTTAGTTTTTTTGACATAAAAGCAAAATAATTTTTTTGTTTCTTAATCGATTTTTTAAGTTATTATTGTTAAAATTTATTTCATATTTGATATTTTTTCACTATCATCTTCAAATAGAGATATGTTATTTTGAGAAATGTGATAGATTTTACTAGTTGAGTAATTTACTTTGATCTCAGTGGAGTTATTAATTTTCATGAGCTTATAGTAAATTTGGTTTAATATTTGACTTTTTAATATAGAGTTTTTTTGTGTTAAATTCTTTTTCTAGAAGCGCTCTTGGTTTGAGAATTTCTTTGTTTGTGTTGGAAATCTCTAACTTGATGAAGTGGTAGGAATTGATACATCATTCCTCTTTCCATTCAATTAGTGAACTAGAAAATTCAATTAGTGAATTAGAAAATATGAGATAAATAGGTTTATTACTTGCTTTTATTTAATTGTTTTTTTTTTTGGAATTTTTTGAGAAATAATTTAAATTTACTTAAATTATTTCCTATATATATTTTTTCTATTAGTCTTACATGGAAAGTTTTGTAAACAAATATTAGATCAGTTTCTTTCAAAATATTGAATTTATTGCCAATAGGGAATTCCTTTTTTGTAGTGTAGAACTTCATATCTTTTATGTGTTATCGGGTAGATTTTTTGGTCAAATTGTAGAGGTTTAATTATTGTGGTTTGTTGAGATTTATATATTGGTTCTTTTCATCTTCAATGATTAATGAATTTTTAGGGGATGTTTTCCTGAACATTGAATGCCTTATTGTCTTTAATGTCTCTGGAAAAGATTCTTTTCTAAATAGTACAAGAGTCATTACTATTTTCCCTAGGCTTATCAACTTGCTTAATGCTGCTGGTTGTTGTTGTAATGCTGCAAAGTAATTCCTCACTATCTCCTCTAGTGTTATTAGTTTTGGTACTTTGTAATTGACATAATTGCATTCAGTCTCTATTCTGTTGGTAAAGGTTTTATGAGTTATTCTACTAAATCTTAGAATAGATTTATTGGTTTCTATCTAGGTTTTATAGATTCCTGATTTTGGGTTATTATATATCACATAAGTCTTTTTATTTTCCTCTTTTTATTCTTCATCAGCTCAATTAAGTTTTCTTATTTTAGAAATGTTACTATCTTTTTAACTGCTATGTTCTTCTTTTTCATCTTAAATTCTTTCTTTAGAAGTTTTATCTTCTTTGGATTGAATTTTTGATAAAGATTCCCCTTTAGAGTTTTTGGACTCTAAAAGTTGTTTTGAATAATCAAGTTCTTTCTGTTTATTTCCTATCTTTTTAAGAGACTTCTCGAGATATAATAGCGCAAAAGGAGGATTATAAGGATCGTATTCATTCTTTTCAAAAAAAGACAGGGTTAACTGAGGTTGTTCAAACAAGCACAAGTCGATTAAATGGTATTCTTGTAGCAATTGGGGCTTTGGATTTTCAGTTTATGAGGTGGTAGTATGAGATCTATAATTGGCGAGAAAATTACACATTTGATAGAGTATATTAGCAATCAATTTTTACCCTTATTCTAGTGTGTGCTTCCGGAGGAACGCGCATGCAGGAAGGAAGTTTGAGTTTGATGCAAATGGCTAAAATATTCCCTGCTTTGATATAAAATTAGTTAGAGGTACTAATTCTCTGATAAGAGAATCTACTAAACTATTCTTATTTCTTGAGAGATGTTCGACATCAAAATTATAGTGGTTGAACCACTATTGTCATTTGACTAATATTCCTTGTTTATAATCACCTGTAATATTAGTTTTTAAGAAATAATTAAAAAATTTGTTATCAGTTCTAGCAATGAATTTGGAACTTATAATATGTATTGTAAATTTCTCAATAACTTTTTTAGTAGCTAGATATTCTTTTTTCATTACTGTGATAGTTTAATTTTGAATCATGGAAAGATCTTGATGTATATCTACACAAATATTCATCTTTGTCATCTACTCTTGCTTTAGAATTTTTCCATAATATTCTTGTGAAACATTTGTTTCAATTATCATTTTATTATCTGGCCTTGAATGATATAAAGTTGGTAAATTTTTTATTTATGCTTTTACTTTATCCATATACAGAATATCTTATTATGTCCATTTATGGTCTTTTTTTAATTTTGCTTATAAAGATTTTCGCATTCTCTAAGTTTCTTGATATATACTTCAACATATGTCAAACATCCTAGAAATTTTTGTAATTGGTTTTTATCTTTTAATTTGTTAAGAAAATCCTAAATACATAATTTTTTGTCGAGCAAGTACTACTTTCCTTTCATATAGTATAATACCTTCTTTCTTACTTTTTTTTGTAGAATATTAATAATATTCAAATAATATTTATTTAATTCACTACTGAAAACTAAAATATCATTTATATAGACACAGTAAATATTTTGTAATTTTTTAAAAATATTATTCATATATCTTTGAAAGATACTTGTGACTTGTTTTAATCCAAATGGTACAATAGTTCACTAGAATTGTCTTCGTATTCCACAAAATGTCGTTAATTTTTGAAATTCTTCATGTAGTCTTATTTGTTAAAATTTACTTTTACAATCGAAACTTGAGAAATATTTCTTTCCTTTTTTAATAATAATATTTTTTCTTTCTATAGAATAAAATATTCATCATCGATGGTTTAGTTATTCAATGTTTTACAGTTTATTACCATTCTTGTTATTCTTCTCTTTTTTCAACTTATTTTTCAACTAAGAATGTTGGACTAAAGTTGGGTGAATTACTTGGTATTATAACTTTTATTTCTAAAAGTTCATGAAATTGTTTTTCAAATTTAATCATATTTTATGGGATATAAATATTTGGTTATATTCTAATAACCTTGTTAGGATATCTTAATTTTATGTTGGTAACCATTTTTGATTTATTAATCTTTTGATCTAAAGGATTTTCTAAGCTTACTGTTTTTTAATAATTTTCTGATGCTTGTTAGGGCTTTATTTTCCTATATTTCATTAAGAAAATAGTTTTGTTTCTCTTCTATATCTAACGAAATATTTTCTAGATAAGATTTTTATTGTTTTATGTCTATCTCATCACGTTTTCGCTTTTTATGTTATTGCATAAAAGTTTTGTTTGATATAGTCAAAGCTTTTCTTATTTTTAATACATAAATAGTATTACAATTTAATGTTATTAGATTTATTTTGTTTAAATATTATGTAAAAAGTTTATATAAGTTTAGGAAATTATGTCCTATTAAAAAAATCAACTCCTGCTTCTTGTTGATATAAGTAGAAATATGAAAATTTTCTCCTTCTATTATTATATCTGTATTTTTTAAAACTTTATTAAGATTTATTGTAGTAATATTAACAATTATTACAATTAAATCTTTTGGTGCTTATTTTCAGTGTTCTTCCAAAAAATCATATTTACTTGCTACACACATACTAGCTCCTATACAAATCATTCATTTTCTGATGAAGAGTATCCATATTCTGAGTATTCATATTCTGAGTCGGTTATTTCTCAGTTTCTTTTAATAGATAATTACTGTAAATATCATTTATATATGATTCCTCAATTGGTTCTAATTTCATCTTAAAATCTTTTTCTAAGATTTTTTCTTTCTGTAAAAATTTCTTTTTAAATTCTTTCCAATATTGAAGTTTGCTAGGACATTCATTGACATAATTTCCTTCTTCATTATAGATCTAACATCTGTATTTCTTTTTTCCCTAAAAGACAATAATTTTTGTTTTTATGAGGTTTATACCTTTTCTTGTAAAATATATTTTCCTATAGGTTTCCCTATTAAACCTTATTTTATATTTTTGAAAATGTTGTTTTTTGAATTTGTATCTTTGAAATTTTTTTATATTTTTTATATTTCTGTTTGTAGGGTTTTATGTTACATCCATATTTTCTTAGTATTTTAAAAATCTCTTATATCATAATAGATTTTATCATTTTCTCTTATTTGTTTATATTTTTTTACATTTAATGATTATCCAACTTTTAAGGCTTCATATTCTTCCTTCTAAGGTGTCTGGTATGGTTTTCTTATTTTTCTGATTCTAACTTTTTGTCTATGTCTGTGTAATGCTTTTGGTAATTTTTTAAAAAATATTTTCTTATAAGTTGTTTGCATAAAATGATGGTAATTTATGTACATTTCATATACACAAATAAAATAATTTATGTAACACATGTTACAAATTTTTATATTTGTTAAATGTCATTTGACTTAATTGATTTTATTTTCACTGGGTTTAGTGATAGTTTTTCTTTTATCTTCTCCAATAAATTTCTTGTATATTTTATTTACTACTATATTTAAATATTCTCTCCATGTGAGAGCATTCTCTTGAATTAATAAATATTGTTGGTCTGTTAAATTTGAAAACCAAACTTTAATATTTCCTGTCATTTTATGAGATACTAATTTTCTACAGATTGAAGGGTTTGTTTATGTAGTTTGAGAGATTTGTATAAGTACACTCATACTACTAGCCCATTCATTTAAGGATTTTTTTCTTATCTCTTATACAATCTAAATCTAAGAGATAAGATTTATAATTTTCATGGAACTTGAATTCTATTGATATACTACCTCTAGTTCTCCAATGCAACGCTTATTCTATTTTAGGTGATTGTTTTTTTTTATTACGAGTTTTAGCCTCTTATGACATTTATCTATTTTTTTTCCTATGTAAGTGAGATGTTTTTTCTTGGTAACTAAAAATGAAATTGGTTTAATATGACCTTTTGGGATCATAATTTCTGACTCAGAATCATTTTTTTTATTAATTATTATCATATCGTCTTCCTCTTTATTTGTATAAAGTTATTCATTATAATTTTCTTCTAATTCTTCATTAGTTAATGTTATCAAACTATTTAATTTTTCTATGTCCTTATTTTTGGGATTCATAAATTATTTTTTTAATTATTTTTTGTATTCCATTAAATTTGAATTATCTTTTTCATTAGATTTTTTTTTCATTTTTTTCTCTCATTTCTAGGTATCAAGGCATCTGATATCCTAGGTGGTTCTACTTTTGATCCTTTTACCAGATCATATTTATGACTTATAATATCATTATTTCTATGTATATTATATACATCTTTTCTTAGTTCTATAAATTTTATAATTATATCATGTTGTAATTTATTATAACCATATTTCTTTATTTCTTTTAATAACTTTTTTTGTGTTTTGATTATACTTTGTAGATATTTTGTATTTGATTTTTGAACTAAATCTATTTCTTCTATTAAATTTCTCAAAGCTTTTATTAATATTGCTTGATTTTTTGTTACGCTTATTAAGCTTTTATTTATTTCTAACTATATATTTTTTTAATATTTTGTTGAATATTATTGTGTTTCTTGTATGACATTACGAACTAGTGCTTTCATTACTTGAACTTCATCTGTTATTTCTTAACTTCTTCTTTAGAAGTTTCTCATTCGTAATCTATAAAAATAAATCTTGATATATTATTATTTTTAATTATATTATTTTTTCTTTCTGGTATCGGAGGTTGATCGGTGTAAAACTGCAAGTATACAATATCATAGTTTTATAATAAAGTGATAAGAAGAGTATTGTCCTCAAGAATTGGTAACTTATTTTTAACAAATATCAAAATTATGATAACCTCAATTTTATCTAGAGAAGTCACTAAAATTGTTGTCTTTGAAAATTTAAATAAAATAAATTTAAAGAAAATACGCAAAAGAAAATAAAGATATTGTTCGAAAATCAAATCAATGGGAAGAAAACTTCTAGGAAATCTTTTTCACCTAATCCCTCCCTATGTTTTACTTATTTAGCTAATTGAATTTAATTATCTCTGTTTTTTAGCAATCTCCAAAAATATCCAAAAGCCTCTTTCGATAGTAGTTGAAAATAATCTTGTTTATTAATTTACACAAGAATATGTAATTTAATAAAACAAGAAATCATTATGACCAATAATTTTTAAAACTATATAGGTTCATACAAGTCTTTCGATCTCTATATTTACTTATACCGAAATATTCCAGATTTATCCTATAATTCTCTCTTTTGATAGTGAATCACTAGACTAAAATCATCTAATTAATGACCAGTTAATTAGAAGCATTAAACTCAAATTAAATCAGACAAACATGAAGAGAAATAATTCAAATTAATATAAAAAATCAAGCATAATTTGAAATTAAAATACATATTTTTCCTAGAATAAAGAAAAAATAGTTCATGCTAAAAATTAAATTTAACATAAACGAATTCACCATAATTAAATTTGATAGTTCTTAGATGATATGTTTCTAAAATTTTGGATCTTCATTATCTTCAAATCTACAATAAAATTTAAATAATAATAATGAAATCTAAAATCAATAAAAATAAATAAAATTAGACTAAAGTTAAAGTTAAAAATTGAAAAATTATGCAAAATTATGCAAGTCATCAAATACCCTTAAACTTAAAACTTTGTTTGTCCTCAAACAAAAAGAAAATAAAAGAAAAGACAATTGTAGATAATGTCAATAAGACCCCATATATAACTACAATTACTCACCAAGTCATGATTTAAATTTAGATTTCATCACTAATAACTTACTCTTTTTACATCGAAGATAACAAGAAAATCAATCAAAATTTAGCAATTTATCAAGTAAGAGTTAAGCATTTACTTTAACCTAAAGCTAATTCCTTGAGTGTGTGTGTGAAATAGTCAATTTAACTCCAAACCACTATCAAATTCAGATAAAAGTAGAAAAACTTAAATAAGAAGAATTCTCTCAAAACATAACTCCTTAAGTCCAAATTTCAGAAAATCCTCTCCACTAATGTAATCAAATACCAAAATAAGAGATTAAAAGGCCTTTAATTAAGGTTGTAATGATAGGCCATAGGATGAGGGCTAAGAAAGAAATAAATATGAAAAATCAAAACAAACTAGGAAAATACTTGGTAGAAAGAAACACTAAAAATAATATCCATAGGATTCACACCATAGCTCTTTCTCAACAATATGCTCATACTAATGACAATATTTTTTTTCATATTCAACAAGTAATGTATTTTTTTCTTTCTTTTTTTAAAATATGGTTGCCTTGATACTCGTAGTTTCAACCATTTTAACCTTTTTTTCGATTCTTGTTTTTCACTTTCTTTCTTTTTTCACTCTTTTTTATCTTTGATTAAATAGAAAAAAACATAATGTGGGTTATTTAGTTTGAACTAACTTTTTCTTTAAATACAAATTTCTACCAAATTATTTTCTCAAAATTTAAGGTAAGTTAATGATTTTTCAAGCTTAGAATGAAAATGATTTATGTAATTAAAAGAACAAATAAAACTTATATAAAATAAGGCTCAATAGGGTTGAATATGGGAATACACCATGCAATGATGGCGTGATAATTAGGACAGTTGTGAAAAAAAAAATTCCAAGATCATTTCTCTAATATTTGGCATCAATTAGGATTTCGCCTCAAGGATCCATCAACGGATTCTAGAGCAAAGCAAGATTAAACTTTTATTAACCCAGTTAATTCAACTCCTTCTCTTCATAGGAAAATAGAGTAAAGAAAAATTTACTATGTGATCAATTATTTTCAAGGACAAAGATTTAAATCAAAGTACCTACAAAACTCTAACTAACATATATAATAGCATATTTTGAAAACATTTCTCAAACCTATCCTCAATCACAAATTTCATAGTCATAACGAATTCAATCATACTTAAATACATGCTTGATAAGAGAATTCAACAACTCAAGACTATAGAAGTTGACACCCCCAAACTTAAACTAAACAATGTCATCATTGTTATTTAAAAGTGAGACAGATGGAAGAAATGAAAAAAAATTCCTTGGTTTTATAGTGGATCTGCATTAGTTTGTAATTTTTAGCTATTTATTCCTGCAGAATAAATCAGCATCAAAATCCAAATTATTAAAATAGTAATAAAAGATAAAATAAAAGAACAAAAAAAAGTTTTATGGGTTGCCTCCCATAAGTGCTTGTTTTATAGTCTACAACCAGACTTTTCAATCTTCATCAATCAGGATTTCGAAGAGGAATAAATGCACAATTCCTCTCCACTTTTTCTCCATAATAGTGTTTTAATCTTTGATCTTTAACTCTGAATATATTCTTTGCCTTGTCTTTCAAGTCTATTGCTTCAAAAGTGGAAACTTTTTCAATTGTATAAGGACCTGTCCATCTTGATCTTAACTTGCCCTGGAAGAGTTTTAGTCGTGAATTGAAAAGAAAAATCTATTGTCCTGGAGCAAACTCATGCCTAAAAATCTGTTTGTCATGCCACTTCTTTGTCTGTTCTTTGCAGATCTTTGCATTTTCATAAGCATCGTTTCGAAACTCATCCATTTCATTCAATTGAAGAAGTCGCTTTTCCCCTACTGCCTTCAAATCAAAATTAAACTTCTTTACAACCCAATAAGCTTTATGCTCCAACTCAACATGGAGATGACATGCTTTTCCAAACACTAATCGATAAGGAGACATCACGATAAGTGTTTTAAAAGTTGTACGATATGCCCACAAAGCATTATCAAGCTTTTTTGCCCAATCCTTTCTATTGTTGTTGGCTATATTCTCAAGGATATTCTTGATTTCTCAATTTAAAATATCAGCTTGGTCATTAGTTTGAGGATGATAGGCAAGTGTTATCTTGTGTTTCACACCATATTTAGAGAGAAAGTTGTCGAACAATTTGTTGCAAAAATGGGTCTCTTTATTACTAATAATAGCTCGTGGAGTGTCGAATCTTGTGAGATTTAAGGTTTAATGTTTAGTGTTTATGATTTAGAGTTTAGTATTTTGTTGAAAAAAAAATGAGAGTAAATTTTATATAAATAAATAAAGTGTAACAAATAGATGATGAGAATGAAATAACAAGAGAAAAGGAAAAAATTAAAAAAAATGATTAATTTTTTTCATTATTTTTAAGTATATTTTAAAAATAAGAGCAAATTTCTAAACAAATTAGATAATAATAAATATTAAAATAATAATAGGAATATTGTTAAAATATCCAAACTAAGTTTAAACGTAAAAATAAACAACTTAATCTTTTAAATAGTATTTATTATATTATTTGGGCATTTGAAATTGGAAGATAACTTATAAGGGTGTGATATGAGTTAGTAGTTATTTTTTTTAAAATAGTATTTATTATAGTAGTTAATGAAATTGATGCAAAATGTAAAGCGTAGGAGAGAGAATGTAAGGAAATAATATTGAGGAATAAATTGATATTTAATTTAATAATAATAGTAACATTATCAATTATAATTTTACTTTTTATTTATTTATATTATATTAAAGTTTAAATTATATTTTATAAATTTTTGTTCAAAATTGTTGAATAATTACTATTATTCTTATTATTGAATAATTTAATTAAAATTAATTTTTTTTATCAATTAAGTAATAAATTATTAATAATTAAAATATTTAAATTTATCTATATTATAATTTTTATGTCATATTATATATTTTAAATAAAATAAATAATTATTATTTTTTGATTAGGTTATCTTAACTCTTATTTTTTTATAAATTAAATAATAACTTATTAATAGTTAAAATATTTACAATTATCTAAAATAAAATTATTTCTTTTTTAATACCATCTTATTTAACTAAAGTAATATAAATAATTATAATTTTTTTTGTTTGATTATTTTAAGATCATAAATTAAGTGATAAATTATTAATACTTAAATTGATAATTTTCTAGATTATAATTACTTATATATTTTTATATAATATAATTTATCTTAAAAATATATTTATTATTTTAGGTTTTATTTTTTTAATTAAGTAATAAAGCAACACGTGTAAGTCACGTGAGCTTGACTAATATGACTAAAATAATAAATGGGATAAATATTAGATAACAAATCTAATAATTTTAATGATAAATTCAAATATTTAAAATATAACTAAATATATCCTAGATGGTGATGATAACAATAATCTAGATTAACTTTAATTTAAAATAATTATATTTATTTTTTATTACTAATTTCCATATTTTTTATCATTTTTAAGAAAAACTCAACTCCTAACGAGTTGTAACACAATAATGTAGCAGACAAAATCTTAGAAACTTTAGCGAGTGTCATGAGAAGAACACACGAAGATTGTCCACAACCTATTAAATGTCCATTAAAAATAAAGGAGTTATTAACATTTCTCTATTGGACAGCAAACCATCCTATTTGAAATGTGTTAATTGAGTTATTCATTTAAAAAATTCAATAAATTTGCATTATATTCATTAAATGGAATAACAAATAGCTTGATGGGAATGGGTAAGAGTTTGATGAACATAGGGGAAGTATCAAAGAGTTTCTTAGGTGAAACGAAGAAAGCTCATTTGTTAGATTTGTAACCAAAATCACAAATGAATATTTATTAATTGACTTTATGATGTAGAAGGTTTTAGAAATGAAAGCAAATAATTGATAAACAAGAAAAAAAACTAAAGGGCTTGGAGGATAAATTAGATAATAATGTTTTCATTTTACAAACATCTCAAATCAATACATTATCAAAAGTTACTTACAATACATAAACTAAGAGTATTTATAGTAAAATAATAGGTCATAAACTATGGGGTCTAACAATATTTAAATCAACTAAAACTAATACCTTAAATATGTTTCATATTCCTCGACTATGATACCAATCTAATGTAAGAAAAAAAATATTGTTTCATCTTGGGTCAAGTTTTATTTGGTAATTTACCAAAAAAAGATTATTGTTTCATCTTAGGTCAAGTTTTATTTGGTAATTTACCAAAGAAAACCTACTGCTTTGAATCTCAAATCAAAATATCTTGGCATGCCCATTTAATTTTTATTGAGTAAAAATCACACATCAAACTCATAGATGTCATAATACTCAAATGCATATTCAATGTTATCAATACAATCCAATCCAAGAAAGTTTCATATCCATTGCACCATGATATAAAAACACACAAAGATTTTAAGGTGAGAGTTTGGGTAGATTTTGGTTGACATACATCAAAAGATTTGATAAATTATTTATTAATGTGTTTTTTTCTTGACTTTTTTCTTATAATAGATTTATAAGTATGAGTGGGTTTAAGAGAGTTAATAATAAATGTTGATTATTTGGATTCTCTCATAAATGGCTTAATTAGGTATATTTTTCTTATACATTAAGGTAAAAATATACGGAATAGTAAGCTTAGCCATTTCATTTTAAACCAAATCCTAATTGGTTCTTTACTAAAAGATAACCTAACCTTTTGAATTAGTAACCAAAGGTCCTTGGCATACCCACTTAACATATTTTGAGCAAAAATCACACATTCACTTCCATAGAGATTATAATACTCAAAGGCACATTTAATATCATCAATCTAATCCAAAACAATATTAGCATCTATTTTTCCATCAAACAAAAAACATAAGGTTTGAGTTTGGGAGGAAAATATTTTTGAAAAGTATAAAGGATATTTTGAAATCGGTAAACAACTAATGCAAACTTATCAAAATGACTACATTATATAACTAACAAACATAAATAAAATAAGATTGATTAGATATATAACCTAATAAGATTATAAGTGTTGGTTATTTTTATGGACAAAATATTTACATGTAAACTTGTTTTTAATCTTGTTATCAAGTCTATCAAGCAAATTCGAAGAAACGTTAGAATTTCAGATAGTCATATTTCAGGTATATCTGTTATAACTATAACACATGATTACACTTGTGTATTTAATAGCACAAATTCATAAATTTGAAATTATTTTTTATGCTAAAATATAAAATAAGATATATGCTAAAATATTAAATAAGATATAACTTAAATTATAGCCTAAAGGATAACATAAAATATACTTTAGAATAGCTCTTTTTTAAATAGGAGTCTTCATAATTAATGAGTCTACTTTAAAAAAAATCTTCTTTAAATACAAGTTTTTTTAATTTTATTTGTAATAGAAAACATATTTATCCATTGTATAGGAGTCTTCATAATTAATGAGTACTACTAGTCCTATTTGTAATAAAAAATATATTTATCAATTACATAAGATTAATAGTTTTAATTTTTCCTATAAATAAAACTCATTGCTCATTGTTTCAATCAACCACACAAGAACATTATTCTCTTCTTAAATTTTCTTTCTTATTTTGCAAATATGAGATCATATTTCTTTAGGCCTATTTATTTAGTTAATCTATCAAATATTGGTAGTTATGTTTGATTAATTAATAAGCCTCATTAGTTTATGATATTTTGATCATATGTTCTTATAACATCTTTTTTATTTTTGTTCTTGAATTGTTAGATCAAATAATTGTGTTTGTTATATCATAATTATTTGATTGGATTATTAATCTTTAAAGAAACTATTTTTATTGAACTTATGATTAATCTTTTTACTCTAGGATTTGCTAGTTGATTTGATTTAAGTGACATATGTTTTGAATCATCTAATTAATATTATTCATTATTAAATCCATTCTACAACTCACACGGACACTTGTGTTTTTGTGCAAACCATTTTGTAGTTAATTCGGGAATGTCTCTTATTGGCGAGAAGCTTATTGGAATGTTGGTATAGAAATTGCTCACGTTAATATAGGAAACTTTGAAAACAGGGTAGTGGCTCGTAAGTAAGGTACATTAGGATAATATCCTAGAAAGGGTAGCATAAGACCGAGTTTATACTTGAACATTTGTTTTTCATAATGGAAAGTTATATGGTCTAGTGAACCGGTGATTTTTATCTTAGGTCATGGTTGTAACCTAGGTTGCTTCCACCTAAAAATATCACGTGTTATTATTTTATTTCTACAATTTATTAATACATAGGATTGCACGTCTGACTGATTTATTTAGGTTATTATATTATAAATTGATAAAAATTAAAAATAACCTATTCACCCACTTTAGGTTAATTAGGTCCATACCTTATAAACTTTCAATTGGTATAAGAGCAAACACTAGACACACTTAGTGAGATTGATCCTTAGGGACACATAATCTTACTTATGCACTAAATGAAAGAAGGTGGTTATCTATTAGACCCCCACCTATTGATGGGTTTAATTACTCTTACTAGAAGACTCATATGCAAGTATTTCTTATACACGATGAAAAACTCTGAGATGTTATTCTTGATGGTTGAAAACCACATTCAGTAATGAAAAATGGTGTAACAATAACAAAGCCAAGAAAAGACTGGACCACTAAAGAACGCACCCTTAGTGGGGCAAACCAAAAAGGTTTAAGCTCAATCTTTGATGTAGTATCGATGGATGAGTTCCATTGCATCTCCGACTGTGAGATTACTAAAAATGCATGGAATGCACTTACTCTTGCTCATAAAGGAACTTCCAAAGTGAAACAAATAAAATTGAGATTGCTAACATCTGAGTTTGTTTCCATTAAAATGAGCAACACTGAAACTTTTTGTCAATTCTATGCTCGCTTTTGTGATATCATGAATGCTTGTTCAAACCTTGGTGGGAGAATTCCACAACCAATACAAGTACGCAAAATCCTAACTCTATAATAGTAGACTACAAGATGAAAGTTACAGCGATTAAGGAAAGAAAGAGTGTGGATACACTAAACATTAATGAACTTGTCTGATCAATCCAAACACATATGAGCTTACTCTTGATCCATCCAAGAAAATCAAGGATGTGTCATTCAAAATCTCCAAAATGGACATCTCTGATAGTGATAAGGATATGAATTATGAGTCACTAGTCTCGCTAGCACAAAAATTGAAGAAGTATATAAAAAAGAAGGGTCAATAGAATAATCAATTTAATAAGGGATAATCTAGTTGCTTGAGGGACCGATAGTCATGGAAAATCAAGCCTCCTAACTCTGATGGTAAGAAAACTAAGTTCACTAGTCCTCAATGCTATACTTATGGGGGCTTTGGTCATATTTTTATAGAATTTGCAAACAATAAAAAGAAATTTGAAAAAGCCTTTAATGCTACACTCAATGATAGAAAGTGAGCAGAATAATGCTAGTAACTCAGAAGATGATGAAACTAACTATTGTGCCTCCACTACAACTACCAAAACACACCACAATGACTCTGACTCTAGTTCAGATAAAGTAAACTCTTCTTTCCTATTTTCTAAGTTTAATGTATTGAATTATGAGGAACTATTCATAGATTGTCGAGTTAGAGATTTCTTTTTCTCCGTTGATATCCCCAGGAAAAGAGTTGAGATCAAATTCTTTTGGGGGGTACTATTGAGATCCAGAAGCGGCCGGTTCGAAGGGCCGACACCACTTCCGATAAAAAGAGGAAATCCGTCCATTGCAGACAGAAATATTTCTCTAGCCTAGAGAAAGAAAGAAAGGAATTGTCTGAATATATTAATGCCCTAAATCTGAGTTTTGTTAGAGTGCTTAAATGACCCTAGGTGAGTAATATCTATTGTCTTTAGTTTATTTATTAATTAAACTTACAAAAAAGGAGAGAGAAGTAGAATCCATATCTTGCCAACAAGGTATTAGACTTATTGAACATTTACAGATATATAACCTTATTTTTAATTACTCAACTCATTTTGATATTTATTGTATAAATTATTCTATAATTTTGACTCATGCACCCATATATTCTTGTACATGTGATGATTGATATTGACATGAACTTATTCACATACTAACAAACACACATGTATGTTATGCTTATAGTTTATGAATTTTCTTGAAAGATTTTAAGACTTCAACTAATCTTGAGTATAAAATTATGTTAAGTTCTATTTTTTGCTCACTAAAATTTTATCCTGTGGAGGCACCTAGTATTGAAAGGGATACATATTGTGATATGTGAAGCTAACTTAGTGAGTGGAGAGGGCTACCTCACAACTAGTATGAAAGTCATCATGCTAGGGTTATGACTCGTGCAAAAAAGAAGGAAAGATTATGCAAAAAACGATTACTTATAAAATCTGTACTTGGAATGCATAAAAAGAAGGAACCAATAGAGGTTAAAAAAATAAAATAAAAAATGTATCATTTGCCTCATTTATAAAATAAAGAAAAAAATTTAAATCCTCTTTTAGTAGATATTTGTTTTGTGAGATTTAAGACTCGATTATAAGTTTACATGATAGGTGATATTTTTTTTCTTTTGAGTCTTTTTTGATTAATCATAAATGAATCAATTGACATATTTATGAAATTTAAACATATATATAGATTTCAAGTAAATGTTAATATGTCATTATATGTGCAAAGTGTGTCTCTTCTACTTTACTTACTTATTTATACAACAGATAATCAAAAATTGAGTTAAAAAATGAAAAAAATATGAGTTCTCAATTGGTTGTGTTTTTATTTGTGATTAAATGAGTTTAATACCTTATGGGGCTATTTATAAATTATTTAAAAAAAATCAATTTTTTACTCATTCACATCTTCTTCTTATTTATTAACTTTTTAATTGATTTTTAAGTTAGGGGTCATAGAACTTAGAAGGAGTTTAAACCACATTGCATTTATGTATTAATTTATTTTTACATTGCTCTATCTTTAAGGAGAATTTAACTCCAATGCTTTATCCTTCTCATATGTCAAAAAGGGGGAGATAAATTAGTATATTTCAATTTCATGTTTTATTTTATTATGCATATAGGGGAGAACAAATTTAGGATAAGAATTCTTTGCAATATTTTATCTTATGTTAAGCTTGATTGGTATGAATGTATGCAGTACATGATTATTATTTATACTTCACTTGTTTCTATGTAAACTAAACTAATGTACAATGAGGCTTTCAAGTCAAGTTGTTGTATGCTTGGTCTATGTCATTTCACTTACTTACAAGCTTGTCAAGTTGCAGCGAAGATGGATTCAACAAACCATAAGATAGTTCCACTATGGAGTCTAGGACTTCATTGTATTTTTATCTTATTCATATAAGTGTCATGTAATGAAAGAGAGGTTTTGCTACACAAAAATTTCAAAAGGAAGTTTGTAAGGATTATAAGTGTTTGCTATATATATATTTATCGGCATTAGAGTAGTCAAGCAAAAAGAAAATGAATGAGGTAATTTATCAAAGGATATACATTAAATTGAAAGGTTATATATTTATTATATCAGTGGTATAGATATTGGTGGCAGTTAATTTTGACATTTAGGATTAATGTTTATGGAATGGGTATTCAACATATTAAATACATTAGATGCCATTATTGATCTAATCATAAGATATATTTGGATAATTTAGAGAGATTCTTTTGTATATCTAAACTCTCATATTTATTAACTTATTTATTTTATATTTTTATTTTCATATAGTTTCTCTTTGATTAAGATATTGTATATTTAAATTAAAATATTTTATAAATGATTATGATTATTCAGATTTAATTATTAAATTTTAAATAAGTTATTTTTATTGAGCTTGTGCTTAACCTTTTTTTTTTAAATTTGCTAGGTAATTTGATTTAATTGTATATGTTTTGAATCATCTATTTAGGATTACATTATTAAATATGTTCTATAACACACATGAGTACTTGTATTTTTTGTGCTAACCTTGATTTACGAGGAGCTAATTAGAACGTTGGTCTGTATACTGCTCATGTTAACTTTGAAAACTGTGAAAATAGAGCAGGAGCTTGTGAGATAGATACATATGGGCAGTATCTTAAGAAGAATAGGATAAGGCCAAGTTTTATTTTATTTTTATAGTGAAAAGTTAGGTGGTCTGATTGACCGTTGATTTTTCTCTTAGGTCTTGTTATAGCTTCGATTGTTTTCACATAAAAATATCATATGTTATTTTTTAATTTCTGTACTTTACTATTTATACACTATTACATGACTAACCACTTTGTTTAGATTATTAAATATCAATTGGTAAAATTTGAAAATAATATATTTACCCTCTCTAGGTTAATTATGTTTGTATTACAAACTTTCAATTAGTATCAAAACCCACACTAGACACACTTAGTAATTTTGATTTGTAAGGATGTACACTCACTAATGGACCTAATGAAATAAGGTGTTTCATCGATTAAACCCCACTATTTGATGGGTATAATTACCCTTACTGGAAGGCTTACATGCAAGCTTATCTCAAATAAAATAAAAAAGTTTTATATTCCATTTTTGGAGGTTAGGAACCACCTTCCATAACCAAAGATGGTGTAACAACCATAAAGATTAGAAATAAATGAACCAATGAAGAAATAACCCTCAATGGATCAAATAAAAAAGGGTTAAATTCTATTTTTATTGCAGTATTAATAGACGAGTTCCATTACATCTTTGACTATGAGACTGCGAAAGATGCATGAAATGTACTTGCTCTAGCTCATGAGACAAATTCTCAAGTGAAACAAACTAACTTGAGATTTTTGACATCTCAGTTTGACTCTTTTAAAATGAGCAACAATAAAATGTTTAATCAATTTTATGCTCATTTTTGTGATGTTACTAATGCTTCCCTTACGCTTGGTGAGAAAGTTCCTTAGCTTATAATTGTACACACAATTTTGAGTTCATTCATAGAAGATTATAAGATGAAAGTCACTACTATAGAAGAGAGAAAAAAATGTGAACACCTTGAATATTGATGAACTAGTTGAGTCCATCCAAATATATGAGCTTACTCTTGAGTCACCCAAGAAGAACAAGAATGTGGTATTCATAAGCTTCAAAAAGGTCATTTCTAATAGTGATGATGATTCAAATGATGAATTTATTATTTCATTTACTTATAGATTCAAGAAGTACCTTAATACAAAGAACCAATAAAATAACTCCTTAAACAAGGAAGGCCAGAGTCGGTTCAATGATAGAATGTCAAAAAAATCTAACCCTAAGGGCTCAGATGGTAGGAAATTTAAACCTGCAGGTCCTCAATGTTTTACCTATAGTGGTTTTGGTTATATATCTATAGAGTGTGCAAATAATAAGAAGAAAGCTAAGATAGCACTAAATACCACTCTTAGTGATACAAAGAGTGAACTAGAATAGGAAAATAATCTAAAAAATGACGAAACCAATTACTATGTCTTTACTATAAAAGCCAATATACATTCAAACTACATAAACACTAGCTCGGATGAAGACAATAAAGGAGCTAACTATTCTTTTCTTTTAGCTAAATATAATGCATCTACTTTTGAATAATTATTTAAGGATTGTATATTTACTAAGGAGGAAAAAAGAAAAACTTTTAGTTGAAGTGACAAAGTTGAATGAAATTATTAGTGTTAAAAAAACTAACACTTTTGCCTTAGAAAAAGAAAACTTAAATCTGTTTGAGCATATTGACACTCTTAATCTAAATCTTGTAGGAACAAAACAAGAAAACTGTAAACTCAAAGAACATATTGCTGCTAAGGAGACAATGAGAATCTTGACATTAGACACTGAAAAACTAAATAAATTTTTTTAGTTATGGTAAGTCACATAGTGATACACATGGTCTTAGATATAAGCATGAGTGCTCAACACCTTCAACTTTAAAAACCTTATTTATAATACTCTCAAACTCTACTCCTACTATTATTACTTATACAAAAACCACCATTTTCATTTGTGGTAGAAAAAGCTATTAAGTTTGTGTTTGTCTGTCATCATTGTGGTATGAAAAGTCATATAAAACCAAAATATAGATTTTTGATGAATGTTCCAAAATTTAATAATTATTTCTATGTTTTACATAGAAGGACTGATGACCATATCCATCTATGTATGTTGCATCATATTCTGGGATGGATGAAACTTATAGTAATATGTTCAAAAATTCTACTAATAAGCATGAAATCTTAGGTTCAAAGAGGTAAGTAAAATTCAATACTTTTAATTCTAGGACTAATTATCATCACCCTACTATGCATATTTTATCTTTATTTGGGATGAATGTGAAAAGTATAACTAAGTCCAAGAATATGTGTATGAAATCTAAGGTAGTTATATTCAACTCAAAGAAATAGAGAAACTAAAATTCAAAAAAAATTGGGCTAAAAATGATTTTTTCAATTATTTGACCATATTTTTATTGTTTCACCTATGTACTTTTGGTAAAGTGTTTATATGATCCTAGTTGAATAATTCATAATGTTGCATTTATTTTTTCTTATTAAAAAATAAAAATAAATTAAAAAATGTTAAGTAGAATCCTTTTTTAGCTAACAAGATAGTGGACTTATTCAACCTACATGCATGCAACCTTATCTCTAGTGACTTAACTTGTTTTGATGTTTATTGTATAAATGGTTCTATAATTTTAACTTGTGCAGACACATATACTTTTACATGTGATGATCGATGTTGATATGAACTTATTCACATACTCAACAACACACACATATGTTATGTTTGAATTTTATGATTTTTCTTAAAAGACTTTAGGACTTCAACTAATCTTGACTGTAAATTTTTTTTGAGTTTTATTTCTTACTTTCTAAAATTTTACCATGGCGAGACACCTAGTATTGAGAGGACTACCCACTATGATGTGTGAAACTATTATAGTGAGCGAAAATGACTACCTCACAACTAGTGTAAAAATCCTCATGCTAGATTTATGACTTGTATGTAAAACTTTGAATTAAAAAGATTATAAAAAAGAGGTACTATGCCTATAAAAAATATACTTGACATGTACAAAAAGAAAGAGCTAAAAGAGATTAAAAATAAACAAATAATCTTATATCTTTTTTATAAAATAAAGAGAAACAAAAAACTTAAAGTTCTCTCTTGGTAAATATATTTTACTTTGTGAAATTGAAGTTCAGTTGTAACTTTATTTACATGATAGGTGATACCTTTTCTTTTAAGTTATTTATTGATTGATCATAAAAACTTAATTGATATATTTGTGGAGTTCAAATATGTATATTATTTTTAAATAAATATCAATATGTCATTATATGTGTTAAATATATTTGTGTGACTTTCTTATTATACTTACTTTTTTATACAATAGATAATTAAAATTTGAATAAAAATTGATTTATCAATTGACTGTGTATTTATTTCTGATTAAATGTGCTTGTACCTTAAATGGCTATTTATTAAAAAAAATCAAATTTTAATTTTTTTATCATCTCCTTATTTATTAACTATTTAATTGGTTTTACAGTTAAGGAGTCATAGGAATTAGGAAAAATTTAAACCACATTATACTTTTGCATTGATCAATTTTTACATTGCCTTTTACCTTTAGGGAGTTTAGCTCCATGACATCATTTCATACATTTCTTTTCAATTATTCTTAAATTTGTAATTTTTTCAGTGTTTTGTCCCTTTCATACGTTAAAAAGGGAGAGTGATCATTATGATGATATCTTTTATTGTGGGCTACATTACATGATTTTTTTATACACTTCGCTTATTTCTATATAAATTGAACTAGTGTACAATGAAACTTTCAAGAGTTGTTATATGCTTTGTCTATGTAATTTTAGTTACATACAAACTTATTCAATTATAGCGAAGATTGTTTCGCCGTACCATATGATAGTTTCCTTATGGAGTTTAGGATATCAATATATTCTTATTTTATTTTTATGAGTGTCATGTAGTAAGTGAGAGGTTTTATCACATGAAAATGTCAAAAAGAGAGTTTGTAAGTACTATGAGTGTTGGTAATTTTTATAGACAAAACATTTTATGTGTAAACTTGTTTTTAGACTTACTACTAAGTCTATCAAGAAAAATCAAACAAACACTCAAGTTTCGAATAATCATAATTCATGCTCGCTATCAAGTCTATCAAGTCTATCAAGAAAAGCCAAAAAAATGTTCAAGTTTTAGATAATCGTAATTTAGGTATATTTTTTATAATTATCACATATAATATTGCACTCATACATTTAATAGTACATGTTCACGACATTTGGAATTATTTTTATTAATAAAACATTTATTTAAATTCAAATCAATTTTTGAAATTATCATTTAACCCTTTCTTTAATGTATTTGTTTTAGAATGTGTTAAAAATTTATTGTTTTTAAAATGTGTTAAAAAAATTAACATTTTACTTTATTAGATTTTTAATGAGTTTCAAATAATTAAACTTAAAAAAATATAATCTTAATGTTATTAATTTATCATTATTTTCTAAATATATACATTAATATTCTAACGTAAAAAGTGACCTGGGAGCGAAAAGAAAATAAACGAGGTAATTGACCAAAGACTATATATATATATATCAAAGGTATACGTATAATACGTATTGGCGGTAGCTAATTTCGGCATTTGGGATTAAATGTTTATGGCATGGGTATTCAACATATTAAATACATTAGAGGCTATTATTGATTTATTCATAAGGTATATTTGGATAGTTTACGGAGATTATTTTGTATATCTAAATCCTAGTATTTATTAACTTATTTACTTCATATTTTTTATATTTATATATTTTTTTAATTAAAATATTGCATACTTAAATTAAATAATTTTATAAATAAATATTATTATTTAAATTTAATTATTAAATTTCAAATAAATTATTTTATTAAACTTAAACTTAATCTTCTTACTTTAGGAGTTGTTAGTTGATTTAATTTAATTGATATATGCTTTGAACCATCTTAACCATCTAGTTAAGATGATTTATTATTAAATCCGTTCTAGAACACACATAAATATTTGTGTTTTTTGTACTAATTCTAATTGCATTTATTCCATGAAAGTATCTGATTGACGAGAAATTAATTAAAAAGTTGATTTGGATACTACTCATATTAATTTGAAAAACTGTGAAAATAGAGTAGAGCTTCGTAAGTTATATATATTATGACAGTATCTTAAGAAGGGTAGCATAAAACCGAGTTTGTACTTAAACGTTTGGCTTTTATAGTGAAACGTTAGGTGATGCAATAAACCGATAGTTTTATTCTTCAATCATGGTTGTGGCCTAAGGTGTTTTTACTTAAAAGTATGTATGCTATTTTTTAATCTTTATAATTTATTATTTACATGTTATTATATGTCTGACTATTTTATTTAAGTTATTAAATTATAAATTTATAATATTTAAAACATTTATGTCTATAAACTAAACCAAACTCTTATAGCATGAGCAATTATTTGAGAAATTGGTGTTTCTAAATAGCACTCTAAATGATGATAAAAGATCAAATTAGACTTCATATATGGACTTCACAAATGGACTTCACATATGGAAGAGAATGAGAGAGTAGTGTTAGATCATAATTCGATCCAGAAACATTCATGGAAGCATATAAACATGAATGTAAACACAACGGAAGCAAAAAAGAATTGAAAACATATCTCCAGAAAAAACCTTTTTTGGTTTTTGGTTTGATGCTTCTAAACCTTTTTCTGTTATCACAATGGTGCAGAGAACAATGAAGTTTGATTATGAATTGTTAAATTTTCATTCTCTTCTCTTTCTTATCACATAGCAAGTTTAGAGACCAAACCAATATATAAGCACATCTCAAGTGCTCTGTCCATCAAAGAATAAAAGGACGTATGCTTAAGGAGCTATATAACGTGGGTGCAATGATGGAGGTTGGACCATGTTCTGACCAATTGTGGCCAACTACTTAACTACTCGGTTGTTCACCGATCAATTTGAAGAGAAAAAACCAACAAGTGGTTCTAGGTATGTTTTTTGGTTGGAGTTGAAGGTGCGTGAGTAGGTCGTACAAGTGATTTGATGGTGTACGAGAGGTGGCTAGTGGTTTTGGTGGTTTCTATTATTGGTGGGTTGTAACTTGGGTTGACTAGAGATGGTTAGATGGTAGATGGGTTTGGGTGAAGTGATAGTCGTTAAGGTTGCGAATGAGGGAGAAAGATGGTTGTCACTAGTGGCTATTGTGACTTAGACAGGGTATGTATTTGGGTTTTGTAGTGAGCTCAAGTTTCTAGGTTTGGGTTTCTGAAATTTTTTAATAATCAAAATCCAAAATGATCATTAAAGATTTTATGAAAGAAAATGGGAAGGAAATTGGGTTGGAATAGAATTAAGAGAAGCGAAATTGAGAATATAGATAGAAATGATACAAGAATAGGATTAGTTTTCTAAGGAAAGAAAACCAAATCAAATACTAATATGATAAAATAGGTTTTAGAGATGAAAGAAAATAATTAAAGAATAAGAAAGAAGCAAAAATAATAGGGGTGTACATTGGATCGAAACCGTTGATTTTATATTCATCCGATCCGATTTGACCATCCGATTGGATTGAAACATCCTAATTCGCAACCGATCTGATCACCTTTAAAATCCGATGCAATATGATCTGTAATCTATTCGGATTGGATCGTTTGAATCCAATCAATTCATAACCTATTTGAATTGGATTGGTTGAATCCGATCAATCTGACCAATAAACTTAATTAACTCTATTTTTGGTATTTTTGAATAAAAAAATTAAATTTTCACATAACATAAACTTATTTGAGCTAAAAGAAACCTTAAAATATGACTAATATATGAATGACAAATGAGAATATGACTAATATATAAAAATAAAAATATATATTTAAGTATTTTCAGTTGGATCAGATGATACATAGTGAAATTTGTCATTCGATCCGAGCTTAATGGATTGAAAAAAATTTCATCTGATCCGATCCGATAGTCGGATCGAAACTATCAAAAAATTACCGGATCGAATTAGTTGAATGATCAGATTTTTTGCACACCCCTAAAAAATAATAGGGATTTGAAGGATAAATTTAAAAAATAATGTTTTCATTTCAAAACATCTCATATTAAAAATTCATGAAAAATTCCTTACAATACATAAACTAAGAGTATTTATAGTAAACTATTGGACCTTATAATAGTTAAACCAACTAAAACTAATATCATAAATTGATTTCATATTCCTAAGTTACTTTGATTCACCAAGTAGATTTAGTAAAACTAGATGAATCAAAAGGTTTTTTCCTAGTTGGTTGATTCAATAAAAAAATTTGGGATATTTAGGACAAGAAAATATTAATTAATCAATTCAGAAGCTAATTTAATTATGTTGTTTATTTTAAAGTTGTTAACTCACTTAGATGGTGGCTAATGTGGAAGTAGAACGAGACTAATGTATGTAATTTTTGATGGATTGATTTGATATTAGGACACCTTGTTAGACTTACTAAATTGCTTAACATTTTCATATGTTTATTTCACATCATTCATAATTTTTATTATTTATTATGTTATTAATTGTTTAATTAATAATCTCATAGTTATTATGAGAAATATAAAAAATTACCATTTAAGTAAGATATAAGTTAACGAGATAAATGTTTTTTAAAAAATATATAAATTTATTAAAATATCCAACAAAATAATAAAATAAATAAATTTCAAATGAGAAGGATATATACCTGACCAAAATTGGAGTGTGTTTACATGAGAGAATCGATGCAAGCTGCGTAAAATTGATCTTGAAATTACCAAACTAGATTTGGAGTGATATTGTATGAACCAAATCGATTTTATTGGTAGGTTAGGATGGATGTTACAGGTTTTGGGACTAAGAAATATTTTTTAGGTGTTTTTTTTGGACTATGTATATTTTTAATAGAATATATGATTTTTTTGTGATTTAAAAAAATGATAGAAAGTTTGGATAAAATAACTTGATATCAAGAATGCATTTCTTTATGGATGTCTCAAGAAAATTGTTTATATGAAACAATCCCAACTTTCAACAATCCAATCTTTCCAAACCATGCTTGTCTATGCATAAGTCCTTATATAGTTTAAAACAAGTGCCTAGAGCTTTGTTTGATAGACTTTCTCGATATCTACTAACTCTTGGATTTTTTTGCAATAAGACTGACTCTTCCTTATTTGTGTACAAGGAAAATAATGATATTTTCCTCCAATATGTTTATGTTGATGATGTGATTATTACATGAAGTAGTCCAATACTCATTAAAACTCTTATCACCAAATTAAGCAATGAATTTGCTTTGAAGGACATAAGAGATCTTTATTATTTTCTCAGAATCAAAATTAAATGCTTTCCTAGTGGACTTTTTCTTTCTCAATCCAAATGCATCAAAGTCCTTCTTAGTAGAACACAAATGCTTAATGCTTTCTCATACTCCACTTCTATAACTCTTAAGCCATAGACTCTACATGATGATAGTACCCTCATCGATGAAACAAAATTTTGAAGAATAATGGGAGCTCTTCAATATCTCATATTCACCAGACTTAACATTACCTATATTGTTAGTGTGCCAACATTTCATAAACTCACCCTTGCTCATTTAAACACATTCTTTGTTATCTTAAAGGCACTCTTAATTATGGTATTTGAATCCTATCTCAAAGTACACTCACATTAAATGGATTTTGTGATCCAAATTAGGTTGGATGTCCTCTTACTAGACGAAGGACAACATGATTTTGTATTTATATGGGCTAAAATTTAATATCTTAATCATCTAAAAACAAACCAATAATAATTAGATCTAGTACAAAAATTGTATATCGAGATCTTGTATCCACCATTGCTGAGATCACTTGGATTACTTATCTACTTCATCATATTGGTACTCCCCTTGCCATAAACCCCACAAATTTTCAGTGACAAAATAAATGCTCTAAGCATGACTATTAACCATGCCTTTCATGCTCGCATCAAGTACATTAAGTTAGACTATCAATTTGTATGAGAAAAAGTTTGTCGTGCTCTTGTTACAAAATTCATGCCTTCTCACTTATAACTTGTTACAAAATTCATGCCTTCTCACTTATAACTTGTTACAAAATTCATGCCTTCTCACTTACAAATTGTAGATGCGCTTATCAAACCAATGCCAAAACAATCATTCAACATGTTTCGAGTCAAGCTAGGGATTCATGTTCTTCCACTCACCATATCGAGGAAGCCTGTTAAAGTTAAGAGAATTAACTCTCTTAACTTAAATCATGGCAATAGTGAAAAGCAAATCAAATTGGAAAAATAAGGAAATTAATCCTCACATTACCGTCAGCAGTCAACATGGAAACACACCTATGCATTTTATTTTATGGCAAAAATCAAACAAATGTACATCATAATTAATATTAATTACGATTCACATTGTATGTTAAAAATGAATCAGAAAATGTGTATATATATTCTTGACCTGATTTCTTATTAAGTCAAAAAAAGTGAATAGATTTCTATCTCAATTTATTGTTTTATCACTTATTATTTTATCAAAATTCTTCGATACGTATATCTTTATATTTCCCATTAGTTATATACATAATGAATTAACCTTTAATTAGAAAAAAATTACTCAAAAATTTTAATTTAAACAATTTTCTTTCAAAATTAAATAATTTTTTGTTATCCAATATTATCATTATATATATAAAAATATACATACATAAATATATATATATATATAGTTTTATGTATTAACTATTTCTATACATACATACATTTTTTTGTTTCACTAAATAGACTTCTATGAGCCTTTAAAATATCTTTTATACCATGATCGATGCTTAAGGTGGTCCTATACATGTGACATGCTACCAAGAAAAGAATTACAATAGTTAAATGACGATAAGTTATATCGATTAATCATAGAACCTCACTTATTAGATCTAATCCTCCACAAAATGTAATTTTTTTTTTTGCATATTTTGACCAACTAACATGTAATTAAAACAATTAAAAGAAAGATTCTTATAGAAAATATTCTTATCACGTTAATGGAAGCTGGAATATGGAGGTGTAAAGTGATATAAGATATTAAAAATTATTTCATTACATAATATATATATATATATATATATATATATATATATATATATATATATATATATTTGTGAGAGAGAGAGAGAGATTTAAGAACACAATTTTTAAACAAAACATTATAGATAATACATGAGCCAAAACAAAAACTCAAGTGATACTTCCCATTAATTTAGTAGAATGATCCTTTAATTTCTCACTTTCTTTTTTTTTCATCCCTATTTTTATTCCAAGATTATCTTCAAAGCATATATCATCTTATCTCACTTAATTTTAATGAGATAAGATGGTAATAAGACGATATTAATTAAAATATATTATTTGTCACTAATGAGCCAAAATAAGAATAAAAAAATATGATACATAATTATTTATAATATAAATTTAATTAAAAAAATAATACAACATATATTTAAAGTTAGATCTATTAGGGATACAATCTAAATGAGATGAGATGATATTTATATATAATTAGAGTATTGTATCACAAACTCATTAGAGACACTAAAAGAGATATGAGATTAAATGAGACAGTTCACTTTATATCTTTAATCATACAGAGGAGAAAAATAAATCAACAAGTAAACGAACAAATATTTTCAAATGTTCATAAGGTAAACAGAGACTAAGACACAAAATATGCATGCAACTTCTTGTTTAGTTCCTATTTTATTTCATGACTTTATAAAAGTGCAAACATTTAAGTATTACTATTAAATGAAAAGTTTTAATTTATTAATTTTTGTTTTTATTTTATTTGACTACATGTATTAATAATTTTTTTCAATCAACTATTTTAGCTAAAAATTAAAAAACAATTGATCGAAAAATTTCAGTCATTTACATGACATATAAATATAACTTTATTATCTTATTCACAATAGCCTTTATTCATAGACACTGAGATCTAATTCTCTCTCCCTAATATCTGCATTTCTCAACATTACTAGGAGAGACACTAGTCTCCTTCTCCCTGTCATTACCCGAACTCTTGTTGGCACCTGAGAGCCAAAGTATAAGATTGTGTTTTTTGTTCTTAGGTCCATAGGAAGTGAGAGGTGCACCAATCATTGATGTTTACTAAAATTGACATAAACATTTAGCATCTTCTTTGAAAATGAATGTGCTCTACTAGTTGAATCACAACTAGAGAAATAAAGAGATGTAGTATCCCCCAACAGTTTTGAACTAGTTGATCTTCGGAAAAAAGGTCCCAAAAGTTCATTAAGAAATTGCACCAGAAGAAGTTCATATTGCACGGTCTCAAAACGCCACACATTTTTGTTCATTCAAGATGAACCAATCTCTTGAATTGAATAACCAAGTTTTCGTAAGGGGATAATAAGGTCACACCTCATTTTTAAAAGGTTAAGCAACCACCTATATATGTTATCAAACCTACATTGCCACGACCACAATAGGCTCTGAATAGAGCACCGAAAAAAGCACAGATGGAAGTCTAATTGAACACAATAGAGAATGTGCTCCAAACTATCTTGAAACGTCTACCAAGGCCGCGTTCCCTGAACAAGATGACATCCTTACTGTATCCTCTAGCGCCATAATGTATCAGATATGGCCCATAGTAATAGAAGTTTAGAATAAAGACGTGATCCACCCTGACAAGATCAAAGTCCACGAGCTAGATGAACAATATTGACCCATACAATCTAGAATTGTCGCTCAAACCTTGTCCCTCTATCCATCCATTTTTGATCGCTTATGACTTGTTTGTCCTAACCTACATAAATGTCTTGAAACTCGCAAGCATGGTCACTCTATCTAGGTCATCCATAGAGACAATGCAACCTTGATGTTTAATGGCCACCATATGGACAATTAACTCGGGGAAGTGTCTATAGTCCTCCATCCCGACATTGATCGATTAGCTATCCAACTACAAGAGGTACAATAAAGACTGAATGGAAGTTGACTCCTAGATTTGAACATATCCAATGAATCCATGTTCATCCTTGAAATCATGGCCATTCCACTTACATACAAATTCAAGATGCTCAATGTAAGCTCCTATGATGGTAATAAAGACCCATTGATACACATTGAGAACTTTATAGGTTTGATAGACCTTTATGCTTATAGTGATGTAGTCATGCGTCTAGCCTTATAACTCACCCTAACAGACAAGGCCCTAGCTTACCCTCAAGCCCAATACTATTGGTACGTTTATCAAATTTAGGAAGCAACTTATGTCCTATATTTTTGTAAAAAGGATAAGGCCAAAAATCTTAGCTTACTTGATATCCCTAAATCAAGGGAAGGATGAAAGCTTGAAGGATTTCTTGAAAAAGTTTAACAACGAGAAGATCCAAGTGACCAATTGTTCTTATTCAATGGTTGTGAGTGCACTACACCAAGCTCTTCACCAAGGACCCCTTTGGAGGGACATGGTAAAAGAATTTCCAATCACTTATGCAAAAGCCATATAGCTAGTGAATCAACATAAAAGAAATGGCCAACAATAAGAGGGTCAATGACCTCCCTACTGATGACATAAGATTACCACCCAAGGCTTGAAATAAGCCTAGGCCATCAGAGAACAAAAAGCCTCACGATGACTGTAAAAATGAGAAAGATAGGGAATGAGATTGAGGCCATACTAGCTTAAACTTTCATACCTATGCGTCCTTGATTGTACACAGGGAAACACTTCTTATGCAAGTTGAAAATCAGTGCATAATACATAGGCCTAGGAAACTTAAGAATGTTGGAAAAAATAAAGACCAATACTATAGGTTCCACAGGGACTCGAGGCACTCAACTGAAAAGTGTCAAGATTTGAAGGATGAAATTGAGCACCTTATCAAAAGAGGACAACTGAGAGAGTTTGTCCGCAATGAAAGATCAAAATAACGATGAACCTCCTCACTAAGGGAGAAAGAGCACGCTCTCGAGCAAGAAGTGTGAGAGGTATAGGTCATTGTGGGTGGTCCCACAAGGCACACATCAGGGACATCTACCAAGAGACCCTCCATATTGCTTCCACACATAGCCCAAATAAAGATCCTAAATTGGAAGGCTCAGAAATAACTTTTTCAAAAAAAGGAAGCATACAGGTTACACCATCTCCATACTGATGCTTTAGTGGTCATGCTTCCAATAACAAACATAAATATGTATAGAATTTTGATTGACATCGATAGCTCAGTTAACATTTTGTTCTCTGAGGCATGGAAAGATCAAAAATTCATTCACCACTTAGCCCAGTGACCACCATATTATTGGGATTCTTCGAAGCTTCAATGATCGCTAAAGGATATATGATACTTCTAGTCAAGATACGGCAAGGCACAAACATGAAAACATTAATGGTGTAATTTCTCATAATAAACTGCCCATCATCGTACAATTGGATTTTTGGACAATCGTTCCTATATGTAGTACGAGTTGTGGCCTCCACTTACCATCTTACTTTAATGTTTCCCACAGAAAATGGAACAGGAGAAATACTAGAAGAATAGAAAGTGGTTAGAGAGTGCTATGACTTAGGGGTTCATATGAGACAAAAATGAGATCCTAAGTGACCAAAGTAATATGTACCCTACTAGTTTTGTTTTTCTTTAGGTTGTCGTATTTTGAATTCATAGACTAAAGTTTAATTTTAGCCTTGTACTTTGAAATTCATAAAGAAATGAGACACTTTTACATTGAACAGCTAAATATTATGCTTGATTTACATTTATGAAACTCAACAAGGACAAAAAGTCCAAATCTGTAAAGAGACTGAAGGGTTTCAACCATGAAAGGCCATATGCCAGTATCCTCGGGGTCAGAATTTGCTACAACTTCTTCACCCCATCTCTACGGGCTATACTATACCTTTGAATAGGCAATAACTATGCCTCAGGTAGAAACTTCTACACCCTATATCTACGGGTTGTGTTGAACCTTGAATAGGAAATAAACATGTCCTGAGTTTAGGAGTTGCTGTAATTGACGCACCCCATCCATACAAACACAAATTTTCTTAAGTTGAGGACCTTGATTTTCTAATCTCGGTTGTTAATAAAAACTATCAAGCATGATCAAAGTGCAACAACACTCTCGATAGGGTAGAATGATCCACCTAGGTATGCAAAAGTTTTCTAAGTCTCAAGACCAAATGCTTGGATGACTTAATAACCTCAAGAAAACCAAGTAAGAGAGATAGTATATTAGGATGTTCCTGTTCCAAACAAACCACCTTACTTAGACAAGTGAAAAAAATCATACATATGTAACAAAGTCCAAGCACAAACTCAATGGGTATATGGTCAAACTAAAAGTGAATAGCCTAATTAGCATACATGGTACATGTGGCCTAATATGGCACATGTGATTGGACACAGTACACATAGCTAGACATGGTGCTCGTGGTAAAACATGGCCCACACGGCCAAACAAAATGAAATATCCAAACACATCATATGTGGTGGGACACAATGTATGTGCCCAACTAAGGTACACATCATAGTGTACTAGCAATAGGTACACACTATAGTGTACCAACAACTTATGCACGCTATAGTGTACTAACAAATAGGTACATATCATAGTGTACCAATAACAGGAAGACGTCATAATGTATTGGTGCAATAGATTACAAATCCCAACAAAGGACGTACTCAAAGGGCACTTTTCATATCAAAATAGATAAGACCACACAAGTGGATCTCATCAAAAAGTAAAGGAAGTATATAAGTGCAATACAAGTACAAAAGTAAAGTACACGACTCAAAGGTGAAAACATGATAAAGTGACAAAACATATGTATATGTATGTGAGTGTCCAAAGATTCCATTCAAAGATAGAGCTTACCACTAAAAATTGAAGCCATCAAGTACATGCACTTTGATGGGAACTACAATCAAAAGAACATAAATCAGTAACCTACTAATTTCTACCTTATCTTCTATATCATCTTTCTCCTCAGTCGCCCTTAGAGAATTACTACCAGATCCATCTTGGCCTTCATCCTCCCAGTCAGAAGTGATCATACCATAGCGAGAGGGCTTCTATTCTAAATCTGGGAAAACTGTGGTGGAAAGAGTTATGTCAGGATAAAACTTTAGGAACCTTCACTTCGCTGTTTCAAAATTGTGAGCCCACATGTCTAACATACCCTGAGTATAATTAGCAAAATCCTTGTACTCCTCAACTTATCTTGCCCTAAGTGTCTCCTCTCAACATAAAGCCTATGTATTATCTCTCGAGATGAACAGAGGCTCGTAAAAAACTCTTGATTCAACTT
Source organism: Hippophae gyantsensis (assembly GCA_030763125.1). Lineage (NCBI taxonomy): Eukaryota > Viridiplantae > Streptophyta > Magnoliopsida > Rosales > Elaeagnaceae > Hippophae > Hippophae gyantsensis. The sequence goes on from CM061030.1 coordinate 33,548,457, forward strand.
CTTCTCTTAAGTCAACACAGTATTTTCGTATGCCAAGGTAACCTCTAATATTGCCACTAATGTTGCATGAGCCAACTAGGATGAACGATTTTCCTCTTGTAATTTCTCAAACTTCCACCCTACCTCACAACGGGCAAGATCAGCAGCATCTCGAGCCTCAATTGGCTTAAAATGATCCTTCTTGATTGTTGCTAAGTGACCCTTTGAATCAACAAAACTTTAATGGCATGGTCTAAGTTTGAGTCAAGTATATGGACCATGGTAGCAAGGATGTATAAATTTGAATCCCCACTCTTTATAGATCCTAAAAAAGTATGAAGTGTAGTTGAAGACATAATAGAAACCTCGATAAGTATTCATGAGGACACTATCCCCCTACGAGGTGCTCCAACTATAGTCACTATGAAAGTGAGGGCTTTCTTCCTCTTTGAAACCCTTGAGTTATGAACCACCTTAGTCTGTAAAGATGCCTCTACTTTGTTGGACTCCTTGAGGAATATAAGAGCTATCATGCCCGTATTCTTCCTACTAGCCAAGAGATTGGAATTAATGCCTACAAAAAAACACAAACAACAACTAAGTGTTCAAAATAAAATAGTACAAATAAGGAGAAGAGTTTAATACTCATTGTTAGGATTTAGGAGATCACAACTTTCAAGCTTAGCTACTGAAGGGTTTAAACCCTAATAAGTAATATGCTATGGAAGAATGAGTCTATCACTATCTTGTTCCTCTACAAGTGTACTATATAGATTGGTAATGAACTCTAGTTGCTTCTTGGAAGGATGATCCTATAAACAACAAGTTGTAAAATAAAAAAATAAAAAAAGAGCCAAGGGAACATGTCAGAAACAAATAGAACATACCATAGTGAGACTTAGTTTCAGAGTGTCGTACCATTGCTCTCATACTGTGTAGGCATGGAAGGGACCCCCGAGAGATCCAACTCAAAATCTCCATCCATTATGAAAAGTGATTCTTTCCACCCTTTGTTGGTGTCTAGAAGATTCTCAATCAAAATGCAGTTGGAAAAGGTTATAAGATAAAACTAATCGCGACTACCACCTTGAAGTTGTGGAAAGTAGAAACAAGTGAATTCCTCTACAGTCAACTCGTGCCCGTATTCCTTCAAGAGCTCCCAATAAGATAGAAATATATGGTAACATTTGGGAAGAAACTGTGAAGGTGCAATGCTAACATAAGATAAAAACTTCCGCACTATAGATGAAATGGGAAACCTTATTCCAATGAAGATGTGATCAATAGATAAAGTGACCCTACCTGGAATAGGATTACTCTAACTCATACCTGGAACTTGGTGTATCAACCTTATTGATTCTGGTATGTTAAAGATCTCTCACACTTTATCTAATAAATGATCTCTCATCTTAAACGGGCCTTGTTCATAGAAAAGAAAGTCAAGCCTTCTTGATTAGGACTTAATTAGTAATTAGGAATACTAACAGGGATAAATTCCAAGTCATCATCATTGGAAGGATCAAAAACATCCAAAAGACCCCTACGGACATAACTGCATCATCGTGACAATCCCAAATCATCGCCTAACTCTAAACACATTTGATTACCATCACATAGGCCTGACCTATCGCCAACCCAAACCACCACCATAGTTGAACACCTCGTGGCTGATCGAACCATGGTCAGACACCTCATGGGTGGCTAAACCATGGACACACCATGGATGGCCAAACCATTACTGGATACACCATGGATGGCCAAACCATGGTTGGATACACCATGGATGGCCAAACCATTACTGGATACACCATGGATGGCTGGACTATGTCCAAACACTTCAAGGCTGATCAACCTATGCTTGAACACACCATGTGTGGTTAGACCATGGTCAGACCCCCATGGTCGGACAATCCATGGCCGATTAAACACACCATGGCCAACCGTACATGAGTCCCTACCTCCTTTATTAGTCTTCTACTTGGCGACCATCTCACACGACCCATCCCGACTCATACTCGCATGTCCCCACAATAGCCAAGTTTGATTCCGTTCATCAATTATCCTATCCTCCATCATTGCATACATAGGAAAGGATGAGTATAAGTGTCATGGGGTACGAGGCGTTTGGATAGCTAAAAATTAAAAATCCTCTAGTTTATATAAAAAGCTTGGAAAATAAATATTAAAAGAGAAAAAAGATAGACTCACCATACTTTGAAGCAAACTCTCACCTTTCTCTCTCTCTCTCTCTCTCTCTATCTCTCTCTCAAGTGAGTGCTTTGAGAAATAATGAAAAGGATAGCTCTTTTATATAAAGGATTTGTTCATCAAAAGACCCATCCAAGGGTCCTAGGCAATTGAATAGCTTATGGGCTCAAAAACCCACACATTTGGGTCCATGTATTTTCTTTAACAATAGGAAAATGAACCTATTGAGTAGTGGTTTTGGCATCGACATAACTTTATAACCGGAAGTCTAATTATGAATCCATAAAACCACTGATAATAGGACACATCGTGCATATTATGAGTTCCCAAGAAAAACAAATATTCATCATATTTGCGAGTAATGACCACACTATAATGGGTTCAACATCACTAATAAGGTTCCAAAAATAGTAGACATATATGGCTATGAAATTACAAAGTAGACCTCCTAACTCATGTACCCAAACCTAGTAAGTCTAGGGGGTTGATGTTGGGTGTAAAATAATTCATGCCACATGATATAATATGAGAGGTTCTAATCGATAATATGGCTCACAAGCTAACCCAGTCAATGCTGAGTCATTAAAAGAGTTTCAAGATCAGTCAAATATCTAAAAGACAAACGATTGGTATTGAAACCCTTAATTATCCAACAATGAGATAATTAAGGAAATAAATCTCCTACATTCAAAAGTAAGTCCATCTCTACGAGTAAGAGTCATTAACATGTATATTCTTTCCTTATAAATGTTCACCACTCACTCACTATAAAAGAATGACTCAAGAACTTAATAAAGAGAACTTCTTCTTCTCCTAATCATAAACAATGAGATCTAACTCCCTCTCTCTTTTCATAATATCTGCATCACTATGAGAGACACTAAGTACCTTTTCCTCCTCATTATCCTGACTTACTTAATCATCATAGGATTAAAGGCCACCAAATCACATGGTGATCTAAAGTTTTATTGTTTTCTATCCTCAAGTTTATAGGAAACGAGAAATGCATCAATCATTGATGTTTATAAAAATCAACAATACTATTTTTGTTTAGTCTGTTGTTCTATTCCACTCTGCTCTTTTCTGTACAATTGCCTTGCTTTTTCCCTTGCTCCTCTACAAGGCTATCTATAGGATATGGCTTGATAATTCCTAATCTCTCATACAAGACTCCATAACTCCAACATGTATGATGCTTCTCAATTTTTTTTCTTAAAAAATACAAAATAATATATATTTATATTTAAAATACTAAATAGACATAATTTTACATCGAAATTTATATTTAAATTTATTAATATGTGATATATACTCTTAAAAGTTAAAACTTTTAAAGTTTTTGATTCATATGTGTCATATAATTATTATTTATGTTAAAAAAAATTAAAACTGTGAAAAAAAATAAATTTTAAAATATGAACTCAATAATAATTTAAATGGAAAGAAAATAACTCAATAAGTGTTTAATAAATCTAATCAATTAATTAATAATATTATGTTATGGAAGAAAATAAGTACTAAAACATAAAAAAATTATGTTAAGTTAGAATATGAAATTTTAATTTTAATTTTTTGAAAATGATTTGATAATTCATAAATTTTATGTTTTAAAATATGGTTGAATACAATTTAAATAAAATTTAGTTGTTGTTTTTTTCGCCTAACGTTAGATAAGTGGGTATTTTTTAAGAAGAAAATTTTGTAATATATATGAGCCTTTTTAGAAAAAATTCATAGGTAATATATATGAGCCTTCTTAGAAAGAATTCATATGCTAATCTTAGTGACATGCTAAAAATATTTGTTATGGAATTTATACTCAGAGGGATAAATAGATAATTTTTAAGATTATCACAAAGAAAATAATAATACAATAATTTTAATTTAAAAAACTTTATTTTAATAAAAAGAGAAACAATCATTAAACCTCGTTCAATAAATTAAATATACTATGTAAATTAAATAATTACAATATTCATTTTACAAATGGATTTTGTTTATCCTTGAAATCTTCAATCTTGAGAATTTCTTGAATTAGTCATAAAAGTTTTTTTGAGTTTTTTAGATAACTTACGAATCTAAGTTTTTTTCCGTTAGTTTAGTTTTATATTTTTGAGTATAGTTTTGTGGTTAATTCATAAATAAAATATTTGTTTTCTTGGCTTAATCTTAAACCTTTAGTTTAATGGTTATCTCACGAACCAACTACTTTTTCATGTGGTTTAATCTTAAATTTTTGTATTGAGTTTTAATGGTTAACTCACAAGTTAATGATTTGTTTTCCGATGACTTAGTCATAAATCTTTGTGTTAAGTTTTGGTGGTTAATTCACAAACCAAATATTTTTCCTAATGACTTAGTCCTAAACTTTTAAGTTGAGTTTTAGTGGTTAACTCACGAATCAAAAACTTTTCCTAATAATATAGTCTTAAACTTTTAAGTTAAGTTCTAATGGTTAACTCATAAACCAAAAACTTTTTCAAATGATTTAGTCTTAAAGTTTTGTATTAATTTTATTTAATTGATTTACCAACTAAAGATTTTTCTAATTGGCTTAGTCTCACACTGTATAGTTTGAGTGGCCTCACAAACCAAAGAGTTTTCTAATTACTTAGTCTTAAACAGTTGGTGTTGAGATTGAATGGATTTAAGAGGGATTAAACAAAACTTTTTTTTGAAACTTCTAGGAAATTTAACTACAAGAGTGATATATAAATAAAGTATTTTTTCTCCTTTTGTTTTTAGAAGATGATTATTTCTAAGATAAAGATGAAAAACATTATCTCCCAAACTTTTTAGTTGAAATAGAAATTATAAGTAATTATATAAGGATCACGTGTATTAACAAACACAAATTTTGAATTTTGTTTGTACTTGGCCAAGTAATTTATCTTGTTCAATGAACAAATATAGATAAAGCTATTTGAATGCTTAGATCACCAATGACTATAAGGCCTTTTCTTATTAAATAAATAAAGTTGCTCAAGAGAACAATGAGAGAAGAAGAAATACCAATAAATGGTTTTTCAAGAGATGATAAATGAAGGGTGAGAGCTTCCTATTTATGGGGAAAATAATGGCTAGGATATCATCACCTCTTAAAACAAGATTGAATGGAATGGTAGAGATTTAAAAATGTAATGCTTAGGTTATATAAATCACACTAAAATAAGGTTACATAAATGATATTATATCATGCTTACTTAATATGACTATGTCATGCATGATGTAAGTTTTGTAAGCTACACTTTGGTTACTCTAAACCTCAACACAATATTAAAATTTGCATGAATTCTCTCTTTAAGAAGATTAGATGGAAAATATGTAATTTAGTTTCAAAGAAAATAATTCTAACTTAGTTCAAAAGTGAAATTATTTACTAAAAACATAAAGCATGTAAAATTGTAGGAAGTTATACACCTCTCTATCTTAGAATAAAAGAACAAGTGTAGCCTCTCTCAATTAAAAATTATGTAACTTATATCAAGTGTGCTTTGTGACTTTTTTGAAGTTGACACAAATCATAAAGATAGAAACTAAAAGTTTATAAAATATGGACTTAATTAACTTAAAATGGGTAAATATGTTATTTTTAATTTTTATCAATTTATAATTTAATAATCTAAATAAAAAGACTAGGTATGCAATAGCGTGTAAGAATAAAATGCGAAAATAAAATAATAACACATGATATTTTTAGGTGGAAAAAATCTAAGCCACAATCATGACTTAAGAGAAAAACCACTGGTCCATCGGACTATCTAACTTTCTACTATGAAAATCAAATGTTTAAGTACAAACTCGATCTTATGCTACCCTCTCTAGAATAATGCCTTAATATACTTTACTTATGAGCTCCTACTATGTTTTCACATTTTTTAATATTAGCGTGAGCAGTTTTCAAACCAACATTCTAATAAGTTTTTCGCCAATTTAATACATTCATGAATTAACTGTAAAATAATTTGAACAAAAACATAAGTACACGTGTGTATTCTAGAATGAATTTAACAATGAATAATCATAACTAGATGATTCAAAATATATATCACTTAAATCAAATCAACTAGAAAATTCTAAAACAAAAAGATTAAACTCAAATTCACTAAAAATAGATTCTTTAACATTTAATAATTAAATTAAATAATAATGATTGTTCATATAATAATAGATTTAAATATGCAATATCTTAATCACAAAATAAACTATATGAATATAAAAATACTAAAAAATAGATTAATAAATATAAAACTTTTACTACTAAAATATTTTAAAAAACAATCACCAATTTATGATTATCAATTAATATATCTTCTTATCACATATTCATATCATCTTTTAATTTAATTATTTTTATTCATCTTTTACCTTTATTCCAGCATATAGATTTATGATGATGATTACAGCAAGCAATGATAATGATGATAAATCCCAAGTTTGCACCGCCGAAGTTCAACAAAAATCAATAGAAAAATCAATGATAATTGCGACAATGATGATAACGATGATTCCTTGATATCAACCAAGAGAATATGAAGGTTGTTTTTGTCGTCCACAGGTCCGATCCGATCCAGTTTTGAAAAAATATTTTTTAACCAAATTGGATCATTTATATTACTCGAACCAGATAATTTGATTTATAAAACCGTTCGATCCGGTCCGATTTGGTACGGTTCTTGGACACCTCTAATGATAAATAATATAAATTTTTTAATAAATTATTAAATCGATCCGGTCTGGTTCGACCGGTTTAAAAATTAATATAATGAGATCGGATCGTTTGAAAAACGATTTTAATTAATACAAATCGAACTGAACCGTTTGATCCGGTCCGATTTATAGACACACCTAACAGCTTCTTTTTTCACACTCTTTTCAACCCTAATGTGTTTTTATATATAGATAATAATAATAGCCTAATAGTATTAGGATTTAGTATATTTTGGGTTTAATTTTTCAAAATCTACCAAATATCTTATTATTATAAAAAATTATTTTTTAAAACACATATTAAAAATATTAAAACACATCTAATAAATATTTAATTAATAATTTTATAAATTGATTTAAGTTTAAATAAATATTTTAGTACTAAAAATAATTCCAGATTCATGAATATATGATATTAAATACATGAATACAATTCTACGTGTGATAATTATAAAAAATATATTTAAAGTATGACTATATGAAATTTTGATGTTTCTTTGACCTTGCTTGATAGACTTAATATTGAGTTTAAAAACAAGTTTATTTGCAAACATTTTATCCACAAATATAACAACACTTATAATCCTTACATAAATAAATAAAATGTGCAAATGTATGCATAAATCATACATAAAACCATTGGGTTTAATTGTTAAAAATATATATACTAATTATTTATTTTTACATTCATATATATTTTATAAAACGTAAAAAAAATATTAAAATAAAATAAAGTGATTATCCAAAAAATTATTATTTCAATACAATAATGGAAATAACCAATCAACCTAATAAAACTCACCATTGGTTTAAATCCATATTCAAATCACACCATATATCTTTTGAATTACAAAATATACTCTAAACTTTTGATTTATTCCCACTCTACTTTTGTTTGCCTACGTAAAAATGCAATTATACATCATCCCCTTCTCAATTACACTTATTTTTGTATCTATTGCCTTTCCCTACGAGTATGGCGTTGGTATGGTAAACCCATAATTCACCGTTGCTCAGATTATTTTATATATTTTTAAGTTCAGTCAAAGCGTTTGACTCATAAGACATGGGACAAAATGCAATGAATTAAAATAATTTAAATTTTTTGCTGAAATAAATAGAATTTCTAACCATTTTCTTTGCTTTCCATAAATAAATTAAATATGCAAATATTATTTTCATCACATTTTTAAGTTTAACTTAGTGTAAATTATGTGTCAATCATGGAGTAGCAGTGGAATGAAATTATATATGTTTGGTTAATTTAAATTCAATATAATCTTAATCGAATTTAAATTTTTTTAATCTAAATTCGATTCAATGATTTAATTAATCAAAACTAATCAAAATTTAAACATATCAAATTTTTAAAATTGGATAAATTCATATTGATATTGAAATTTATTTATGAATTGTTGTCATATATAAAACACGATAGACACAACATATAAATTTTAAATTAATGCATATTTATACTCACAACAAAGAAAATAAAAAGAATAAGAAATATGTATGTACAATTATTAAATTATTATAAAAAATTATATTTATTTTTGAAGTTAAAATAGTAATCTAATGTAATTTTGTTGTGTATACTATTTAAATAGAACATATTATAAAATTAAATGTACATTTATTTATAATTTAATAATAATTTGATTTTAATCAGATATAATGAATTATAAAATATAACAACAGATTGTATGCTTTTTAATACGAATCCAATTTAATAATAAAATTTATCAATCCAATTTGAATCTAATGAAACGGTTCAGATTTATCAATTTAGATAGATTGATCGAATTATTTACTTATCCTTAACATCAACCCCTTTAATATCATCAAATTTTTATAAGATTAAAATAAATGAAGGAAATGAAAAAAAATATAGTAGCATCAATAATTATAAAAAATATTACTGTAAAATAAAAAAATACATATTTTAAAATCCCTATATTTTAATTTTGGCATAAGTATCAAAGAAATAAAAATAAAACTATTAAATAAATGCATCATGTGCAACTAAAAAGATAAGAGAAAAAAAACTATAATTTAGGAAGTGATATAATAATATAGCCTCGTCAATCTTTACTCTCTACCAACCATTAATTCTCCTTTTTTTTTAAGAAAAGGATTTAATAAACATAAAATAAATCAAGGAATTTTTTGTATATATACTACTAGTTTTGCACCTGTGTTCTTATACGGATTAATATTTATGTGAGTTGCATAGTTTAAAACTGTCTCAATAAAAATAATAATTTATGCAAATTTGAAATAAATATACAAAAATTCATATAAAATTAAAGGTAACTCCAACCAGATTGATTAAGTACACCTTTGGAAAAAAAAAATGAAAAGATCCAGAAAGTAATAAATGAACAACATAAATAAATAATTTTTTTTATCAAGCTTTGCTACTTTTGAGTTTTTATATTTTGAAAAACAAAAATGTTATATTTTGCAAGTTAGTATCTGTAAAGCTTCTAGCTAAACTATCTATTTCTACTATAAAAGAGCAAATTTTCTCTTGTGAAATAAATTTACTTATCTACCCCCAATAAATTCATAATTTACAAACTTGTAATTATTTAATAATATAAAAAATTAAAATATTAATAAGTATTCCTCCAATTAATATGAGAAATTGAAAGTCATTAATTTAACGTTATTAAGTGTTATAATTACATTTAAATTGAAATAGTGACTTTATATCTTTCATATTTCAAGAAAGTAAACAGTCAAAATAATAATAATAATAAATAGATTTACTAATCTATTTCTACTATAAAAAAAGCATAAATTTACTTATTTATCCCATTAAATTTATAATTTAAAAACTTGCAATTATTTAATAATTTAAAAAATTAAAATATTAATAGGTATTTCTCTTAATGTGAGAAAAATTGAGTCATTAATTCCAAATTCTTAAGTATTTTAATTACATTTAAATATAAGCTTTATATATTTCATCTTTCAAGAAATAAAACGTTTAGAAAGAAAATACCAATAAATAACTTTACTAATCAATAAATAGGTGTAATGAAACGTATTTAATCTAAATATATTAAATAAGAATCGACATGTTTATGTAAAAAAAATGGTGCAATGAAAAGTATTTATCAGTATACATTAGCTTTATATTTAGTTTATTAAATAAAATAAAGGGTGAGCTGTTAAGGAAATCTTTTAAATTAATTTATTTATATATATAATTTGTCTTATTTTCCTAAATTTGTAAAAAATATGAATTGAGTATAAATTATATTTAATATTTTTTCATTTAAAATATTATTATTTTCTGTCAAGTAAGTAAAACACTATTAAAATATGGGTCTTTATCGAGAATAAAAATAAAATAATTTATGAAAAATAAACAATAATAAAATTCAAACAAAAAGTTATTTAAATATATATTTTAATTTTTGATAAAAATTAAAAATTAAGAAAACATAAAAATAAAATAATGACATGTAAAAAATAATAAAAATAAATATTTTATAAATTTTTTATATTAATTGTGATTTTATCATTATTAAATACTAACGTTTTAATATCGTTTATTCACTTCGCATAATAATAATAATATTTTAATAAAAAAATTATCAAAATAATATAATTTATTATTAATTAACTCTTTTTATAAAACTAATATACTAAACAAGGTAAATGAAATAATCTAAGAGACTTATATATATTATTTTTATTTTGTAAAATAAAATAAAAAACAAATAAAGCATTTAACAAATTAATAAAACACTTTTCATAAAAAAAACATATTGGATGTGTTTATTGTTGTGGGCGGAAGCAATAAATAGCGGTGTATGAATATATCAAAACGATAAAATGAACATACACAGAATTTACGTGGTTCGGCAATTCGCCTAGGTTCACGGGAGGCAGCAGATATTATTTGAACTGAGTAGGAAATATACAGAATACAGATACAGATTTCCTCACTAATAATATCTCTCAAGTGTTTTCCCAAACTTATAGAAAACTCTCAAACTTACAAGTGTTTTCTCTCTTTGAGTTTGCTTATGCTCTCTTTGATTTTTCTGATTTTTGGCTTGTTTTTCAATGCATGAACTCTTCCCTATTTATAGATGAAGCAAGACTCCCTTTCCCTAAATTGTGCCATAATTTAAGCCTTAAATTAGGCCACTAATTTCCTTAAATTATGCCACTAATTTCCTTAAATCATGCCACAAATTAGGCCACTAATTTCCCTAAATTATGCCACTAATTTGTTACTTTTAGAGCCAATATTCAACAATCTCCACCTTGGCGAAAAAGTTCATAACGTTGCCTCCCAAATGCGCGCTGGCTCTAAGCTCGAGAGATGTTGATCAAGTTCAAGCAGTGTTGAAACTTGATCCCTGTAACCACCTTTGTAAGCATATCTGCGGGGTTATCTGCAGTTCCGACTTTCTGGAGTATAACATTTCCTTCATCGACGATTTCTCGAACAAAATGAAATCGAACATCGATGTGCTTGGTGCGACCATGATGAACTTGGTTCTTTGCCAAACAAATGGCACATTTGTCGTGAACACCTCCACGTTCTTCTGAACAATACCCAAATCCTTAGTCAACCCGAGAAGCCATATAGCTTCTTTGAATGCTTCTGTTACAGCCATATACTCTGCCTCTGTAGTAGACAAAGCTACAGTTGACTGCAATGTTGATCTCCAACAAACTGGTCCTCCTGCCATTGTGAACACATAACCAGTTGTAGATCGACGCTTATCCAAATCTCCAGCATAGTCAGAATCCACATATCCAACTAGTTGTTTGCCTTCAGTCTTGTCTCTTTCAAACTTCAAACTAATATCCACGGTGCCATTGATGTACCAGTAGAATCCCTTCCCTTTCTTTGCCGGTGTCCTTTCTGGGATTATGCATGTACAGCTCACCATACTAACAGTGTGGGAAATATCGAGTTTGGTGCAAACCATTACATACATCAAGGCACCAACAACATTTGCATATGGAACACGTTCCATTTGCTTTTTCATCGGGTGCTAGGTGACATCAATGCACTCAATTGAAAGTGAGGAGCAAGCGGTGTACTTCTTGGTTTGATTTTTTCATCAATGTCAAACCTTTGTAGTACTTTCTTGAATCTTGTCAAACAGCAAGTACTTTGACTTCTACATCTCTTGTGGTTTCCATCCCAAGAATTTTCTTAACTACTCAGATCTTTCATTTCAAATTAGAACTCAACAGAGTCTTCAATTTGTCGATCTCCACCTTCCTTGCTCTTAGATCTGCAATCAACATATCATCAACATATAAGAGCAAATAAATGAAGGTACCATCTTGGAGTTTCCGAAAGTATACACGGTGATCAAACCGATTGCGTGTGTACTACGTTCTCTAATGAAGCTATCAAAGCGCTTGTACCATTGTCGCGGTGATTGCTTCAAACCGTAAATTGACTTGCTCGAACTTGCAAGCCCAATTCTCGTCACGGAATTTTGAAGCCATCCTAGGTTGAGACATGTAGATTTCTTCGTTCAAAGTACCATGGAGAAAAGTGTTTGACATCGAGTTGAGCTAACTCGAGATCAAAGCCGTGCTACCAAAGCCAATAGTATCCGAATAGATGAATGGCAACAACGGTGAGTATACCTCATTGTAGTCATTCCTTCTTTCGAGCATAGCCTTTTTGCTACCGGCCCGGCTTTGTATCTGATATTGTCTTTACCAGGAACACCTTCCTTCTTGGCATAGACCCATTTGCAGCCAATAGTTTTCTTTCCTTTGGGAAGTTGAACCAATTCCCAAGTCTGATTCTGGTGTAGAGACTTCATCTCTTCATCCATTGCCAACTTCCACTTCATACTATCAACTCTCTGCACAGCTTCTCTGTAAGTGCATGGGACATCATCATCTATTACTAGAAGTGCGAATGCTACCATGTCTGTGTATCTGGTAGGCTTCCTAATCTCCCTTCTCGGTCGAGTAGTGGCAATAGATTCTGGCTGCTGATTGATAGGTGGTGATGGTGAGAAAGCCTCCACCTCAACTGAGATCTCTTCTTGATCATCAATTTCATCTTCACCACGATCGATAGTCGGTGCAATCTTTTCTGGATCTTCCGGAGTCTCAAGCATTACCTTAGAAAGAGTATTTGGACTTTCATTCTCTTTCTCTGAATTTGTCTGTCTTAGCATAACAGACTCGTCGAATGTAACATCTCGGCTTAAGACGATATTCTTGGATTCACCACACCAAAGTCGAAATCCTTTAACTCCTTCCTTAAAGCCCAAGAAAACAACTTTTTTTGCTCTAGGATCCAGTTTGGATTCACTAACATGAAAATATGCTGGACATCCAAATATTCGCAATGAATCATAATCGGTAGCGGGTTGTCCGGACCATACCTCTTTAGGAGTTTTCCCGTCTAATGCGATCGCGGGAAGTCTCATTGACTATATGAGTTGCATATGACAAAGCTTCCAAAAATGCCTTGCTCGATTTGGATTGAGATAGCATACATCGAACTTTCTCAACCAAAGTACGATTCATTCGTTCTGCACAACTCCATTCTCATTGTGGTGTGCGAGGAACCGAAAAATGTCTCGATTATCCGCTTCATCTTGACAAACTTTAAAGAAGGGATCAGTTATATACTCGCCACCGTTATCGAGATCTGAGCCTTTTAATTTTCCCTACCAGTCTCGATCATTTTCTTCCATTTAAGAAAGATATCCAGAACTTCATCTTTGTGACTCATAGTGTATATCCAGACATATCTAGAGAAATCATCAATAAAAGTCACAAACCAACGTTTACCTCCAAGTGAAGCATTCTTTGAAGGTCCCCACATCCGTGTGAATATAATCAAGAGATCCCTTAGTACGATGAATGGCGGCTTGCCGAACTTGACTCTTGTTTGTTTTCCCATTACACAATGCTCGCGAGAAATCAAACTTTCCGGTCTTGGTACCTTTCAAAAGACCTTGTTTCATTAAGCCTTGCAAAGCCTTTTACCGACATGTACCCTAAGCGCATGTGCCACGAGCGAGGAAGAATCATTTATCTTTTCTTGAGACTACTTGAGATAGTCCTTTCTTCCGTAAGCCGTACTCCCATCTAGGAAATACAAGTTCGCCTTTCGAGTACCCTTCATTTGCTACAAATGCACCTCGTACAACTTTCAAGACTCCATTTTCCAATGTTACCTTGTAACCATCGGAGATCTAGAACACCTAAAGAAATAAGGTTTTCTTTAGGTCGAATATACCTTACATTTGTAAGTCGTCTTATTGTACCATCGTGCATCTTTAGTCGTCTTGTTCCAATCCCTTTTGTCGACGGGCATTATCGTTGCCCGTAAGCACAACTCTCCGTCGAGCTCCTCAAAACTCGAAAACCAATGTCTGTTTGGACACATGTGATAAGAACATCCAGGAATCAAGGATCCACTTATCCGAGTAGGTTTTGATGATGAAAGCTGAAAAGGCCGATTCTTCATCTTCATCGGCCTTCCGTGCAACATTTGCATTTGACTTGTCCTTGTTTGGTGCAATCTTTCTTCCAATGCCCTTCGGTGACAATGGCACACTCGTCCTTTGACGGACGTCTTTTGGATGAATATCCCACGGACTTTGATCTGGATCGCCTCCTTTATTATTTGATCCGCCCGGATTTTTTGTTGTTCGTCCTACCTCGTAAATCGCCAATACTTCGATATTGAGTCTGTGATCGTGTTGATCCTTCTACTCATTATTTACCAAAGCATTTGAAACATCTACGAACTTAACCTCGTCTTTTCCATATAACAGGTTGTGGTTAAATGCTTTCATAGCTCTCGGGTAATAAATCTGAACAACTTATGAAGCTTTATCTTCATCGATAATTTCAACATCTAAATTTTGTAGATCGGCCAAAATTTTATTGAAATTATCTAAGTGCTTCAATCATAGGGTACCTTTCTTGTCTTTGGAAACGGAAAAGTTTCTTCTTCAGTAGAGTCCTGTTCTCGATACTTTTCGTCATATACTTGTCCTCAGTTTCTTCCAGGAAGCTGCCCGGCCACATTCTCTTTCATGGCAAAGTACTTCGATCTTTTCCCTAAGCACGGTCGAATTGTGCCTGAAGCTTGTCGGTTGACATAATTCCAATCTTCATTTGAATAATCTCCTCGGCCTGTCTCCAAGGCTATATTAGATCCTTCTCGAAACAATAGATCTAATACTTCACATTGCCACGTACCAAAGTTATTGGTGCCGTCGAATTTCTCCACCTCGAACTTTGCATTGGACAACATAGTTCTTCGAGTAGAAACAACTTGGTTTGTGAGAAATTCTAAGGTCACTTGTTCACCTTAACAGTCTCTCTTTTATCGGCCATAAGTACAAACGAGATAACGAAATTTTGCTATTCAACTTAAAAACGGTGTTTTCCAAATTTTATACCTTATTTGAAAAAACGGAATCCGTAGTTGAATCAGGAATGGTCCGATTAGCTAGGAATAGATCCAACTCGAAACGGATGAAAAACGGACCAACTTGGTCCAAATATCACCTAGTGGTGAGTTGACTCGGTCAACTCGGTGAGTTGACTCAATCTTGTGACGAAACACTCCGGCAGATTCCGGCGGCGATTCTCGACTTCGATTTGAGCGATTCTTTCACCGTTGTGTTCGTCTCGTCGAGAGCTTCTCGATTTGATATATATATCTTGCTATATTTGGCTCGATACCAATTTGTTGTGGACGGAAGCAATAAATAGCGGTGTATGAATATATCAAAACAATAAAATGAACACACACAGAATTTACGTGGTTCGGCAATTCGCCTAGGTTCACGGGAGGCAGCAGATATTATTTGAACTGAGTAGGAAATATACAAAATACAGATACAGATTTCCTCACTAATAATATCTCTCAAGTGTTTTCCCAAACTTATAGAAAACTCTCAAACTCACAAGTGTTTTCTCTCTTTGAGTTTGCTTATGCTCTCTTTGATTTTTCTGATTTTTGGCTTGTTTTTCAATGCATGAACTCTTCCTTATTTATAGATGAAGCAAGATTCCCTTTCCCTAAATTGTGCCATAATTTAAGCCTTAAATTAGGTCACTAATTTCCTTAAATTATGCCACTAAATATTCAACATTTATGAAATTAAATTAAATTAAATATCAAAGTAATTAATTCTTATTATCCCATTAATCCATCATTTGGTATTTATACCAGTAAACATGTACACGAAATCAAGAGATTTTTACATTGTTTAACATAATGTTTTTAGATATAAATAAATCTTTGTTGTGGTAGCTAATATTCTTGTATAATACTTGGTTCAATTTCACTGCATCAACCCTAATTCACCAAGCTAGCTAGCTAGCTAGCTCATTTTTGAGATACAAAGGAGACTTTTATGGATCAAATATTATATAAGCCTTAGTTTTATCGTTGCAAAATTCATTCTTAATTGTGATATATTCTGATCAACTCTTGACCTCTGCTTTTTGCTTTGTAATTTTCAGGAAAGCTTTAAAATCTTTTGTCGTTTTGCTTTTTTATTGTCTTTCTTCTTCTACCAAATCATGTTCAACTGCTTTTTTATTATATTGCAGCAAGAATTCGAATATATATATATTAATATATTGACTAAAAACATCTTAAATACTTGCATATGATTATTCATACTAAAATCATTAAAAATATTTACACATTTGTGTTGAATGCATATCATAATAGAAAAAGTAGTAGAAACAAAGTCTTATCTATAAAAAAAAAGACCAAAATTTATATACTATATTGCAATGAATATAATTTGTTGGATTATTTATTAAATACAATTTAAATAATTATATATAAATTCCATATAATATATAAAACTTGTGAATTAAAAAGACTCCATCAAATTATATAAAACAATAGTTTTATTTAATCACTTGTTAACATAATTTTTATACATAAATACTTATTATTATATGATATTAAATAATAAAATAAATATTCAAATAAAAATAATAATGTATTAAAGTATAAGATAAAATATTCAAATAAAAAAAAAGTGTCAATCCAAAAAGGAAAGCCTACAATTTATTTATTTATTTATGCAAATGGAGTAATTAAGTCATATATCTAATTTTTATATTAATACATCATTTTTAAAAATTAAAAAAGGAACATTAATTACATGCAGGTCCAAAAATGAACTGTTTTTGTTAAATCTAACGGTTTGAATCACCTGATAGTCAGGACGGGTATTCACTTTGTAATTTTGTCATTTGCAAATTTTCTTTTACGCTAATATTCATAATCACACTCTTTTAAATTTTGCATTTATATAGAAATTTCAAATTGTGAGCTAGAGAAGATATTCGCGTAAGAGAATGATATCAATCACTAAAATTATATTATGTTTAATTTTATAATTAAATCATTACTTGCATGTTTAAACTAACCTAATTAAATAGTCTTCAATTATTATTATTTATTTACAATCCAATCCATAACCCAATATAAAGTATTTGTATATATTATTCAAAATTCGCTAACATTTGCTAATTAACAATATTCTATTTCTGTGAAAATCTACCATAGATAACCATCTTTATCAATATGTCTATGTCTATATTTTTATTAATTGTTATAAATAGAATCTATTTTCAAATTGAAAAAGATTCATAATAATTAATAAATTTTAATAAATATGAAACGAGAATAAAATAATAATAAAGATGAGATAATAATAATAAAAATATTTAGAGTTTTTCAAAGATAAATAATCATCATCTCAAACAAAACAAAATTTCAAATTTTTAAAAGTTAACCGGAAATTAACACAGAAAAGCTAGAAATGTCTAATATCATAATTTATTAAAATTAAATAATATTTATATTTTGTATATATATTATATTTTTATTATATTTTACTTTATTAATTTTATTTAATTTTTAAAATTGATAAAATATTTTAATATCGTTGAATTCTATCCTTTGTATTTTTTATTTAATTTTGTATACATGTTTAGTTAAAAATTATAATAATTTAAACTTTTATTGTAATATTTGTGATTTTATTTTATATCAAATAATTATTATTGGTTGTTGATTAAAAAAAATTAAAAATATGTAAAAAAGACATAAAAGTCATTATTCATGAAATTAATTGGAGGCATTAAAAAAGTTGTAGTTTTTATTTGAGGAAAATGTTTGTTTTTTTCTAATCATAATTCATGCATGTAGTTTATTGGTTTGATGAAATTGTTGAAATTTGATGAAATTGTTGAAATTTGATGAAATTGTTATCCTTTCTTATTACTTTTTTTTTCATCCAATGGAATCTAATTTATTAATTGATGGGATTGGTATATAATTTTACTTTCTCTATACTTAAGCATTTATACCCGTCGGTTCATCACAATCCAATCAAATTATACTAACCCTTTCACTTTTGGTCATTTTACACAATGAACTCGCCATTGTTTTAGGTTCCAATACTATATCGATCCCTGCTCAGAAAGTCTGAAACAAGAAGCTAATAAATACAAATAGAATCACTAATATCTCTTTCCTTATTTAGATCGATTTATTTCTCTGTTTTTTTTTAATGCTTATTTGTTCCTTCCTTTGGCTGCTTTTCTTTATAATTTATTTATAAAAATAAAAACTTTTCGGTGACAATAGTGATGATTATTGGTTTGGAAATAGGGCTAGCCTTTAATTATATGAATTTTCGTTTGACTTGGTAATTATATTTGTAAATTTTAAAAGGAGGAAGGTTGTTCTATTTTTATATGACAAGGACAGGGACAGGTTAAAAATTAGCGTTTACGTATTTTTGATCAAGTTAAACATGGCTTCAGAGGCGTTGAATTTACTGAAGGAGACGCTTCCTGTGGAAGAAGAACCCCTTTTGCTATCTGGGGAGGCTAAGACAGGTCTTGTTCTCGTAGACATTGTTAATGGCTTTTGTACCGTTGGTGCTGGCAATCTGGTAAGTCATTAATTTCCAACTACTATTACTATCCAATCCAACTGGCTATTTTAGTTTGTGATTGTTTTTTATTCGTAAAAATTGATTCAGGCTCCCAGAGTAGCTGATAATCAGATATCTCAAATGGTGGAAGAGTCTGTGAAACTTGCCAGAGTGTTCTGCGAAAAGAAATGGCCTGTTTTTGCTTTACTCGATTCACATCATCCTCATGTTCCAGAACCTCCTTATCCCCCTCATTGTATTGTTGGAACTGATGAAGCCAAATTAGTCTCAGGTAAAATATGACTACCCTTTTTGTTTCTTGAGGAAAATACATGTCATATACTATAGTTCATCGTAAAAATTGCACTTACTGGATTATTTGTTAATAAGAATAGAACTAAAGTGTGTCAAAAAGTTAGTATGGGAGTTTAAGATTTGTATACCGAAGATGTATTATATATCCAATAAAAAAGAATAATATTAGTTTTTTTTTATTATTTATTTTTAATTAAAAAAGATTTTAATGTATCTTATTTTAGTAAAATATATTCAAAATATTTAGTTCTTATTTAGTAAAATATATTTAAAATATTTTCAATAATTTATAGGACATATGCAATCACCTTGTTTCTTTTAAGTGATATGTGTATTTTAATTAATTAACAGAGAGTGAATCATATACGTGTATTTTAATTAATTAATAGGTATCTTATAAATTAGATAAGTAATGTTATTTAATTTCATTGCTTATAATTTATGATAGGGTAGAAATTATCGGTACTAATTCTTTCGAGTTCAAGCTCATGGGAACAATTCGTTTATATTCTTTAAATTATTACAAAATATAAATGAATTGTTAGGTACATCTCCTATAAGTTTGAGCTTTTGATAGAATTAATATATGATATTTTTACATGGTATTAGAGCGACAAGTTTTTGTGATCGAATCTTATGAACTACAAAATCATTTAAAAAATTTCAAGCTTGATAGCCTTACAAAAAGATAAGAAAACCCAATATTGAAAAAAGTTCGAGGGATGGATCTATGAAAAAACAAAGTAACACACACTTAGGAAAATATTAAAAAGTATAAATCGATTGTTAATCACACTTGTATGAATAGTTATTTTAGTCTTATAACTATTATGATTTATGCATTTTAGTGCTATGATTTTTTAGGTGAGTTCTATTAGTTCTATAATTTAAAAATATGATTAATTAAGTTAAAAATTTTAAAAATTATGATTTTTTTAAGATAAAATAAAAATTATATATTTTATTAATAAAAAAATAAAAAAAAGAAACCCTCTCTTTCTATTCATGCACTCTCTCTCAATCTTTACTCTTTCTCTCTCCATTCTCTTCGTTCTTCTCTCATTATTTCTCTCTCTCCATTCTCTTGTCACTATTTTATTAATAAAAAAGGAACTAAGAGAGAGAAAGAATAAGTTAGAAAAAAAGAGAAGATGGAGAGAGAGAAAGAGAAAGAGAGTTAAAGTGAAAGAAAGAGAGAGAAAGATGGGGATGGTTTTTTCCTATATTTTCTTAATTTTTTTTATTAATAAAATATATAATTTTTATTTTATCCTCGAACAAAATTTTAATATTTAAAATTTAATTTAATTAATCATACTTTTAAATTATAAGATTAATAAAACTCACTTAAAAAATTACAAAATAAATTATATAAATCAAATAGTTACAGGATCTGAATGACCCAATAACCAATCCATTTATCAAAAGTTTAAACTTTTGGAGAATTGGTACTTACATTTATATGGTTTTAAGAAGTATAAATGAGTTGTTAGGCTTACCTCCTACAAGCTTAAGCTTTTAAGAGAATTAATACTGTTTGATAATTCTACGTGATATTAGAGCAATAAAGTTCTTGGATTGAATTTCCGTGACAACCTCTAATGTCAATTAAATTCTTAAGTTTGATAAGCCTTGTAAAAAGATTTAAAGAAATCCGCTATTGAGGAAAATTTAAGTGATAGATTTTTGCAAAAATAAAATAGCACACACTTGAGAGAAAATATTAAGATGTATAAATAAGTTATTAGACTCACCTCTAAACAAATTTGAGTTTTTAAAAGAATTGATACTTACACTTTATTTATACTTTTAACAATAACGAATTATTTTTATCATTTTATTATTCCCTCCACAACAAATGAAGAGCTAAATGAATGAGTTTATTTTTTTCTAAACATGTTCATTCCAAGTTTACCGTTACGAAATCACCTTTTCTAAAATAATAATACTTTTTGATTTAATATATTAAAATAACAAATAAACATTTATGTCTTTAATTAACACATTTTATGAAATTAAAGAGGCTAAATGATACCGGTTACAAATAAAGGGGCTAAATGACACTACTAGTATATTTTAAGGAATCTCAATGACACTTTTCTCCTTAGAGTTGAATAATACAATTTTGCATTTTCTTTTGGCACATTACGTTCATTTATAATATTTGCAGCCCTGCAATGGATAGAGAAGGAACCTAATGTAACAATTAGACGCAAAGATTGCATTGATGGGTATCTAGGCTCAATTGAGAAAGATGGCTCCAATGTGTTTGTTGATTGGATTAAAAACAATCAGATTAAAACTGTAAGCATTTCATGAATCAAACATTGTCTTTTCTGTTTCTTATTGTGGATTTTTAGGTGTTTTCTGGTTTATCTCAATCCGGTCTAATGTTTTCACATACTTTTATTGGTTTTTGTAGATTTTGGTTGTGGGAGTCTGTACAGATATATGTGTGCTTGATTTTGTATGTACCACATTGTCTGCAAGAAACCGCCAGTTCCTTGCCCCTCTTGAAGATGTGATTGTGTACTCCAAGGGATGTGCCACTTTTGATATTCCACTTCATGTTGCGAAGTCTGCCAAAGATGTTATAGCTCATCCCCAGGTACTCTAAATTATCATTAGTCAAAAGTTATCTTATTTGGACTCTTCATTTTTCTGCGAAATATCCGTGTCTAAGTTACATGACATGGATATGAGTGTAGATACATAGACACTATAATTTGGTATTTTTTTCTTCTTTTTTATGTTTTCTTGCTCATATGTAAGAATTAGTATATTGTGCCTCTATTTTCAAGTTAGGTTTTAGGAGCAAGATTCAAACAAACTTAGCAATTAGAAATGAACAGGCTAATTTGGGGGGAAAAAATAGCTACTTGGATTCTTTCTTTTTTTTCTCTTCCTGCTGTAACTTTCTGGTTAGTAGAGAATTCCATGATACGATATCAGTCAATTATATGAAGAGAAGTTTATGGTACAGGTGTATATGAAGGTTTTTATAATCTGAGTGATTTTATTAGCTGGTTTGTTGGTTTCCTATTTTTTGCTGCAGAATTTGATGCACCACATAGGACTATACATAGCCAAAGGAAGAGGAGCAAAAGTGGTGTCAGAAGTGTCATTTGATGTAAAAATAACCTGATATACCTCCCTTTTGAGTTCTATATTCAGATTTTTTTTTGCATATGGTAATATTTTTTTTTATTGGTGGCCTGATAGATGTACTTAATTGTCTGTACTAGGCAGATAACAAGCCTTATATAAAAATAAATGGGAGCTTTAATCTTTATTATGAAAACAGTACTCTAACTTATGAGTTAATTATGAAAATAAATGAACCTGTGTTTTGGAAGAATTGCAGCTAAGAATTTTTTGACCTTTTATTCTCATTTGGAGGAAAGGAAAGTTGCCCTTCTCCCAAGCATCGAGTACTCAATACTGTTCCACATATTTGCCCACATGTTCCTTATTTTCCACAGATCAAGAGACAACTTCATGTTGTTCGCACGTAGAGGTACCATGAACATCCCCTACTTTTGCAGAACCATCACCCATATATGATATTTCCTCTTGTTTTTTTTTATTCTTGTCTCACTTCATTTTGAGACACTTCTTTTTGCAATGGATTTCTAACCTGAGAACATTTAACATTCATTTTATTTGTTGTTATTGTTGAGGATGTGTCCTCAATCTCCTCATCTAGTTTCACGTTCAACAGTTTCTTAAAAAGGTGATTAAGATTACAGTGTGCATCTGTAAAATGTGTTTCGAGCTTTTGGTTATTGTCTTTGAAATTTTCATTTGGATTTTGAATTTTATGCAACTTTTCCACCATCTCCTTCAATTTGTTGCTCAAAGCATGTTTGTCATCAATCAAAGAAGCCTTATCATTTTCCAACGTTGAATTTGGGACCGAACTTATTGGTTTCGATTCTTAATGTCGTCACAAGGGCAGTATGGGATGAAACTGTGTTTTCTATGTTTTCTAAGTTAATAACTTTATTTAGAAGACCATCAATCTTGTTCATCATATCTATCACAGTTAGAGACGTATCAGGCTTAGCATCAAATCGTTCCTTAATTTTTTCTCGTAAAATTTCCAGCTTGTGTATCTTTTTGTCGTGCTAGCCACTTCCTCTTCAAAGCTATTCAGATCATTCCCTACTTTACCAAATTCAGCATATTCTTGTTTTCTATGTGAACTTTTCTCATTTATCTGATTACAATTAAACTCATCCTTTAGAACTGTTAGCCTTTCCCTGACTTCCTTAATCCTTTGATGCTCTTTTCTAGCTTCCTCAGTTGATTTCTCTTGTTGCTCCTGCAATATAAGTGGAATATTGTTCAATATTTTGAATGCCTAATAATACATTCAAAAATATATCAATACATGCATAGATACATACATTGAGATTACAACTACTTCACAATATCTCAGTTCTGTGTAATTCAGTCACATGGGTGGGTAACAGAGTTAAATATGACATAGCATATATGACTCAAGCCAACACTATGTAGGTGCAGCCCCTAGCGTATACAGAAAATTTGCATATATCCTATCTACAGTGCAAAGACAAAAATGCTGAAACATAGATGTAGAGGCATGCATACAATACCTGCAACTGCATGATTTTAAAGCTTATGCTGCCATTAAATTTCGAGCCTTGCCATCATCTGTGACCGTTCCATCACCAACTTCATCTTGTAAGCTGAATACTTTTGCTGGAATTTCCTTAATTTTCTCCTCATTTTCCCAATACTTTGCGTGTCCATTCTCGTAAGAACTCTTAACGAAATCCTTCTCAGTTTGCAAGGACAAAATATGTTTCTGAAGTTTGTCAATTTTATCAAGTGCATCAGGTTTGCTCATACCAGATGTAGGAGTTGTTTTAGTTGACTTCTTATAGGCTACTTTTTTTTTTGCTTCCGTACCCTTTTTGTTAGGTAACAGTTTCTTTGCAGCTTTTGTTGTTTCCATGAAACTTTTAAAAAATCTTTCATAGGACCCTTTGGTACTTCAGGAATGTTTATTGTGTTGGAGGCATCAGGAAGCTTTTTTGCCATTCTAGGTGAACCATGGTCATCATCGTCGTCATCGATTGAAAATCGCACTTGTTCAGGGAAAACGGAAGCAATTATATTGTTGGCATTCTGTAATTCTATTGAGATTGTCATATTGCTCAGCCAATGCCCTATAATCTCTGAATGATTCCTCTACAAATTCTATAAGCTCTAGTCTCTTTTTATAATATATCTCTGCTCTCTTAGCAAAATAGTCACCATCTTCTGAAATTAGTTAGCACAACTTGTACCTTTTCCTCCATATCTTCACAATCCTAAGACATTCATACTCATTTAATTTACAATCAGATATTTTTATATTCAGTTGTGCTAACTTTATTGAATGAGCAGAATGATCATGATTCCAATTTCTTTACACTTTGGAGAAAATGATCAAACATATAACGGGCATATTGAACCAAAGAACATAAAAGTTTCAAATGATTAAATTTATGAGCAGAAAAATGATTGATGACATTATAGAAAGCCATAATCCGCTCTTACTACTCAGATATTAATCACACCATCTTCAATAGAGAAATAACTGAAGATCATTTTAAAGAATTAAAATTCAGGAGTAGCTGTCTGAATCCATCAACATTCTCAAATAGGAAATAAATTGTTTTATTATGGGCCCCAAAAAGAAAAGATCTTTTGCAATTTTTCTAGGACAATTATCAGAATCATCAACCAAATGAACACAAAATGCTATAGTAGATAAAACCCAAAATATAAGATAAAAAAAAACCCCAAAATAACCAGCGATTTATTTATCTAAGAAAAGGACAAGATAAAAAAAAATAAAAAAATTCACCTATAAGATTCTCTTCCAACCATTTGGATTACTTGGTTCTGATGTAGCTTGTCCACCACCATGAATATGCAATACTTGCAGCTCTCTGTAACATTGTTAATGTTTGGTTTGATTTCTCTTTTTTTTCCTAATAAAACTGAAGATTACATGTATAATAAGTTTATGTCCTCTCTCTATAACAAAGAGATGAGAGATTGATACAAAACATTTCTGTTTTCCTCTCACTTTTTCTCTAGGAAAGCAAAAGGATAGATAAAATTTAAAACCATTAACATTGAAGGTGTACTTTCCTTTTCTTTTTCTTTTTTTCTTTTGGAAGAGAAGAGAGAATTGAAAACTTAAGAAGCTTCACCCCTATTTTTATAAAAAGACTTCTTTGATTTATGGAGCCGCTCTTTTTTCCCCTTCAAAATAAAGAGAAGATAAGCCATTACATATTTCCCTTCATGCCTTGCTTTTCCATTTTTTTCTTCACAATACGGGATTATTCCATTAATGATATAAATAGATTTAAATACAATTTCTGATACGAAACCTACCAACAATTGTGATAAAACCCAATAACAATGATAGATCAAAACCCTAAGATCATGAAGACAAGATTTGTTGAGTCTTAACCCGTTACCTAACAAGTTGAAACGCCACATACATCAAGCAAACCTAAGGGTTCTCTCAAAAATTCAAGGTGATAAGTTTGGTTATTTGATCGCCACAAAATTAACTTATAAGTTCAAGAGTTCTTCTAAGAATTAAGAGGAACACAAGATCTCACAAGATAATTTTCTTGATAAGTTCAAGAGTTCTTCTAAAAATTAAGAGGAACACAAGATTTCACAAGAAGATAATTTTCTTAATAATTTTAATTTGTTCTTTAAAATTCGTAATACTTTTTTATATACTTGGAATAGTTCTTCAAAAATAAGCAAAGTCATAATTATAACACAAAAATTAGACTAAACAAGTTCTTTATTTTTTTTGGACTCTTAATCTTCTAAATACAGTTAAAAAATAGTTATTTATTGACTTTTAAAAATAGTTAATAAATGATAATTTTGGATTCTAAAGACAGCCGATAAATAACTAAATGACTAGATTCAATGTATTTTAACATATTCAGCCAAAAACAAGTTATTCTCTTATTTAATATTCTTGAAACTCTTCAAATTCATACCTTTTAATAATAAAACTATGTTGGCTACGAATTTATATGCTAATAAGTCTCTTCAGTTGCTTGGATGACATAATATTCTTGAAACTCTTCAAATTTACACCTTTTAATGATCAAATTATGTTGACTACGAATTTACATGCTAATAACTTTATTCAATTACTTTGATGACATGGACTATACTTGATTATTATTTGAGTACATCTTTGTCATTTTAGAATCAATCTAATTATCATAGATCAATCTATTTAATGATTTCTTGAAATGTTTGGTTCTAAATCTTGTAATTAGACCGCTAGGAAGTGACAAAGAATTTTGTATAAATTTAACTCTATCCACTATAATTTACATGTCTAACTCTTTGATTTGCATCATGTATTATAAATAATACATAATAAATCAAAGCTAGTAATAATTAGGGAATTAAGTTGATAAGATGGATTATAAAATTAGTCAAAAGAAAATCATATATTCTTAAAATTGGGAACTTCTCTTCAA
Organism: Hippophae gyantsensis; assembly: GCA_030763125.1. Lineage (NCBI taxonomy): Eukaryota > Viridiplantae > Streptophyta > Magnoliopsida > Rosales > Elaeagnaceae > Hippophae > Hippophae gyantsensis. The sequence goes on from CM061030.1 coordinate 33,575,155, forward strand.
ACTGAGAGCAGGACAATTTTTAAGGCCCTGTAACCTGAAAAAAAATTCACTAATTATTTAAAATCACTTATTCGTTGAAAAACGGTAACAACCATATCTTTTTGCTTTTCCAAGTTTGAACTCGAAGTAGTGAAGCATCCTTAGGGTTTCCCTTATCAATGTAGAGGTAACATCAACGAATTCACTGATCCTATCATATTTTCAGACACTTATGAAATAAACTTATAAAAAACAGTGATGCATCCCCTTTTTGCCTCGAGAAATCTATCCTTTCCGGTTCCTTTTAGAATTTTTCTCTCTTAACAAATCAACATGGTTTTTAAGAAGCATATTTGTTTTAATAAACACAACCCAATTTTGATTTGGGCGCCCAAATCAACATTTTATTGTTAGATCACTGAATGCACCACCAATAAATCGACAACTATTTCTGTTAATTTTGGAGGGAATTTCTTCTCACTTTATAGTAAAGATTCATAAATGAAACATGTCTTCTTTTAAAACAGACATAACAATTTTTTTTTCTTTTAAAAAAAAAAGAAAAGAAACAAACAACAGCACACACGAACACAACCACTTAATTTGGTATTTGTTTTAGAGAAAAATTAAACCGTTTAGATTGTCCCTCCAGAACTAGTGTGTCATCTACTAGATCATAAGGGTATAGAATAATGAACATTAATTAATCAACACCATGTATTACTAGATACAATGAATTCATCATGAAATCTAGCGAAACAGCTAAATATTATGACCTACCACCTTCTAATGAAATGAGCGATGTCCCACCTTGAAAGAATCCATCTAATTTGCAGTTCAAGATTGAAAATTAGAACATTGTCTTTTTCAATTTTCAGAGAGAAAAAAAGGGAGAGAAAAAAAAGATTATGCAGAAGAAACTGACTCGAAATAACACCTCTACGTTTACAATCTGCCGTTGACATTGAATTTGAAAGTCAACAGTAGTAAAGGTGCGACTCATCTAAACTGTAAAGTAGATTAGAACACAAGGAAGATGATACCTCCATGTATAATAGAGATTTGTTACAATTAATATCTAACTGATTCTGATTTCAACTTTGATAGAAATAAAGAGAGCATTGCATAACGCAATAGATAGGCACTTCATTAACTAAGGGAATTATGAGTTTATTTACAACAGTTAAGCTAAGATCATAATATGATCACATGTTCACAAAAGTTATATTTACAAGTAAAGAATCCATCATTATATATCACATAAACCTTAATCAGAGCAACTAACCATAAGAGGATATGAATTAAAAGAAGATTCAGCAAGCACTAAAAACATTATTTCGAGACACCACCTTTGTTTACTCAATTGAATTGATCTTCATGATGTCTGACGAAAGAAAGTCCTCCAAACCTTTATATATCAAGACGCAGATCCCAAGAATGTCATTTCTGATGCATATTTTTTACCATTAGCAGTTATAGGTTCAGCTTTCATAGAAGACAGAACGAACCAAAAAAAACATTTAGATAAGTGCCATTCTAAGAAAGATTAGCTAATTTCTAGGCCCCAATTTTCTGAAGAGAAGAAAGCCACTGCTCCATATAGTTTTTGCAATCTGCATAATTAACCAAAATGAACAATTAAGCCTAACTGGACCAGTTATCAGCATTCCAATTCGAATCTTATAAAGCACCGTTCAGATAGATGTAATCATGTAGGAGAAAACACACATATATAGGAATAATATGATGCGCTACCGAGTACTACAAGAGCAAATTAGTCATGTTATAAAATTTGAATATAATATATATAAAAAAGAGTATATTTCCAAAGCAATTTAATGCTCAACTGTATCTAAAAATATAAACTTTACATTAGTAAAAATAGCTCTGACAATAGAGTCACCCATAAAAAATAAACAATTTCTAAATCACCTTCTTCTCACCGTGAGGGGGAAAAAACTCTAGAAAGTTGAGGACACTGAGCTGTTCAATATAAAATTACAAGGAAAAGAATGCATAGTTTTTCCTGAATATCCGTACTTCAAAGTCCTTCTATCACATAACATAAAGTTCAAGAATTTCATGTTTCAAAGAAATGGTTTCCCACTTATTTTGAAGCCACGAGGCATGTCCTGATGCATCTTTAAATCAATCAGCAAACTAAAATGAAATAGAACTAATGATTTTAAAAGTATACACACTGATTGACAGGAATTCAATACCTAACAATCATATTAACAGAAATCATCGACGTCACATGTATGTACTATGTAGCAGAAAAATTTCTTCCCCACACCCAAGCAATGGAATGGCTCAATCAAACTTCATTGATCCATAGAAGAAATTAACAAGAACGACCCAAGCAATGGAATGGCTCAATCAAACTTCATTCATGCCAAGACCATGTAACAAACTTTAAAGTAAATATGATTTCACCTTCAAAGTAGAATACAGAAGGGGAAAAAAAATTCATTTCAGTAATTTCAATAAGCACGGATGAAACTTATAATTTAACAAACTCAGTAAAGTATACAAAAAGCATAATTACAAGTAAAATTGGTAGAAAAATATCTTACCAGGAGGGAATTCATCTGGGAGGTTCTTGATAGCAGTTAAGAGCTCGTTATTGGAAGCTCCAGTGACCTCCTTGCAACTAGGAGTATAGCAAGGAACCAGCACAGCAAAGCCATTATCAGGTTCATCATCACTCTGAAAACCAGGGCCATGAGGCTCCACCCAACCAATAGATACATCTGAATCATCAGATTCAGACCCAGATAAACATCCACCATCAGGTGGCACCAAAACAATATCATACTCCTTGTCTATTCTCCTCTCTTCCCTACTCTGCCATTTCTTCTTGACTTTTCTAGGAGAGGAGGCTATTTTTGTCCCCCTGACATAAGGGAATTGCAGCATTTCATGTTCCCTCAAACCAAAACCATAATCAATAGAAGAATTTAGGGAAGATCCACTAGAGACAGGCTCTTTTTCTTTGCTACCCCACCACCACCAAGAAAAACGGGTCAAAGAGACTGCCATATTTCGAACACAAAATTGTGGGAAGGCTAAAAATTGATTAACTAGCAACTCCTTTTTCTTCAAAGAATAGTTTAGGAAGCAACGGAATGAAAAACCCAAAAGTTAAAAATTGCTTGTTCTGTATCCACGGTGAAGAATTGATCAAATCACTTAATAAAACAGATAGAACCTCTGAGTGACAGATGCAACTAAATCACTCTAACACCCCCTTCGATCTCACTTATATCTTAAGCGAAAAAAATCCTAAAATAGAAAAGCTTGGTTAATTGGGTGCTGAAGATTTTTACTTCCTTTTTCTCAGAAGTCAGAATAGATTCATCAAATTTAAGGTCATATCTGACAAAGAATTGGTCAACTAAATTCAATTTGGATCTAATAAACCATCCCAATTGTGTAAACAATAAAAATTAAAACAAAGATAACCAACTGAAACTTAAACAGAACAAAACAGAAAAATCAGAATTATCCAATCTAAATACTTCAAAAAGTGAAGGACAATTTTCCTTTCTCTCTAGACCATTATGATAAGGATTCCAAAATATACAGAAATCTCAAGTTCAAAATTTTCCAGGAAAATTCAAGGACGCAACCCTTAAACGCACACTTGAACTAGTCCATAGTCCATATTCAGTGTTCAAGACATGACAAATATGGAAAACAATAAAAGAAAAAGGGAATTTCGGTAAGATCCTTGAGGCCAAAATTGATGGTAGATAACACCTAAGAATCAAATGGCCAATTTGGCCGTCATATCAACCCAAAAAACACCGTAATTTCCAGATTATATGAAAGTGATTTCCCCAATATTATGGAACTAAAAATTAAAAAAAAATAGCCGGAGAGGGAAACGGTCGGTCAAGTGAACAAGACCAAACGGGTTGGTAACCCTAATTATCTGCCCTCTCTGAATCTGAAACCCAATATCTTACCCCGGTCATCGTCGAAACTATCTTCATCTCTATCCCCTCTCTCTCTCTCTCTCTCTCTCTCTCTCTGAAAAACAAACTGACAAACTCTTCTGCTTCTGAATACATAGATTATATAGCACTCAGCCACTCGCTCTGCTGCTCCAATTTTGCAGTTTTCCTATATTATTTTATTTTTCCTCGGATTTTAATCGACGGTTGTAATCAAACGTACTGTTCGTGATGTACAAGACTGGACGCATTTATTGTGAAAATATTAAGTAAATTCAAATTTATATTAATTATAATATAATATGTGTTATTAATAACTTATAAATTAAAAAAAATTATTTATTTTTAAAGTTTTGTTTAATCATATATTATATTATAATTAATATAAATTTACATGTAAGGATAAGAATAATATCATATAATATAATATATAATTAAATAAATTTAAAAGAAAAATATTTTAATTATATCTCATATTCTAATTTCACAACCTTTTTCTTTTGAGAACAAAAAACTCGAAATACGATTACGGGTGAGCTTTAACGTCAATTAATAAGATAAATTAGATGTATAAAAGTATAAATAAATATACATATACAAATAAATTAATAAAAGAAATTGCACATGTCTACTTCCTATAAAAACCTATCTTCATTAACGGTACATTAAAATAAGCTTCTCTCTGCATACAACTAAATATATTTTAAAAAAATTAAGTATAAAAACTTTAACACTTTTATATATATTATAATTTTAATTAATACGATAATTTTTTATTAAATATAATTATAATTATCAATAATATTACATCTTATCATTTATAATTTATCACAAATTTTTTTCATAAAATTTTTTTTTTATGTGATGGACATATGAATTTAACTTAAAATTATATTAATTGTAATTTTTTAAAATATATAATTTAATCCATAATTTCTAAAGGCTTATGAAAATTTAAGAATCAAATTTTATTGAATTTAACTAAAATTATTAAAGACAAATCAACTATAAATTAAAATATATGTTTTAAAAAATTAATTACTAAAATTTATTTTGGCATGGAGGACTATGTATCATATATATATATAAGCCATAAGACGTAACATTAGCATAATTACTTCAATGATTTAACAATATTTTTAATGAAATAATTATGACATCTAAATTAACTGATTTTTTATGGAATAATGTTTATAATCATCTAGATTTAAATTTCACTATTATTTAATTTTATTTTTTAAATTAGACATATAAATTATTATATATGTAACTTTAGATGAAATTGCGTTGTGAATGGTCTAAATTAGCTGACGTAGTTATTTTAAACCAATCATTGCGTGTATTTGTGGTTCAAGTTACGACACGTTGATTTTGATATTGTAATTTCGGTCATAGTTGATGAAAACTCTATACGTTATACATACTTATATAATATGTACGGTGAATTTACTAAATATGTATACGTAATCTATTGGGCATTGAGATCTTAGATTCTTGTACCTATTTTATTTTTATAATTTTTTAACTTAAAATTAAAATTAATAATAAAGTAATATTGATATTTTTTAATTAATTAATTTATGTGTAAAATTAAATGACAATAAAAAAATGTAAAACATAAACAAATAAAAGCGTGGAAGTACACCAATTTGTGTGCACGTATAAATTTTGAAAGAATGAATCAAAAACATATATTCTAACTCGTTTTCTCACATAAAATTTATTCCACATCAAAAATACCAACTAAAAAAAATCCACCATTTCATCTTGTATCTCATTGGAGCAATAAGCCTGGAAATAGAATCATTATCTTACTACATCATTACATAAATTATTGAGCTCAATATATATATATATGAGTATAAATAAAATGTAGAAAAACTAGTAGACAAAAATATTAGACATATAATAGCTGTCATTGTCAAGAATAATTGCAACCAAACAATGATAATTATTTTTTATTATCTTTTTAAGCTTTGACAATGATAATTATTGAATAGCAAACACCATGTTCTATAAATTGCTGTCCAAATTCTATAAAAGTAAATATATGAAGCATGAATCTTCGAGAACCTAAATCCTATACCAAAAATAAATGAAATATAGATGAAATAAAATTTATTATGACTCTTCTAATCAAGATAACTTATATGAATAAGTATGTTTCAAAAGTAAATATTTGTGCTTGTTTGTTCATTGGGTTAACAAATATTATTAAAATTGATTAATAATCGAGTTTATTTAATTTCGAAAAAATTGAGTTAAATTAACAAACATAATTATCATGTAAATTAATAATTATCAATAATTAATGATTTTGATTTTGTTTAAATTTTAATGGTCAATGAGTTATCAATTTTTTATTTATGTTAAGTGTTAATGTTTTATCACATAATTGTTTAGTTCTGATATTAATATCATTCTTTTGATATTGATTGACAAATAAAAAATTATAGAACATTCTTAAATGTGATGAGTAATTAGCTTAAAGTCGATAATAACATGCTTTATATAATAATAAATATTAATAAACCTATTATACATTATATAGGTATAAAAATATATCTTATATATACATATTTCATGTATATGTAAATAATTTTCAACTTAAAATAAATTAAAATATATCAAACATCTAAATACATAAAATATATAAATGAATAAAAATATTTTTTTCTCTTCTAAGTTTGAATAAAAATACAAAACCTACACAATATAAAAATTTATACACATAATATACAAAAAATAAAAAAATATAAACAATAAGTGTAAAATAATTCATATAAATACTTACAAGAGTAAATGAAGTAACAAAATGAAAAAAATAATGTTTTATAAGTGAGAAAATAGATATAATGTTTTTGAGTATTATACTAAAAAAAAGAATCTAGAAGAGAAATTGAAGAGGAAGAGAAATTGAAGAGGAAGAAAACTTACTAAACAAAGTCGAAATTGGTGGTCAGAGGTGATTGAAAAATGAAAAAGAATAAAGAAGGGAGTCGGTTGTTTTTAGGCTATAACAGTTAAAAAATATGTTCTATCTGGAAAATAGGGGAGAAATAATAGAAGAGAAAAAAAAACATATATAGCGTCGGTTGACACGTATGGCCGACGCTATATGTAGGACGTCGCTTCAATTCTATATGTCAATCGATGCTATTTTTTTTTAATTTTTAAGTCGATTTTTTAATATATCAACATAAAATTTATTATAAGCCGTTTTTTCTCATAAATCGACTTTAAATCTCAATTTTAATTTTTTTTGTTATAATGGTTTCACAAATTTTCATCATTAATGTCAAACAGTACAAATTTTTATATTAACAAATATAATAATCAAAGCTTAGGCATGCTATTACATGAATGAAAAATCTTTGGATTGGACGAGAAAGTCACGTATATGATTTTTAAACGTGAATAGGTCATTTCTCCACTCAAATAACCCATTAACGAATTGATTAACCTAAGATATCATTCAAATTGGTCAAATACTTATAAGGAAAAAGTGAGATTAACAAAGTTGAATGAATGAGTGATGAACGAGTCAAGAAAAAAAGGGTATGATGAAGAATCAAAGGGAAATAACTGGTGGAGGAGCTCTGCATTTTTGGCTATGGCATAAAGGGATGGTCTGGCTTTAAAGGGTGAGTGGTTGGCTGGTTACTGTTGGTGGGAATGGGTTAAGAGGAATTTTCCAAAATTTTAAAATCAAGTCTCTCTAATAAATTCCATATGGCTGCGACGTTTCATGGATCATGATTTTGGTCCAAATTTTTCTTATTCCATCGTTAATTCTAATTGTAAGATTAACTTATGTTACTTCAAAAATTACAACTAAAATTTATAAATTACATGATTATTAAATTGAATACCTTTCAACCTTAATCTATTTATATTTATCTATATTATACATAAAAAAATTATTACATTTATATTTTAAATAATAATATATCTTATTATTTATATTTTGTGTTGAATTTAATAAAAAATTAAGAACCATTTTTATAATCTCATCTTTTTTTTAACTTATTGCAAAAAAGCTTTAAAATTCGATGAATTTAATTAATGATATTTATCATATTTATTTTAATTAACTTAAAAAACTATAGTTAATTTTATTTATTATATATATACATGCTTCAGTTTTTATTAATATATATCAAAATTTATATCATATTTTATAAATTTTGAGAAAAAATTATCCATTCATCTTAAAATAACGTTTAATCTTATCCTTAATTATTTTATAATTTATTTAAGATTATTATTTTTATCAATTAAATAATAAATTATTAATAATTAAAATATTGATAATTATCTATATTATAATTATTTATATTTTTTTACACAATGTTATTGATATTAAGTAATATAAATAATTATCATTTTTTTGTTAATTATTTTAAGACTTATTTTTTAATCAATTAAGTATGAATTATTAGTAGCTAAAATATTTATAAATTTATATATTATAGTTAATTATCTTTTTGTAATATTATTTATTATAAATAACATAAATAATTTTGTTTTGAATACTTATCTTAAATATTATTTTTATTAATTAAATAAAAAATCAACAAGTAAAAAACACGCCTGCTTAACTAATATTAAAAAATATGTGATTATAAGTAATTGTGTATTAATTTTATTTTCTTATGTCAAAATTATTCAAATAAAAAACTTTTAATTATTATTATTATTTATTTATTTTGCATTTTTAACGATATAAAGTTAACAAGTTTATAACTCAATCATATCTAATTTATTTAGATATATAAAAAGTGCGAGGTTACACTATTAGTTAGGAGTATTAAATAGTATGGTTATTTAAAAAAAATTCAATTTACTTGTAATTAATTAGACAGACTTGGCTATGTTTGTTGGATTGTATTTTATTGTTATCTATTAAATTTTATTTATGATTCATAATTAACTTAGTTTTCCATTTAAGTTTCCGTACTATCACTTTTTTTTTATCTTTTACAATAATGTTGCGCATATATACAATAGTACAACACTACCTGCATATACTAAATAGTAAATGAAAAGTGCAATTTCATACTCCAATTTAAAAAAAAATGGTAGAAATATCCATTTTAGTTTCGATAGTGGTAGAAAAAAATTAGAAAACATGAAATTTTATTATAAATTTTAAATTTTATATGAAATTATAAGATTAATTGAAATAATAGATAATTTGTCATTTATAATAGAAAACACGAACTCATATTATATGAAATTGCTATAACCCGGGAAAATGTTTTATAATTTACATATATATTAGTTTGTAATAAGAAATATATTCTAAGATAAGTCTTTTAATTAATTATAAAATATAAACTTTAATTGCATACAATTACATAATTTAAGATATAAAAAATAAACATAAATCTTCAAATAATAGGAAAGTAAGTTATCGACACCCATTTGTTGTTTTATACAAGTGTTACCTTAGAATAAGCTTAATAAAAAGGGGTGAACTTAGCTTATTTTTCAAATTATTATAATATCAAAGCAAATTTTTATTATGTTAAAGTATAATAAATAAAATACAAATTAATGTAAAAATAATTTTTTGAAAATTGAATTCATATAATATGAAATTGATTGTACTAAGTTATTTGTTGTAATCTCTAGTTATAAAAAGATCATTAATTATTATTCTTTTAAAAGGAATATTTAAATTTTATTTTTTATTAAATTCAAATTTAAGTTCATTGTATAATAAGAAATCATATTAATTAATTACCAGACTTATTGTATATTTATTTTATAAAAACATTTAAGTTTTTAAACTAAAATTTCACCAAAACTTACCAAAATCTTAAAAAAATAATAATGAAAATTTACCTAAATTTGAAATAAATTAACTTCTTCTGGATCCACTTTGAAAAATTTAAAAAGTTCTAAACTTTAAACATGGATGCACTCATATACATTGAAAATTTTTAGGGAGCTTGACCGGATCGGTAAAAAAATCGTGAGTTTGGTTATTCGAATCGATGGTTCGGTTTTTAATCGATAAAATTTGGAGACAGAGATGATTTCGGGTAAAAACTGAACATGAAACAATGGATACAATTTGGTTACGATTATATTAAAAACCATACTTGTTCGTACCTAAAATTAATTATATTTAATTAATTAATTTGTATATTTAATAAATTAAATTATATTTTTTTCTGGTTTTTTAATGTTTTTTTTTATGACCATTCTGAACCGTTACCCACGGGTAAAAAACCGTCTCCGAATCGTAACGATTTTCGGGCAGTTTCAAGTATAGATTTTATAATTCGATTGAGGACGGTTATATCAAAAACTATTACCGCCCATACCCGTACCCATTCCTACACATGTAGCACTATTTCAAAGAAATTTATTTGTATTTTTTGTTAATAGTTTGTACTTATTTTCCTAAATTTTTTTACTTTTAAATAAAATCCTAATAGTTTGTACTTGTTTTTATTACTTATTATAGTGAATTTTCCATCTATAAATAGAGATGTCTATAAACCGGTCCGGATCGAACCAAATCGAAAAATCAGATCGAATCAGACCGAATTGAACGATTTTACAAATAAAACGGTATAATCCGATTTATATTAATTAAAATCGTTTTTCAAACGGTTTGATCCGATTTGTATTAATTTTAACCAGTCGAACCGGATTAGACCGATTTAATAATATATTAAATTTTTCATATTATTTATCATTAAAAGTATCCAAAAATCGAATCAAATTAAAAATCAAATCGAATCGGACCAGATCGAATGATTTTATAATATAAACAGTCTGAATCGATTAATTTTTTTTACCAAAATCAGATCGAATCGGATCAGTAGACACCCGATTTGTAAGTCACTATACATTCGAAAATGGAATGTATGTCAATGTGTCCCATCCAATCAGCATCTATTTTTTGTGGGTGGGACTATATATATGGATAAAAAACTATATAATAAGATAAGATATCAACTAGGGATGTATAACATAATACAATTTTAAAGAATGCATCAATAAAAGTCCATGTGTTTTTTCTTAAGATTTGTTTGAAATTAAAATCCGGCCAACCAAAATAGTTATTTTTTTCTTTGAGGTATTTGCTTCCTCTTTTCCTATGAATTTCTTGTACCGAGAATATTAATCATCAATGGATAAGGAAGATGAAATAAATAGCAGAGAGAAAGAGACATAAAGAGAATAATATTGTTCAAATAGCAGAATTGGTAGAGCCATTGACTTGAAAGAGAAGAAATATCGTTTGGTTTTGCAAGATATAATAAAGGCATCCCACTGACTTAATTTCTTTTTCTCTTCAAGCACACACTTCCATTTTTGTTTGTTACGTTAGAATTTAAATTATTATTATTAAAAATAATTTATTCATAATATAAATTATAAATAAAATAAAATAAAATAAAATAGAAAAAATATATATTATTATTGTATCAATAATAAAATAATAAAATAATTATAATAATATAGCTATTTTTTTTTTCTCTCCTAGCTAGTTTTAGGTTCTGAACAACTTTATAAAAAGCACTACGGAAAAAGATTCTATAAAATCATTATAAAGAAAAAAAGAAAAATTATTGTGAACCTTTTTTAATTATTAATGTAGGATAAAAAATTATTATGTACTTCGAAAAAGTTGATGATCTTATAACGCAAATTTTTTTTTTTAAAACTGCATGTTATTTTCTTAGCAATAACAATATACAAGCAATTGAATTTTTAATGTAACACTCAAGTTGCTCTAAAAATTTAAGTTTTTGTCTTGATAATAATGTGTTATTTTGACAATAAAATAAATATTTTGCTCTGTAAATTTTATTTTAAAATATATAATTTAATCTATATTATTTTAAAATTAAATAGTTTCAATCTAAATTAACAGAAATTTATCCTATTATTTTTAAGGGAAACAAAATTCGATCAATAATATTTTCACAATAACTATTAAATGGGAATAAAACTATTAAATTTTAAAAGATTATGTATTAAATTATACATTTTAAAAAATTAAAGATTAATTATTATTTTGATACAAAAGTTAGATATCTACAAGATCATATATTGTAAGTTTTTCATTTTTAAAATTTGTTGGACGGCATACGCCTTCCTTCAACTGTGATAAACTAATGCATTTATTAAGACAAGAAAACATCAAAATTTTGTTTCGCGTCTTCTGTCCGGAAAATTTGGGTTTTAATGAAGAAAAGAAAAAGAACCCACTTGTAATTTGGATGGAAAATAACCCTAGATAGATGTATAGAAGCAGCCAAAAGTAGCATTACTATGTTTTCCCACTTTATTTAAATATTGAAGCTTTTCTTCCTCCACTTCAGGCACTTGTCCATGTGCCTTAGTCCAACAAAAAGAAAACAAAAGAGAAAGCTGTAATATCATTAATGCTTTATAGAATACCTTGGTGTAACTTGTGGTTATGTTAAATAATTATTGTATAAAATTATAAAATATATTTTTTAAAATTTATAATTAATTGTGGTAATATTATAAGTTGTATTAAATAGATTTTTTTTATAAAAAAAATTAGAATGGACTCCTCAACTATTTAATATTATTAAATTAGCAAAATCATGTGATTTTATTTATTTCCCTTCGTTCTTCAGCAAAGTGTGTTTAAAAAAAAGTCCAAAAAGGCTTACGGGTCCATTGTTTAGTAATATATATAATGTGTTATTTTAAGGTGGAAGATCCAAAGCTACGGCTCCAATCAAACCAATAAAGAGAAAATTCACCTTTTATCAAAAATCAGCAAACAAACAAACAAACAAACAGAATTTTTTAATATTTCAATACAAAATTGTATCTTACATGTTATTGGCAAAACAAATTGTCTCTTACGTGTAGACTGTCAAAAATAGCTTCGCAAATAATAGAAAGATAAATTAACTTTAGTATCAAAAATAAAAAAGTGAAAATGGGACGATGAAAGATTTAACATCTTAGATATTTATATTTAATAATAAAATGGAAAAAAAGTATGTTTAATAAAAAAAAAAGTATCGTTTTTAAAAATTAAAATGACATCAAATATAATGAGTTTAGGATTAGGATTTAAGAATTAAAATTTAGGATTTTGAGATAAAGATTTAGGATTCAAGATTTTAGGTTTAAAATTTAAATTTTAGGATTTAAGATTTAGAGTTTAAGATTTAATATTTTTAAAATTTAGTGTTTAGAATTTAAGATTTAAAGTTTAAAGTTAAGGATTGAGCGATCAATAAAGAAATATTATTGATAAATCAATATTTTTTTTCTTATTTAAAATATAAATTTCAATTATTGACTTTCTATTTTTTATATTTTATTCTTGATTATAAATAATAATCCCAAACTCAGAATGCGATAAACAAAGATGTTAAATATCCAATAGAACCTAACCCAACTCAATCAATCCAATTCGTTTTTATTAATTTTGTGTTAGTATTGTATTGTATTGATTTGATTTTAACATAATTAATCTATATATATGATTTTAACACTATTTATTATAATATGTGTTTTTATTTGTAGTTTTTTTTTAATTTTAAGTTTTTAAATGGTGGTTTTTTTTTTATTTTCTTATCAATTTTGATGGTAAGTAATGACTTTTTTATGATGTCAAAATTAATACAATCCTCTTTATCTATATGGACATGTGGGTTCCCTTAACCATGCTTGGCTTTGTCATTATTATGAAGATTAATCTTGGAGCCCAATCCATTAACAGTCTGAGTCATCAGACGAGTCATCTTAAGAGAACCTGTCTGTGCCTGCACCCATAACGACACCAATAGTATGGGTTTTTCCACACATAGGACCTTTAGTGTTAGAAGGTCGACCTTTAAACCAAGCCATAGTGTGATCAACCTCAAGCTTTAAATGAGTTTTCTTGTTCTTGTACCCCTCTAACACACAGTGAAGTATACTCCCTATGTAATTGACACATGTACATACGATGCTCTATATATGCATAGACCTCATAAGAGATCCACACATCCCACATAATTCTCTAACTTATCTCTAGTCTCTCTCTATAAATCGGACTAATCCCAACATTTTGGCACCCATCATGGGGCTTAAATTTGAAGGATAAGTTTTGGTTTTTGATCCCATACTTTCAAGGATTCACCCCAAGTTTTGAGATAAAGACTTAGTAAGTGAGCATAGTTTTCCAGAATCACAAGCCATCATGGTAGGAACATGAGTTGAGGAATGATTGAGACTAGTAAATAAGGAGGCAACATCAACACAATACCGTAATTTGGCATCCTATAATAAGGCAAGAGTGGAGGTTGATCCATACCACTGTCATGTCAACTCCTTGAGTTAAGAAGAGAATTTGAGGAAACCATGCGAGAAAATAGGGCACTTTAATCATAATCAGGCCTAGTTTCCCCTAAAGGTTAAGCCACTAACTTGGTTGGTAGAATCGAGCCAGATCATGTTCTGTCTGAGCCTACCCAAGGTGAGAACACAACTAAAGGTGAACCTCTCCCTAGCTCAACGGAACCCAATAACAAGAAGTTATTGTAAGAGTGAGAAAGTTGGGAGGCACGATTTTGGGCACTAGAGAAAGCTAATAAAAAACAAGACTAAACCCTAAAAAGGTCCAATGAAAGGTAACACAAGGGTAAGGTGCCATACAATTTGGATAGGGATTGTAAGCAACTTTATGTCTCCCCCTTTTTTTCTGATGCAATAGAGCACGACGAGCCCCAAGCCAAGTTTAGTGCTCCTAAGAGCCTGGATTATCAAGGTTCCAAAGATTTGGTAATTCATGTGCAATACTTCAAGATGGCTATGGCTCCTGTGAGCCTCACTTAGAAAAAAAGAGATGTCATGATGTAGGTTGTTTGCTACCACCCTATGTGATGGAGCACAGAAGTGATTCAACAACCTAGCACCTCGTATCATAACCTCATTTTCACAATTTTCCATGTTATTCATCACCAATTATGCCTGTAATAAGCCCTTGAGGAAAAATTCTCACCATCTATTCTCAATTATCCAAGGAAGGGGTGAATCTATTGAAGAGTACATGAGAAGGTTTAGGGAAGACGTGCTAGATATAGCAGATTGCTATAACTCTATTACGATAGAGGCCTTCAGGCGTAATCTACAAAGGAATTCTAATTTATTTGTAGAACTGACCAAGACGGTCCCACAAACTTCGGAGGAAGCTTATAGAGAGGCGAGAAAATTTGTTAATATGGAAATAGAGCTAGGTCTAGATAAGAAAAATAAGGTAACTATGGAAGCTACGGCAAAAAAAGAGAAGAGAAGAATAATTCCAGACAGGGCAAGCCAAGAAAAAAGAGTTAATAAAAACAAGCACTTCTCGCCTAATCACAGAGCAAATGGCCAATGGTCTAGGAATATGAGGCCTTGATGGAGGTCACTATCTCCATTCAGGAGTCCACCCTTAAAAGTGAACCTAACCCAAGTAGTATCGAGAATAGAGAAAGAGCAAAATGTCAGATGATCACAAAAAAAAATGAGGGCTTCCATTAGGGACACATCTAAGTGGTGTGCTTTTCACAAGGATGTGGGCCATGAAATGAGAGATTATAGACATCTAAAAAAAGAAAATAGAGGATCTGTTGTCCAAAGGGTACCTAACATACCTCGTAGAACCAACAATAGAGGAGTAGTAGAGGAGTAGGGTATTATCTAGAGCGTAAAAAATTGAGTCTACCCACTTTGTCAGGTAGCGAGATAAACCCTCACAATGGGGTCAATGTAAGGACTATTAATACCATACATAGAGGGCCCAGGCTTAATGGGACGTCCAATAACTCACATAAAAGGTACACTAGAGACTTGCACATTTCATTGCATGTTTACAATCTAAAAAAGATGAGGTCTTTCACTGAAATCACCTTCATCGAGAGGAAAGAAACCTCGTTTCCCTACGAAGACCCCTTGGTAATTACCCTGAGGATAGGATCCTACGATGGTTTCCAGATCATGATTGACACTAGAAGCTCTGCTGACCTTCTTTTTCTGTCAACAACGATGGCCTTAGGCATAAAGGAAAGCGACATAGCAAGAAGAAAGCTACCCTTGATAGGATTTAATAATAGTACCACCTACACAATCAAAAGTGTGGTGTTACCAATCATGACATAGGGATCTATAGTGATGACCAACTTTGTGGTACTTGATGTCCCAATACACTACAATGTCATCTTAGGTAGAATGTGGATACACAAGATGAAAGTGGTTCCATCCAGGCCTTTTCATAAAAGGCCAGGAGGTGTATGTTTGGCAAAGTCTGTCAATTAAAATGAAGCACAAGTTCTACCAATTGGGGACAAAAAGGAGGACCATTCTCTAAAGCTGAGTATGGACTTGACAATAAAGGTGAGGGAATAACTATCTCATTTCCTAAAGGAGAATTCCAATGTATTTGCATGGAGACCTACAGATATGCCTGAGATCGAACATGAGATCATAACCCTCAGGTTAAATGTCAATCTAAAAGCTAGACTTGTCAAGTAAAGGAAAAGGAAAATCCCTAGAGAAAAGAATGAGGTGATTAAAAATAAATTCACCACCATAAAAAAGATAGAGATTATTAGAGAGGTGAACTATCCCTCTTAGTTATCAAATGTGGTGCTAGTGAAGAAGGCTTGCAAATGACCTCGTATGTGTGTGGCCTTCACAAACTTAAATGATGCATGTCCAAAAGATTATTTCCCTCTCCCAAGTATTGATCAGCTGGTTGATGAGGAGAAAACATATTTCATCATTGAGGAAGGGACCTTTTACTATACTAGAATTCCATTTGGGTTAAAGAATAAAAGAACCACCTATCAACCCTCGTCAATAAGATGTTTGTAAACTAACTAGGATGAAACATCAAGGAATATGTGGACAATATAGTAGTAAAGTTAGCACAACCTATAAACCACATCAAGGACTTCCAAGAAATATTCTTCGTAATCTGAAGGTATGGGATGAGACTTAACTCTAAAAAATTTGTTTTTGGTATTTCTTTAGGAAAATTCGTAGGTTATCTTATATATACCCAAGGGATAGTGGATAACTTGGATAAGATACAAGCCTTGGTCAACATAAGGCCTCCTACCAATATAAAGGGGATTCGACAATTCAAGGGAAGAATAGTGGCATTGAACAAATTCTTTTCTAAGTGCACAGAAAAGTGTTTTCCATTCTTCAAAATAGTGAGGAAGAACACATCAATTTTTTGGAATGAGGATTGTGACAAAGCCTTTCAAGGAATTAAACAATACTTGAGTAAACCTTTTATCCTAATCACCAGTCTACTAAAAGGTACACTTTATTTGTATTTAGTCGTGGCCCCTCAGACTTGTAGTGTCATACTTCTAGTTGAAAGAAACAAGATCCAACACCTTATCTACTACATCAACCAAATCTTGATAGACGTTCAGAGTAGGTACCCAATGATCGAGAAGTTGGCCTTCACCTTGGAAATCAGTGCACGAAACCTCAAACATTACTTTGGCTCACACATAGTGGTAGTACTCACCTCTTAACCACTTAAGAATGTATTAACGAGGCTAGAAGTCCTAGGGAGACTGACACAAATTTCCATAGAGTTAGGATAGTACGATATCAAGTATATGTCTAGAACTGCCATTAAGAGACAAGTGGTGGATGAGTTTGTTGCTGAGTTTAGTGAACTACTAGAGGTTACCGATGATGAAATAAAAGAAGAAGTATGTGGTGTGGATCAAAGAGAGAGGCTGACATAGCAGTTATTCATTGATGGCATGCACAAGTTCAATGGCGTTGGGATAAGAGTGATCATAGTTGATCATAATGGAAATTATTTCAAGTATGATGTCAGGTTGGACTTTCAAGCAACAAATAACATCATAGAGTATGAGGAAACTCTATTTAGAGCCATGATGGCAAAGGAAATCAGACCAGGTAGTATCACCTTGCATAGTGACTCACGACTAATGGTCAACAGTACATTGACACATTTAAGGCTAAGGATAGCAAGATAAGGAGATATTTGGAGGGACTATAACAAGAGTGCTCAAAATTTTCCAACTTTGAGATCAAGTAGATAACCAAGAATGAGAATGGTCATAGCAACACTTTGGCCACACTAGCCTTCGTGTGAGAGGCCAATCGCACTTGGGTGGTATTAGTAATGATCCTAAAATAAGCTAGTTTTTAGGAGGTCAAAAAAATAATTGAGAGTGTGGATGCTGCCACAAGCCTATAGTTCACCCTGATCTTTGACTTCTTGAAAAGGGGAGATCTACGCTAGGACCATAAAATCACAAAGGAAATTAAGGCCAAGGAAGGTTGATATATGATTGAAAACGATAAATTATACAAAATGACTGCATTCAGACCCTAGCTCTTGTGCATAGCCAGGGAAAGGTCTAAAAGAATTATGTTTGAAGCCTATAAGGGAGAGTGTGGCTCTCATTCAGATAGAAGGAAGCTATCTCAACAAATTATGAGCTAAGGTTACTACTGGCCTACTATGCTAGCAGATTGCACAAGATACACCTAGACGTGTGATAAGTGTCAAAGATTCACCTCATTGTCACACATACCTCCAACTACCATGACATGGGTAGCTAGCCAATGACCCTTCTATAAGTGGTGGTTTGATTTAGTAGAACCTTTACCCCAAGAAAGGGGCTAAAATAAGTTTTTATTAGTGTCTATATATTATTTTTCCAAATGGATTAAGGCAAAACCTCTAGAAAGGATATGGGAAGATAAAATGATTTGGTTCATTTGGAAATCTATAATTTGTAACTTCAACCTGCCCATGGAGCTTCTTACCGATAATGAAAGACAATTTATGCACCATAACATCAAAGAGTTTTCTATCAAGTACAACATCACGATGTGCCATTCAATGTTGCATTATCCACAAGCCAACGACTAGGTAGAATCTTCTAAAAAGTTTATAATCACCCTACTAAAAAAAGGGTTTGTGGGTGCTAAAGGAAGATGGATTGAGAAGCTACCTGAGGCATTGTGGGCTATCGGTACTAGTCCTTGAAGGAGCACTAACGAGACACCTTTCCCGCTAGTATATGGGACTGAGGCTATGATACCAACTGAGATCACAGTGCCCACTATAAGATCAGTCTTAACCGAGGACTAAAATGCCACAGGGAAAGAATTTGAGTTGATCCTTACAGAAGAAAAGAGAGATGAAACCTTGAGGAGGATAGTCAAGAAAAAAATGAGAGTAACAGACTATTTTAACAAGGCCATGAGTTTCAAAGCTTTCACCATAGATGATTAGGTTCTCAGAAGGGTCTTCCTTAATAAGAAAGAATAGATGACCGACAAGCTAGGTACAAATTGGGAAGGCTCACACCAAATAGTCAAGATGACTCTAAAAGGGGCCTACTTATTGAAAAGTATTGAGGGAGTTGAGGATAGCGCAAGTTGGAACACCCGACATTTGAAAAAGTATTACTTTTAATGAACTTTGATTTATCATCCTCATGTAATACCCCTATATATATTATGTAAGTTTTGAAAGCAATGACTCTGTTTTAGTATTATGTGTCAAGAGTTGATCACCTCAATCAAGAATCAGGTAGAGCATTCTAACACTCAGGAACAATTGATCACCTCGATCACAGACCATATAGAACACTTTTCCTTGAAGAAAGAGTTGATAACCTCAATCATAAACTAGGTAGAACACTTTCTCTCAGAGAAAGAGTTGATCACCTCGGTCATAGACCAAGTAGAACACACTCTCTCAGAGAAATATTTAATCACCTAATGAAGAGCTTGACCTCTAAAAAAATAAAAGTTCTTTAGACGTTTGGATGCACGACTAGTGTCTAGGTTGTCTGTCTCCTCCACTAAGGGCAATAACTTGGCCTGAATCTTGACAAATTTCTTGCAAATATTGACCTCTATTTCAGTAAGGGATAAGCTCGAGTTGAGTATCAAATTTTCCAATTCCTTAGAAATACCCATCACTTTGAGGAAGACCATTTTCATATCATTTCATATATAAGTTTTCCCAATGGGATTCCTTATCGACAAGAGCATCCATTTTTTCGTGGTCTTTCTCTCTTGAGCTAAAGTTTGGGATAACTGTTCCTTACAAGAGGTGAGCTCACACTTGGTCTTTTCATAAAGGGAGAACTTATTCTTAAGTATGGACAACTCGATTCTTAATTTTTTTGCCTCGGTCTTAAGCCTACCATTCTCCATTTTTAAAGCTTGAGCTAAATGTTTATTTGCCCAGTCAGAATTCATAAGGTTCGCACAAGAAAGATGAAGAAAACTTTTCAGCTACTTCAAACAAAAAAGGATATATGAATTTTACAACATCTCTAACCCTTTCTTTATAGGGAATGATAGTGGGACAAATTTAATGACACATGTCCTTAAAAGCATGGAGGTGGGAAAGTATAATAAATAAATACTATAAATGATATAAATACACTATGATTTGTTCACAAAATCATACATACAATATGAGTTGTTCACAAAATCAATTGTTTCTCATCAATAATAATGGGTTACAAGTGCAAGCTCGTGACCACACAATT
The DNA here is from genome assembly GCA_030763125.1 of Hippophae gyantsensis. NCBI lineage: Eukaryota > Viridiplantae > Streptophyta > Magnoliopsida > Rosales > Elaeagnaceae > Hippophae > Hippophae gyantsensis. The sequence goes on from CM061030.1 coordinate 33,595,643, forward strand.
AGGAGTGGCGTTGAGCCAAAGTCTGAGCCCTGTTCCTCACCCTTGTCTCTAGTTTGATTGAGATATTTAGGATCTAATAGTATTATTCCTTCAATCCCCTCTTATTGGTCTCATCCTTGAAAGAGTTCATGGCTAGGTTATACCCTATCTCGACGCTCAAGGAGAGTTATTCCTTCATTACCTCAAGCTCAGGCTTTCTTTAGGTCTTCTCAATTCTGCTTCCACCTCAACCTAGGCCTTTCTCTAGGCCTCCTCAAGCTTCTCAAAATATTTCAAGTTATCATTCAGCTTATGTATGGCCTTGGATAGCTTCTCCTCCTTATCGATAGCCTTGTTTACCCACCTATTGGCCTTAGCCAACAACACACATTCTTAGCCTGAGTTGAAGCATGGCTCTATTTATTCATCGTGAGCTCATAATTTAAACTCTCAACACCTCAAGCCTTGATCACCTTATGAAGAAGCTACATTTGAAAACAAGACAAACAATGCGAGGTCATTAAAATATAAAAGCCCAAGGCTCAATTAGAAACAAGGTCAAACTAACACTTTCATGGTACATAAGGCAACTGAGCATGACCTTAGCATCCACATCCTTGCACATGGAATCAATTTATCTCTCATGTACCATATAAGGGAGCTGGTACATGTAGTGGTCCAACCTCTTTGGTGTCATAGCCTTGTACAGGGCCACCCCCTCAACGTCTATAGTGAGGTCATCGATGACACCCTTCTCTTTCCTCGAATCCTTCATAGGGGAATTAGGTGCTTGTTAACTCGAGCTGATGGTTTTTTAAGAGTGTTAACCCATGGATGTTGGTGATGGCTCGATGACATTCAAAGGTATGGGATTCTCAATGATCACCTTCTTCTTCCTTATTAACAAGGTTAATGTGGCTTCCTATCTAGAGGGCTTGCTCATCTTCTTCCCTTTGGAGCTTGTCCCTCACGAAAAAGGTAGAGCTTTTTGAGAACCACCCTCCTGTTAGGTGAGTTTACTCTAATATTGAGCCAACAGCTCATAGGTATTGAAATCCACACTATTTACAAAGACAAAAAAAGGTGTTAGTTTTAAAAGCGTGGGCTAAATAAAAAGCAAAATATTTATGGTCTAAGGGCCAGTTTACCATCATTAGGTACCATTTCGAACCTCCCTCCATAGTCTATGAGAGAGGTTCTGCTCTTTGAGGGTGCTCGAGGTTTATGTATAATCCTATGAGGAGGCTCTATTGAGCCTTGTCCCATCAAACCATTTTCAACAAAGGATGAGGTGTTTAGTAGTTGCCTCAATGGGATCTTCTCAAGTTGATAGTTTTAGACATCAGCCAATCATCGCTTGGCCTCGTGGCTTAAGGTTATGATAAAAGAGCCTATATTCCTTATCATGACCTTTGTGTCAACCCTGATGCTCCTTATCAACCTGGCATCATTGTTTAGAGTCTTTCATAGAACAGTGACGTAGAGGAAATACTCGTTCCAGTTCTTCTCATTCTTAGAGAGGATCACATTCATGTCATGGTCTTATTTCACAAACATATAGACCCTCATCGTGTCTATAGGATTTTGCTTCAATATATATGCCTTATTGAACTAAGGCATCTCTAATTTCACCCTGAGCTATATGCATATTAATGTGAGGCAGAGCAGGTACCTCTACCCATTCGACATTAACTAACTTGACACAAGTTAAGTCTTAGCCAAAAATTTCCTTATAAAGAGGTATAGAGGAAATCTGACCCATAACTGTAAGGCCTTCTCATGGAAGACTTTCCACCCAACTAAAAGTGGGTCATTGTCAAGAATGCCCGACTCGTGGATTATTGTTGGATTGAGGAGGGAATGTAATATGTTCTTGTTATCCTCTTCTCGTCTTGAGGGGATAACCCACTTGTATTGACCATAGTCGCCTAACCTTTGGTACGGAATATAGGCTTACCAGTTCCTTTCTTCCTCGTATTCTTCCTCCATGACCTTGGGAGGGATATTTAAGTATGAGGCAAGCTCAACCTAATTGTAGGTATGATCTGTGGACGAGAGGTGAAGATAAAGGGTTGAGGCTGAGATAGCTCTCATTCGCTCAAAATGCTTATCTCATTGGTAGATCCCGTGACTTCACTTTCTACTTGGCTTGAGAAAATGGGATATTGTGGGCTCTCTAAGGAGGACGAGCTCAAAGTGCTTTCTCTATTCATGGTATCTACAAATATCATAAAACATAAAAAAAAGGTAAGGCATGAGAGGAAGAAATTACTTAGGGTCGAGTTTGAAAGTAAAAGGAAGAATGATTCTTTAAACTGACTTGAAAAGAAAGTAGAAAGCTATTAGACTCGAAGAGTTTTCCCCTTAAAGCCTGAATAAGTAAGCTATATGTTGAACTAATTTTCTTACCACTAAGTTGAGAATTTATATGGCTCGAGTTGGGATAACAGAGAATTGTTTTCCCAATTTTTTTCTAATGTGTAGGAAATGATAAAATGAGGAGAAGTCCCTAGGCTCCTCTTTATATAAAGGTCCATATTTCTCTCTCCAATTATCTGACAAGCATTTTTTAGGAGAGTCGAACAATTTAGATCCGTTGTCCGGGTATTACTCTTTCACCCCTGTTGAGAACCCGAGTTAAAATAGTAAGGTGATTGGATTTTTAGACATATCGATCGACCCAAAGCTCGAGCCATCAAACGAGTCATCTCAGGAGGACCTACCTGTGCTTGTGCTCATAACGACATCGATAGTATGGGTCTACCTACACACATGACCCTTGGTGTTGGAAGGCCGACCTCAAGTTTTAAATGTGTTTTTCTTTTACTTTTATACCATTCTGACATATTGTGACGTGTATTCGTTATGTAATCGATACGTATATATATATTTTATAAGAGATCCATATATTACACAAAATATTTTTATTTTTTCTATAAATTGAAGTAATCCCAAGAATAATAATAATGATAAGTCTATTAGATCAAATTCTTAAGTAGAAGATATATCACTTTAACGAATTTTGAATTATTCCCAAAACGAAAATATGGATTCTTGAGAATTAGAAGACTTTAAAATAGACTTTATTGAAAGTGGTGGTCCTTTGGAGGGCCCGATAAAATCTTTATATATGATAATTTATATGTTTTTATTAATATAAATTATTAATTATTATTCTTTTTTTTATATCTTTATTATTTTAATAAAAATAAATAGGTTAAGAAAATTTTATTTTACTCTAAATTTGTGTTTTTAGTGTATGTAAGATTCTTTTCATCTAAAAGGTTCAAAATTGATAGAGGAACGTTGAAAGGTCAATTAGTTGCGTGAGAATGAACAGGGCACTTTGAATAGAAGGTTAGTATTTAGCTGGAGATGAAATTAAGACTAACACAGGGATCGCAAGCTACTAATTTGGGATATCTAAAAGCATGTGGTTAGTAATCATTGTAACTTTGTGTGGTCACTCGTATACCCATTTAACACACCACGGCATCAACCATGCTCTACCTTGTACAAGACAAGAGAAGACGTACTGCAACGGTCCCACCACTCAGACCTAACTTATATGATGTTTTTTGTCAAGGTTAACATTTGGGATGAAAATCCATGTTACTGTTACACAATAATTTGGTGTTGTTTAACATTTGATTAAAAATTAAAATTAATTTTTTTTACCCGATACCACAGGTTAAATCATAGCAAGGAAGCATTTTCTTGACAATGCTAAACATCTTGGTATTGATGAAGCTAAATTATATATATATATATATATATATATATATGATAAAATTACTTGGTGATTCAATAAAAAAGAAAGAATGTTACATAGTTGTTTATTCACTTATTGTGTGCATGTTATGGGTTTTTCCTCTACTCCACCACAACACAGCATATTACAAGTAATTAGGGTAACTAAATATCTGACTAATTAGATTAAATTAAAAAATTTATCCATTTTCTTGAATTCGAAATAGATTAGATTAATATATTTTATAATCGAACGGATATAAATTAAAAAATATATAATCCCTTTGGAGTTAGTTCGGATTCAAATTGATAAGTTTTATAATTCGTTATAATCTAGTCCGAACCGAGTTACTTTATAATGTATTATATTTTAAAATTTTCATATTTAAGAACAATTGTACAAATGTCAATTATTTTTCCGACTCAAATAGGTAACTAGGGCCTAGATGAGAGGTGGAGATGCCAACCCATGAAATTTTTTTGTGAGCTCTAAACATGTCTCTGATAAGTACTTAAAAACACTTAATATATTGTGATTTTATGTACTTTAAATAATAAAATAGATTTATATTTGCATAGCTTTATTATTTTTTAAAAATATCTATCTTTTCGAAATCACGAATATATATTTTGTTGTTTTCAAGTATTTTAGCTTCAAAATGATCTAATTGATTAACATTCAAATAATAATACCTAAAAGTATTCTATTACAACATTGAAGCTTAAAAGATAAATATATATAAAACTTACATATGTTCCAAACCATTGAAAATGATGTACAAGAAAATATGGATTTTAGTTTTTTAGAGGAATGCGAGCCTCGACGTGTATAATTTATGTGCCTCGATGTGAGACTAACGAAGTGAGATTCATGCATTTTAAAATTCATGCATGCCATGGCGTGAAAATATTGTTTGTCGCGGCACGTGTATAGTATATCAAGTTTCAACCATGTACAACCTATTAAGCTACAACGTGAAAAATAATTTTGTCACAACTCTCACCTTCTAATCCACCATTTTCTCATTTTTAACACCTATAAATTGGACACTAATTCTTCATTATAACATATTACACAACTACTTTCTTAGCTAAATTCTTATTTTCTTTTCTTTTAGTAGTTTCAAAGTTCTTCTTTCAAATTGATAGTTGAACAAGTTTAGTTTATGTAGTAACTTTAGTTTCAATTCAATAAATAGTATTAGAAATTCTATTTAGAGATTTTTTAGAATAAGAACAATACTAAGATTCTGTAAGGATCTTTAAGCTCTCACCCAACATCTAGTTTAATCAACATACGTTTTCAAAATAATTTTGAAGCCTATAGCCATTTCACCTCACTCCCCATTCTCTCTTAAATATAGCTATGAAACAAAATACACTTAGCTACGATGGGCTAGGGCTTGGTTTGACTTGACATATTTTTTATTTTAGGGATATATTGAAGTTTTGATATAAGTAGAGTCTGACGGATCATGCCCTTTTTATTCTGTCATTTAAATGGTAAAGTTATAGCCCTCATTATATATATTGATGATATTATTTTGACTAGAAATAAGACTTAGGAAATATTTTGAGATGAAAGAGTTGAAAACCCTATATACTTTCTTAGAATTGAGGTAGCCAGATCAAAAAATATTTTTTACCAAAGAAAATATGTTCTAGATCTTCTTAAAGAAATTGGGATGTTGAGATGCAAGCCTGCTAAGACTTATCTCCTATTGATCAAAATCAAATTCTTGGAGGAACCTTACAGGGAAATTCTATTGATATAGAGTGTTGGTAAACTTATCTACCTTTCATGTACATGCCCCTAGATTGCCTATGCTATGAGTGTAATTAGCCAATTTATGCATCATTAAGGTATAATTTAAATGTATTGTTTTCATATTATCTTTATATGCTATGTTTAATTTATTGATAATTTATTAAAATATACATGTCTAACTATAAATAATATGAGATATTTGTAATGTTGTTATGCTTGTATAATATTAACTTAGATAAAACATTTTTATAAAATAAATTAAGCTTTATTTTTTCATCGAGACTAAACAAATAGTTTATCAAAGAAAAGTATATAGCTCAGTATTTTTCATAATAAACATGAGAGTTATATTTAGTATTTAATTATTTGAATCTGATTTAGAATCAACTCTTAAATGTTAGATTAAATATTTTGGATCTGGTTTTGAGAACTTTATTTCAAAGATTTTTATAAGATTTACGGTTGGAAAATATATTAACGACATATTTTTAATAATATATTTAAAATCTAAAAGTTAGCTTCCAGATACTTAATTCACAAATCTAACTTTGATACCTTGATTGAAAATCTAATTGCATGCTAGGCCTTAAACACTAATTAGATGATTTGTTAAATTCTTAAAAATAAATCAATGTTTAATAATTAATCAATATGTATTCCCAACCTTAAGATATTAATTAATTTATTATTCATAATAGAATTTTATCCCTACCTTAGGATATTTTCTTATTGAAAAAGGAGAATTAATAAACTTAAATTATATATTTAATAACCTACTTGACATTAAGCAAACATAATTAACTAACTAATATATTTCATAAATTTTTCACTCAATATAAATGTCCATTCTTCAATCATTTTTTGAATCTATCTTATTTTTATGTCATTAATTTAGATTTATCAAACCAAACAATCGATGTTTAGATTATTATTTATGTTGTTAAATGTTTTTTGAATAATTTAAAAACACATGATTCTTCTTTAGACCACATTGGAAGTAGGAAACTAATAAGTCATTTGTACACTTACGAGCTAATATAAATCAACGAAGTTTGTACATAAAAAATTGGCATATTAGGAAAACTAATAATAACATCAAAAGCTCGCTAAATTTTTTACTATTAAGTTTTTCGTTCCGTTATTAGGGAGAGATAGCGTTTTTAATTTTTTATTAACAAAATCTTAAAAACTTTTTGTATTATAAATATTGTGATTTTTATTTAAAATTTTAAAATATCTAGGTTATCAATTAATTTTAAATATTTTAAATTTTAAATTTTCTTAAAAAATTCATTTCTTTTATTTAACAAATTATTTCATTTAATAATAATAATAATAATAATTTAAATCTTAAAAATTTCAAAAATTTAAGATTTAATTTAAAAAAATTAATGAATAAAAAATATTAAATTTTAATTTAATTTTCTTTTCTTTTCTTTTATTCTTAATTTAATTTAATTTTTCATTTGTTTAAAACAATTATTTTTCTTTTCTTTTATTTTTTATTTACTAATTATTTTTTATTCTTTTACTTTATGTTTATTAATTTTGTGTACTAAATTATTTCTTGTATAATTTATTTTCTTTTACTAAAAATAGTATAAGTTATTTCTTGTATAATTTACTAAATTTATTTTTATTATTTTCTACTTGATAAGTGATTTTAATTTCTTTTTTAAAATGTTTATGCGAAGTACGAAGTCCTTAGGGTACCCTTTCACACTGTATTAAAATAGTATAAATTGATTCTAATGGACTGCCAAGAATGTAGATTTTGAGATCCTAGTGCCTTTAGTTGAATAAATTTGTGAACCAAATCTTGACCTTCTATTTGAATTATTAAATATGAAGAGAATCCACCACCTAGGGAAACAATAATGAAAGAGTATGCAAGGTTAGTAATTGGCATTGCTACTGCCTCACTCTAATTGAGAGGGGTTACTTTGTACTATAAACTAAAAAAAAATTCATTATTTTATGTTACCTTCCTTTAATGGACTGCCTAATGAAGACTCACTGTCTTTCATTAGGAAATTTTACCCAACAGTCCAAACTTTTTCCCTCAGTGTACTTACTGAGGATCAACTCAGAATATGGTATTTTCCCTGCACCTTTAAAGGTAGGGCCAAGTCATGGCTAATGTCACTTTCCCCCAAGTTTCTAATGACTTGGGAGGACGTATATAATAAGTTTATGGAAAAAATTTATTCTCGTAAAAAAACATCAGAGTTAAGAGTGAACATTGTTACTTTCTCTCAAATTGAAGGAGAACCTTTCCATAGCATGTGATAGGTTCAAAATTCTCTCACTTAATACCCCTATCACAACTACAACTATCCTCTACATCTACAGAACCAATTTTTATGATGGATTGACACAACAATGTCAGTTCATCTTTGACAACGCTACTAGAGAAGCATAGAGAGAAACGAATGCCTTAGAGACTTGTAATCTCTTTAAGATATTGGGTTCTAATTCCCAACAGAAAGGCTTCTAGGTAAGAAGATCTAGAGTCCATGAAATAAACTCTAGTAATAAAGTTCAAATGTAGCTTGCATAACTAAATAAGTAAGTTACGCTTCTCACAACACATGCCATAATAAATAAAGAAAAATGTGGCTTGTGTAGTACTCTGGGACATGGTATGGATGCCTATCCCTATTAAGGAGAAGCAAATGGTGAACCTTAGCAAGTCAATATATTAGGGGGTTACCAACCAAGACCCTGGTATGGTCCCAATGCTAATATCTACTATCTAGGATGGAAGAATCATCTCAATTTCTCTTGGAGGCAAAATAACACTCCATTTGGCCAAAGCTCAAATTAAGAAGGCCTACAACTTCACCAATAAGTGCTTAGGAATCTTCTCAACAAGCCAACTCTAGAGGATAACTTGTATGCATTCATTCATGTAAGTAGTGATAACCAATCATGAACTAATCAAAAGTTCAATCTATGGAGGCTTCTATTAAAAAGTAAAAGTATTGGTGGAACAACCAATTGAGCACTTGCAGAAGCAATGTAAAGAATAGTTGTCATATCAAAAAAATAAACAAAACTTAATAATGTGGGAGATTTTGAGTTTAAAAGAAAATGAAATCCCTTAAGCAATGTCTCACTAAAGATGATAAATATAATCTTGTATGAGAGGTAACTCATTATTTTATTTTATTATTGTTTTAAATTAATTTGTATTTCATAAATAAAAGTTTTTATTTATTACTTTATAGTTTTAATTTTAGTGTAGATTTTTATGCGATCAATTTGTTGTTATAATAATATACTAATACAATAAAAAAAGGAGAGCAACGTAAAACTTATTGTGAAGAACTTTTGCTTTCACGTTTCAACATGCTTTTATTTTGCATCGCCACATGAGGGTTTCTGTTTAAAATTGTATTGAAGTTCAAAGGCCTGCATCACGACATGTTTTTTCCTGTGCCACGACTTATGTACAATTTTTAGATAGAAAAACCTCTCCTATGCAAAAACATACTCATTTTTTCTTAAAAACTTTACAAATCCTAAACTCTCTCCCACCATATACCTCAATTCCCTCAAAAATCTCACATTTTTTCAATAATGTTTTGAAACATTTCTCAAAAAATCACTTTCTTACCAATTTCATAAAGAGATTTTCAAAAGTCATCAACAATATTAAGAAATCTTCATCTCTAAAAAGGGATATTTTTTTATAAGTCTTTAAATTAAATTTCTTGAAAATTATAGATAATTTTTAAGAATTTCAAACTCTAATTAGGACAAAGAGGTGTAACGAAAATGAGAATAATTTTGTGTTGTTATCTGGATTATATGTGAACCTTTGAATTTTAGATATTGTTAAATTTTTGAAATGGCACCAAAAAAATGTAGGATTAGTACATGAAAAGAGGTTTCAACTTTTAAAGAATATAATAGAGCCAAATTTTTGAGTTGCAAAGCCAAAATATGCTTTGATAAAGTTGTAGAAGTGAATAAAGGTTTTATACCCTAAAGGGGATGAAATTTGATGCTAGATTATGGATGTCATAGCAATTCTCGGATGAAAATGTTCATAAAAGAACTTGATGCTACTATTGAATCTATTGTTCGAAAATTCTATGCGAATGTTTCCCAAGGTTTTTGATAACGTAGTAAAAATACGGGATGTAATAATCCCGTTTAGACCAAATGATATAAATACTTATTATTATTTGGGGAATACAGGGCAAGATGAGTATGAAAATTATTTAAGTAATGTTGATTATACTATAGTAACTATAATCTTAACTATACAAAGGATTGAATGGATATATGCTGATAGTAAACATAAAGGATTTAAAACAAAGTATTTGGATAAGATTGCTAGTATTTGACAATACTTTGTGTGTTCAAGAATAATACCTACTAGACATTATAGTTTTGTTGATAGAGATAGGGTAATTTTGCTGTAAGTAATCGTATCTAAGATACCTATGGATGCAAGTAATAATTCATCACAGGATAAAGTTATTTGTCTATCACCGATTGAGTTTCTTCTTTCCCACTTAATCACTAATTTATATATAAAAAATGGGGGTATTTACTCAAAAGAGAAATTATTTTATAATCTGATGAATTATTGAACTTAACATATTATGATGAACTCACTTCTAGTATGAACATTGTTCAAAGAGAAAGAAGGAAATTCATTCATCTAAACTATATATGAAAGAGTAATTTCATAATTTTGGTGAAAGATTGAGCTACATAGAAAAATACTAGTAAGCCTATAGTGCCCAACAAGCCATATTACTCAATCAACAACATCGTGACCATGTAGATCATAACTAATTGATATATGAAATGAATTGGTTGCAACTAAGTCATCTCTGGATGGATGCAAGCCATATTATTATTATGATTTCACCTTTACACCTCCAGAAATATCACAACAACAACTTGAAGAACAAAATCTGGAAAACATAAAAGAAGAGCTCTAAATTTGATCCAAAGTTTTTTTTTCAGTTTTTATGTATTTTGCTTTATTTAATTTTTTTTAGAAATTTTGCTATATATTTTTTAGATATTATATTTGTCTTTATTTTATGTTATTATTTTGTTTTTTCTCATGTGAACATTGTTTAAAACTATTAATTTTATAACTGTTTGTTAAAATTTATAAGAGATACACATTATTCTATATGTGTAAATTTGAATGTTTATATTGATGAATGTAAATGAAATTTTGCACTAATTCTTGACCAGGTTCAGCAAATGGATAACTTTGCTATTATTTATCTTTATCTTTAATTTACAATTATTACATCGAGGATAACATAAGTTCTAGATTAAAGATGAGAAAAGTTACATTATAAAATAGAGTTAATTTGAAGTTTGTATTCAACATATGTTCAGATTTTTAAATTGTTTACCTTTTCTTGTTTTTGTATACTTTTATTTATTTTTATTGATTTTAAAAATTTTAGTTTAATTTTAAAAAATTTCTTGCAAAGTTATCATATCTTTTAATCAATTTTAAATAAATGAATAAGTCTTTGCACTATTAGATTAAGTTTTTGAACATTTTATGGAGTAATGTGATAATTAGTTAGTTTTTATCATAATTTATATTTCATGATAAAATGTTGAAAATTTGATAAACATAAAATCAGTGTTTAATAATCAAATAGTTGAGACTACCTTATGAAGATATTTTGAGCTATTATCTTCTCATATCGAGTGATAACATTTTTTTGGTACTCTTTTAAACATCTTCTTATCAATTCTAAATTGTTAGATGATCTTTATGAGTTTTTGCATTGAATGCTAGGATTTTTATATCTAATAAAGTTCCATATATTTATTTTTTGCTTAAATTAAACGACTTAAGTAGAAATTGAAAATATATTTCCTTCTTCATTCATGTATAACTTCTAAAAAAAGATATATATATATATATATATATATATATATAGGATTACCTAAACCAATACAAAAAAAAATGCAAAAATCAACCACTCATTATATCTACAAAAATATACAAATTGTACATGTATCCTCTCTAAAAACAAATATCTCTAAAAAACATAAACTAAATATTATGATCCAAATATCTTATAAAATTGTGATAAATGGTTAAATATAAAAGAAAGATAGCAAATAAATCCCTAGGAAGTCATTTGCATTTTTTTCATCTCTCTAAGGATTATTACTTGAAATTTTTATTTGATAAATTTGATTGATGTATGAAAATAATATTTGATTTTTTTATAAATACTTTTATTCGATTCCTTTCATGAAATCAATATTATGCAACACTTTTTTATTCTTTAAACATATGCAAACCTATTAGTTTATTTCTTTAAATAAATTATATTTGCATATTCCATTAAATGAGTGCTTAAACTAATAGGATCATTGTTATTCAAAGTACATTGTGAGGTTAGAGTTGAAGCGAATTCGGATTTCATACACTGAAATTATGTAAGTTTAATATTGATACATTTTTTATTTGAATATGAAAGTGTTTTTCAACTAATTATTATAGTAACCTATGAATGTTTAGAATATTAAATGATTTATGCTATGGCTTTTAATTGTAAACTTAGAAGAAATTAAAATGCAGGAGAAGTTTTGTTATTCTTTTTAATTTGTTATCTTTCATTTTCTTTAATTTGTTTTAAAATTTTTTTTTGTTTATGTGTTATGTGTTTGTTTTTATTATTTATTTTTAATTTTTGTATTTTAAATTTGATGTTTGTGGGTGTCATCTTTGAAAGTCCTTCACGAGAGTTAAACTTGTCCACTAGGACAACCTAGGGATTTAAGTACTCATAACTTAAAGAGATGAGGTAATAGTAATATGGAAAGAGAAAAATAAGATGCCAATTTGACAGAACTTTGTTACAAGTTTTCTAGATGAGAAACAAAAAGAGATGGGGTATTTATAGAAGTTACCCAAGCTCACGACCAACCTTCCTAAAATCCTTGCCATGGACCTAGTCAACCAGCTCATGAAGGGTATGATAATGAGTATGGTAAGGTGCCAAAAATCATATTGTTTTTCAAAACATATCTAATAATTTTCATAAATATCTGCACCCGAATTAAAACCAAAACACAAGCAACAATGTGAGCTTGCTCGCACGCTTGTCCATTGAAAATCACAATGCTCAACCTAGCATTTACACTATAAAAACCAACCTTGTGGTGTGTGTAAACATGTTGGTATACAAAGTGTATCTAAATATTTGCGTGTGTGAATTACTAATACACAGTAATCAACCTTACATATAGAAAGATAGATAAACTAAGTGAAATAATTAGAATTCATATTTTGCACATGGAAAAAAAATGACACAAAACACTATAGGACTTACATATTTAAATAGTATACATGCACAATTAGATTAAATTATTATTTTAATTTTAAAAATAAAATATAAATTTTAAATATCTATAATAAGTTAATAAATCTCTAAACATATCTTTTATTCTTGTGATTCTCTTAGTTGTGATTAAAAATAATACATTTTGTTAAAGATATACCAATTTATAATTAAAATGTTTGTACATATTATGTTTTATTTATGACAACAATTCATAAATAAGTTTGGAGTTCAATATGACTTTATCTAATTTGACAAATTTGATTGCTTGAATTTAGATCGATTTGGATTAATGAATTCATTGGAATAATTTCAGATGAAAAATATTTGAATTCGATTTGGATCGAATTAGATTTGAATTGATAAAAAAACATATGATTTTGATTCAATTTTTAGCCTTACTACCAATACGAGAATGTCAGTATAATATAATATGGGTTAATTACACTTTATGTTCACAACATATGAGTTTAGTTGAAAATATGCTTATAACATTTACTTAGTTATAATTATGTCAATAACGTATAAATAATGATAAAAATATGTCCAATTTTACACTTATTTTTATCATTACCCATGGAGGTGTAAGATGTGTTAGGCTATTTAGGTTCATCAAGGCTTTGCCCAATATTAACCCAATCCATGCCTTATCCATAAACTTATGTGCTTTAATTTACTAGAATAGGTTGATCGTGGAAATCTTTTGGCCCTTATTTTTTTAGTTGATTCTTTTTTAAATATAATTAATAATATAATTTTTTTTATTAATTACATTCGTATCTATGTATTTTTATATGCAAATTTATTTTAATTTTTAATGTAAGATTTTATCTTCTCATAAGTCATAAAGATATAAAGATTTTTTGTTTTTTTTATGTATTAATTGTTTTTAGATAAGAAAAATAGTAAACTATTAAGTTTAATATTTTTTGAATAAAAAATTAAATAAATAAATAACGTTAGATTACATTTAATTTATCCTCTATAAATAACTTTAGATAAGGAAATAAATAAATTTTTTAATAGATTACTTTTTTTAAGAGAAGAGGTAATAAATAAATGTTAAAATAATTTTATAGATATATATTTTTATTTAGTTTTTTGATATTAAAATGGCTTTGTATTCATATAGATGATGACTTTTTATTTTCTTATAAATAGATTAATAAAAAAAGGATCAATAAATAAAAAAATGGGCAAAAATTTTCTATTGACTTAATTTTTGTTTTTTTTTAAATAACTAAAATTTTATATTATATATATACATAATAAAATTAATCTTTTAAATAAAATATTTAAAATAAACGGATGAGGTGGACTTGTAGTAGCCCATAACTTATTGAGTTGTGTTATGGATTGTACACTAGTCCAATGGGACATTGTAAAGGAGCTTAGACAAGATTAGTGAATCTATTTAGGTTATTAATTATTTATATATTGTAGATGTAATTATAAATTTAAATATGTGAGATCATGAAATTTTTGTCCAATACAAATAATATTATTTTGGCCTATCCCGTTGTGGTGTAACAAGAATATTAAAATCTTGCTAATTTTAATCTATTATTTATATAATAATTAATTTAAATAAATGACCGCATTAATTCATATAATAATTTCAACTATTACTTAAATCGGTTAAGAAAAATCTTGCGTATCAATCGAGGTAACATATTGTAATGGACGTCATCAAGTCATAGCATGAGATTAGTTTAAATGAATCTTAACGGTTTTGAGGTGAGAAAATTCATCAAGTTTTATTTTCTAATATGTTTTTTTGGGTATTTTTTTAGCTTAAATACATTGGTTCTGTGAGGTCTAAAACACCCTTTTAAAATTGAGTAATATATGGTGTAATTAACTTATTTTTACTCTCACTTTTATTCATGTGTTGTATTTATATTTCTTTACAAAAATTAAGAATTAAAGTGCATTAATAGGAGAAGAAAAAGAGATCAAATTTGTATGTAACAGTAAAAAAAGAAAAATGAACTTTACTTTTTTTTTTCTTTCAAATGAGTATTTGAGTCTACTTGTTTCCATTTTATAGAAAAAAAATGTAGGGTTATTTTTAATGAGTGAGTTAATAAATTAAGATAATTATATTTTAAGTTATTATTATTTTAATTGAGTTAATTAAGTGATCTAATTAGGAGAATTCAATTAAACATCTTATACGATAAAGACTTAGCAGTATGTAATACCCAATAATAAACATAATTAAGGTTAATGAGATTCTCATTAGTTTATTATATAAGAAATATTATAGGGTTTGGTTCCCAAGATTAATCACAATCATCTCTTCTCTTTTCTTCCCATCTATTGAGTGAGAACCCATAATAAAGAAAAAAAATAGTCTGTGGAAGACTATAAACCTTTAATCCTTTCTTCAATCCTTCATCATGGATTCAGTTATGTTCTTCATTGTTTTATATAATCTTGATAATCTGACATGAGTCTAAGATCTATGCATGTATTTAGATCTAGTTACAACAAGTGGTATTAGAGCCTTGCTTTATGTTAGATTATTAGGATTGATCATATTGGTTGTGATTATTGAATTCTATACATATACACATGATTTTAGTTTGTTTTTTAAATCCATATGATTTTAGGGATTTGATTCATATTATGTGTATTTTCATTAATCACGGTTATATGATTGCTGTATAAATAATAAAGATTATAATATATAAATATAATGCGATTTTGATAAAATACATTCATATATGCCTTTGAGTTGATGTCTTCATCGAATCATTTTTTTATCATGATTTATCCCTTTGATTAGCATATTATGCATTTTGTATTTCCAATTTTTTTTACTGCTTTCATATGTATGTTTTAATGGAACATTCCTTTTGTTTTTTCTCTATGAAATATGCTTCGATCTGGTTTGTGTAGTATATTTTTCGAATAAAGTATTGATATCATTCAAATTCTACTTCATTTAAATTTGGTAACATTTGATTTGATTATGTTTCATTTAAATTTAATAATAATTGTATTTCTAATATTTGATAATAGGTTTCTTTTCCCTTTTTGGAATATAAAATATGTATTACATATATTTTGTGTGCATAAATTAACTCTTTATGAATTTATATTGTTAAATTTATAAAATTTATATAAATATTATTGTGGAAATGTAATTAGGATTTTATCATGATTATATTTATTTATGGTAAAAATATCAAAATTCATTATTTATTTATTTATTTTTGATGTTTTTGCATTAAAGTTTGGATTTTGGGACACTCACTTGATTTTTGTGTCCTCTATTTTAGAATAAATTAATTGAAACAAAATGTTTCCAGAGTAACCTCTTTTGTGTAGATGTATTTATTTTGAATAATAGGATGTGCGTATTTTTTGTTTATGCGATCAATGATTAGCCTAAAGGAAGGTCATTGATTGGCCAAACAATAAATGCACCTGCGGGAATAAATGAGTGATAATTATATAGTTTTCATGTGAACAATATACCATCCCAAAGGAAGGTTGTTGTTTGATAGTATTTATTATCAACATTTGATTTCTGCATGAAGAGTACCACTTACAAGTTGATGTTTCTATCCAAAGACTAAATACCAATGTTGTGCTAGGTATCTTGTTTAAATGGCCCCATCACTATAGATGATTGAAATTTATGTCTTACATGATTATTTTATTTTTTTTGCATGTTATGACATGAATTTCTATTATATGAGCTTATGTATTTGTTTGTTCTAAATTTTTCCTTTTAGTTACTACTTCTACTGCTAATATCACTGCCAACATGAACTCAATTCCTGTAATTAACAGCACAAACTTTAAGAGTTGGAAAGAGAACATTCTATTAGTTCTTGGCTACATGGTTTTAGACTATGCATTAATAAAAGAACAACAAACTTTTCTTACGGAGAAGAGTTCCACTGATGAAAAAATGAACTTTGAGAAGTGGGAACGTTCTAATCGCTTAAGTTTAATGATGTTGAAATGTAGCATTCCAGAAGCATTCAGGGGTGGTATGTCCGATGAGGTAACTGTTAAGGGTTTCCTTGAAGAAATTGAAAAGTATTTTGCAAAGAATGAAAAGGTTGAGATAAGCAAGCTTTTAGATAACCTTGTCCATATGAGGTATAAAGGAAAGGGAAACATTATAGAGTACATAATGGAGATGTCTAACATTACTTCCAAACTTAAGGCACTAAAGCTTGATCTTTCTAATGACTTGCTTGTGCATTTGGTGCTCATATCCCTTCTTGCACACTATGGTCAGTTTATAGTTAGCTATAACACTTAAAAGGAGAAATGGGCTCTTAATGAGCTCATTTCACACTGTGTGCAAGAAGAGGATAGGTTGAAGTGAGAAAAGACTGAAAGTGCTCATCTTGCAACTACCTTAAAGAGAAACAAATGAAAAAAAGGACCAATGATAAGGAAATTGCAGTGGGAACATCACAACCCAAGGCCATTTTCCAAATTCTTGTAGGAATGTGGAATCGTCCTATTATACACAATGCTAAGGCAACCTCACATGAATGGTGTTGTTGAGAGACATAATAGGACACTTAAGGATATGGTAAGAATTATGATTAGTCATTCTTCTTTGCCAGATTCACTCTGGGGTGAGGCACTTAAGACTGCAACCTACATATTGAATATAGTACCTAGCAAAGCAATAGCTAAGACCCCTTATGAACTATAGATAGGCAAAAAGCCTAGTATTAAGCACTAACACATTTAGGGTTATCTAGCTAAGGCAAGGCCTTATAAGCCACATGAAAACAAATTGGACTAAAAGACTATTAGTTGCTATTTTGTTTGGTATCCTAAATGGTCGTGGGGTTTAAATTTTTATAATTGTTGTGCGTTTTTCAACACACGAACTCGTGCAAGCATACACGGTCACAAGTAATAAAGATTTGAAAGTAAAGATCGATCCCACGAGGATTTGTTACCATAGTTTGTCGAGTACTAAAATTGTATCTCTCTGATTTTATCCAAAACAATCGTTAGTTAATAAAAAAGTAAAATAAGAAAATAAAAGAAATCTAGGATTGCAATTTTTCACCAAACTAATTCACTCAAATCATGTTATTTTCTTTTGATTTATATTTTTTAGTACATTTAATTTGTCAACCGAAAACTTCTTTTTTTATTATTCATACATCTCTTTCGAGCTCCGTATAAACACACCTCGTTAAATTAATTTACAATATCTCTATGAAAATTAAATTTATCGAGATTCATTACGTTCTAAGTTTTCAAATGGTCACACATACAATTAGGGTATATTTCTATCATTCATCATACATGTCATTCTATTTACGAGCAATACACACACAAATGCCTTTCTCAAGTTTATTCATGTGCCACGGATCGTTTTGATAAGATTCGTAAATAATCAAAAAGCATTAAGAACAAAATAGAACGAACAAATCGAACGTCTTATAAATCTAACAAAAATAATAATTAAAATCAAGCTTCATAAATTTAGATTAAATGCAACCCTAGAAAAATTAAATTACTTCATAAAATTAAAATAAAAATTATAACAACTACAGAAAAATTAGAAGAAGCAGAAATAAAATTAAAACATCTCATATGAAAATATTTGGTACACATGAGAACACAACAAAAGCCAAAAATGGCTTCGCGTGTGCCGCAACCAACACAAAAACGCAATAAACATTACAAACTGAAAAAACTAAAACACTCTAAAAACTTTCGAAAATTAAAACTAAATCTCTACTCCAAAAACTACTCCAACCAAACTTTTTTACAACTAAAAACTATCTCCTATTTATAGCAAAAAAATACATTAATAAAATATTAAATTAAATTCTACGCGGGGGACAAAAAATTGTGGCGAGAATTATAATTTAAACGCGTGGAGGGACAAAAATTGTATCGAAAATGGGATCGAAAAAGTGTGTGGAACGCTGCACGTTTCTGTTTTAATTTTCTTCCACGCTGCCACGTGTCGCGTTCTGATTTGCGGACACAATTAGTGGGACACGTGGCAGCATCTGATTCGTTGAGAGGAAACAGGCGCACGATAAATGGTCGCACAGGAGCCAACGGCTACAACACGGCCTTGATCCAGCGCGGTCGCGCTCATTGTAACATGCCACGTGTCACAACATGATTAGCTACAAAATTGAGTGGGACACGTGTCATATCTTTATTGGAGGAATATCGGGTTGCGCGCAGGGATCAGCGCACGGGATCAGAGGCGCGCGAACGTGGGGGACAGCGTCTGCGCGGCGTCAGACGGGTGGGTCCCACGCTGCACGCCGGCCTGCGCGGCAGGTGGGCCCCACTCGGGCGCCGAGCCGCGTGAAGGAATCTTCCCTGCATCCATTCGCTTTGGTCGGGTTTGATCTACACGCGCCAATCCTAGCCGTTTATGATTTGATCGGACGGTCTACGTTGCACGCGTGGATGATGACGCGTGTATTCTTCTCCCCTGCGCAAAAATTAAACTTTCTTAATTATATTTTGACCCACAAATATATTTCAAATTACATTTTCAACTTTATTTAATTACAATTAAGCCCTTTGCTAATTTTAAATTAAATTTTTAAACTTTTAATAATTAAAATGAAGCCCAAATTTAATTTAAATTATATTTTCGATTTTTATAATTTGTAATTAAGAACTATATTATTTGAAATTATATTTGTGGACATAAATTTAACATTAAGTACATTTTCGATACAAATTATTTACTTTTATTATAATATATAAAAAACAGTAAATACTAATTTATTAATCGAAAATTAACTAAAAACATCAAGAACATAGCAATTATAATTAATAAAATAGGTGAAAATAACTATATAAAATACAGTTATCAACACCCCCAAACTTAAGTTTTTGCTAGTCCTCGAGCAAAAGGAAGGAAATAAAACAAAGATAACTGCATTTAAAATAGTGATTTTCAAAATATTTCTTTTGTCTTTCGTAATTACATAACTCAAAGAAATAAAAGAATTTTATCTAAGCATCAAAATCAATTTAAAAGTATATCACATTTTCACAATGAATTTTAGTGTGTGTGTGAAGTCTTTTCATATTTCATCACATGCAATCCGGATAAGTTTATACAAATATAAAATCAAACAAATTTTTAATGAAATCACAAATCCCATAAGTTTATTTTTCATTTCTCTCTCCACTAATGTAGACAAACACAAAACACCAAATCAATAGGACTTTATTAAGCTTGTAATGTATGGCTTAGGTAAAGGTAGGATGAAAGATAATATTTAGCTTAAAACTTTTCCCGAGCATAACATTTCAGGATTGAAAAAGATAATTCTATCATCACAATAATTACTTCCCAATTTGGGATTTCTCATCACATACAATAACTATATTTTTTTTTCAGATTCTATATTTTTTTCTTTTCTTTTCAGAATCTCTTTTTTTTTCTCTTGTTCTTTTTCTCTTTCTCTTTCTTTTTTTTTCTTTTTTTTTCAGTATCCCTTTTTTTCGGATATAAATTTAAATATTTACTAACAATTGTCAAATGCTAGTGAGATAATAACAATAGGTATATCAACAAACATATATATATATTTCTTTAGATAGGCTTTTGAAATGAGAAAAATATATATGTAAACTTTGAAGCTCAAAAGGGGTATACTATGGATAATGCATGTTAAGGTAGATAGAAAGGCTCAAACGATCCAAAGATGGCCTAAATCATTTTCTTAGTTACATGTCATCTATAATTTCGCCTCGAGAGAAAATCAAACAAATTCTAAAAACTGTGACACCACAAAAATCAATCGAATTCCATACTCACATAAACCTTCTCTAAGTTATCATAGCAACTCAAAAATCAAGACTAGTGCTCATGAATATTTATTCTTGTAAAAACGAAACATACGTAAAAATTATTTATCACTTAGACAATATTCAAATTTTTCAAAGAATTATGCATCATTTAAATACAAGAAATCAAAATAAATCACTATTCATAGCAAAATATCTTCAATCAACCAAACAAAAAAAAAATTCACAAGCGATAACATCCAGAAAGTATTTCAATTAGGTTTAATATATCCACCACCCCCAAACTTAATATACACATTGTCCTCAATGTGTGAAAGTTAAAGAACATATGAGATGGGTTTAAAGAAACTTCCTGGTTTGTTTGATTGGTTAAGCCAAAATTGATTCATTACCTCCAATTTGCACCTACGAAAGAAAAAAATAACATAACAAAATATAAAAACTAATACATGCGAAAATAAATTAAAATAAAATAACATAAACATAAAATAAAATAAAACACATGGGTTGCCTCCCAAGAAGCGCTTGATTTATAGTCTTCAGCTTGACTTCTCAATTTATTTTTCTTTTGTAGGTTAAGATTTGTGCGTAACAAAATCTCAACTTACGAGAAAATTGAAAAATAAATTAAGCAAGAAACAAGAACCATAAATTTTTTTTTGTTTTTTTTTCTTTTTGTGAGTTAAGATTTGTGTTTAAACAAAATCTCAACTCACTAGAAAAATAAAAATAAAAATAAAATAAAACAAACAACCAACAATAAGAAAATAATTTTTTTTTTGTTTTTCTTTTCGTGTATTAAGATTTGTGTGTCAAACAAAATCTCAACTCACTAGAAAAATAAAAATAAAAATAAAATAAAATAAACTAGCAATAAGCAAATAAATTTTTTTTTGTTTTCTGTTTTTTTTTCTTTATGTGTGTTAAGATTTGTGTGTAAAACAAAATCTCAACGCACGAGAAATTTGAAAAATAAATTACACAACCAAAAATAAGCAAATAAAATTTATTTTTCTTTTTGTGAGGTAAGATTTGTGTG
Organism: Hippophae gyantsensis; assembly: GCA_030763125.1. Lineage (NCBI taxonomy): Eukaryota > Viridiplantae > Streptophyta > Magnoliopsida > Rosales > Elaeagnaceae > Hippophae > Hippophae gyantsensis. Next base: position 33,617,316 of record CM061030.1, read on the forward strand.
TCAAACAAAATCTCAACCCACGAGAAAATTGAAAAATAAAATAAAACAACAATAAGTAAATATTTTTTTTTCTTTTTGTAAGTTAAGATTTGTGTGTCAAACAAAATCTCAACTTACGAGAAAATTTTTAAAATAAAATAAACAAGAACAATACGCATAAATTGTTTTTTTTTTTAAATTGTTTTTTTTTGAATTAAAATCAAATTGATTGGTATTAGTATCAACAATGAAAATAGTAAAACAAATCCCCGGCAACGGCGCCAAAAACTTGTTGCGTGTTTTTCAACACACGAACTCGTGCAAGCATACACGGTCACAAGTAATAAAGATTTGAAAGTAAAGATCGATCCCACGAGGATTTGTTACCATAGTTTGTCGAGTACTAAAATTGTATCTCTCTGATTTTATCCAAAACAATCGTTAGTTAATAAAAAAGTAAAATAAGAAAATAAAAGAAATCTAGGATTGCAATTTTTCACCAAACTAATTCACTCAAATCATGTTATTTTCTTTTGATTTATATTTTTTAGTACATTTAATTTGTCAACCGAAAACTTCTTTTTTTATTATTCATACATCTCTTTCGAGCTCCGTATAAACACACCTCGTTAAATTAATTTACAATATCTTTATGAAAATTAAATTTATCGAGATTCATTACGTTCTAAGTTTTCAAATGGTCACACATACAATTAGGGTATATTTCTATCATTCATCATACATGTCATTCTATTTACGAGCAATACACACACAAATGCCTTTCTCAAGTTTATTCATGTGCCACGGATCGTTTTGATAAGATTCGTAAATAATCAAAAAACATTAAGAACAAAATAGAACGAACAAATCGAACGTCTTATAAATCTAACAAAAATAATAATTAAAATCAAGCTTCATAAATTTAGATTAAATGCAACCCTAGAAAAATTAAATTACTTCATAAAATTAAAATAAAAATTATAACAACTACAGAAAAATTAGAAGAAGCAGAAATAAAATTAAAACATCTCATATGAAAATATTTGGTACACGCAGAACACAACAAAAGCCAAAAATGGCTTCTGCGTGTTCCGCAACCAACACAAAAACACAATAAAAATTACAAACTGAAAAAACTAAAACACTCTAAAAACTTTCGAAAATTAAAACTAAATCTCTACTCCAAAAACTACTCCAACCAAACTTTTTTACAACTAAAAACTATCTCCTATTTATAGCAAAAAAATACATTAATAAAATATTAAATTAAATTCTACGCGGGGGACAAAAAATTGTGGCGAGAATTATAATTTAAACGCGTGGAGGGACAAAAATTGTATCGAAAATGGGATCGAAAAAGTGTGTGGAACGCTGCGCATTTCTGTTTTAATTTTCTTCCACGCTGCCACGTGTCGCGTTCTGATTTGCGGACACAATTAGTGGGACACGTGGCAGCATCTGATTCGTTGAGAGGAAACAGGCGCACGATAAATGGTCGCACAGGAGCCAACGGCTACAACACGGCCTTGATCCAGCGCGGTCGCGCTCATTGTAACATGCCACGTGTCACAACATGATTAGCTACAAAATTGAGTGGGACACGTGTCATATCTTTATTGGAGGAATATCGGGTTGCACGCAGGGATCAGCGCACGGGATCAGAGGCGCGCGAACGTGGGGGACAGCGTCTGCGCGGCGTCAGACGGGTGGGTCCCACGCTGCACGCCGGCCTGCGCGGCAGGTGGGCCCCACTCGGGCGCCGAGCCGCGTGAAGGAATCTTCCCTGCATCCATTCGCTTTGGTCGGGTTTGATCTACACGCGCCAATCCTAGCCGTTTATGATTTGATCGGACGGTCTACGTTGCACGCGTGGATGATGACGCGTGTATTCTTCTCCCCTGCGCAAAAAATTAAACTTTCTTAATTATATTTTGTCCCACAAATATATTTCAAATTACATTTTCAACTTTATTTAATTACAATTAAGCCCTTTGCTAATTTTAAATTAAATTTTTAAACTTTTAATAATTAAAATGAAGCCCAAATTTAATTTAAATTATATTTTCGATTTTTATAATTTGTAATTAAGAACTATATTATTTGAAATTATATTTGTGGACATAAATTTAACATTAAGTACATTTTCGATACAAATTATTTACTTTTATTATAATATATAAAAAACAGTAAATACTAATTTATTAATCGAAAATTAACTAAAAACATCAAGAACATAGCAATTATAATTAATAAAATAGGTGAAAATAACTATATAAAATACAGTTATCAATAATCCCTCAACAAATTCTTTTCAAGATAAGAAATGCAAGATTTCTTGAGGATGTTATGTTTAAAGGGGGAAATAGAGTTAGGAATGTTATCTTTGAAGAGAAATCCATTCCTCTACCAAATTTTGTTATTGAAAATGATCAAACTATTGACATTGTTCAAGATACAATTCATGACAACAATGAGGATTTAGCTATAGAAATCCCTACTCAAAATCAAGAGGTTGCTCTAGAAGGGAAAACTCAACAACCGTAAGAGTAAGAACCACTTAGGTGATCCACTGGAGAGAAAAGAAGTGCAATTTCAAGTTATTACATTATATTTCTTCAAGATCATGAGTTTGACATAGGGATAATGGAAGATGATCCAATCAATTTCCAACAAGTCAAACAAAATGCTAGTTATCATGAGTGGATTGATGTCATGAATGATGAGATGAAATCCAAGAAACACAATGACGTTTGAGATCTCGTCAAGTTTCTTGAAGGTGTAAAACCAATTGGTTGTAAATGGATATTTAAAACCAAAAAGAATTCTAAGGGCAACATTGAGAGGTATAAAGCACATTTAGTCACCAAGGGTTTTACTCAAAAAGAAGGTATTGACTTCAAAGAAACTTTCTCTCCAGTATCATCGAAAGATTCTTTTAGTACAATAATGGCACTTGTAGCTCATTTTGACTTAGAATTGTACCAAATGGATGTTAAGACAACTTTTCTCAATGGTGACATTGAGGAAACCATATACATAATGCAACTAGAAAACTTTGTATTAGGTGATCCAAGGGCCATGGTTTGTAAACTGAAAAGATCCATGTATGGTCTCAAGCAAGCTTTCCGTCAATGGTATCATAATTTTCATCAAATCATTATCTCTTATTGTTTTGAGGTTAATGCAATTGATGATTGTGTATATCACAAGTTCAGTAGGAGTAAATTTATCTTCATGGTGCTCTATGTTGATGACATATTATTGGCTAGCAGTGATATGGGCTTGTTGCACGAAACCAAGATATTTCTGAGGAAGCATTTTGAAATGAAAGATCTTGGTGACACTTTTTTGTATTATGAATTAAGATACACCGAGATCGTCTTGGGGTGTCCTTGGGTTATCACAAAAGTGCAATATCGAGAAGGTACTTGCTAGATTTGGCAAAAAATATTGTGCACGAGGAGATATTCCTATTGCCATAGGAGACAAGTTTAGTCTCAATCAATGCCCCAAGATTGAGATTGAAATAACCAAGATGCAAAAGATTTCTTATGCTTCAACAGTTGGGAGTCTCATGTATACTCAAGTATGTACGCATCCAAATTTGGCGTACATAGTGGGTATATTGGGAAGATACTTAAGTGACCCCTGCATGGATCATTGAAAAGCAACCAAATGGGATATGAGGTATTTACAGAGAACAAAAGATTACATACTCACCTATTAGAAATCAGATAATTAAATATTATGACTTCGATCTTACGGGTTGCCATGATACAAAGAGATTCCACTTATGGTTATGTTTACATGTTGTCTAGATGAGCTATATCCTGGAGAAGTGCTAAGAAATCACTCATAGCTCCTTCCACCATGGTAGCAGAATTCATAGCTTGTTATGAGGCAACCAATCATACGATATGACTATGTAATTTTGTCACTGGGTTGCGAATTATGGATGAAATTGGAAGATCACTAAATATTTATTGTGACAATCTTTCAACTGTCTTGTATTCGAATAACAATAGAAGCTCGTCAAAGTATAAACACATAGACATTAAGTTTCTAATTGTTAAAGAGAGTGTTCAAAGTAAAATAGTGTCTATTAAGCATATAGAAACAAACTTTATGCTAGTGGACCCACTAACTAAAAGTTTGGCACCCAAGGTATTTCATGAGCATATTGCTCAAATGGGTGTTGTCTTATTTAATGATATGCAGTTTTAGTGGGAGTTTGTGTTTTGTATTTTGTTATTTTGTTATTTTGTTTGATGCTATTATAATACTTTATGTATGTTTAGTTTTCTACAGAACAAAGTTGATGGTTTTATTATCTTTATTACTCTGAATGTGTTACCTTTCAATTGTGGTTTGACATAAAGTTTGAAAGATTGAGGTTTGATCTCACTAAGGAATAAATGATCAATTGGAAATAAGCATGAATAAAATCACATTACATATAATTTCCATTACACATCCATACTTGATCTATGTCATTAAATATATTTGGTCTCATATTGGTATATGATACAAACCAGATTGATTAAAGAATATGTTTATAGAATAATTAGAAAGTTTTTGCACACCTAAGGTTATCAAATATAATTGTCATTGGAATTAATTTGTAGTCCAAGTGGGAGATTGTTGGGTTATTTTCAATAACTCAATAAATGGGCTAACAAATTAAGAAAATTATATTTTGAGTTATTATTATTTTAATTGGGTTAATTAAGTGATCTAATTAGGTGAGCTCAATTAAACATCTTATACGGTATGAGCTTCACAATGTGTAATATTCAATAATAAACTAATGGTAGACCTAATTAGGGTTAATGGTGCTATCATTAGTTTACTATATAAGGAACACCATAAGGTTTGGTCCCCAAGGCTAATTACAATCATCTCTCTTCCTTTCTTCCCATCTATTGAATGAGAACCTATAGAAGAGAAAAGGTAAGTATGTCGAAGACTATAAACTCTGAATCCGTTCTTCAATTCTTCATCATAGATTCAGGCATGTTTTTTATTATTTTGTATAATCTTAATAATTTGACATAAGTTTAAGATCTATGCATGTATTTTAATCTAGTTACAATAAAAAATTCATCTAAATCCTTTTTTTAAGTCATTGGTTATATTTATTACTTTTATTTACACAATGTAACTTTAGGTCCTTTTAGTGAAAAAAAAAGTTATTGATGGACAATTCGATTTTTTTAAGAATATTTTGTTATTAAAATTATGAAAGACATATAGCATGATAAAATGGTAAGATTAATTAAAGAAAAAAATGATATTATAATAGAAATTATTTATTTTTGAAAAAGAAAAAATATTTACACCAAAAGATAACAAACTACCTCACATTTTGTTGCATCCTATTCAATTTTTAATTGAAAACCTAACACCAAAAATCAATCCCAAATTCTCTGCATATGTTAATCCAATTTACAAAAAGAAAACTGTTTATAAAATCCGATACAAGTAATCTCATTATCTTAATACTAATTATTTCATTTATACTATCTATTCTTATTTCTATCAATTTAATTTTTTTGTGATTTACTTGCCTTCTAATTTATCTTGTGCTTAGTTATCAATTCTATTCCAAATCAAATTAAACATAATCTAATATCAATTTTCCTGCATATATGAGACCACGTGGGAGGCTCAATAATTCAAGAATAAGAAAAATAACATCTAACATTGAATTAGGAACTGAAGGGAAGCCTGATAGATTAAGGAAAATCATGATTATATAGACCATTTAAATGTGAGGGAGAGAGATCAAATAAGAAATGAGAAAAAATAATCTAACATTATAGAATTGGAAAGATAAAATGTTAGAGTGAATAAAGAGAGAGTGGTTAAAGATGGAGAAAAATTCTTTAAGTAATCCATGTGTTCTTAATATATTTTTATTATATTTTATGGAACAAAATATTGTTCAATAAAATAAAATTGTCAACATACCTTTTTCTAGTACAAAGAACCAAAAACCCTTTTTGGTCTCTTTATTTCTCTTCATTAAACAAATATTATTTTTTTCTTTCATAATTTATAAATTCAAGCAACTTCAAAGTTAAAAATAAAATCTATATAAATAAATTAGACACATACAAATGAAATGAGATGAGATGATAAAAATTGAGGGAGTAAAGAGAGTTAAGAAAATAAAGAGACTACAAAGAGAGAGACATATAGATTGAGATGAGAGGAAGAGTCATAAAAAAATATTTTTTTTAAAAAAGGAAGAAGTTTTTGGTTTTTATATTTAATTTTAAGAAAAATATGATTTCACTCTTAAAAAATATAGTTTTAAAAAAATTAGACTAAATTCACTCTATCTAAAAATTAATGGATTAAAACTATATAATTTAAAAAGATTGAGAATAAAATATTATTATCAAAAAATTGCATTATCAAAATTATCCTAATCTGTTGGAAAAAATATTTTAATTCATGTAATTTCAAAAAGTAGAATAACTTCTATTGTTTTAATTAAAAGCAAGGGGATAAAGAAATAAGGAAATTTTAGTTTCACACTTAAAAATAATAAGTTAATTGGTTTCGGATGTTAATTATGTGAATTAAAATGTTTCTTAAAAAAAATTATTACTATATAAATATTGGGGTAAAAATTAAGGATGTGTAAAAAATTCAATTATTCGATTAATCCGATCAATCCCAACAATTCAATCTAATCCGTTAATTTTTTAAAGGTTTTGATCTGACCATCAGATCGAAATGGATGGCAAATTCACTACGATTCATCTGATTTGACCAAAATTAATTATATATATTTAATTAATATATATTTATTTGGTTTTTTAAAGTTTTTTTTAACTCAAAAAATTTTATGTTATGATTTATGTGAAAATTAAAATTTTTTATTCAAAAATACCAAAAATAAAGTTAATTAAGTTTATTGATTGGATTCAATCTGAATAAGTTACGGATCGGATTGCATCGAATTTAAAAGATGATCAATTGGTTGCAGATTAGGATGTTTCAATCTAATCGAATCGGATAAAGATAAAATCAACAGATTTCACCTGATGAAGACCCCTAGTAAAAACTATATAAATAACCCTAAAAACTATATAAACAACCCTAAGATAAAGAAATAAGGAAATACTAATTCTATTTACATCCCTTAAAATTATTAGAAACGTGAGTCTTGAGAATTTATCCGGCTATAATTATTTAAACTTTAGAGAGAAAAGTTAGAGAAAGAAGTTTTTTCTCTAATTTTTTTCTTTTTCTTTTTCTTCCTATTTCTTTTGTTATTTTCTTTTTCTTCGTATTTTCTTTGTTCTTCATTGGTTCTGAGTTTTCTCTGCTAAAATTTTCTCTCCAATTATTTATAATTTTAGATATTTGTTTTGTTATATTTGACTTTATTAGCATCAAATAGAATATTATAAAAGTTTTCTACACTTCTTTAACTCTTAAATCTATAATTGTTTTTAAATGTAGATATTTCATTAAATTTGAAGGTTTTTAAATATTTTTTTTAAGAAATCATGGATCACATGAAACAATGGATTTTAGGTGTTTTGTAAAGATGGTAATAACTGGATATCATGTTTTTATATTTTTTAAAATTATATCTTTGTATTAATTATTATGGTCAAACATTAAAGTTACGAAAAGTAAATAGCAAACATTAAAGGTTGTAAAGTAGTGGGTGTCTTACTTATATTTAATTTTAGTTTTTAATATGATACTTTAATGTATTTAAAAAATAAAAATTGATATTCGGAAGAAAAAAACAATTATCCATAGGCAAAACTAGGGGTGTTCATCGGATCGAAACCGTTAAGTTTATACTCATCCGATCCGATCCGAACATCCGATCGGATTGAAACATCTTAATCCGCAACCGATCCGATCAACTTTTACATCCGATCAATCCGATCCGTAAAATATTCGGATAGCATCCGATCAATCTGATCAATCCGACCAATCCGATCAATCCGATCAATCCGACCAATCCGATCAATCCGATCAATCCGATTAATCCGACCAATAAACTTAATTAATTATATTTTTGAATTAAAAAATTAAATTTTTACATAAATCATAACATAAAATCATTTTAATTAAAAGAAACCTTAAAAAATCAAATGAAAAAATTAAAATAAGACTAAAATGTTCAAACCTATATAAAACAAAAATAATACAATTAAGTAAAAAACGATGCCGATTATAATAGTTATTTTAATAAATTTAACAATTCATTCAAATAATAAACAAAAAGATAGTTCATAATAATCTAAACCTAAATTAATTTGATTATTTCACTCTTTAACATCCATTGGCATCTTAAAAATAATCTTGTCTTGAATCTTGAGAACAATAGCAAAAAACTTCAATGTGTCATCACCTATTAGCCATAATTTAAAAAATATTAGTAAATTGATAACTAAATATATAAAAAATAATATATGAAATACATATGAAATAAAATAATAATATATCGTACTCAATCAAGGGTTATATCTTTAATGTCTCTCAACATATTTACAAAATAGAAGATAATAGAAAATGATGAGAATATTAAATCATAAGAGAATGATATCAATTATTAATGAAAATTAAAATAATATTACCTGTTTCAATTGCTTCAATATCATCAAGGGAATCACGAATGTTAATTATTGGTGATGATCGAATCCAATTCTGAGTACAAATAAGTGCTTGGACAGTTTTTGGGGACAATGAGCTTCTAAAAGAATCAATAACCCTCCCCCCCGTAGAAAATGCAGACTCAGAAGCTACAGTTGATATAGGTGTAGCTAAAACATCTTTGGCAATCTTGGAAAGAACCTTGTATCTAGATGAGTTCACCTTCCACCAACTTAAAAGATTAAAAGACTCATCATCCACATCCTCACATGTCTCACCCAAATATTTATCTACTTCAGTTTGGTTGTCTGTCTTTTTTGCATCTTTGACACGTTTTTATAACGATCTATCCATAGTGAAAATGAATCAATTTCACAACTATCCACTTCTTCTGTGTCTAAAGGTTGTGAGCATATGGTTTGCACATTTGCAGAATACAAAACTAAATACTGATCAAACATATTATTCAAAGTTTGTTTAAATTTTTTCATCTTCTGGCCAACCATAATATCATCTTCATCACACAAAAGATCCAAAAAAATTCTCAAACCTTGTTCCTTACGTCTTGGATCAAGCAAAGTTGCAATAAATAAAAAATCATTCATCTTATCTACACCTCCCCAATATTTATTGAACTTTGTTATCATTTCTTTTGCCATTTTGCTTAACAAAAAATCTGTATTTTCACACCAGAAACTCAATTGGTTATGTATGAAACAAATTTGATCCAAAAATAAATTTGAAGTAACATATACAGAACCAGAAAACCTCAATGTTGCATCATAAAATATTTTCAAAAACCTCACAAATATGTGAGCATTAGACCAATCAAACATATCAGGAGTTTTGCAACTATCATTTCCAATGTTGAACTCTTGTTTAAATATCACATCATCTTCTTCTAAACGCTCAAAAGCGTTCTGAAATCTTATTGCAGCTTCTAACATTAAATAGGTAGAATTCCACCTTGTTACTACATCTAAACATAAAAGTTTATTAGTATCAATCTTCTCTTGCTCCGCACAATCCTTAAATTTTAACAACCTTGAAGGTGATCCTTTGACATATTTCACAACTTCTCTTATCTTACTTATGCTTGAATCATGTTCTTTCAAGCCCTCTCTGACAACCAAATTTAGAATATGAGCTGCACATCTCATATGCATATGTTGACCATCTAGTATTGCACCACCCCAATTGTTCACTTTTTTACGCAAGTAAGAAACTAATGTATTATTTGAGCTAGCATTATCCACAGTAATAGTAAATATCTTATCAATTCCCCAATCTAACAAGCACTGCTCCATTGCTTTCCCAAGGATATCACCTTTGTGACTAGGAACTACACAAAAATTTAAGATTCTTTTTTGGAGTTCCAATTATCATCGATGAAGTGAGCAGTGAGACACATATAATTCAAATTTTGAGCAGAAGTCCATGTGTCAGTGGTTAAACAAACTCTTTGAAATGATTTAGAGAAAAATTCTTTTAATTTATCCTTTTCCTTTAAGAAAAGACTCAAGCAATCTCGTGCAATAGTGGTACGAGAAGGAACTTGGAACCTTGGTTCCAAAACTCTACTATACTTCTTAAATCCTTCATTCTCAACATGACTAAATGGCAATTCATCAACTATAATCATTTCTGTAAGTGCAAGCCTACAAGCCTCAATACTAAATGTGTGTGCAACAAGTATACCTTCTTTATTGTTTGTGACATTTTCAAAAGCTAAAGTTTTTTGCTTCTTCTCATATCTACCAGGAAATAATTTGCATTGCATAGCAATATGAGCATTTAAGTTTGATGTACCAGACTTGCTGGATACATACACATACTCCCTTGAACAATATTTACATCTCGCCTTGCGATCTAAGCCTTCACCCACTATATCAAAATGTTTCCAGGCAGAAGAGGGAGGTTTAGAAAACTTTCGCTTACCTTTTCCATCATAGCTATCTATAGAAGGTTCAGGTTTGTCATTCAATGCTAGATATTTAGTTTCTGGTGGAGCATTTTGTGGATTTTTATATTGGTTTTCAACATCATGGGTAGCGCTTGCACTTCCGGTGGTTGCAAGTGGACTATCCGTAGTAGAGGTATTTTTTTCCATCTAAGATAAAGTGAGACAAAATTAACTTAATGCAATAAACACATTGTGTAGAAAAGCAGTTGTTATAATGTAAAGAAGCATATTTACAACCAAATTAATACAATTTTAAATAAATCCATAAAAACTTATAAATACATATCTTGTACTTAAAATTATTAAAAGATATGTATTAAAGGATATGTAGTTGGAGGTTTAAATGAATATAAGTGGTGAATTATGTTGTACCACTTGCTCCTTCGTGTCATCCAAATACTGTTTCAGATTTATGTAATGAATAAAATTTCAATTCGATTAGTATAATAAAATATGATTATTATATTATAAAAAATAGAAGAAGCATATATGCGCATCTCATGCGAAGTTAACAATGAAACTTAGCGTTATAAACTGAGGTTATATAATCCAATTAAATTAATTATTTTATCTTATTTATACTTGTATAGACGAGCTTAAAAAGAAAATTCTAAAGGTTAATTTAATTAAATAACTTGTTGAAACAAGCTCACCTTATATTAATTCCCTAACAGCTCTATATCAAGAGATAATAAAAATAAAAATAAAATGTTGCACCATTCATGTGAACATATATCCTAATTATGAGTTATGAATACTTGTTCGGAGTGAGAATGAGTAGATCTTCTTTTAGACAATTGATTAAACGAATATCTGAACTTATAATATATATTTTGGATGAAGAATTACATAAAATTAAAAATAGTTTTTTTAATTCATATATACAGATATAATGAGTATAATACAAAAAATACTAACTAGAATTAAGCTACAATCCAAGTAAATTAAAAGAATTAAAAAGGCATAGGTCCTTATTATATAAAAATTAGATAATTCTATGTCTTTGATGGTGGTACCTAATTCACACCTAAAATGACAAACATGTAAACTCTATATTAATTTCATTTTTCACATTTCTCCCTCCTATTTACTAAGAGTAATAAATTTTTATATAACTTATATTTTATATATCATAAAATTATGTTTTAACTGCATGTCATTAAAATCATTTGTAAAGAAGTAAAATATTTAAAACATACAAATATGAGGTTTAAAACCTCACTGCCAATGTTAAAGCCCAAATAAAAACAGTGATGGATTCAAAATTCACGCAGAATCATAATTTAGTTAGGGAAAGGTTATCAATAATATATAAATTGGGTTAAAGATAAAGTAACGTATCTTTTATAAAACTTTTTTTATTTTTTAAAGATTTTTATACAACTTTTTTTCTGGACTCCAAACTCTGAAACAAAAATACTTAAAAATTATTGATTTAATAATGTTTATGTTCCTCACCGTAAGAAGTTAATAATGTTTATGTACCTTTTGTGTGAACACTGAGCAGGGAGCAACGCAAAAAAGCAAAGAATCAAGCAGGGAGAGAGAAAGAGAGATGGAGGCTGGAGAGGTAGCTTGGAAATGAATTAGGTTAAGAATAGATAAATGGGTAAGGTTAGGTTAGGTTAGAATAATAATTAGGTTTATTAATTATTAATTTATTATATGTATATATTTTTAAATAATATATTAAATATATTAAATATATATATATAATTTAATAAATATATATTAATTAAATATATATATAATTAATTTCGGTCGGATCGGATCGGATCGGATGAATCGTAGTGAAATCCGCCATCCGATCCGCACTTAACAGATGAAAAAAATTTCCATCCGATCCAACCATCGGATTGGATCGAATCGGATGAAAAATCAACGGATCGGATGATCGGATGATCGGATTTTTTACACACCCCTAGGCAAAACAAATTTTAAAACAAACTTTTAGCCCAACATAAGGTTGGTGTGGGATCTTAGCCCAACAATTCACGTTTCACTCACAAACTGCTAGTTTTACTCATTTAGAAACCTTATTATTTACCTTACATATTTCCTAAAATACATTTCATATTTGCTATCAATATTATTTATTTAATTTTATAATAAAAATATAATTCTTTCAAGTATAAAGTGAATAATAATTAGATTTAAGTACCTAAATAACTCATTTTATAAATAGAATTTGAATTTTAAGTATTAAGAATTAAACATATATTCATTCATGTTGAATATATATTCAATATATTTTTATAAATGTGTTAGACATAATACTCATTTTATGTAACATTTTAAACTTTTTCTTCTTCTTCTTCTTCATATTTTCAATTATTTTTGTCAAATGACGGAATGCCACAATTCATTAAGTACTTGTTCTGTTTATCCATCAGATTATCATAGTACAACCCATTAAATATTCAACATGATATACTTTAAAAAGAACAATATGACATAACTTATAATCTATGGTCCATAACAAACTGGAACAACACGCGAGTCCATTTATCCTAAAATCTAATAAATATAAAATATAAAATATAAATATGTTCATTAATATTATATAAGGGACGTGATCGGAGCATGTATATATCAAATGAAATATGAGAAGGAAGCTTGACTATTCAAAGTATAAATTTTTGAATTAAATGGCCACGAATCTTGCTAGTCTATCAAGCACAATCTAATTGATTAGGCTCAACACATCATGACAAAACTGATGGATTAAGAATCTAGACATGACACCATCTTTATATGGGTCATGAGCCAACATGGCACACTAGTTAACATGCACATGATATCTTAATTAATATGATGGGTCATGTCAGGTCGAGTTGGTACACTTTAACACCCATATTTTCAATGTTTATTTTATAGAAAAACGAACGATAAAAGTTACTCAAGTTAGTATCATTTAATCATTTATATTAAAAAATATATTTTTTAATCCTTCAATTTAAAAAAAAGAGATCAATTATTTTAGTGATTTCTCTATTAAAATATTATGTTTTACTATCAAGTAATTAAAACACGATAAACACGAGCCATTAACAAGAATAAAAATGAATTCAATATGAAATTATTTAATAAAATAAACAATAATAATATTCTAACGAAAAAATTATTTTAATGTATATTTTTTTTTTCATAAAAAGTACCCTTATTTTTTTAAAAAACATTATTTTTTTTATTAAAAGTGCACAACAACAAATTGTTGAACAATGAAATCTTATATTATTGTTATTTCTATCAAAGTATAAAAGATAGGGTACTATTCAAATAATTTTTTTTATTTAATTTCCTCATCTCTAATTGTGCTTTGGTATAATAATAATAATAATAATAATAATAATAATAATAATAATAATAATAATAATATAAAATGATCACGTACATTATAGCTGGAAAAAGATTAAAAATACTCCTAAGGTTCAAGAAATCTTCAAAAATACTTCCAAGGTTTTAAAAAATACCCCTGAAAACATAACGGAGATTAAATCTAACAGTAATCAAAAATACACCTAAGGTTAAAAAAACATTCTCAAAATGGAAGAAAAAAAAATAAACCAAGAAATAATAGATATAGAAACAAAAGACCTCTCAGGATGTTTTTCACAAGAAATGATAATAAGTAAAAAGAAATTTGAAGAAATTCAAAAAGTAAAGTTAAATCTTAAAGAAGGAGATGAATTTAAAGACCCATAATTTTTATTAAGAAAATTATTCCCTAGAAAAAATATAATTATTATGGCATAAGTAATAAAGAAATGAGTATTAAGATTACAGATGAAAAAAGGAAGATATAATATACCATTAATTGATAAAAAAATTATATTAAACAAGTTATCAAAAATTCCTCATAGAGACAAAGAAAAAATTAGATACATCCATTTAAAAGAAATTCAAATATTAATAAAATCTCATTTTAGAGAAATAATAGATATACTAATAAAAATAGCATTATTAGATAACATAATTATAAATAGACAAGATGCCTTATTAGGAATGACCCATAGTAATTTAAGATACCAAAAACTAAAATTTACAACATATCCTAGATTTGCTATCAATATACATGATAAAAATCTAAATCAAGTATTAAGCCTAGTTTATGAATTTAAAAGAGGAGATTTAATGAAAGAAAGAAATCATCTATTTTTAATACATTATCTAGTAGCATATTCTTTAATAAATAGTCATAATAGTTCAAAATATAGACAAAACGAATTTATAGAAATAGACAACTTTTAAGGAACTTGGACAAATAATAAAACCACAAATACTAATAGATTTTGAAATACCAGAAGAATAGAAATTAGATATTAAAGAAAAACTCTTAATAATAGGAAGAAATAGTAATGTTGTTAAAACTAATAGCATATCAAAATTTACTTTTATAGACCATAAAGGAGAAAATTCTAACCAAAAAAAAGTTAAAAAACTAGAAAATGAAGTTAAAATAATGAAGGCATTAGTTCATAATTGTATATTAGGGAAAAAATAATGTTTAAAGATAAAATAAAAAATATGAATTTAGAAGTAAATGGAAGCCTAATAGGTGTAGCAAAAAATCAAGCAACATTATTTGAAACTGTACAATTATTAACAGAGGAAATAGATTTAGTCTAAGAATCAAACAAAAAATATTTACAGAAAATGATAGATATATAAAAAGAATTACTTAAGGAAATAAAGGAATGTGGTTATAATAAACTACAACAAGATATGCAAAAGGAATTTTCAGAACTAAGAAAAGATGTATACAACATACATGATCGGGGCAGAACCGACATCGCCGATCCTGCCCGTTCAATTGGTTTTATCTATTTATAAAACTCTCGCAAGTGCACGAATCATTTCGTAGAAAATGATAAGTATACTCCCAAGGTCGATCTAAGGAAGGAATGTATGTGGTTTTTAATTTATTATTCAAACTTTTAAAAACGAAATTAAATCCTAAACATTCTGTCACGATATTTTGGGTTTTGTATTTTTAATCTATTAACATAAAAATAAACATAGATTCAATAAACATTTATGCAAATTTTATCATTTATAATGGTGGAGTATTTATGGATATAATAATTAAGTTAATTATGCTTGCTCATATTAATTAGGTTATTAAAGATATGAATTGATATTTATTGATTCTCTCTTTTTTATATGAATACCACCTTTGGTGGGGTTAGATATTCTTTGTTAACTAAACAAATCAATTAACACCTATGGGTGGGGTTGATAACTAATTTGATTAATTAAATTAATTCCTTTTTCTAAGAGATTGAAAATGAACCATTTAAATGCCACCTTTGGTGGGGTTAGACAGTTTAAACTTTATTCAAGGTGTCCAAATTAAACCTAAGAATTTAGTTATCCAAGTACTAACTTTCAAGTTTTAAAACTACTACTGAAAACATGTTGTCAATACATTTTTAGATAATAATTCTTATAAAAACTTTTGAAATAGAGCTTCACTCTAACTACCGGGCGATTGTACCAACAAATAAAAGAGCACTACTCTAAATTAGACCGGATAACTAAACCTTAAAATCTAATTTTCAGATTTAAGTTTGTAATGAAAAATAATATATTTCTCTCTAACATTCTTAATATAAAATCTTGAATAAAAATAAAATCAATTCATTTTAGAGATTTTTACCTATTTAATATTTCGCAAGCATAACAACGTTATTATTACATCATGTTTATAAACGGCCAGCACAGTTAAATTTAATCACAGACAAATTAAATATAACATGTAAGAATAAAGCATAAAAAATAATCAGAAAGAAAATAAAATCCTTACAGAACTTTGATGTTATTCCCGTTCTTTGGAAAACCTCCAAGCGGAATTTGCACTCCCATTTATTGAATCAAAAAGCTAATAAATTACAAAAACATAACTAGTTCTTCCCAAAAAGGGAAGAACTCTAAAACTAAGAGAAATTAACTAAGAACAACTAGAAACTAAGAAAGAAACTAAGAAAAGCTTAAAAACTAAGAAATGAGAGAAAGAAAGAGAAGAGAAGAATGGTTTTGAGGTGTGGTATGAAGTGAAGAGAAGGGGTGTATTTATAGGTGAGGATGGAGAGAAAAAGTGGGGGAAAAAATGTTAAAAAAATGTGAAAACGCGGAGTGGTAATTGCTGACATCAGCATGACATGAGGCGGCTGCGCGCAAAAAATGGGGCGAAATGGCAGTGGCACGCGGAGGCGGCGCGCATGTGCCCGCGCGACAGGCCGCGCGACGGCGCACGCGGAGCAGAGAGATACGCGCGGCGCAGCGAATCGGGACTGGCGCGCGATAATGCGCGCGGACGCGGGCGTCTTCGCGCTGCTGGCGCGCCTTCTGGGCGCTGGCACGAGGCTGGCAGCGGCGGTAGTAAGGCGATTTTCTCCTTTTTGACATTTTTGACCCATTTTATCCAACTTTTCCATATTTATTGACCTTTCCCCATTTATTTATTATTATATTTGTGATGTATTGCTTCCAGTATTCCTCTTTGAGTCTTTAAGTTACGTTTTTAAGCCAAAATACCTGAAAAACAATAAAAATACCCGTGATTCCGAAAAAGACAAATATATATAAATATATGATAAAACATATAAATATATATATATATTAATCAATTAATGTGCATAAAATCATGGTTATTTTAGTGCTTTTTGAGCACTCATCAATACATAGGAATAATGAAATAATAGGTTATAAATATGATCCCTTAGAAGGATTAAGAGAAGAAACCCCAAGGAGATCAGATTCTCTGATTCCTAAAAATGAGAAAAGGAAAAATAAGGAACAATCTAAGAATAAAGAGATAATTCCAATTTAATGGAATATATAAAAGAATTAGAAAGAAAATTCATGGACCCTGAAAATAGAGATATAGAAACATTATTCAGTTTATTGACATTAACCAATGAAGAAATAGAAGAACATTATAATGAAAAACTTTGTACTAACAAAAAAGATGATGATATGACAATAATCAATGAAAGTGATTCTAAACCAGAAAACATGACCTCAAAAGATCATATGAAATCAATTTCATTACATGTTCCTTACCAAGAAGGAACATCTGACCCACTTAGGGGAGAAAGAAATAGCCAAACAATAGAACAACCTGATACCACGTATAGAAGAAGACAACCACCTAAAATAGAGGAAGGATTGCATTGGGGAACTAGAGGTAGTATTCCACTAGAGTTTAAACTCCATGATAATTATAAATCTGAACTCCTAGATTTAGATTGTATAAGAGATAGAAAAAAAGTCTTAGATGAATGGGTTAGTGGAATGAGTGTGCTCATACAAACTTCTCAAATTACCCAAAAAAATCCCTCAACCTGTAGAGTGCTTATAGAACATAAAATGATAGGAAATGTAAAAGTTTGGTTTTCAAACTTAACAGTTCAACAACATTTATTAATGCAAGGAAATGATTCCACATGAAGAGAATACTTGGATACATTAATAAATGAAATATACAAAGAATTTATTAGAGAAGATAAAAAGACTATCACTGAATCCAGTGAAAATGAAATCAATGAGGCTAAATGGCATCTAACAAATATGAAAATTTGTAACATGTGTTACATAGATTCTTTTATTTGAGAATATGAAATGTATTACCATAAATTATCACCCTATATGCAAACAACTTATAAAGAAATGTTTTTTCAAAAATTACTTGGAACATTATATAAAACCTTAACAGAAAATTGGGAACAAAGGAATAAAGAAACCATGCCAGATACTCTAGGAGGAAGAATAAGCCGTAAAGATTGGATTATTATTAAATGTCAAGAAAGAAAAAAATATAAACAAATAAGAGGAAATGATAAAATCTGCTGTGATACAAGAGATTTTAGAATATCAGGGAAATACAGATGTAATATAGAATCTTATAAACAAAAATATAAATATAAAAAATATAAATTAAAAAAAAATTCCAAAAATATAAAAAGAGATTTAATAGAGAAAACTACAAGAAAAAATATTTTAGAAGAAAGATTTATAAACCTTCTAAAAAAGGGAATTATTGCCCTTCAGGAAAGAAAAAATGTAGATGTTGGATCTGTAATGAAGAAGGACATTATGCTAACAAATCTCCAAGCAGAGTTCAACATAAAAAAGAATTTCCACAAAAAGTAAAAATCTTAGAAGAAGCTTTTTAAATGGAATTAGAACCAATCGAGGAATCTGATATACATGATACTTATAATATCTATCTATTGGAAGAACCTGATGAAGAAATAACTAACTCATAATATGAACACTCAAATTATGAATATTCTTCATCAGAAGATGAATGATTTTTATAGTATCACAAATCCAAATAGTACTTACATTAATGTAGGACTAAAAATTAAAGGCTATAACACTTATCATTTACATGCATATATAGATACAAAAGCTAGTATGTGTGTATCCAGTAGATATGTATTTCTAGAAGACAACTGGAAACAAGTACCAAAAGATTTAATTGTAATAATTGTTAATAATACTACCATAAAACTCAATAAGGTATTAAAAGATATTGATATAATGATAAGAGGAGAAAACTTTCACATTCCTACCATATATCAACAAGAAAAAGGAGTAGATTTGTTAATAGGAAATAATTTTCTAAACTTATGTCAACCTTTCACACAACATTCCGAAAAAATAAGTCTCATAACCTTAGAAGGAGATACCATTTATGTTTCTAAAGTAAGAAAAGCTTTAACTATCTCAAACCCAACTTTTATGCAACAACATAAAAAGTGAAAACATGGTGACATAGAAGACCAATAAAAATCTTATTTAGAAAATATTTCATTAGATATAGAAAAAACAAAATTCTTTTCTCAATGAAATACAAGAAGACAAAGCCCTAACAGGCATTAGAAGACTATTAAAAACAGTCAGTTTAGAAAATCCTTTGGATCCAAAAATAAGTAAATCTAAAACAATATTCAACAAAAAATTAAGAGATCCTAACAAGATCATAAGAGTAAAACCAATGATTTATACTCTAAAAGACAAGATTGAATATGGAAAACAAATTCAATAACTTTTGGAATTAAAAGTCATAATACCAAGTAATTCACCACATTCTAGTCCAGTATTCTTAGTTGAAAAAGAAGCTGAGAAAAGAAAAGAAAAAAAAGAGAATGATAATAAACTTTAAAGCACTGAATAAAAAACCATTGATGATGAATACTTCATTCCAAAAAAGATAGAACTACTATCATTAGTAAAAGGAAAGAAATATTTCTCGAGTTTTGATTGCAAAAATGGATTTTGGCAAATAAGATTGGATGACGAATTCCAAAAATTAACGGCATTCAGTTTCCCCCAAGGTCAATTCCAATGGACAGTTATACCATTTAGATTAAAACAAGTTACAAGTATTTTTCAAAGATATATGGATAACATTTTTAAGAAATTATAGGATATTTGTTGTGTTTATAT
Source organism: Hippophae gyantsensis (assembly GCA_030763125.1). NCBI lineage: Eukaryota > Viridiplantae > Streptophyta > Magnoliopsida > Rosales > Elaeagnaceae > Hippophae > Hippophae gyantsensis. The sequence goes on from CM061030.1 coordinate 33,637,342, forward strand.
AGATAATATTTTGCTTTTCAGTAATGAATTAAATAAACATTATTTGGATATTATCAATATTTTACAAGAATGTAGAAAAGAAGGCATTGTACTCTCTGAAAAGAAAACAATACTTGCTCAACAAAAAATTAAATACTTAGGGTTGGAAATTGAAGATGGAAAACATAATCTATAACCCCATATACTAAATAATATTCAAGGTTTTCCTAGTGAATTAAAAGATAAAAACCAATTACAAAGATTTTTAGGATGTTTAACATATGCAGAAACATATATCAAGAAACTTGTAGAAATGAGAACACCATTACAAGCAAAATTGAAAAATGATCATATATGGAAATGGACAAGAGAAGATACTCTATATATGGATAGAGTAAAAGCAAAGGTACAAAATTTACCAACTTTATAGCATCCAGGACCAAATGATAAGATGATAATTGAAACAGATGTTTCACAAGAATATTGGGGAGCAGTTCTTAAAGCAAGAGTAGATGACAAAGATGAATATCTTTGTAGATATACATCAGGATCTTTTCAAAGTTCAGAATTAAATTATCATAGTAATGAAAAAGAATATTTATTTGTTAAAAAAACTTTTAAGAAATTTGCAATATATGCCATAAGCTCCAGATTCATTGTTAGAACAGATAACAAGAATTTTGGTTATTTCTTAAGAACTAATATTGTAGGTGATTACAAACAAGGAAGATTAGTTAGATGACAACAGTGGTTCAACCATTATAATTTTAATGTTGAACATCTTTTAGGCCATAAAAATAGTTTAGCCGATGCCCTTACCAGAGAATTAGCATCTCTAACTATTTTTATGCTTTCAAGAATGGAGCATCTTGATATCAAAATCAAGATAATGGAAAAGGAGATAAAAATCCTACAGGAACAACTCGAGCTGCTATATCTCGAGAAATCTCTTCTAGAGACAGGAAAGAAACAGGAAGAACTTAATTGTTCAAAACAACCTCTAGAGATCAGAAGCTCAAACGAGGAACCTTCATTGAAAAAGGAAGAACCTAACAGTTCACAAAAAACTTCTGAAACCACAAAGCTGAATTGGGCAGATGAGGCAGAAAAAGAAGAACAATTTTTTTTTATGTGGTCTATAATGGCCTAAAACTAAGAATTTATAACAACTGGGTAGAAGCTAGCAAATCTATTCTAGGAATTAGTGGAGTAACTCATAGAGCCTTCACCAATAGAATAGAAGCTGATGGTAGTTATGCTAACTACAAAACCCCAAAACTAATAACTTCAGAGGAGATAGTAAGAAATTATTCTACAATACTACAACAACAACCAATAGCTCCAAACAGATTGACAAATCTTGGAAAGATAGCAAGGCCTCCAGTGCTATTTAGAGAAACATCTCCTCCAAAGACATCAAAAATAGTAAAACACTTAGTACTATTCAGGGAGACATCTCCTAGAACTACTCCAATCATTGAAGATGAAAAGGACCAATATATAAACCTCAAAAAACCACAATGGTTGAGTCTCTATAATTTGGCCAGAAAATCTACCCAAGAACATATTGAAGATATGAAATTCTATATTATAGACAAAGAGTTTCCTATAGGAAGTAAATTCAATATATTGGAAGGAGCTGATCCAATATTTGTGTATAAAACATTTCATACAAGACTAATAGAAAATATATATCCAGGAGTTAATTTAAGTGAGTTAAATTATTTCTCAGAAAATTTAAAAGAGCAATCAAGAATTTCAGAAGAAAAATTAAAGCAGGTGATAAACCTATTTATTTTAGATTTTTCAGTTCATCAATGGACTGGAATGAGAAAGGAAGTATTAGTCCCTATCACTTCATCAAGATAAGGATTTCCAACACAAATAGAGAGGTTCCCAAACCAAGGGCACTTCTAGAAAAGGAATTCAACAGAGAAGAGCTCTGTGTATTAAGAGGTAAAAATGCTAAGCCAAATTTACTATGAACTTAGGAAGATTGACAATTCTACTACGATTAAAGTAAATTATTCAACTAGCAAAGTCATCATCATTTCCTACAGTAGCATGGCTCTATTAGAAGAAGATGGTGAAAAAATCACCAAATATGAAACCAATTTTAATTGCAATAACCTAGAAATTGGTCAAGAAATAAGGAAGGTATTTTGCTTCTATGCCAGAAAAGCCACCAAAGATCACAAATGCATTCTCTGCATCAAAGACCGAGAAGATGAAGATGTGTCATCATCAACGTCATCAAAGGAACCGTCGGTAGAAAATGACAAAGAAAAATAAGAAAATAAACTGTCGGCAAAAGACTACAAAAGAAATAAATATGTAGACCCCAAACCTTAGTCTGCAGCATATGCCAAGGAAAAAAGTAGTGACTATCCTTTAAAGTAGAAAAGTAGATGAATTATTAAAACAAAGGTAAAATAATAATTTTAGTCTTGTAAACAGAGATTCCTTATTCTATAAAAGGAACTCTTATTATCATTTCAAGGGACACACACGAAAAACATAGAAATTTAGAGCTCTCTACTCTGAAACACTCTAGCATAGAAAACCTCTCTATCTAAAAATCTCAAAACCAATAATGTTATACTCATTAACTATGAGCGGCTAAACACCCCTTTCAAGGTTCTTAGTTGGCCTTAAGTTGTAATAATTATTATTCTGTGAATAAAATAGAGTTCAGTTACTCTTCTTTAATAAGTCAACTATTGGACACCATTTATGTATGAATGTAGAAGGCTCACCATTGCTAGGAGAGGCGTTTAGGTTTGAGCAAAGTTGAGGCATAATAAGTGTAACTAAAGAAGACGAACAAAAGGGAAGACCGTAGTAGACCCATCAAATTCAGGTATAATAATTATAAATTTAAGTTAGTTAAGAATCTTGAATGTTTAAATATTTGCTTACAACAAGACATAATATTGCTAAAACAGGAAAATGGAAATTATTTTTAGAAATAAACAACTAATAATTCTGGTGGAAATCAAAGATAAAAATCTAATTCTATTAGAAACATTTGATAAAGGTTATCTCTATCATTTAAATGAATATTTTAAAAATGAAGATTATGAAACTTTTCTTGAAAATTTTAAAAAATGCAACACCTTATTAGATATCTATACAGATTATATTAAAGCTATTACAAGCATCATAGACCATCATGTTTCAAGTACATTAAAAGACTATTTTAGTCAAAAATATGTGAGAATAAAGGAAGAAAATTCAACAACTTAATGTTTAGATATTACTTCTTTGAAGATTATAAATACATTGTATGTACACAAAAAAAACCTACTTGTATACTACGAATAAGATAAAATAATATACATTCAACCCATATGATTTATCAAGATAATACTTTATGAACATCGAATCATTAGTACATAAATTAAAACTATTAGATTTATCAAATGAAAGAGTAATTTTTAATTTTAAAAGATAATTAATAGATTCAGAATTAGAATTAAGCAACAAACATAATGAAGAACATAATATACTATGCAATTGTAATAAATATAGAAGAAAATTAAACTTATACAGAAAAATAATAAACTTTTTAGACAAATTATTATCTTCAATAAATGGACAAAGACCATAAACTATGTCAATATTAATCCCCCGATTAAAAATTGTATCGATCCTCAAAAATTAGTATCAGAATCTAAGAATAATGATCTAAATAGTAATTGATAGAAAATTAACACCATTAAAATATAAAAATATTTTTAATATTTTATAAACCTCAAGAACATAATTGAAGATATACCAAATCCCATAAACATTTGAGATAATCTTCCCATTATAACTAGTTAAAAGAAAACATTTAAGATAAATCCATGACTACGTCATCAAATTATTACTTTTGTATAGTTTATATAATAAAATTAAATTTTATCTAATTTTTACCATTGAATTAAAAATATATTTCATTCACCCGTCATTCTTCCATCTATGTGTCCTTAAAAATTAAAAAAATTATAAAATTTATTTTTAATTCTTCCTCATCAACTTCAAGCAAATAACCTTCCATCAACAATTCTATAAAACTCTTTTTTTGCAAAATCTTCATCTTTTCATTTAAATATTTAATACCCCAAGATTTATTTCAAATGAGACTTAAAATTTATTTATTTATTTTTGCTAAAAAGATTGTTTTAGAACTTTAAAAAAAAACCCAAAAATCCCATTCTCAGCCAAAAATATTAGGGCTTTCATGTTCAACGACAACTTTATTGGGATCTTACTTTGGAATAGGATGCTGAATTGTCAAAACTAAAAGTTTGGTGCATTTGGATTTAATTTTATTTCACCTGTTCCTATGATGGTATCTGTTTATATAATTATGTGATAATTGGAAAATGAGGGAGTGAGAATTTAGTTCGAAAGATCAACGAAGTATATATATATGTGAAATTGGTAAGAAGAATAGTGTGAAATTTTCTCATATCTAAGTTCTTTTTATGTGGTTACACCTCTTTCTTAGATTTGGGTCTATTATGAGATTTTTTGGGCACTTTCAGGAGCCTTAAAACCTATTTGTTTTGATAAAATTATGAGTGATATTGGAAAAAAATCTTAGATTCTGAAAACCTGTTTATATAACAGCATGTATTTAACTAAATATATATATATAACAACATGAAAATCGTTTTTATGTATTTAATATGATGAGCATCCTTTGAATGCTTCTAAACGAATCCATATTTTTGTTAAGTAAGCCTACATTTTACATTTTTAATAGCTTGAAGGTGGGTTAAAGTGAGAAGATAGGTGGGTGGATTCGATCACAAGCTTCTATGGCGGATATTTGAGGATTTATTAAAGATGCAGTGTTAATTGATATGGGGTTCATAGGACCAGTGGTGACATGGGGCAATAAGAGACAAGGGGTTGATCGTGTGCAATAGCGCAATGATAGAGGGCTAGCAACCTGTGTGTGGTCTGAAGCTTTTCCTAATGCCACTGGAGCTGATCATAAATCTTTGCTGCTTATCACTAACAATGGTGACTGCAAAGAAATGTAATTTTGAACGGAGGTAGGACGATGGTCTACCCGAATGTGAGGAGGTTATCAGTTGGGCATGGAATACATAAGTGATTGGTTCAATTTGGTTTCAGTTGAAGCTCAAAAATGGATATTGTCTAAGCAGCTTGATTAACTAAAAAAAGGAGACAAATTTCAATACCCATCGAAGATATCATGAGCTACGGAATGATCTGTTACGGCTTGAACAAGAAGACCAAACTAGAATTGCAATTTTTTTAACAAATATATCGGGTTCTTAAGAAGGTATATGTTGATAAGGAGCAATATTGGAGGGAGAGAGGCTACATGGAGTGGTTAACGATGGGGGATAAAAACACTTCATTCTTTCATACCACTGTACAATAGCGACGGAGACGATCCACCATTCATGGTTTGGAGGATGGTGATGGGTATGGAAAACTAATAAATCAACGCTGGGAAGAATAGCCACCGGTTGTTTTGATGGGCTGTTTTGGATAACTTGGGTGGGCGAGTCTCTTAAATTTGGTTTTATTGATATGAATAAATAAATGTTTATAACCTATTTTTACAAAAGGAAAACAAAATTGTAATAATTAAAATAAATACAATTATGAAGGGGTATGTTTTTGGACAGTCTGTTCTTCCCCACCAATCTGTTGGTGGTTGTTTCCAGGTGTGTTGGTTGTCACCAGTTGGATCTCAAGTTCTTTAACATTCCTCCTCAAGTTGGAATATATGTTAATTATTCTCAACTTGTTAAGTAAGCTCGAAAACTATGAAAAGCTCAGGGATATGGTAATATATCTATTGGTTGCTCTAATGTAGAGATATAATAAGTCTTGATCATTCCAGCTTGAATCTTTTCTCTTACTAGATGACAATCAATCTCTATGTGTTTGGTTCGTTCACGAAACACTGGATTTGATGCAATGTGAAGGGCTGCTTGATTGTCACAATATAACTTGGTTGGTTGGGAGTGTTTGATACCCAAATCATCAAAAATGTATCGTAACCAGGTTACTTCGCAACATGCTGCTGCCATAGAGCAATATTCTACTTCTGCACTTGATTGTGAGACCGTATTTTGTTTCTTAGTCTTCCAAGAAATTAGTGAGTTTCCAAGAAACATATAATATCATGTGGTTGATCGTCGTGTGTCTATGCATTTAGCCCAATCTACGTCACATAAAGCATTCAATTGTAATGAACTAGTTGTTGAGAAAAAGAGACCTTGTCCTGGTGTGTTCTTGACATATCGTAGCACTCGTTGAGCTGCTTCCAAATGTGGTTGACGTGATTTATCCATATATTGACTGAGATTGTGCACAACATACACTAAGTCGGGTCTTGTGATGGTCAAGTATATTAATCTCCCAACAAGTCTTCAATAGGATGTGGGGTTACTGATTAATTCCCCTTCAACCTTGTTGAGGGATAAATTATGTTCCATAGGTGAATTGGCAGACTTGGCACCAAGATAACCCATGTCCTCCAATATTTCAAGTGTATACTTGCGTTGTGACAGAATAATTCCCTTCTTGGAACGTGAAACTTCTATGCCCAAAAAATACTTTAATTCACCGAGATCTTTTAGCTTGAATTGTCGCATGAGATGATTCTTAGTTTCTTCAATGTCTTGTACATTGTTTCCTGTTATGATTATATCATCTACATAGACAAGAAGAGCAGAGAAGGAATTACGACGGGTTCAAACGAATAGTAAGTGATCATACTTGGATTGGTTAAAATCGGCTAGCTTAAGTGTTGTTGATAGCTTGATGAACCATTATCGTGAGGCTTGTTTGAGTCCATACAAAGATTTGTGTAGCTTACATACTTGTGTTTCCCCCTTTCGTCCGAATCCAGGTGGGAGAGACATGTAGACATCTTCATGAAGATCACCATAGAGAAAAGCATTGTTGACATCGAGTTGGCAAAGATGCCAATTTTGAATAGCAATAACGACAAGAAGGAGACGAACAGTGACAAGTTTGGCTATTGGTGCAAAAGTTTCTTGGTAGTCAAAACCTTTAATTTGATTGTATCCTTTGGCCACTAACCGAGCCTTGTATCGTTCCACAGAGCCATCAGGATTATACTTGATTTTGTAGACCCATTTATAACCAACTGGTTTCTTGTTTGGAAGGAGCTGTTTAAGCGTCCAAGTGCCATTAGTTTCGAGAGCATCTAGTTCTTGTTTCATGGCAAGACGCCATTTTGGATCATTGAAAGCTTTAGCAAAGGTGGTTGGTTCCCTGAGAATGGAAATAGAAGTAGAAAAGGCACGATGTGTAGGTGATAATCGGTTATAAGTAAGTACATGAGATAGAGAATGAGAAGTACTTTTATTATTGGACGATGCTGGGTTAGACTAAGGGAAGGACCGAGAAGGCAAATAAGCTTCTACATGATACTTATAAAGGTAGATAGGAACATTGGTGGATCGATGAAGCCTATGTGTGATTGGTGTTAGAGGAGTCATGTGTGGTGCAGAAGTTGATGATGATGTTTCAGAAGATGAATTTTGAAGATGACGAATGTCTGAGTCGATTGTTGGAAGGACAGATGGTGTATGATGGAGTGATGTATTTGGAGTGGTTGATTGACGAATGTTAGGTATGTCATCATAAATAGTATTTTCTGATAGAGTGAATAGAGTTGAAGTGTTGACAGAGGAAGTGGAATAAGGAAACACATGTTCATGAAAGATAACATCACGAGACACAAAAGTTTTGCATGTTTCTAGATTATAGACTCGATAACCTTTTATCCCAGATGGATACCCAATGAATATGCATCGATGTGATCTAGCATCAAACTTGGTGGGTTGATCATGATGTACAGATGCAAAAAAAAGAGAACCAAAGACATGTAGATGTTTATACCTAGGAACTTTGTGAAAAATGATTTCAAATGGTGTTTTACCCTTGAGAATAAGTGTTGGAGTACGATTTATGAGGTATGTGTCTGTAAGGATGGCATCTCCCCAGAATTGTTTAGGGAGGTTGGCTTTGAAGAGCAATGCACGAGCCACATTGAGAAGGTGACGATGTTTGCGTTCAGCAACACCATTTTGTTGAGGGGTAGAGACACAACTGGTATGATGCATGATTCCTTTGCTAGAAAACAACTGGGTTATAGAGAATTCTGGTCCATTATCACTACGAATGATTTTAACTCTAGATGCAAATTGTGTTTCAACAAGATTAATGAAGGTGGTGAGAAATGTGTGTGTATCAGATTTAGTGTTTAAGAGATAGACTCATGTGCATCTTAAGTAGTCATCAACAATAGTGAGGAAATAACGTGCTCCATTAAGTGCTGGAATGTGATAGCCACCCCAAATATCAATATGAATCAGTTCAAAAGGTGCTTTTGTATTGATGAAACTTAAAGGAAATGGACTACGAGTTTGCTTAGCTAGTGGACAAATATAACAATCACTAATAGAACAAAATGGTATGTTGATGGAAAGAGAAAACTCATGCAAACTGTTATTAGATAGATGACCAAGTCGTTGATGCCATAGATGAGGGTTGGTTGGAGTAGTATTTGAAATAGAGAAACATCCAACCTTCTTCGAAATAGCTAGGTAGTATAGTCCTGCTTTCTCAGTTCCCATCCCAATCGTCTTCCCCGAGCATTTGTCTTGAACAAAGCACATATTATTAGTGAAAGTGACATGACAAAGTGTAGTTTGAGTTAGTTTGGCTATTGAAACCAAGTTTAATTTGAAGGAGGGAACACATAAGACATTATGGAGTGTGAAATTATTGGAGAAATTTACGGTGCCGATATGTGTGACACGGGCAAGTGAATGGTCAGGTAAATGCACATGCCGATTAGTGACTAGAATGCTGGAGCTCATAAGGTTTTGAGAACAAACCATGTGATCAGTTACTCCTGTATCAAGAATCCAATGAGTTTCTGAATGGAAAACATTCGTACATGATATGTTACCTAAAAAAGTAGTCATTTGTCTTACCATGCTACCTGATTTGACTTGATTGAGAAGTGTAAGAAGCTCATGATATTGGACATATGTAAGGTTGTGGGATGGAGTCCTTATGTTGGAGCTACTTTCCTGAAGATTAGTATGGTGAGCTTTGGAGGGAAAGCCATAACTTGCATCTCTTTTATCTTGAATTGACCTTTTCTTCTGACATATGTTGATGTAGTGTCCATTCAAACCACATAAATCACATTTGAGACGTTTTTGGTAGTTTTCATAATTGTGTCCATTGAGACCACATAAATCACATTTAAGGTGATTTCGACAGCTTTTAGAATTGTGACCGATATTGTTGCATCGATTGTAGTTGAGATGTGAGTTCATTTGTGGGTAATTTTTGTAAGGATATTGTGTACGAATTTCATTAGTAGTTTCAGACATGATTTTTGAGTGAAAAATTCAAAAAAATGGAATATGATTTAATGTGTTTTAGACAATAATGATTGTTTATGAAACAAATAATGAACTAAAATATGCTTTATTTTATAGAAAATTAGTCAAGGATTACAGAACCGAAAACTTCAACCACAGAACTGGTGAAAAGTAGGTGAACCGGTGTTTAGAGTGGCTGAAACGGCGGCTGCAACGTTGGATCATTGAACCAAATGAAGACTGAGCTGGATGGAAGACTGAACCAGCTAAGACCGAACCGAAACGAACGATGCGCTGTTTGCTTCAGAGGTGCCCTGAACGATGTGTCGTTTGAGTTATCTTCCTCAATGGGAGCGCGTGTTGGCACGTGGAACGCCGGTGAACTCAAACAAGGTGCGTGTGAGCACATGGGTTGATGTTTTGGCTTGAAATTAATTGCAGATTGCTCGGAATTTTCTGAATATTATAATGGGATGAAATTGAAATTATTTTTATGAATTGAAATTGGTTTTGGAAAGAAACAGAATTTGAAAGGAAGAAAAAGTTTCTATATGAGTTGAATTTTCTAAGAATTACTTCCTAAGCTTTGATACCATGTTAAATTTGGTTTTATTGATATGAATAAACGAATGTTTACAACCTATTTATACAAAAGAAAAGCAAAATTGTAATAATTAAAATAAACACAATTATGAAGGGGCATGTTCTTGGATAGCTTGTTTCTCTCCACCAATATGTTGGTGGATGTTTCCAACCGGTGTGTTGGTTTTCACCAG